>OY292359.1:2435287-3637931 GCA_958496195.1 Timandra comae
AAAAAAGCAAGAACAAGATCCCACAGCAGGACAAAGTAGAGGGATAGGCGTAATTAGTACGCCACATTCGAAAATTCATTGGTTTGAGCGACGCTAAACCAGGGATAGAACACTAAGATGGCTCACATGTATCAGGCAGAGCGCCCGTAACGGCTATTCTAGTTCTTTAGTATAGGAAAATAAAAAAAAATATTAAATACCTATACACAATAAAAAATATAAATCTAAAATATCCTAAAACTTACAGTATTTTCACCAGCAACCCGTTCATCAGTCTTCATCTCGGAGAACTGTAGGTCATTAGGAGTATCCCTCAGATTAATGACCCTCAGTGTATCTCCGTCAGAGTTGTTAATTGATAAAGTCTTGTCTTCCGACGCTAAGACTAGTATACTGTCTTTGTTCCACGCAGCACAAGTTATCTTCTTTGTATGTTTACCTATTATTGGTATACGTCTGAAAATATGGTAATAAAGGATGGTATATATTTAGTTCTCATCTCGTAAATAAACATACTAGGTGGCAACAATACTGAGACTACAAATGCAACAGTTTAAAAAGAATAAAGTTTTTTTTTGTCAACCTATAGTGTCCCACTGCTGGGAAAAGGTCTCTCCCAAACATTTCTAACCACCCCTATCCTTCGCAGTGTCCCACCAGCTACTGATAAATACCAGAATAAAGTTATCACAAAATAATATAGAGTAAATAAAACTTCCGTGTTCCTATGAAATTGCACTTCCAACTCTTTCTTTTGATGTTACATTGTCTTTATCACCCTGTATAAATGTTTTTCCCTCTATTATTGTCATGCCATATAGAAGGTCCAAAGAATTCTAAGAAGGTTCTATTAGTAATTCTATCAAGTCAAAAACTAAAATAAACTTACTTAGTAGTATGATGATTGTACAAAGCTAGATTCCCTTTCTGAGTGCCAACAGCTAGCAAGGGCTCTCCGTACGCCCAAGCGAGGCAGGATGGTGGTTCACGAAGTCCCGTCTCTATGTTAACCTTTTTATTAGCATGGCATTCCCATATTAACACTGCATTGCTGTTTGGGGTGATCATGGCTAGGTAATCCCCATCTTGGTCCCATTCCATGGCAGCACATAGGCTGGAAATGTGAGGAGAAATATATTAATAATATTTATTACAGTAAAATTTATAGTATAAGTAAATGAATAATGTATGTAGGTATGATGGTATTTTATTTATGTGTCTACAGATATTTAAAATAATGTACATATATCCCAAGGTTATATTAACTTAGATGAAAGGTAAAAAAAATGTCTTTTCAATCCTAAGTTCCCATTGAAACATAAAGAAAATGGGGAATGTGCACTGTGCAGGTAACTACTTACTTGAAGGTATTTTTTTTTTTATTTAACACATAGGGATAACAAACAGAAGCACAATCAATTATAAAACAAAAAGTGTGTACAAAATATGGGTAATTGTGCAATCCACCACGTTATCCTCATACTTACAAAAAAAAAAAAAAGTTACAGTGGCTATGTTAATGTATAAACGTTGATCTCTCACCAACAAAGAAATAGATTTTAATTTAAAAAGTTAAAGAAATCAATATTAAAAAGTTTATATCAATGCAATAAAGTCAAAGAAGAAACACTATTTAATTTATTTTAAAGGTAATTTTATAAATATTTTTTTTTTACCCAGGCAATTTGATTCTCTCCAACATCTGCCCAGTTCTATCATGGATAGCGACTGTGGCATCCGTGCCTGTGGTAGCCAGGAGCGAATGAGATTCACCCTTCTGCCATAGGAAATAGAGTTCACCCAATCCATGAGGTTGTTCTATTGTAAACAGAAGCTGGAAACGTAGGTGTATTCTTACATTATAGGTACTATATACTTACAATATATGAGAGATTTTGAGCACTGAGATTGGCCATAGAAACTGGATAAGAATAGAAAACAATTTTTGTCTTTGAGTCAGTGTATTTGAATTTAAATAATTAAATTAAGTATCTTCACCTATGTTCTTTAATAATACTGTTAATTCATACTAATAGTCTTCTTGCTGTTCATATCATAGATCTGTATACGAGTACAATATATGATACAATTAAATAATTTAATTAACATGTACATATCCTAACACACAATACAACTAAAGTGTGGGAATTTGTGCTTACCTTGGGCGCCGACATAATCTAAAATCCTTTGATAAGTCACTCTAGGTGGTGGAGGTGACTTATCAAAGCTAAAATCTTTTCTGGGCTATACAGATACAGCCCAACTCCGGCACAAATTAGTAAAGTATTTTCTTCAAACACTGTGCATATTGTATGTTTATATAGAAGTTTAGTCAAACCTTTGAGTACATCTCAAAATTCTAGTCAAATTAAATATCATCTTCTTTCAAATTTAATTCAAAAAGAAGAAATAAATAATTCAACGAAACAAGCATCAATTTGTTTTTCAAACTTCAGGATTAGTTGCCTAGCAACGGTCGAAGAACCCTGAAATGCCTATCCTGAAAAAATAAATCCTGGCTTTTAAACAGACGTTTACCACAATACTGCCAAAGTCAATGTCAAACCAATAATATTTCAGTGTAATCAAAAATAATAATTCCACGAGTAAAAATTAAATAATGTGTGTGAGTGTGTGTCAAAGTCAAAATCAAATGCAATCAAAGTCAAAAACGTCAAAATACATTATTTTCAAAAATTAAATAAAAATAAAACTTTGATTTAAATTTTTTTCTCATAAAATTTAATTCCCACTTCGATAACACAGATATTGTAAATAAATAAGTAAAAAGGGAAACATATTATTATAAAAACCTAAATTTTAAGGTTATTTTTCTATGTTTGCGTATGTTTATACTGTCTTCATTACTTCTGTATTTATTATTATGTTGAAATCATATTTTAATTACAGTTTTTACCTATTACAGTAAAAAGTCGGCCACACAAGGACACTATGAGAAGACTAAACATATGTTACAACAGGATAAACAGTTGTTTGTTTCACAAAGTACAATATTTTAGCAATAGTTCAAAATGTTCCACAAATTTGCTTGATGTATCTTCAAATGAAGAAAAGAAATCTTTAATTGCTAATGTGTTGAACAAAAAAAAATTTATAGAAGTTCAAAATGCAACTCCAAAGAGGATTGTCATAGATTTTAGTTCCCCTAACATTGCTAAGCCATTCCATGTAGGTCATCTGCGATCAACTATAATAGGAAATTTTATTGCTAACATAAATCAATATTTTGGTAATAAAGTTACTAGAATAAATTATTTGGGTGATTGGGGTACACAGTTTGGTCTCCTACAGTATGGTTTGAAATCTAAAAACATAGATGTAGCAAAATTACAAACAAATCCTATTAAAACATTGTATGATGTTTATGTGTATGCAAACAAATTAGCTAAAACAGATGAAAATGTACAAATAGAGGCCAGAAAATATTTTTCTGACATAGAACAAGGGAAGACAAAGTTAGATGATTGGAAACTGATTAGAGAAACTACTGTACAAGAACTGGATAATGTTTACAAAAGATTGGGTATTCAATTTGATGAATATCATTGGGAGTCTGACTATAATGGAGGAGCTATCCATAATTTAATGACTGAATTAGAAAACAGTGGAATAATTAGCAAAGACACAGAAGGAAAGAAAGTAACAACAGTTAATAACAGAAATGTTACTGTATTGAAAAGTGATAATTCAACTTTGTACCTCTCAAGAGACATTGCAGCTCTATTAGATAGATTCAACAAATTTAAATTTGACAAAATGCTGTATGTTGTAGACAACGCACAAACAGATCATTTTTCAGCAGTATTTAATGTAGTCAAACAGATAAATGAAGAATGTTCCAATAAGTGTGAGCATGTCAAATTCGGTAGAATAAAAGGAATGAGCACTAGGGTTGGAAATGTCGTATTTCTTAACAATATATTGGATGAAGCTAAACAGAAAATGCATGACCAACAAATGTCATCTAAAAGTAATTACTTTTCAACTATTTTAAGCTAAATATTTACAAATAACATTAATGTTTTACTAACATAAACTCTTTTTTAATTTCAGACACAAGAAGCTCAGCAATGAATGAAGATACTTGTGATATTCTTGGTACTACAGCAGTAATTATAAATGATCTAAAACAGAATAGATTAAAAGACTACACATTCGATTGGGACAGAGCATTGCAAAGTGAAGGGGATAGTGGGATCAAACTTCAGTATTTGCATTGCCGTCTATGGAGCTTAGAGAAAAACAGTGGATTTTCAATACCAGAATCTTGTGATCCAACTTATTTGAAAGAAGAAGTAATATTAGAAGTTGTACTAGAATTATCTAAGTTCAACCAAATCCTAAATAGATCTCTTGAAGAATATGAAGCATCTATCCTTGTAAGATATTTGTTCCGTCTAGCAAAACATGTAAATAAAATGTTCAATGAATTAAAAGTAAAAAATGTTGATAAAGATTTGGCTGAACAGCGGCTTCTAGTTTTTCATTCAGCACGGTTAGTTGTTAAGACTGGATTGGAGATTTTAGGTATAAGGCCTTTGTATGAAATGTAGAGTCACCAATTGTAAATGTAAATATTAAGATTTGTTAAGTTTAAATAAATAATTGTTACTTATATTATTTATTATTATTGAATTATTTATAACCTCATCAACCCATATCCATGTCTCTTCTGATATTTACATATAAAGAACTCAATACCTATTCCTAAAGTAAGTATGAAATGTTTTCAATTAAACACCAATATCATATTTATATTAGATAGTTTATAATCTGAATCTAATATATAAAATTCTTGGGTCACAGTTTTCGTTGCCATACTCATCCGAAACGGCTAGACCGATTCTCATGAAATTTTGTGAGCATATTCAGTAGGTCTGAGAATCGGCCAACATCTATTTTTCATTCCGAAATTCCTACGGGAACGGGAACTACGCATGTGAAACCGCGGGGCGCAGCTAGTAATGCAATAAAATCACTCGAAAATATAAAATGGGATTCAAAGAAAATGTGTCAGAACTTTTTGTCAACACTTTGTTGACAGCATTGAAATGAATATAAATTTTCTGATATTTAAACATTTTATTCTGATTCCCGTAGGTATTAATGTTAAAATATGCAGTTGGTATGGTTTTTTATATTATAATATTGTTTCGATCCGATCTTATGTAAAACAGCTCTAACATTTTGTATGTGTTAGCATTTATTTTACCTATGGGTTGATTCTGTGATTTAATAATGAAGAAAAATTTAAAATCGTATGCAACGCATGATAAGTCATATCAATACACAGTATTCGATCAAGTAACATCAATATTCCATATTTTAACAGTATTGTGTAAATTAAATACTCACAAAACGATGTATCCAGTAGGGGCTCAAATTAATTGATAACCTTTACACAAGAAATCGAGAACCTCATTATAAATTTAGAATAAAAATCACATACGTACTTACATATAACTACATAACATTACTAACTACCTAACTGTACATAGTCCATTACAAAACATGATTATCATATTGATATTGTTTTAGAAATAATATGTAGGTAACAATTTTATATAAGTAATTAATTAAAATTAAAAAAATGCCCTAGATTAGTTTATATTAAATATTTTTTAAATAGTAAGTACCTACATGTAATAAAAATTTAAACTTCCCGCTCCCGCTAAAATTAACTTCATTAGTTTTCTAGAGCGGAAATGAGATTTACCTCCATTTTATTGCAGATCCGTATCCGGCAAACTACTTGTTTTGCTTGCCAGTTCACAAAATGAAAAAAATAAACAAGGATCAAGAAGAAGCGGGCTATATAAAAAAATACTAGGTCCACTGAGATCACATCACATTAATTATTGCACATTTATCCAGCATTCATATTTCACAAAACTTTTTGAAAAATTCACTCGATTTTCCCAAAGCTTATTCATCACTGTACACTGTTGGTGTATGAGACGAATTCTTTCAAAATGCAGAACATACCAATAGAAGACCGTGAAAGAGTTAAACCATGAATCACGGATCGCCTTATGATCGCTTGGAGCATGTTTTAGATCACATGTTTCCAAAACTGGGTCGGCCTAACTTGATCCACGTCCAGTGATCGGGGATCGCGTGATCGCCGATCCAAAATGGTGTGGATACAGCTAATTCATATTTTACATTATGTTAATAATTTAGGCTGGAAATGCTTATTAAGAGGATTGTTAAATAAATAGTCTGTCACTATCCTGTTAGAAAACAAAGTCGATAGATATTTAAGTTTTAGAACAGCTGGAAACTAATAGGTGAAACTAAGAATCATTAGAATTTTTATTCATTAAAGAATCGGGAAAATGAGAGTAACCATGAATCGGGGTACAAATATATTTCCTCTCTTTGTTAATCGATCCCCGACTCTAATCAGTAATCAGAAAAGTGATAAAATATAGTTTCCCTAAAAGAAAAATTCTCCTTTATGATATTATAGTTTCGTATCAAAATGTTTTTATTTTTTGACATCATGTACAATAATGTTATACAATGAATTCGTAGCTATACAGCTAGGTAAGAATTTTTCATTATTTAATTCATTAACTTAGTTTAATTTATTTTTTATTTATTCATGTAATAAAATTTCAATATATGAACAAAAAAATATTTTTGTTTATGGCTCTTTAGGTCAACCATAAACACTAGAGACACGTCGCCGTATCGATGTTGGCCACTCCCGATTTGGAGGGAAGTTTGAATGATTTTGTAATATGCTGATCGTCATGTAATTATTGTTTATTAACTTTCAACATGTTGTTTAACAAGTTCAATATTAACTTTGCAATCAGAATATTTCAAAACTTTTGAAAAATCATCGAAATATAAAGCGTATATCGAAAAATAAGTTTTATATTTCTTCGTGTTTCTTCGGCCATCTTCGGATTTGTACGCCTTGACGTCAAATGCACAGACCGATCCTGCGTCAAATCGGAACTTCCGGTGATCACGTGGTACGCTTGAGCCAATCAGAGAGCGTAGTCACTTTATAGGCCGACATTTTCTGACAAGCGTAGAAAAACTTTTCATCAACAGCCGCCATTTTGCGCTGGAGAGACTGAGAGAATTTCGGAATTTGTCGTGTAAATTTTCTGTTTTTTCTTACATCAATTTACCAAAAACTTTACCATTCCGTGTATTTTAAAGTGTTAAGTGAAATTGTGTAATTCGATTGCATAAATATTTCCATAAAATAGCTAAAATCTGGTGATATTGTTTTCATTTATTGTACTAGTTCCGACGGAAGATGGTGAGAGGGTCTGTGTAGCTCTTCGATTCGGAGCTTTGTAATGGCGAATACTTGAGTGAGAAATTTTAATATGTGCCTTCACTGGTGCAAAGGACACCGGACGATTGCGATGTGGGTGAATTATATTTTGATGAATGATAGATCGCTATAAAATGTTATTTCATAAAAATTTAAGACATAAAAGTGTTATTTGAATCGGCGGGCCGAAATATTCACGACGGCTTTCGATTAGTAAACAGAACCATGGCTGATGAGCCGCCTAACAAGCGGCCAAAAATACTTCGGGACCCTTTCCAGGGTCCATCGGACTCCGCTGGTAAGCATATTTTTATATTTTACTAGTCAAAGAAATGCCGTTCTGTCATATTTATCTTTCTTTGATTTTTGACATTTTGTCTCGGAATCTTGTTAGCGCCTTGGAAGTTTTGCGTCGTATTATAGTTTCATAGCCCGTGTTCTTGCAAATAATCGGATTTAGTTAGTTTATTCTTCAATATTTTACATGTATGTATGCGTATTTTTCACTTTTAATTTACCAAATAGTTGCAACATCAACTTTGAGAACATATTTTAGTATTATGGTTTCATACTTTTAAAGTTGTAAAAAACATTATTTATCACTAAAAGTATTAACTTTAACCACACATAATACACTCCTATTGTGCTGTATTATATATCTTGGAGAGTAAAATTTTTCTGTTTATGTAGAAGGTCAGTGTCAGTCTAGTAACTATTTTGCTTGTTTTAGGTCTTGTACATTGATAATAATTTTTAATTTACTTCATAATAATATAATTTTGTTAAATTAAGATACTAAAGTATACATTTAATACAAAAACTCATGAAAACATACCCAAATACTAACAGTGATGGTTTGACCTACATACAATTTAAAGTTATTTGCTTAGTTATTAGCTATCCTAGTGAAATAATTTATTAAAAAAATATATTTTAAATTGGTATTCATTCATTTATTCTATATGTTGGCATTTTTTCTGAGATGATTTCTTAACCTCATATTCTCATGCTTCAAACTTAACTTTTACATGTTGTGCAATTTTGTACTGTTGTTGAAATTAGTGATTCTTTCTTTAATGCACTAGCGGTTTTATTCATGATTATATACAAAATAATGTAAAACAGAGACTGTGATATACTCAGTGATTATCTAAAATTGTGAACTGATGAAAAACTGATTTAAAACATCCTAGTAGTGTTTGAGTATAAATTACAAATAAATACAAATCTTTCTTCTATAAGATTATTGTAGATTACAATTCTTTTGCCATTTTTGCATATTAATAATTATTTATTCCCAAACATATGAAGTTTACTAACAAGGTTTTTTTATTCACATTTATTTAACTGTAGATAAATGTTTGTCTATCAAATAATTGTCAAGAAAATATGAAAAATGTATTATGTTACTAAAATTCCAATGCTTTTCTTCCTATATTTGTCAAGCTATGTTAGTAAATATAAGTTGCTAAAATTTAGTATGAAATTGTACCACCACACATTAGGGGATTATACAGTTAGGTTTAGGAATCTAGGTTTATAGCTTAGCTTATATCTAGTTGTCCTAAACATAAATCTTGCCTTCTATTAATTTTCATGAATTTATATCTTAAATTTTGTGTCATATTGACATTGTTAGCCTCTCTAATTTAGCAAATACTACATATTTATACTCTATTGGAAATAATTAAATTGCTCAAATGTCTAATAAGTCCAATAATTCACAAGAAGGTGTACGATTAGCTTACATATTGGTATAGTTTTTGGTGCAATTTGTTTCACAAAGTTTATAAGTTTGTATGCATTGGAAGTATGCAGTAACTAGATGTATACATTGTCTGTATTCATTAATTGACATGTTAAAATATGTATGCTTATCTGTATTTCCACTTGTTTCAGCAGATGGGTTTTCTAACCTAGACATGTTTGACCTGGAAAAGGATCTTCCTGATGAGTTAATGGGAGGAGCCTGGGGAGAACAACCGGGAGTCACAGGACCAAAGCCCCCTGCTCAGGGGCCTGGTCCTGGAGGTCAGATGACCTCGCAGCAACTCAATGGGGATGACCCCACAGCTGCCATTCACAGGCTTAATAATCATTTAATGCAACAAGTGAGTATCTGGGACTGATAGATGTAACAAATAATTAATAGCTATTTTTTTGAATGATATATTGCTGCAATTCACATTATATTGATAATTTTAATGTGGTATTCAGGAAAATGAGTAGGCTATAGATTTTTTCTGTAATAATACTTTGTGGATTTATTAATAATCTATGTTACGTATTGGTCTTTTCACAGGGCAACAAGGGTGGCTTAGTTGGCCACAACAACCCTTTAGGTATGAGTAATTTAGGAAGTAAAAGTCCAAATTTACAGTCACCCCCTAATGTATCTGTGTCTAAGGATCTAATGGTTGGTATACACCCTCAATTAATGCCAAATACGAGTCATCCAAATCAATTACATTCGACAATGCCGATGAGCTCCATACAAGGCGGTATGAACGTAGCTAACGTCGGTGGAAACATGATAGTGACGAACAGCAACATGGCCGGCGCCGGAATGTTGGGAAGCGGGATCATAAACAACGTTAACAAGCAGTTGCCCACGCTAATGGGCAACAACCACCACGCTGCCGCATCGCACCACCCCCACCCCCAGGCGATGCAGAACGGGCCCCTCGGCGGGCGCGTCGGGGTGGGCGTCGGCGTCGGCGGCGTGGGTGGCGTCGGCGGCGTCGGCATGCAGGGGCCCAACATGCGCGCCGCGCTGCAGCAGCACCACTCGCGCATGCAGGCGCCCGGCGGCGGCGGCCAGCTGCTGGCGCCCTACCACCCCGCCTACGGCCAGTCGCCGGGCGGCGGCGTGCCGGCCCAGCGGCCCGCCGCCGTGCGCTTCGGGCCGCCGGGCGAGGCGGGCGGCGGCGCGGCGCAGGCCGTGCCGCCGGCGCCGTCGCCGCAGACGCCGGGCGCGCCGGCCGGCGGCCAGTCGCAGCCGCAGGCCGCCACGCAGGCGCCGCCCGCGCAGCCCCAGCCGCACCAGCCGCCCACCACCGGCTCCATCGCCGACCCCGAGAAGCGAAAGTTAATTCAGCAGCAACTCGTGTTGCTGTTGCACGCGCACAAGTGTCAGCGCCGCGAGTCGCAAGCGAATGGCGAGACGTGGCAGTGCTCACTGCCTCACTGTAAGACTATGAAGGGGGTCCTCAACCACATGATGTCGTGCCAGGTTAGTCATTTTCAGATATTCTTACTTTTGATTTCTAAACCTGATTTTCTATCTGAGATTTTTCAAGATTTGTGTATTCGATAAGCCATTTATTTATTATTTTCTTTTCTCAGGCAGGGAAAAATTGCTCGGTCCCGCATTGCTCGTCGTCGAGGCAGATCATAAACCACTGGAAACATTGTAACAAAAACGATTGCCCGGTTTGCTTGCCGTTAAAACAGGCCGATCGCACCAGAACCATGAACGGTAAGTGTCATCTGTCACACTTCGAAGTTTGTTTGGCGAGAATGGTGGATACAGATTATCTAATCGAAGGGTCGACGTTCGCATCGACAGCGGCGGCGGCGGTGTCGGGCGCCACTCACGCTTCCCCCGCCGTCACGGGCGGCGTCAACCCGGGCGTCGGTGGCGCCGCTGTGAGCGGCGTGCCCGCCAGCACTGGCGTCGGCAACGTCGGCACCGTCAACGCCGTGAGCGGCGTGGGCGGCATGCCGGGCGCGCCCATGGGCGGCGTGGGCTCGCTGGGCGGCGTGGCGCCGGCCGGCCCCGCCGCCTCCACCGCCACCGGCGCCGACATGAAGCGCGCGTACGAGGCGCTGGGCATCACGTGCCCCACGCCCGTGCCCAACATGGTGTCCACGTCGCTGTTCCCGCGGATGCGGCAGCCCGTGCCGCGCCCGCCCGGCCTCACCGACGTCGTGCCTCAGCAGCAGCAGCCCATGCAGCAGCTGTTCTCTCAACAATCACAACCTGACATGCAACAGCAGCAGGGGCAGCAAAATCAGCAACAGCCTCAATTGGTAAGTTATTGCTCGCTAGAAATCGTGCGTAGTCTAGTCTGTCGGTTCATCCTAACCATTGTACGTGTAGCAGATGGGGGGCGGCCTGCAGCTCCCCGGCGGACCCGTCACGGCCAACCCTTCGTCCGGGACCAAGGAGTGGCACCACTCGATCACGGCCGATCTCAGGAACCACCTCGTCCACAAACTGGTGCAAGCGATATTTCCGACGCCCGACCCGACGGCGATGCTCGACAAGCGCATGCACAATCTCGTCGCGTACGCGAGAAAGGTCGAAGGCGACATGTACGAGATGGCGAGCACCAGATCGGAATACTACCACTTGCTGGCCGAGAAAATATACAAGATTCAGAAGGAGCTGGAGGAAAAGCGGCAAAAGCGCAAGGAACAACAGCTAGCGCAACAGCAGGCTGCGGCGGCGGCGGCGGCCGGCATGGCGGGCGGCGTGCGGCCGCCGCTCACCCGGCCGCCGCACCCCGCCATGCGCATCCCCTCGCCCGGCGCGCAGCGCCTGCCCTTCGCGCCCGGGCTCGTCGGCCCGCCCGGGCCCAGCCCCAACCAGGTATGTGCACACACACTTTACAACACGCATTTCCGACCGGTTATCGTTCACACTGTCGCAAACATTAACGATCATCTCCCTACAGATGTCGCAGACCCCCAACGGCGGGTCTATAGGAGTCAACTCGGTGGGACAACCGGGTATGTCGCCATTCGGTCAACCGATGACGTCGCCCGCCCCGCAATACCCGGCCTTACCCAGCAACGGACCCGCCCCGCTCGCCTCCCCCTCGCACGTTGAGAAGGTGAGATCGATGTTAATGATTTTCATGTTAGAATTGTTGAAAATGTGTTTTCTTGTACTAATAATCGTCGTGTTGTCGGTGCAGCGCATGGGTCCGGTGATGAGTCCGTTCGTGAACCAGTTCTCGCGGGAGGCGGGCGCGTCGCCGGGCTGCGGCGGCGGCGCGGCGCCGGGCACGCCGGCCACGCCGCTGCCGCACGCGTCGCCGGCCGCGCGCCCGCCGCCGCTCGCGCCGCCCGTCCCGCCCGCGCCGCTCGCGCCCGCGCCGCAGGACGACGCGTCGCCGCCCAACGAGGACGTGCGCATCAAGCAGGAGCAGGAGGAAGTGACCGTTAAGGAGGAGGAGGAGGACGAAATGTCGGGCAAGGGCATGCGCGACGAGCCGCAGCCCGAGAAGGAGCCGGCGGGCGCGCTGGAGGCGGACGTGAAGCCGGACGTGAAGCCCGAGATCAAGCGCGAGCCCAAGGAGGAGCCGGCGGAGGCGGGCGCGCCCGACACCAAGCGGATCTTCGTGTTCAAGGCGGAGGACCTGCGCACGGCGCTGATGCCCACGCTGGAGACGCTGGTGAAGCAGGACCCCGAGTCGCTGCCGTTCCGCCAGCCGGTGGACGCGCAGGCGCTCGGCATCCCCGACTACTTCGAGATCGTGACGCGCCCTATCGACCTTTCCACCATCAAGATGAAGCTGGACACCGGCGCGTACCGGGACCCCTGGGAGTACGTCGACGACGTCTGGCTCATGTTCGAGAATGCGTGGCTCTACAATAGGAAGAATTCTAGGGTGTACAGATATTGTACTAAAGTGAGTTACTTCTTATTGATCCTGCCTTGTATGTCTTCTTTTATATGGAAACAAATAATAATGGTAATATATTTTTGTAGCTATCGGAAGTGTTCGAACAAGAAATAGACCCGGTGATGCAGAGCCTGGGTTACTGCTGTGGAAGAAAGTACACATTCAACCCTCAAGTGCTGTGTTGTTATGGCAAACAGCTGTGCACCATTCCAAGGGATGCTAAATACTTCAGCTACCAGAATAGGTAAGTTATATAAAGACACTATAAATTGAAAATGTAAAGACCATTGCACTCATTGTGGTGCTCACAAAAAACGTGTCGTGTTTTTCATCATAGCTTACTACCAACGGGTCTAAATCAGTTTAAACTCATTTGAACTATTTTGTACAGCAATATTAATGCCGTTTCTGAAAATGTTTTGTTGTTTTGCGTTATAACAATCAGTCACTGTTATATCAAGTATAATAAAATAAGCAATGATTAAAAACACGAACTTATCAAAATATAATTATTAAAAATGTTGGATAGAAAAAAAAGGAAATATCCTTATTTAATTAGATTATGTTAAAATCGAATCATATCATCATATAGCTTTCAGCCTCCATTCTATAACTAACGCTTGTTGTATAGCGCTTTATGTGTTCTCATCATATATTCTATGTCCATGTTTTCCATTTTATTTGGGCTGTGTCATAACTTATAAAATTTGATGTTGTATTATCGATTAAGATAAATAAAACCATTAAAATCACTAGCACCTAATGAATAAAAAATAGAGTCGACCATAGAGCCTCCGCCTTCAAATCTTCAAATTTGATCTATTCTAATTTCAAAGGCAAATGTTACTTGATAAATAAACAAGGCAATTTTTTATACATATCTCATATGCTTTCTCGCGAATAACATTGATGAAAATCGTATTGAAATACGTTGCGTAATTTATAAGATCAGATCTATTCGTACATCTTTTAGATGGAGACAGACATACATAAGTCACTTAAGTTTTTACAGTGTAAAAAGGGTTACAAAGGGGTATTTACAATAACCGCCTTTATTGCTAAGTATTTTTGTCTGCAACTCTAAAAAATTCTTTGCCAGCGAAAAAAGTGCTAGAATACAAAAAATAATTTTGCACCAAAGGATTGCCCGCGGAAGACGAAATACGATCTAGAAGCGCCATTGTTTCATTTGAAATGCTATCTTTCCATTTTGTCATTCGATACTGTGCATACAGACAGTGCAAGCAAATATAGTTCCTTAATCATATTATGTATTTCTCCCTTCTTTAGCTTCTTTAGTTTCATAATATTGGTTTTAATAAGTTTACGCGTGAAATTATTTCTTTTATTGATTCTGGTGAAATATTGGAAAAAAAAATTATTACATCAAATAGATCTTGTAATTTTTACCTGAAAGAATAAATATACGCTCTCACAAAATTTTACGTCTAAAATATAGTGTAGGGGATAGTGGTACCTATAAAAGCTTATTAATTATTAAAGTTTATTGAAGTAACGTAAATAGTTGGTACACCTCATGTACACGTATATTCGTAACGTGTTTAATAATGACTAGGGGAAAAGAGTCATATCCATTAACAGGCGTTGATGAGTTTAGTTTTTTATGATTGCTATCAATTTATATCATACCATTCCACCAAATAATAACGTAAATGTACCCTGTTTACTACTTTGTCCAATATAAGTTGATCTCCGATAATGCTTAGCAATAGTCCATTATGTTAGACTGTAGAATCATAGTATGTTATGTGATTAGCTCTTAAAAAAGTAGATTTACTTTTCAAAGTTGGATGAGCTGTACTTTTATTTTTTTAAATCTTTTATTAACGAGGGTTTGTTGCACATGGAACATGCCACCCTCATAATAACATAAATACAATCAACATCTCGTACAAGAAATGAACTGTACTTAAAGTCATAGGTTTATCAACAAATAGTGCCTCTTCAGTTTATGATATTCAAAACAAAACTGATCCATGTCGTTTCATTCGCGAACTTTCCTCACCGTTTGTGCTATCTAGAACAAAACTATATATTTAAATTGAATAATAAGTTCCTAACATACACGCTTTAAGACAAAACGACAAATTCTACCTCTTATTATTGAGACTAGACTGATAAAAAATTCGCTGTCAATTTATGCTTTAGTCAATCCTCAATCCTCTACGTATTATTTTTATGAGAAAACATTTCATATTAATGTGCGTGACTTGGTATCACAAAAAGTTTAAAAACATCAGACACAGGGATGTTTCCAAAATTATCTTATGTTATTTTAGCAACAATAATAAAATGTTGATATACTAGCGTATAATTCCTGAACTATTTGCGACACCATGTCATCCAACCTGTAATCAAGGTGTGAGTGTCTAGCTACACTTAGCACTTCCTCCGCCCATATCACTCACTGTATGTGTCGTCATAATCACTGTGTTCACATTGTCTAACATTTAACCCTTTTATTTTCTCATCGCTTACTAATTTGTTTTCGCCCTCTCCACGCACGTCCTTGCCTGCACACAAAACGTTCCTGTTCACGCTCGCTTCATCACTACTGCCACGATATGGATGAAAATTATGATTAAAGTCTTAAAGCATATGGGGTTGTGTCCGATAGATACACCTTCTGCCAGAAATGCTTCAATGAGATCCAGGGCGACACAGTCACGCTGGGAGACGATCCACAGCAGCCGCAAACGTAAGTGTACTATCGTATTCGAGTTTGTTGTTATTTAAGTTCCCATATGGCTGTAATCTCACCTCAATGTAACATTTTAGTGCAATCAAAAAGGATCAATTCAAAGAAATGAAAAACGACCATTTAGAACAAGAACCATTTGTGGTATGTTCGGACTGCGGCAGGAAGCAGCATCAGATCTGCGTCCTGCACCATGACCAGATATGGCCTCTAGGCTTCTGCTGTGATAATTGTTTGAAGAAGAAAGGGGCTAAACGGAAAGATAACAAATTCAGCGCCAAGAAACTGCCTACCTCAAAACTCGGCATTTATATTGAAACAAGAGTTAATAATTTCCTTAAGAAGAAGGAGGCGGGTGCTGGCGAAGTGCATATCAGAGTTGTTGCGTCATCCGATAAGGTAATGTCATATTACTTCTATACATACACAAGCAAGTATATTTATTCCTTATTTTATCACACAATCTTAATGTTGTCGTAAATTACAGATGGTTGAAGTAAAACCAGGTATGAGGTCAAGGTTCGTCGAATCTAATGAGCTCGCTAGCGAATTTCCGTATCGGGCGAAGGCATTATTTGCATTTGAAGAGGTCGACGGCACAGACGTTTGTTTCTTCGGAATGCACGTGCAGGTACTATAAAATTACAGCAAATCTACAGGTTTTTAATTTGTCCTAATTACAATGGACTGTTAGCTAAGTGAGCACGTTTTTGTTTCAGGAATATGGTAGCGAAAGTCCGTCACCAAACACGAGGCGGGTGTACATAGCATATCTAGATTCAGTACATTTCTTTCAACCAAAACAATATAGGACAGCAGCGTATCACGAAATTATTTTGGGCTATTTAGACTACGCGAAGCAGTTGGGCTATACAATGGCCCACATCTGGGCGTGTCCCCCGTCGGAAGGGGATGACTACATATTCCACTGCCATCCGCCCGAACAGAAAATACCAAAACCTAAAAGATTACAAGAGTGGTACAAGAAAATGTTAGACAAAGGTATAATAGAGAGAATAATATTAGATTATAAAGATATACTGAAACAAGCAATGGAGGACAGTATCTCGTCTGCGGCGGAGCTGCCCTACTTCGAGGGCGACTTCTGGCCCAACGTGCTGGAGGAGTCCATCAAGGAGCTGGACCAGGAGGAGGAGGAGAAGAGAAAGCAGGCCGAAGCCGCAGAAGCAGTGGTCAGTATTAATTTTATGCCTAATATTTTTCTGCCTTTAATAGTAATAACATTTCAATTGCTAAAACCAATGTTTTTAACTGATAGCATTAGACAACTCTTAACATGTTTTTTAGATATTCCAGTCCTCTGAGGAGAATGAACAAGGTCCGGACGGAAAGAAGAAAGGACAAAAGAAGGCGAAGAAATCGAACAAATCCAAAGCTGCACAAAGAAAGAACAGCAAGAAACAGAGCGACCAGCAGCAGGGTAGTGATCTCAGCGCAAAAATATTTGCCACCATGGAAAAACATAAAGAAGTTTTCTTCGTCATAAGGCTACATTCCGCTCAGTCCGCCGCTAGCTTGGCCGTAAGTATACATACATTTGTAATTTGTATCAAATAGCGTGGTTGTCATACGACTTGTGTGCTGACCGGCCGATCGTTCCGCAGCCGATCCAAGACCCGGACCCGTTGATCAACTGCGACCTGATGGACGGGCGCGACGCGTTCCTGACGATGGCGCGCGACCGCCACTACGAGTTCTCGAGCATGCGCCGCGCGCGCTTCTCCACGCTCTGCATGCTGTACGAACTGCACAACCAGGGCCAAGACAAGTTCGTGTACACGTGCAACAGCTGCAAGTCGCATGTCGAGACGCGCTACCACTGCACCGTATGCGACGACTTCGACCTGTGCGTGCCCTGCCACGAGAAGGAGGGCCACCCGCACAAGATGGAGAAGCTGGGCCTCGACATCGACGTGGGCTCCTCGCCGGGCGACATGAAGCAGGCCAACCCGCAGGAGGCGCGCAAGCTCTCCATCCAGCGCTGCATCCAGTCACTGGTGCACGCGTGCCAGTGCCGCGACGCCAACTGCCGCCTGCCCTCGTGCCAGAAGATGAAGAGGGTCGTCACGCACACCAAGATCTGCAAGCGCAAGACCAAGGGCGACTGTCCCATCTGCAAACAGCTCATCGCGCTCTGCTGCTACCACGCCAAACATTGCCAGGAGACCAAGTGCTCGGTGCCTTTCTGCAGCAGTATCAAGCAGAAGCTGAAACAGCAACAGCTCCAGCAGCGCGTGCAACAAGCCAAATTGTTGCGGCGACGTATGGCGGCCATGAACACGCGCGCGGCGCCGGCGGCCAACTCCCCGCCGCCGCCGCCCGCGCTCTCCTCGCCGCCACCCTCCAAGCCGCAACCGCACGCCCTGCCTCACAACGTGCAGAAGGCGTTGCAGCAGGTATGTTATGGACACGATTCGATCTCTATAGTGATTACGGACCTTTTCCGAAAATTATAAATAATTTAATTTAAAAGTTTCCTATAGTCAATAAGCAGTTCAAACTATCATACCTCTATAGCTATCGGTAGGTAGCATATTCAAACTCACTTAACGCCTAAACAGAGTAAAACAAAGTATCCATGTTATGAGCAGGTACAAGAGGAGGCGGCGCGGCAGCAGGCGCCGTCGTACGGCAAGCAGGCGGCGATGGGCCCGCCGGGCGGCGTGGGCGGCGTGGGGGTGGGCGGCGTGGGCGCGGTGGGCGTGGGCGTGGGCGCGGGCGGCGCGGCGCGCGCCGACTGGGCCGCGCGCTACCGGGCGCCGCCGCCGCTGCACCACCCGCACCACGCGCGCCTGCCGCACCACCACCAGCCGCACCCGCACCCGCATCCGCAGCTACAGGTACACACATGGCACGATAAATATGTTCCAAAAGACTATGAGAATGCAAAATATAATTACAAGTCATATCTTCTTACTAAATTCGAAAACTATAATGTTACTTGTGATCGACAGCAAAGAGCGCCAGCACCTCAACAACAACAATCTCAACCTCAAGTGCACCAAAAAGCATTGCAGCAACTGATGGCGACTCTACGCTCGCCGACCAGTCACAACCAACAACAAGAGATATTACAAATACTGAAATCCAACCCTCCGCTTATGGCCGCCTTCATCAAACAAAGACAGGTCAGTCTATATAACTATACTTTTATACTCTTATCTAAATTATCGACACGGTCGTATTGTGTAATTCAACTTTAATTCATAGAAGTTTACTAAATTATAATTGATTTGACTAGAACGCCCAGAACCAACAAGCCAACGCTGGTGCTGTGGGCGCGGTTGGCGGCGTTGGGAATGTTGGTGGAGTAGGCGGCGTCGGAAATGTGGGCGGAGTGGGCGGCGTCGGCGGCGTGTGCGGCGTCGGCGGCGTGGGGCTCGGCGCCGCCGTGCCGCAGCAACAACCGCAGCCGCAGCTCCAGCACATGATGCAGCCGCAGCAACAACAGAGGTTGCAGATGCATCAGATGATACCTCAACAGTCACAGGTACAGTATACATTGAGATTATCTCTTTGGTCATGTTGTTCAACTTTGTTGAGTGTAGTTTTGAGGTTATGTGAATATCATTTTTTGTAACTTATGATTTTTGCAGATAGAAGCACCTTACCTTGGTAACAAATTTTCTAGAGTTTTTTTTTTTTTTTTTTGCGGTTATAGGTCGGCGGCGTTTCCGGTGTCGGCAACGTCGGCGGCGTGGGGACGGTTGGCGGTGTTGGCATGGCGAGCGGCGGCGGCATGGCGGGCGGCGGGTGGTTCAAGCAGGGCGGCGCCGGCATGATGGGCATGCGCGGCGCGTACGGCGGCGTGGGCGGCGGCGCGGTGGGTGGCGTGGGCGCGGCGGGCGTGCGCCTGGGCGGCGCGCGGTACGCGTTCACCGGCGGCGTGGCGCGGTCGCCGCCCGCCACGCCGTCGCCGCGGCCGCCCACGCCCTCGGAGCTGCTGCTGCTGCGGCAGTCGCCAGCGCCGCAGCCGCCGCACCCGCCGCCCGACGACCAGCTGCCGCCGATGACGCCGCAGGACCAACTTACCAAGTTCGTCGAGCAGTTGTAGTGTACATAGCGGATGCTCCGCGCCGCCTTGTATTATATAACTCTATCGGCGGCCGGGGCGCTCTCCCCATCCCCTCTCCCCTCCCGATGACCCTCGCTCGTGCCCCTTCCCTATTTATTCTCGTTAGCGACGCGAGGGACTTTAATTTACCTAAGTATTACGATGATGAGCGCTCAATGTACAAAATGTAAATATGAGAGGATTACGTCCTTGTCCGCTTCTGCGTAATGTAAGTTGTTCGTAGTGTAGGTACATTATGATACTTATTCTGTTTATTGTAATTAAATCATTTTATAATATAATTATGTGATCATTATAAATCGTTGTTTTTGTTTTCTATTCCTTTTTAATCACCCTAATGTGAACAAGATCTTCTTTGTGTTACAAAACTTCAATATAAACCTAGTTTTAAGTTTTACTTTGATTTTGCATACATATTTAAGTGAGAGATTACAGATTCCTAATGTAATTCTATTGTTCTAAATCTGATTCCCTTTCTCGAGTACGAAGACAATCAAGTTCGTAGCGTAATTTTAGCGCACATCAACAGTGTTTTCTTTACAAAAGTATTAAATGCGAAAGTAACTGTTGCACTCGCATTACAAAACTGCTGAACCGATTTTAAATGAAGTTAGGTACCAAAATAAACTAGAGCTTGGGACTTTTCCTGGATGTCTTTGCATAGGCCACATTTTTCCCAAAGGATATGTTTTCGCGTGGATGTAAAACCGCGTGTCGCCGCTAGTAATGAATAAATAGGTAAGTTAGTAAGTGGTGGGGAGTTATGATATCCCTTGATTATCATCATCATAACGAGGAATGAGAGCTAAGTCCAACATTCTGCTATGTATGTGCCATTTCTAAACCGCACAGAGATTACAAGAGAAATACAGTATAGGGGGCAATTAAATTCTGAATATAATGTACAAATTATTTCCTATAAGTACTTAATTCTTCTTTCTCTATAAGTACATCTATATTTTTAAATAATATGTAGGCGGTTCAAATGTGTCTACAAGTATAACAAAAGGGCTCATAATCTTAGAGAATGAACCTATAAATTGTCATAATACATGTAGATAAAGTTTACAATACAAACCAAAATAACATTTTTTTAAAAAATTTCAGTCTGCCTGTTTGTCCCGGTTAATTTCTGAAACAACTGAACTGATTTTAACGGGACTCACTGCAGGATAGTTAATATTCTGGGGTAACTTATAGTACTTTATAATATGCCGTAATTGCCACGGGATCGGTATTAATTCGGGGGAAACCGTGCGGTACAGAGTTAGTAATAAATGAAAATGGATTCATAATTCGGGAAAGGTCGGGAATTTTACCTGTGGTTCTTATATTTCCAAGCCACAGAATAAATATGATTTCTCTGAAAGACGGACACGTCAGAAAAAATGTTAATGTTCCAGAAGATTTTACGTTGATCAAAGCGTTTAGTATCTATTTATCTCTTTCACACTAGTGGTAATAAGTGCTTGCTGTCACGCTTACATGCATAAACTTCTTGCTTATTGTCATATTTGACAGAAGTGTTAAAGTTGGCATTTGGTTGCAAAGCAAAGAAATTGACAAATTCAAACGAAATTGAGGTCCTTCCTATCCCATTGGAGATCTCATTTTCAGTAAAAGTTTAATAGCTATACCTCAAAATAAAATGAAATTCAAGGCATTACTTTTCTTCACTGTACTCCTCACTTATTATGAGAGCGAGGCACAATCTCGGGCCAAAGGGGTAAGCAACTGAAATGCTCAGAAAAGAATCCTCAATGAACCTGCCGGCTTTTATCTACTAAAATGTTTTTAAACAATTACAGCTCGAAGAAAAAGTGCAGCAGTTAACAGACATGTCTGCAAAGAAGTCTATAATATCGTTAAACTTTATGAAGTTTAAGGAATACGTGAAATCTCCACCGAGAGATTACTCGTTTATAATAATGTTTACTGCCATGGCTCCGTCCCGTCGATGCGCTATTTGCCAGGCTGTGTACGACGAATATTTAGTAGTAGCTAATTCCTATAGGTTTTCAACTAGTTTTACCAACAAACTCTTCTTTGCTATGGTTGATTTTGATGAAGGATCTGATGTTTTCCAATTGGTAAGTTAACATAGTTTCATCTTTATTTAATACATATTTTTTTATATAAGCGTAATATTTATGCAATATATTAGTGAATTTCTCAAATGTTAACTTGTTCTGTGTGTGTGGTATGAGTTTCTGAGGTCCTAGCTAGGTTGATGCAGAGAGAAAGTACTAAGAGCCATCTAAGTGAATACAGCCATGAAAGTATGTCTTGACTGAAATATTATCTAAACATGGTTAAATTAACTGATAGCTTCAATATTTAAATATTAATATTGTCATGACATTTTAAATAGATTAGAATTTCAGGAAACATTATCGGGTGCGCCAAAGTTCACCTAAAATATCAACTCCGATAATTGGAAATCCGAAAATTTTCTTCCTAACATTTTTTATCCTAACAATCGCAACTCCTAAAATCTTTGTCACTAATGTTTTAATTCCGAAACATTCAACTGCATAAAGTCAGTAGCAATAAACATCTTTTACACTTTTATTTGTTTTCCTATATTTTCTCAACATAACCATCGTTCATACTATTATTCAAAGTCATATCTTTTTTGTTTAGATTTATTTTTATTTATTATAATCAATATTATATAAATAAATTTTTCGTAACTTTCTTTTTACATAACATGTAGGTATAACATATAACGCACGAGCCGAGCGAGCAAAACCAGAGTCCTGCTCCAATCATTCAGTCAAGTTCCAGTAACGAATCGGTCCTATTCCTAATTATTGGTTTAGGTTATGTTAGAACTGTGACCCCAACGCACGAGCCGAGCGAGCGTAGCGAGCGTGCCGCGGCAGCGGCCGACGAAGTGCCAGAACCGAATTGGTCCTTTAGTTATGGTTATGGTAAACTCCCAGGCCATAAGCATAGCCGTAAACGAGTCGTATAATAATCATTAAAACTATAAATATCTTCTTCTACCCACATATATTTTTTATTACACTTGGTAAATGTTTCTTTCTGAGCATGAGTGAAAATATTATGGTAAGTATGTTTAGGGATAAAAGCGTTATGATAAAAAACAGTAGGAGTTTAAATATGTTTACATTAATGATGTTAGTAATTAAAATTTTCGGACACATCAGTGTTATGAGCATCGTCGGTAGCACTACAAATAGTATGAATTAAAACTTTAGGATGAAAAATTTTAGGAAGAATGATCATTCGGACTACAAATAGTTAGGAAAAACATTTTCGGGTAAAGAACTTTAGGTGAGCCAATATGGACCCAACATTATCACCCAACAGAATTTTTTTTTTTAGTAGCATGAACATACATCTATAATTTCTAATTACAGTTAAGACTGAACACTGCCCCTGTGATAATGCACTTCCCGGCTAAAGGCAAGCCAAAGCCAGCCGACTCTATGGACTTGGAGAGGTCTGGTATTCACGCTGAGGCAATCACTAAATGGATTCAAGAAAGGACTGACATACAGGTAGCTAATTATATTAACTCTAATATATTTTTTTAATAAAGATTGTCAAAACTTTGATATAAATCTGAAAGATTTGGGGTTTGGGTTGGGGATTCCTTTTTATTTAAGAGAATACATGTGTTACTCATGCTCTTACGAAATCTTAATTTCATATGAAATGTATATGAATACTTAGTGTAATAATAAGTAACTTTTTAATTTATAGTATAATACATATCTAAGATAGTGAAGCCAAGTCTATAAAATAATATGTATCTCTTTACAGATCAGAGTATTCCGTCCACCAAACTATTCAGGAGCTGTAGCGTTCGCTACTCTTATAGTACTAGTTGGTGGATTCCTTTACATGAGACGGAACAATCTGGACTTTCTTTACAACAAGCAAATGTGGGCTGTTGGTGCAGTTTTCTTCTGCTTTGCAATGGTTTCCGGACAGATGTGGAATCAGATCAGGGGACCACCATTCTTCCACAGAACAAAGAATGGACCGGTGTACATTAATGGTGGATCACACGGACAGTTCATATTGGAGAGCTATATTGTTGCCACTTTGAGTATCCTTTTCATAATTTTGATAGATTTAACTAGCTGTGCCCCGCGGTTTTACCCGCGTAAATCACAATCCTGTTGAAATTTCGGGAAAAAAAAGTATCCTATGTGTTATTCCTACTTATAAGGAATATCTGAACAAAATTTCATCTGATTTAGATGAAATTTTGTTTGTGGTTCAATAGATTTGCGTGAAAGAGTAACAAACACACACACTCACTCCCAAACTTTCGCCGTTATAATATTAGTGTAAGTATGACAAAGATTTATCTCAATCAAAGATCAAAGATTTATTACAAATCTCAAGTAGTTAAATCATTAATTGTTTTCATAGTGAACACTGTAAAATGTACTTTATTTCCATCATATCAATGTTACTTTTCGTCCTGAAATCCTTAACCAACTTCTTCAGACGGCGCTGTGGTCGTAGGTATGATTATAATGATAGAAGCGGCCGGTGGTGTTCGCGGTACAGAACCCAGGACGCCGGATGAAGGCAAGAAGAGAAGGTTCCAGACTGTGGTTGGACTGGTACTAGTGTGCGTGTTCTTCTCGCTGCTGCTGTCTGTGTTTAGAGCTAAAACTCAGGGTTATCCGTATAGGTATGTATAATATTGTGTTTTAAATATCTTAATGATTGCTGTTACACACGCGTTATCACTACATAGTACAGTCTCGGAATGAAAAGGTTCGTCAATTTTCAAATTCGTATTCGTATTCGATTCGTATAATGTGTCGCGAAAACATATTACCTTTTGAAACTATGGTACAGAGCAGACTCGGGTTAGGAAAAATAATGTTCTACTGCTCGATAATAAAGTTCAAAATTATTCAGATCAGTGTTGTTAGACAGGATTAAAATCTTGTCAACAAGATTTTTGATAAACTAAAACCTTCTTGTTGGTTCAACCTGCCATTATTATTTCTGTTAAAACTATTGTCAATCGGTAAATGTCATCATTGCAAAATATCAAAGAGGTTTTTATATGCCGCGCGCACAAGGCAGTGTTTAAAAAAAGGATAGAAAAATCAAACAAAACCTTATTCGATAGCAAACGTCATTCTATTTATTTAAATGTTAGGATCACTGTTTCTTACACTGGTATGTTGGTATAATTGTTTCTTGCAATACTAGTGCAAGTGAAAACCGACTCTAAGGTGACGAACCTTTTCATTCCGAGACTGTACATAAAACAAAGCCGCTTCCCGCTGTCTGTTCTATGTATTTTACGGAAGCAGGAACTACGTGGGTGAAACTGCGGGGCGCTGCTAGTGTACATGTTAAGACCTATAAATGATGCTTATTTTTTAATGGAATTGCGTTAGAATCTGTTGTGTACTTTAAAAATTCTGTGATAAAGTATAACTAAGTGTGTGTGACCTGCAGCGGAGAATATTATTTAATCCTGCGTACCTTAACAAATTCGACAGACAAATACCTACGCCATAAAGAATTGCCTCAATGATTTTCTCATTATAAGTAATCAATCGAAAACTAATTACAATATAATATTTTTTGTTTCAGTTTTTTATTTAAGTAAGAAGAAAAGAGTGATATAAGTTTATTAGACCAACAGAAATTGTGAGTGCAATCGTATCATTATCAATTATTATAGAAAATGTTTTATTTATTTGTGTGGTTGGTCAATAAATATTTTAATTCGAATAAAATTTGCTTTTTATTTCTTTTTCTTAAATATAAAATAAGAGTTTAGTTTGACATGAGAAAGTTGTGAAAGTGTTAAACAAAACATACTAAAGGAGCGGAAGAATAAAACTACAGCAAATTATAATTAAACGATTTATTAATAATTTAACATGTATTAATATTAATTTAACAAAAATATATTTCTCATTATTTAGTTATTTCATTTTTTATAATTAAATACAGCCTTTACACTATAATTTTGTACAGTGGACCATAAAAACACTGTCAAATTTATTTGAGTCAGGCGTCACATTTTCTATAATAACTTTGAGTATCACAACTTTAGTGTCAATTTATACTATCACAGAGTCGAAGCGAGGCGTCTAAAACTGAACAGAACAAATTGAACCTTAACTCCACAGCGTAACCCACGCATTACTTCTGATGTTTTAAATCAATCGGCGAAGTCGCACATTCGCGCGAATTCGGAAGAACGCGTGCATCTTTTTAAAATCTCAGAGGTAATGTAAGCCTTACCCTGTGGAGTTAAGGTTGAATTTTGTTCAGTTTTGGATGCTTCGCTTCGATGCGCTTCGATTCTGCGTAGTATAAATATACCCTTACAAAGTTTTAACTATGCTAAGGAGGTATCTTTGGTCCACTGTTGTAACAATAAATAAATAACTTGAGCAGATACAATAATTTGTTTCTCTTGTTCTTATAAGATAAAGTTAAATTATGTATATTAGTTATGTAGTGCAACTAACATTAATCCTAATTGGTCCAATAGTTTTTAATGATAGATTATAAAATACCCAGACAAACTTTCTATATTATAGTAGGTCAGTAGGATTCGAGTTAATTACCAATTCTACTACTGTATAATTTATTTCAAAATAATAATATTTTATTTCTTTACACAAACACAGAAATAAAATTACTTACTTCAAACGGTTTTCAACTATGACAACAGATTCTGTAAAGAATCAGAAATGCCAGGAATGTAAAACAAATATCAAAACCCCAATTTAAATGCGTTTACAGTAAATTTATTTCATTATTTTTTAAATTAAAAACGATCTATGATACTAAACTAAATAATAAATTACTATTTTAAACAAAATGCGGTATAATGGCGAGTCGGTTCTTTGGATAGTTTTTGAATTCTTTTTTGTACCAGGTGTGAGCTTGGAATGCGGTTTGGAACTGAAAATAAAAATATTTCGTTAGTATTATTATATTTATACTAGCTGTGCCCCGCGGTTTCACACGCGTAGTCCCCGTTCCCGTTCCCGTGGGAATTTCGGGATGAAAAATAGATGTTGGCCGATTCTCAGACCTACTGAATATGCTCACAAAATTTCATGAGAATCGGTCAAGCCGTTTCGGAGGAGTATGGCAACGAAAACTGTGACACGAGAATTTTATATATTAGATGAATAAAGGTAGTATCTGCCTGTAAGATCTAGCGAAGGCGTATGCTGACATGCAGGTGACGCAGGCCGCGCAGGGCAGAGCAGGCACGTGCGCGCAGACGTGTCTGTCCTGCTCTCTCTCGCGACGTTCCATGCAACACAAAATCTGCTCTGCTCTGCCCTGCGCGGCGTGCGTGTCAGTATAAGCCTAGTCCTACTGAGAAGACCTCTCGTTCGCTTACTTATCTAAGCTTAAATTACGTCTGTTCCTCAATACTTTTATCACTACATTCATAAGATTACGCTAAGAAATAATTTCGGATACAAGTGGCTAATTAAAACCAGATAAAATTATTCTGTGATGGATAATGAAGATATTAAATTATTTTCTGGGATTTTGGTAACTAACATCTAATTTATGTGCAAATGTGACCAATGAGATTTCCAATGTCATTTTTTGGTAGGTAAAAACGGGACCCTATTACTGAGACTTTGCTGTCTGTCCGTCCGTCTGTCACCAGGCGTATCTCAAGAACGGTGATAGCTAGATACTTTAAATTTTCGCAGATGATGTATTTCTATTGCCGCTGCGCTATAACAACAAATACTAAAAATAAAATAAATATTGAAGGGGGGCTTTTTGTCGTTTCTGGTACGTTACTGGTTCTCTTCGTGCGCGAGGCCGACATGCACTTGGCCGGTTTTTTATCTTTAAACAAGTCCAGATAACGAATCAACAAATAAAGTCATAGTACATACCTGGTTTCCAAGCACCCACAAGTAAATGCAAATAAACGTTTTCGTTGGCATCAATGCTATGATACAAGTATACAATACAAGTTCGCACATGCGATGTGGACTTGACACATACTCGAACATTCTACCATAAGGTATACCATGGTCTTCAGTGACGACTTGTCCAGATTTCTTGTCTTTACGGAGATTTGCGAATATTAAATTAGTTTGGTATTGTTCGTACCACGCCCAAAGGAAAATTATGGTGCATGGAATGGATATGATTTTGGTTTTTGTGTCTGACCATAATATGTTGTTTCTGTCTTGGGATCCTGTAAATAAGATACTTAAATAATTTATGAAATTATTTGCTCTGACTAAATAACTTATGCATATATTTTTAAAACTTAGAACTTTTACAAGCAATAATAAAAGATTTTCAGAAACAACTTAAAAGGGGAAATATAAGGATATCCCCCTACCCAACCTTTTTCCCCTTGAAAAAAGGTTTTCTACCATCCTACCAATATTATAAAGCCGAATGTTTGTGAGTGTGGATGTTTGTTCCTCTTTCACGCAAAAACTACTGAATGGATTTTAATGAAATTTGGTACAGATGTTCCTCATACCTAGGAATAACACATAGCTTTTTATCCCAAAATTCCCATGGCGTAAGGTTCCACGCGGGTAAAACCGCGCGACACAGACAGCTAGTTACTAAATAAAATACAAATCTATTAGTTAACTAACACAGGAAATATACTTATTAAATGCATAGTACATTCATGGTAATAAGTAGTTGTAAGTGTCTAGAATTTAAATGTATCATTGACACATTTGTTTGTTTGTTTCAAGGATAATTGAATGAATTATTAAGATTTTCTTCATGTTGTTGTGTCTTGCATAATAATGGGAAAACGATTTAATTACTATGAAAATAGTAACTTATTGATATAATGTATTGTATCAATAGTTATTCATTCATACATAAACTCTACAAAATAAGTGTAAGCAGCGGAGCCTACTGGTATACTGTGTAAATTCTAAGACTTTATTTTTTGACTTAAGGTTTCTGGGATAAATAATATCCAGGATATAAAACTATTTGTTTTTATTAATTTCTGCCAATCATTTATTTATGTGTGACTGATATATATGACGATATATGAGATATATGACTAAATATGAGTATACATGCAAAAACATAATTTTCTTTAAATTATATTGATTAAACAAAAATAAACTTTCTCACCAACAAATAAAGGTGCTTGTCCAACAGCAACAAGTATGCAAGCGAAGTAATGTATCAAACCGGCCATGTAGTGACTCAAGTTCATTTTACTGGACTTAGCAAATACTTGTAAGAAGTATGTCTCGTACAGCCGCCGAAGACATTGTATGGTGAGCAGAGACATTACGAGAAGTGAGGCTGCTACTGAAACTGAAAAAGGTTTGTATTAATAACGGGGATGACAAATCTACACTAATTATAATATTATAAAAGAGGAAAAAAATGTTTGTAACAAATAGGCTCAGAAACTACTGAACTGAATTCAAAAATTCTTTCTCTATTAGAAAGCTACATTTACCCTGAGTAGCATAGGCTATATTTTAACTCAGTATTCCCACGGGAATGGGAACTATGCGAGTGAAACCGCGGAGTGCTGCTAGTCTATCATAAATGTTAATATTTATATGAAAACTGGAAGGAACATCATTGGTTTGGGCTGTAAATTTATTTTTAATGACTAAGATAATTATGTATTAGCTCTCTCCCTTTACAGAGAAAACAATTAAAAAAACTCATTAAATATTTACTTATTTGAATGAATAGGTAGGTGTTTAATATTTGTAGTGTTTATTTTTTTTTGACAGCTCTAGAGGAACTAATTTATGCACATTTTAAATTAATTAAGATAGACATTAAATTATTAGCCAGACAATTTTTGAGTTATTTGTTAATTAAATAAACCAAAAAATATATTTGCATAAACAATAACTACTCACCAGAAGGTTGGTCCTCTTCCAAAAAGAACTTGATCATCATCGGCACATATTTATTCATTTCAAATCCCAGAAAATACACAGAAATCATATAGCTGAGTGAGGTTACACTGAACACAGAGGCAAACAAGTAAAAATGCCTGTAATATGACTTCGGTATCTCAATTGCTTGCAAATACTTCGCGTCAGACCCTTGATATGCAAAACTTCCATACTTATACCCTTTTATAATAAAACTTGGTATATATTTCTCATAATTACTTATCAAAACACCGGTGAATGTAGCGAAAAATGCCAAATTTAAAAATATTAAATCTATGATATTAATCATTATGCCGTGTATGTACGTTGTGCTTAGAAACTTACAAGAAGTGAAGTAAATAGTTGTTTGGTGGCCTAGAGTCTCATTTTATTTAGAAAAGCAAAAGTAACGGGATTAGTTTACAATCTCTAACCGAGTGACCCACATTTCAGCCAATCACATTACGAATAATAATAACAACCGCTACACAAGACAACACTGCTTGCTGTGTGCAGCTGTCCACCGCTCAGCTGACCCAGCCGTGTTTGACAATAAGTGACAGTGAAAGCTTATGTGTCAATGTTATTAAATTTTTGACAGTGATTGACTTGTGATATTTCGTAGAACGTCATTTTGACAGTCAGAACATAGTTTCTATAACTTCAGGGTCGCATTTGTACAGCAGTTGTTGCCCAACCTTTCTTAAAAGAAGGGTAATGTTTAGGCATGGTTCTTACGAATGATAGGATACCACTATGATAAAATGTATGTCGGTGCCAGCTTGAAACTTTAATGAGAGAATCTCGTCTTGTGATCCATATTCAAAGCTTTAATAATATATTGATAGGTTTAATTTAAAGTACTTAACAATATTTTGAAGTCATTCTAATTATGTAGAGAGGTATTTATGGAGATTTTATTTATTCGATTACATTTATACGATTTTATTTATTAATTACATTTAAAACATGTCTCTTTGCGTAAACTTGTTTCTTTTATATGAAACCACGAAGCCATTCAACTTCTTTATGTAAACTTTTCAATTTAATTAATTTAATTTTTAACCCAGAAGCAGAAATCATAACAGTGTTTTCGAACGAAGTGAACACAACTTTGACTTGATTTCAACAGATTGTGTAAATTGTTTATTTTTGACTGACGTTTGTACCACATTTGAGACCACAAAAAGTTTACATTGTATGGGTAGTTTTCCACAGTAAGATTCTCACTAATTAGGGACGTTTTTGCGTGTTGCGTTATTTTTTGTTCGACGTTTAAGGGCTCTAACTAAGGCTTACATAAAGCGACGAAAACAAAAACGTACCTACCTGCCCTTAGAGGAGTAAATCAAATACCTACCTATGCTGTATAGTTGAAAATTGAATGTGTCAGACCTTTTCCAGACATTTATCTTGTTAAATATTTTCTATTTGAAAACTGTTTTGTAAGTTAAATGTGTTTTGGTACGTGCCAAACAAAGTAATCGTTCGAATGCCAAACGTTTGCGGTAGTATGCTGAATATTGTATAACCGGCGGGCTATTATAATTCAACTACACTGGCCTCACGGTTTTAATCCCACTTGGAAATTGGGATACAATAGTCATAGTAGCTACAATGCATATAAAATTCGAAGGGATTAGGAAAAAAACAACTTTCTTAATTTTAATTTGTGTCCTACGGTTTTATTAACGTTTCGTGGAATTTTCGGGATAAAAAACGTGTTAATCCAAGTAACTAATTACGAGTAAATGTACGTGTAACAAAGTTTTCATTGGATCGATAAAACTTTACGTGGGTAAATATTCTTACAGAGATCAGTTTGTAAGTATTTAGTTTTGAAGCTTAGGCCATAACATGATGATGTCGGTGTTTAAACCATATAAGAAAATATCCTGATACCGTAACGATCAATTATTTTAGTGGACAGTGAATATCAGATTGTAAATGGAAACAGTATTTGCTTGATGATATTCTGTTTCAATGGTCTTTTGTTATTAGTAACAATTTGAACTAGTAGGTAGACCGGATTTTAGTAGTACGAGAATTTACTTAAATTCTTATAAATGTTTTATATGAAAGGTGGGTCCTAATGTCCTTGAGTAGGCTCATTATGATAGCCTAGCCTTCCCCGATTAATGGTCGGGCTATTCAACACTATATTAGCGTGTTCAACGAAATAAGCTCTCCATTAGTTTAGATATATTATCTCTAACAATTAGCCAAAAGTTTTGTGAACAATTATTAATTTTGTTGAGTTCAAAATGAAATATTTTTATTAATACCTCTTATAATTTTCGTGTAAAAACTTATATTAAATACTATCCCCTTAATCTATAAAAAAAGTACTTACGTACCTTATAATTCTTCTTCTTGTCGATTGACAAGACTATGACTAAATACAAATAATAAAAAAAATAGAACATCTAACAATTCGAATTTTGAATCAATTAAACATCATTGATATCAATACCTTTGTAGTAACCAATATCCAGCCAGCAACAAACTATTGAATTGTGTAACACAGTATGTATAGTGTGCTCGGGTGCTTTGTACTAAACTTCATACCTTCATAACAGTGGTGGACCACGGTCCATAGCTCGCCGAGCTTGCTTCCCGTCCGGAATGTCCGTTGTAAGGAATTTAAACCATTCGCAACGGTATTGCCAGTTAATGATGAAATTCATGTGTTTAGTCCACAGAATTGTGAACTGTATACAACTAGTGGACGTTTGAAATATTTTTTATATAAATGACATTAAGATTTTGATGTGAGTATTATTTTTATATGAGGTAAATAAAGAAATGAGTGTTTTGCTGATCTGTATTATCTGGTATCTCAGAATAAAACTGCATTAATAATATTGTCTAAGATTTTTTTAAATAAATAATATTTATACATGGTGTAGACTTCCAGCTCTTCCATAGTAGCTTAAAGACGGTAAATAAATGTGCTATTTAAGATACCCTAATACGGGAAAAGAATCCTTAACATCTGTTCACTAATATCTACTGCATTTTCTATAAGAAACCGTTGCAGATGCTCATTGACTTCAAAGAACAGGTCCCAGAAGGTCATCCTCTCATGGAGCACGCCTGTTCCTGCTTCCATCTCCCAATCTATGTTCAAGTAGTTGTAATTGGAGTTGTTCGTGATGCTCTCCCATTTCACTGGTAGTAAATTCGATGTTTCTGGTGTGGGGTCACTGAAAAATTAAAAAATGATTAAGTCAGTTTAAAACTCAAAGAGGCCCTTAGAATAATAAACGCCAAAGAGTTTAGTAAACAAGACTTATTTAATGACATGAAGACAAGACCGTCTAATCTAAACAATATATTTCAGCATTAAGTACTTATGTTTATCTTACCCATATTTAACAAAGTTCGCCCACATTTCAGTCATGCGATCAACCATTACTTGATCCCTCTCCGTCGGTTCATCCATCAGGAACATATCAAACAGGTACCCGATCTCGTCAGCGTGCCACGCGCCAAACCCAGTCGCATTATTACGACGCTGCACAAAGTTTCTTCCACCAACATAACAAAACATATACAAATAAACCTTTTCCGCGCTATTAAGCAAGAATCTCTTCAAACTCCTCATTGTCGGATAAATAAAAGACATGTCTGACCCTAAAAATACTCCAGGTTCATAGTTATCCATACTTGATTCTTCATCTCCATAGAAAAATTGTCTAGCAATATCGTCCATTCCTTCGAAATCGTCGTCATCAACATCAAATGTAGCTGACAATAGTTGTTTAACCGTGTAATTAAATGCGTAACTAAGATACACATTATAAGTTTCATGATTATTAAAACCCATCATAATTGGCATATCTTTAACCAAGGGTATTTCTTCTAATTTCAGCCAATTGTCTGTTATGAAAGGTTCAACTTCTTCAAAAGATTTTTCAATGCACGGTCTGAATGCTATATTTAAATCTTCTGTTGCTTGGATGAGTGTGATGGGATCTTGAGCAGCTAGGAAATCAAGTGCTTCAGTTAAATCAGTTGTCGTTAAGTTCAAATGTTGAGCTAGCATCAAGGGTGCATCTTTGTCAGGCTGTTCAAAGCTCGGTGAGAAAGAGGTACCACTTTGAAGAATCCCTTTGTCGATTATTTTTTCATCAGTTTGTCGTATTAGTTGGAAGTCCACAGACATACCCCCAGCACTGTTTCCAGCTATTGTAATTTTGCTTGGGTCTCCACCAAACGCTTCAATATTGGCATGCACCCATTTCAACGCGTTCAGTTGATCTTTGAAACCTTGGTTTCCTGGTACTTCAGGGATATCAAGGCACATGAAACCGTATGGACCAAGGCGATAGTTAAGCGTTACTACTATGATGTCATGTCTGACTAGAAATTTTGGTCCGTACAACATAGCTCTGTTAAAACCTATTGAAAATCTACCTCCATAAATCCAAACCAGTACTGGGAGGAGGTCGGTAGAGTTAACATCAGGAACGAATACATTTAAACGAAGACAGTCAAGGTCCCCAACAAGAGTGTTGTTGAATTCTTCGACTTGTGGACAAACGTAAGTATCTTCATTTGCTTCGAATATTTCTTCAAATGTTGGAGGTGAATTGGTTGCCTGAAGAAATAAATTAATATTATTTATTATCTTTTCCTAAATCTTCATTTTATCCGTGGAATTCGTTTTACTAAATGGATAATCCGTGAAAAATTTGGAGGTTAACTCTCCAGAGCAAAGGAAGCAAGAGGAAATAGAATTAGTCATTCTCTGCCTACTTCTTTATCAGACGTTTCAAGCACTGTGTCATACCCAGTGACTCTTCGTTCTAAACAAAATTCAAATTCATATTTATTTCTGTTAAAACTTACCCCAAAAGGATTGCGTCTATCAATTTCTGCGTAAGGTATTCCAGTGTACGCGTAGTAATCACCATCAGTGGCCTTATAGCCTCTTACTAGGCCTTGAGTTGTATTCACTATAGGCTCTTGACTGTAAACTTCAGCACAATGTGAAATTATATACACGGTAACAAGTAAAAATAAATGCTTAGGAAACATTTTAATCTTATTGTTTTAAATAACATTTATTTATAGATTTTCCCGGTTGTAATAAGTACGATTATTTTGTTATTGAATCTGATGAATGAAGGTGCTGATTTTAAATACTAATCTTGGTGAATGATTTTACATTAATTATGTAAAGTTAATCTGATAATTATTTCCTTGATGTGATCAAATTTTGATATGAAATGATAATAAAATTGCTATAGTTACAGATTATAAAATTAATTACCTACACAATTATTGCACAATTTTCAAAAATAATATTCCAATTCGAAAAAAAATACGATAGCATTTTAAATGATGGAGGACTCTGAACTATTCTGTTTTATGACTTGAATTTTCATTTACTGCTAGTCTTATTTTATAGATCATTTTATTAAATCTAACATAGGTGTATATAATATTAAAGTATGTGATTCAAAAGTTTCTTTTCCAAAGTGAATGTTTGGTATCTATCGTAACCTGTTCAAAAGACTCCTTATACTCGTAGTATGCTCAAAGTCCAATCCCATCTAATCTTAAAGTCGAGTTGAGTCCATCAAATAAGTGTTCCGTCTGTAGGGGAGGCAACACTGCACTGCTTTTTGGTTGGAAATTATTAAATTCCTCTTTATCATTCGATATTTTTTTATTAATGGAATTATTCATTTTTTCACTCTTTTAAATGTTATCGATGACCCTGAAACTCTGCCTCCATTTGTTTGATTTTTTTGTGAACATTTAATTAGAATACTCTGTCATGTTAAAAACAAAGAAAAGAATTAATAATTTTACTTTGTATTCACACAATTTAATAAAATTAAATTAAAAATTTAAAAAACCCCCAACACAATTACTTTCAAACCATGATTTTCATCAAACATATCTAAGAAAACTCGCACGTAAGTCCCCTTTAATACAAAAAAACTAAATTGAAATCGGTTCATCCGTTCGGGAGCTATGATGCCACAGACAGACAGATACACACGCACACACACACACAGACACGTCAAACTTATAACACCCCTCTTTTTGCGTCGGGGGTTAAAAACAAAAGCTATAATATTTATTATTATAGAAAATATTTATTATTATAGAAACTCGGTTCAACCCTAAGTGCACCTGTATTGGACATTTCAAAAATCGGTTACACTGTCCCGTTTCCTTCCCACCTCATGCAATATTAATAACGTTCACCGCATTCCAGTTCAAAGTACCAATATATATTTAAAAAAACTCCTTTTCACAAGTTCGCTATCGGAAATTTTTGAAATGCTTATGGAATAACGGATAAGATACTGCAGTTCTTAAGATACATTATTAAATGCGGGTCTCCGGCACACAGTTTTATTCAGGGAGTGTAGTGTCGCTAGAAATATGTATGAACTTTAAATAGCATAGATATTTGATATTAATATTGTTGGTAGACTTGTTTCTGGTGTTATGATGTACGTTATTTTGTGTAGTTTTAATTTACTTGTGGTTTTGTTTGGATATTATAGGTGAAGTCCAGTTGTTTAATTGGTTATACTCGTAGTTAAAAGTAAAAATTTTAATTGAGTTTATGATAATTCAACCACGGCTAGACAAGTTTAGGCGGATATGTTTGTTAAAAGAATAATAGATAATAGCTTAGGAGAACACTTTTATCTCAAAGTACGACGGATCAATGAAATTACCCAATGAGCAGCTATTGGAGACACTAGATGTAACAACATTCAATATATTTCCAAAGTTTAATATGAGATAAACAGTAAACCTAAATATTCAGTTAATCAATTCGGTTCATGTATTGATATAATGGTTCTAATAACCGATAACATTATATACTTGTATTATGCAGTGCCCGTAGGTATGTCCGGGAAATGGATATCCGAATTGCGGTCAACCAACGAATTATTGCTATTTGCAAATCTAAATTAACCAATATGACAGAACCGCAGAACATCCTTAGAGTAATTTTCGTGTTTATTTACTAAAATATAATTATGTGAGTGCATAGGTTAATTATTTGAACCATTTTCAACCAAGATTGAATAAAAGATATGATTTTAATGAAGATTTCATACTTAGTATCGGGAGATGGACTTCAGGTGAGGCTGACTAGAGGGGGGAAGGTGAGGATGATCTAGGTTTCTCTCACTGACAATATCAGCACAGTGACTAGATTTAGATTTATTCATATCAAAATACTATATTCTACAATATTTATACATTATTAGCGGAAAAGTAACCAAAAAGATTTTAATATTTTAAAAGTTTATTAGTTTTTACGATATTTACCTTGGATAGTCTGGTCTGGTACCACGTAATGAAAATCAGTTGAAACCTTATTGTGATCGAAGTTTTCATTTCGCTCGTGGAGATTGAATTGCAACACAAATGTTCGTCATTGTTTTAATTAAAGTCGTATTGCCAACTTGGTCGTCCCAAAAATACACATCTCTGTTGTTTTTAGAGTACGAAATGCAATTAAACCCGGGGAAATTAAACGTTTTTATTTATCTTTTGCTGTTGGAAGATATTTGTGGATAAGCCGTTAACACCTTTCGGTATTAGAGGTTTTGGGTTCAACTCTTGTTTGACACAAACATTTGAACAAGTTATTTTATAAAAAAACAATTATTCTTGTATTCATTTATTTAACACAGTAACATAAATACATAAAAAATACAACAACTAAAATTATGCATCATTTTGATCAACTTACAATTAACAGTGGTCAATTTAGTATGTTGTATTAACCAAAATATTGCAGCATAAATAAAGTTTCCATATTCTCGACAGACCATGGCAAGGAATATCTCCAGTTTCTGGTATTCTCCTGACAGTTTAACAGGTCACATACTCAAGAATAGTTATGTATTCCAAAAACAGCTGTAGTCTGTGACGTAAGCATATGTTACTCACGTGCTATTCTGAACCTACCAGATGCGGTATAATTTTGCGCCATGTTAACACCGATCCCCCATTAAAGGATCCAGATCACCTATAGCTGACCTACTATACATACAATTGGGATATTCTTAGCTACTGATAGCTTCAGTTTCGGCGCTAGACTGGCTAATTCCCTAGCTTCTACTGGGAATGCAAACTACTACTACACACAGCTGATAAGTTATCTTATTTTAACAATAAATTTAGTTAAAAGATACCTTTGCTGGTCTCTACAGTAATTTAAAAGATTTTATGTGTATTTGGAATTTGAAATAAACTATTTAGAATGTGACTTTCAATTCGGATGTTTTTAAACCTTTCAAACGATGTTTTATTAACATCTTGAAGATTTTTTTAGTCTTACCATCAATAGATGATTCATCATCATCATCAACAGCCTGTATTTGTCCACTGCTGGACATAGGCCTCTCCCAACTCGCGCCAATGTACCCTGTCAGCGGCACGCCGCCGATGATTGAGATTGCAGTATTATAACTATGGTTTTAAGCAATCTTAGTAAAGAGTACAACAACAATTGATTAACACGTAATAAATTCCATATTAGTAATAGTATCCGATTATAAGATTCCATTACAAGCAAATTCTTTCTCACTGATGATATTAGCGCCGCCACGCGGAAAAGGCGGAAACCACATTGCCTACCGACAACAACCTTGAGATCAATCAAACCAATTCTGGTAAGCAAATAAACAATAATACTTAAGAATATTTTTAAGGTCAGTGTGTACCTTCAACCCCCCAATGTAGTGGGTAATTAGGGAAATCTAGGCACAGACGACGGTTCCTAACAATGCCTTTGATTAGTGGATTACTAGTCTGAACGTTTCCTACGACTATTTCCAACTGGCGCACATTCATTTGTGCCGAATCTATTGTGTTTGAATTTATGAAATTTGCCTCCAATTAGTTTGATAAGAGAATTGGGCTGTTCGACAATGGAGTTAGATGCTTCACTGAACTTCAGTTGATCACTTCGTTATTTGGGTTTTTGGGAATTGTGTAGTTAATGTAAGTAAAGTAAAAATAACAAAGTTTTCGACTGAGATTTGAACCCAGCTAGGTTAGCATGACTTCGAAAACGCGATAGATACAGCGATTTATTGACATCCAACTGTCAAAATTTGATAAAAATACCTACATATTGAATGTTACCACGTGATTAATTTTACGACATTTTTGGTTATGCTCGCGAAATCGATATAGCTATTTATTGACATCCAACTGTCAAAATATAATAAATATAGCCGCTATATTTAATTTTTCATATCGTCCATAATTCATTTCGTCATGCTCTCGAAATCGATATTATTTCGTGGTGTCTATATATTTTATCACGCACAGTCATGCTAGTGGGGCAGTATCTTGTCATGGCACCATCCATCTGTTCTACTAAGGTTGGAAAATCTGAATTATCTTAAATAGTAACGTTATTAAAGAAATAAGTATTTAAACACAAAAAGAAACTATTAGTCGTATTAATCGCATTAGTCCTAAAATACACCTTGTGTACACTTTTGCCCGCAACTTTGCAAATAAAATAATTAGTGCAGCAAATATGATAAAGTAAAGAATCGTCAGTGAATATTAATTCGTCAAGAAGCAGTTAATCAAGCAGAGCTGGCTTCTTGGAGCGGTTATGAGTCACGTAGAATAGAAGATGCTCATAGCTCGCGTTATCGCTTCAAAGTTTACGCACTCCACTTTTAAGACGTTGCGTTTTTGGATATTTTTTATTAACGTTCACAAGAATTTGGCAACCATTATAATGGTTGCCAAAGACGACCTTCAAGTAACTTACCAAGTAAAATTAGTTTTGTCCCTTTTTTACTTTCTATCAAGTGACAAAGACAAAACATGTGACTAGCTACTCGGAACGTTACTTGAAGATGGTGAAATAGGCCTTTACTTCAGTCTACAGTGAGATAAATCAATACTTTAATAAGCGATTGTATTCTACATTGTAGAGGCCAAACTATATGGTTTCATTGAATTTTAGTTTAACAATTTTCTTTGGTTTTTGACCAACATAAGTACAAACGTCATCACAAAAATAAAAGTAATGTGCATTAAAATTAACTATTACGTCAATAAAGACACACGATATAGTTTGTTGTTTACAAAGTAGAGTTCACGGCACCGCATCGAAGGTAGCGTCATTGAAACCTAGTGAGTTCAACTCAAGTTGTAACAAGTTTCGCAGGCATTAAAGGTTCATATAACCGCCGAGTTATCAAGGCTTGCAACATTATGCTGGAACATACTAATTAGATGGTTACAAGCACCGTTTTAATTTATAGCAGAAACACAGTGTAATCCGACCCGTGAGGTTTGTCGTAAGTGTTGTTCCAGAGTTGAGTGACAATCTTTTAGCAGTTTGAGAGGAATTTCTTGTAGCTGTAATGATTATGACGTAACTGGATTAAGAACTGAGATGAGGGTTAATAACTGTTTAGTGTTATTATTTTATGAATAAATTGGTGTTTGTTTTGGTTTTGGCTTCGGTATGTTCAATATCTAGGTCGAGTGTAACAAGTTTGCTATTTTGCAAACAGTAGGCGTAGTGATTATGATTACGAGTATTAGTCTATTCCTCCGTACTGTATCAATATCGTAGTGTTTTTACGTTCCGCAACTAATACTCGTATACTTACTTTATTTGATTTTAATTACAATCGATCTAGAATATAAAACGCATTACCGTACAAATTCGTATCAATTCCAACGAGTATAAATTTTCTTTAAAAACAAAACAAACAAAAAACATTTGGTATAACAGAAAAGAAGCCAAATCCAATAAACGATTATAAATCAAAACGTAATACCGAATTCGAATAATAAATATGGCGGGCATAAATTCAAGTTTGCCAGTTAATAAGATGCAAACAAAAAGTGCGTTATTAATTTGTAGCGAGACAATAATTCCTAAATCCTTTGTAATGGATGGTTGTTGGAACAACTTGGAACGTTTGTGCACCTGAACCGGCCCTAAGTTGTATTAATTTAGAGAACCTTCAGACTGTTTGCCCTTTAGTAGGTACTAGATGTACCTACGACGTAGTGATTTTGGAAAATGAAGCTGAAGAGAATAGGGCAACTAAAATGTTCCTTGGTTTATTATGTTCATAGCTTATCTGTACGGACCATATCTACCTATTTATACATAAAATAAATAGTCGCGATTTTAATTTTTGTTTCACATTTCCGTCTGACACATGGGAAAAATATTTCCGAGTTACAAATCCAATATTTTTTCTCTCCTATTTTATTCATGCAGATACTAGGAATAAATTATTCGGTTGACCCAACTCAACAATTAATCCGCTCAATTTAAACTATAGTGCATAATATCATCGCCATAAATCGCTACGGTATTTAATATTCCAGTTATTAAATCAAAGCTGTGACGTGGACCGTAATAATCGCAATGGTACTGACAAACGATGACAATCTGATGGGTTTCATAACTTCGGTATTACCTAAATGAGACCACTGATTCAATCTCATTAGTTTAGAACATTCCAGAGATATTAGTGTAATTATAATATAAGTTAAATTAAATCAAATTCCAATCCTTTTTATTTCAATTAGGTCGAGAAAAAGAGCTTAGAATAGAATATTATAAACTAAATTGATTGATAGTGAAAAAATAATACAAAAAGGGCAAAAATTATACATTTACAGCCTTACTAATAAAAAATACCCACTGTGTATATTCTTGATATAACGAGTGTAAAGCATATTAATAATTCGTTATATCAAGAATATACACAGTGGGTATTTTTTATTGGTAAGGCTGTAAGTGTTTAATAAAAAAAGTCGTTTTAATTGTCCTGGAAAGACACCAACTCTAAAAATTAATGTCTAAAGAGTTACCAATATCGTTTCTCAATTAAAAATCTATAAATAGAACCCAGTCACTATCAATTGTATAACAACAAATTACTGTTTCAAATTAATAAAGTTGGAAAATAATTGTTCGCCGTTTGAACAAAAGTAGGAAAGTAATTAGAGACATTGAAGAGAATCTGTTTTCATTATCTCCGGCCTTCATATTGTTCGGGATCATTTTGTGAACGTTTGTCGTCGTAGAAAAATGAGTAGACGTTCGGCCCAAGGCGATTCATATTCATAATGTCTGAGAAAATAATTAGTTTTCATTACTGTTGGCTCTGGGCGTGAATGCAAATACCTATAAATCTTTCCTAATACTGTTGATGTTTCTTAGGTAAGTGGGCAATTATGGTGTTTTGAAAATGAGAGAAATAAATAAATTTATGTTTACCCGCGTTCCCGTTCCCATGGGAATACGGGGATAAAAAGTATGTACTCAGGGTGAATGTAGCACTCTAATGTTGAAAGAATTTTTGAAATCGGTTCAGTATTTTCTGAGCGTATTCGTTAGTAACAAACAACAAAAAATCTTTTCTCTTTATAATATTAAATGCCTATTTTTTATATTTGTAACATAAATCATTAAATAAATAAATAAATATTAGTGTAGATGACTTACAGGCAGCCACAGCACAGTAGATGTAAGTAATTTAAATTATAATGCAAAAAAAATATTTGATCTCCTAGCAAGATAAATAGAATTATAATATGAAATTAATCAATATTCGTGAAACCTATATCTGTACGATAACATCTTAAAATATTATCAATAATTTCATATCATATCATTATTTAAATAAGGGCATTATCGATTTGCTGAGTCGCGGTACATTGTATATATCATTCGTTATAAGAAGCAGTCATGGGCTGCACGTTGAAGCATTTTATAACATGCTTTATATTAATTATATTTCAACCAAATTGTTTTGGTAATATAGTTCAAAGTAATGTGGGTCCTATTGTAGGCATAAATAGTGATGAATATACATCGTATTTGGGTATACCTTATGGAAAAGTAGACGCGCGAAATTATTTTGGGGTGAGTCAGTTTGTTGATATCATAATCGCTTAGCTATGTAGTTTTTGTGTTTTTTATATCGTAGGAAATTAGTCAAGTATAGTTTTTAGTTATGGGTTATCTAGATTTAAGCACGAAATAAAGGTTAGCGTGGAAAATGGAAATACATTAGAAGTGAAAGAGCAACCAAATTATAACCTAATAAAACAAACAAAAAATATATCATTATATCAACTTTTGATAACAGGCAGTGTCATCTGTTGAAATTTAGTAAAACTAGTATATTAACTAACAAATAAGTTTGCTCTTGCGCACGCTATTTATGCTATACCCGTTAGAGGGCACCACTAGTGTGACAACAAATAAGGAATTTCCAAAATACCACAAAATAACCAATATGTTGTGATGTGCTTAAAGAAAATTTATAAATTACCTACCGTAAAGGTTATCTAGCATTTGAGTCAACAACACCTCAGGAGAAAATCTTAAATTCCCTTCGTGCGAGTTGAACTCACACTTGGCCGGTTTTTATATATTTTTTTTAGAAATGTACACTAGACACTAGACAAAAATGATAATTATTTAATATATTATCAGAATAGCGGTATACCTATACAACATGTATTTAATCGAATTATAAATGACTCATTTATTCCAATTAAGTATTCAAAATATTATCAGCTGCAATTTTATGTAGGACTATTTACACAACTGTATAAAATCGTACATTAATGTATAAAAAGATAAAAAAACAACATACCATAATATAAATGAATATATTTTTTTGAAGTGAAAACATTTTAAGAGAAGTGAGAGAAAAGAGATGTTATATGAGGGCAGAGACCAGAGAGAATCCTGGTCGTGATCCTTATTCTATGTATGAGGGTCATATAATTTATGTTTTTTTTCAGAAAGCAGAGCCGTACCCAGTTGGCAGTGGTGATTATTATATCAACGCTACCACAACAGCGGACGAGTGTGCACAATTGAAATCTAATGGAGACTTTACTGGCTATTTGGATTGCTTGTACCTGAACGTGTACACCCCCCCTTCTACCACAGCCACCAGTAGACTACCAGTCATTGTTTTCATCCATGGAGGATCGTTTAGAAGCGGTTCCGGCAACGCAGCTCTCTATGGACCTAAATTCATTGTTCGCCACAACGTCATCCTTGTGACCATCAACTACCGTCTCGGACCTTACGGGTTCATGTGCATCGACCATGTAGATGTCACCGGCAACCAAGGATTGAAAGATCAGCACTTTGCTTTACAATGGGTTAAGAATAATATTGAAGCTTTTGGTGGTAATCCAGACGAGATTACACTAGCTGGACAAAGCGCCGGCGGTCATTCAGTTGATTTTCATTTACATTCACAAAGAGAAAGATTATTTAATAAAGTTATAATACAGAGTGGTAGTTCTTTAGCTACAACTGTATTACATAGTGTCGACAAAGAGGCTCCTTTGAAAATTGCAGAGCACTTAGGTTTTCAAACTACAAGTCATGCGGATGCTTTATCCCGGTTGTCACAAACGAATCCAGAGTTAGTATTAAGGGCTGCGAGAGACTTAGGTTTGGATTTCAAACCATGTGCTGAGAGACCAGTGAGTGGAGTAGAGCCTTTCCTTACTCACGATTGGACATCTTCCCTTACCCCAAATGTTGAAGGCATTCCTGTCCTCATAGGGTTTACCCAACACGAGATGATGGGAACCCATTTGAACAAAGGCGCAGAACATTTTACAAGCAATTTTATATCGAACCATCTCAATAAAACGTTTAGCTTTGATGACGAAAGAAGGGAACGAATGGAAACTTTCGTTAGGAGGTTCTATATGGGTGATCAACAGATAGGACCTGAGTCAGTTTGGCCAGTCATTAACTTTGATTCAGATTTTACATATATTCATCCGATTCAAAGGAGCATAAAGAAGTATTTAGAGAGTAACGCGAAAGACATATATTATTACATGTTTTCGTATTCTGGAGGTCGCAATTGGGGTAAAATCACGGATAATGTTTCGGATCCCGGGGCAGCACACGCGGATGATTTGGGATACTTGTTCGATATTAGTCAGTTTACAGAACCGATTTCAGCACAAGATCAGCTGATAATTGACAGGATGACTACAATGTGGACCAATTTCGCTAAATATGGGTAATTTGTAATTTAAATTTTATTTGACCTTTTATCTAATAATTTCGGCGTTAATTTATAAATACTACTTATTAGGTATAATTATAAATAGAAGAAACTAAAAAACACTGCGGATACCAATGCTTTTGCTCGGCAGTGGGATCCTTCGACCGATACTGATTTACTTTAAATAAAAAATGGCAACATCAATATGATACGAGTAATGGCAACCTAAATGCTGGAAGTGCTTTTAATTAGTCTCTATGATTTCTTTTAATAGCATTAGTGCTATTAAAAGAAATCATATTCTTATGAATTATTATGATTCTTTTGAATTATTAAGATATTCTTATGAATTAGCACTTCCATTCTATTTCATGCTAAGTTAAATCATCGTCATTTGTTTGCACTAATTCCTTTAACAGAATATTTTTTCTGTTTTCAGAGATCCAACACCAGACACCACAGCCACCTTACCAGTTAAATGGATTCCTCTCACCAATGAGACTTACAACTACCTCAGGATTGACACTGATTTGAAATTGGAACGAAGACCTTTCCATAGAAGAATGGCTTTCCTAGACCTTCTTTACAAATATAATAAAGACTATATGAGAAGCTTCGCGTATGTTGAAGTAGACAATGATGATGGTAACAACGCAGTACTAACTTCTGCAAGTGTTGTTAGTGTACTGGTACCAGTGATGGTATTACTGGGTTTAATGTAACTGTTTAAAGTTTAGATTTTTTTATATGTTTTGTATTAAATATTTATATTGTTGAAGATTTTAATTTTATTTTGATGTAATTTCTTTTTATTTTTTTGTTAGAAAGCTTTTACCCGAAGTGACAATCAGTTAATTAGAATAAAGATATAATCAATGCCCAAAAAAAAAAACGTAAAAATAATAAATAAATCCATGATTATAGAGATCAAAGATTTGATTATTAAAAAGATAAAATATTGTACTTTAGACTTATGTAAATAAAAAAAACAAAATTGACGTCATTCATTCTTTCAAGATCAAGATATCGAAGTTATTTATTTGTTTTATCAAGTTTATCAATAAAGTATAATAATAATTATAACAATTTATCAATATTTCTATCTACGTCCAAAAGCGTTTTCTTACTTAGCTAATGTTGCTCTCTAAGGGCCTATTCCCCGACCTTCAAGTAAAGTTACTCACCAAGTAGTGAGTTCTGTCTCTTTCTTACTTTATATCAAGGGACAAAGACAAAACTAGTGAGTACTACTCGGAAATTTACTTGAAGATGGTGAAATAGGCCGTAAATCTTACAAGATAGCCCAGCCCAAATAATGTTATACAACAACAATCAAAGTCTAACAAGTCTAGATAAATGTGCCATGAAATGCCGAGGCGATTCGTTATAATCTAACTAGCTGTGCCCCGCGGTTTCACCCGCGTAGTTCCCGATCCCGTGGGAATTTCGGGATAAAACGATAGCCTATGTTCTTTCCCGGACCATAAGCTACCCCTGTACAAAATTTCAAGTCAATCGGTTCAGTAGTTTAGCCGTGAAAAGGTAACAGACAGACAGACAGAGTTACTTTCGCATTTATAATATTAGTTAGGATATTAATTCGTAAGTTGTATTACGTCTTAACATCCGAAGAAATCAACCGCAGAAAACTATTAGGTAACACTAAATAACTAACCTATTAACCCGAGAAAACTCTCACATTAATTTCTATAATAAGAAATCTGTCAAAAACTGTGGGGTATTAATTTAACAGTCCATTTGCCGGCGGTGTAACGTGGGTGTGAAGGCCATTGACGGGTCAGTTTAACTGATCAGTTGAGTTTGAGTGCGCGCGGTAACGCGGTAATAAGTAGTCACGGTAAACATTCGCTGCGAAATTTAATTACAAAAACAGTGTTAAATGTGTCTAAATTAGTGAAAAATCTTAAAATACATACTCCTACAATAGTGTTCTAACTCACAGTGATTTTTAATTATCCATATCAATAACTATTTGCTCAAAAAACTGTTTTTATTTGGTGAGGCGTCATATTTCTAACCTAACTTGGTTCGCGCGTCGCCCGCTGCATTCGTCGCGAAGCGTGTTCAAGGTCAATCGGATCACTTGTTAAGGAGAGAGCGGCACTTAGCGCTTAAGGCTCGGCATACACTATGGCAACAACGTGTAATGGTTGTGGTAACAAAATTTGCTCCAATAAATTCATGGAATGCTCTCTATGCACGAAAGCTTATGATCTTGCTTGTGTTAAAGTCACAACCCAATGCTTTTTAAAGTATTCTCAAGAGTACAAAAATAAATGGGTTTGTCCAGCTTGCTTATGCAACCGCCCAAAGAGTGACAACTCTTGCACGCCAGTGAGATCGCCTTGTAACATCACGGATATTAAGAGCCCAATTGACAATGTCAATAAATCTCGCGGTAGTCGCCCGAAAGTAGCACAGCAGCCAACAACACCTGGTGATGATTCTGCTCTCCTTTTATCTGAAATAAGACAACTCCGGCAAAAAGTTCTAGATCTAAAACAGCAAAACCAAGATATAGGTTCGAAACTCACATCGGTCTCTGAGACCCTAAACCATAAGTTCGAGGAATTTGATAAAATCATGGCTGCCAAAGATAATGAAATTACCTTCTTGAAACAGAACCTGTCCGAACTCCAACAAAAAATCCACCATCAAGAGCAACGCAGTATAAAAAATGAACTGGAGATCATGGGCATTCCTGAATGCAACAACGAAAGCCTGACCCATATTGTTATGGTCACTGCTCAAAAAATCGGGATTGAGTTATGCGATTTTGATATCGACGAAGTCACTCGGTCAGGACCTCGACGCCAAGCTGAGCCAGAAAAACCTAGACCTATTGTTCTTACCTTAACTCGCCGCAATAAAAAGAACGAATTCATAAAGGCGGCTAAGACTAGGCGTACACTTACGTCATCGGACATCGTCAACGGCTCCTCTCAAAGAGTGTATGTTAATGAACGACTCACTCAAAGGAATCGAATGTTATTTCGCGAATCTCGCAAAAGAGCTCAAGCCTACACCTTTCGTTACTGCTGGATCAAGAACGGTACAATTTACGTACGAAAATCAGAGAAACTTCCGTCCTTCCCAATCCGCTCGTATGAGGACTTGGATAATAAAGTTGGGCTCCCTACAAACAACGACGCTCCATCTGCCCATCCACCGTTGGACCCACATAGAGAATCATAAGTTTATTAGTACTTACTACTTACTACCATTGCTAAATGTTTATTATTTTAAATTAATTTTAATTTTGATCTCCATTGTTTTTAAGAAATTAAGTAATTTAATATTTGTTAATTACTACATTTTAGTTTATATGATTTTTTATCACTACTCTTTCTTCACAAGTTCACACTACACTTCCCAACCACTCTCGCCCTATTATACACCTGTACACACTCACTCACTCACTTACACTCTCAACGATACACTTATTCCACAATCAAAAAGAAACCCAGTAACTCATATATTACATATATATATTATCACTGAGGTCATAATATTGCCACGATATTATAAATATAAATCTTATTATTCTTCGATAAAATATATTCTCCTGACAAGTTAGAATTAGAATATCGTTCTTTTTAAATTTTTTTAATTATACAAATGATTAATCTAGACATAACGACTGACATTGATAATACCTTCAACATAGACTGTCAGGAATCAACGCAACTGGAAAACTGCCATAAATTGCTGACCTCAAACTTTAATATAAAAATTCTATCGTTAAATATTAGGAGTATCCAACATAATTTTCCTTCCTTATGTGTTGCTTTAACCCGTCTTAATCTAACATATTATGATGTTATCATTCTGAGTGAGTGCTGGCTAGCAAATAACCCTTGTATTCCCCAAATCTCTGGTTATTCATCTTTTTCAACGCTTAACAACCTTAATCAATGTGGTGGAGTTGTTGTATATATTAAAGCCTGCTATAATGCAACTGTTTCAGAACCGAACTTCAATGAAGCCGAGACCTTAATTATTAATCTTTCAAAGGAAATCGCACTAATAGCTATTTATCGTTCGCCATCTTTTAAACAAATCGTCAATTTTCTCACATCCCTCGATACAGTACTTAATTCACTTAACAACTTTACAACTGTCATTATTACTGGTGATATTAATATAAATATTCTAAATGACTCCGACCAAATGTGCTCCGATTATCTTTGCTTGATGGCCGAATATGGACTATTATCGGCTATAACTAAACCTACTAGGAATGAAAATTGTTTGGACCATTTCTTTGTCAGGACAAATCTGAAACAAGCCGTAGGGATTATTTGTGAAGTAGACATCACAGACCATAAAATGGTTATGTTGGGATTAAATTCAACCATAGTTCGCCCTCGTATAGATCGCACTGTTTCTATAATTAACTTTGATGCAGTTAAAGAAGAATTAAATAATGTTAATTGGAATGATTTGATTCTGGAGAATAATGACGTAAACATCTCTGTGAGTATTCTCCATGATATAATTAGTACCAATATTTCTAAACACACAGAAATTAAAAAAATTAGTCGCTCCAAGTACATCATTAAACCTTGGATCACGCCTGGTTTAGTCAGATGCATGATCCACCGTGACAAACTTCATTTAGATGCCAGACGCCACCCAAAAGACAAAGTAAAAAAACTTGTTTATACTCGGTATCGCAACTTCTTCATTGATCTTCTTCATCGTCTTAAACGAGAACATGATTCAAAACGCATTGAAGCTTGTAAACGTAATCTTAAAGGTCTTTGGAAAACTATCAATGACATCACGGAGCGGGTAAACAATAAAAGTGAATCTTCTGACTTGCTTAAATATTCTTCAGATCCACAAAAATCGATTGACCTCTGTAACACTTATTTTTCATCTATTGGCAAAGATTTAGCTGACAACATACTTTCTTCCACAAATGAAACTCACAGTTCCCTTATATCAAAAATTAAATTAAATAATCCTTCTAGTCATAGTTTTTTCATGCAACCTACAGACCCCTTCGAAGTGGACAAAATAATCTCTCGCCTCAAAACAGACTGTGCTTCAGGTAGTGACGGTATTTCCAGTAGATTAATTAAAGAAATCAAACACGCTATTTTAATTCCACTCACTCACATCTTAAACCTTAGTTTAAGCTCCGGCTACTTTCCTGAGTCCTGGAAAGAGGCAACCGTAGTTCCCATATATAAAAATGGTGATAGACAAAACCCTATTAATTATAGACCTATTTCCCTTTTATGTATATTTTCAAAAATATTAGAAAAACTTGTTAATAAACGCCTTATTTCATTTCTTGACACCCATAAGCTCATTTCAGAAAATCAATTCGGCTTTAGACACGGTAAATCTACTGAGCATGCGGTTAGTCTACTTGTTAATTCAATCTCCTCTTCACTTGACGCTAATCAAAAATGTCTCGGTATATTTTTGGACTTAACGAAAGCGTTCGATACCATAGCGATTCCCTTACTTTTAAAAAAACTTGAAGAGTTTGGTATCAGAGGTTTATCTCTGAACTGGTTTAAGAGTTATCTCTCCAATAGGAACCAGCGAGTAAAAGTTGGGGATTACCTGAGTTCTCAACAGCCAATCACTGCTGGTGTACCACAAGGTAGCGTTCTAGGTCCAACTCTTTTTACAATATATATTAATGGTATTCTCGGTTTAAATATCCCTAATGCTGATATCATTTGCTATGCAGATGACACTGCTCTTATTTTTCATGGTAAAACTTGGGATTCAGTATTTGAGTCGGCACAAACTGGCATTAACTACATCAAATGTTGGTTAGATAGAAATCTTCTATCACTGAATACTAAGAAAACTAATTTTATTTGTTTTTATAAAACTCTAGCCTCAGCCCCTAAATCAACCTACACGCTTAAAATTCACACACCTAACTGCTCCTCCTCCTCCAACTGCACTTGTGATGCTCTGCAAAGCTTAGATACTATAAAATACCTTGGCATTATGATTGACAATAGACTAAGTTTTAAACCACACATTGCTCTTACAGCCAAAAGAACAAGGCGAATGACTCATGTAATGAGGCTACTGCGTAACGCAGCTGACGTTAACACACTAAAACTTGTGTACACTTCTTTGTGCGAATCAATTATAAATTATTGCATCTCTGTCTGGGGTGGTGCTGGAGTCACGAATATGCTAATTATTGAAAGGGCACAGCGCTCCGTTCTAAAAGTAATGTTAAAGAAACCGCGTCGATATCCCACCACTCAACTTTACAAAGAAGCTAATATCCTTAATGTTCGTAAGCTGTATATTTTGAAATCGGTTCTCAAACATCATTCGTCTGTTCTTCGTTCCCCTGAATACCCTAATCTACTTCAGAAGCGTGTATTTAAAACACCACTTTGTCGAGTCAATACTACCTTTGCCCAAAAATTTGAACTATACAAGCTACCATTTTTATACAACAAACTATTAAAGATCTGTGAATTTAAATCAAGTTCTGTAAAAGAATCTAAAAAAAATATTATAAAATACCTTGCCACTCTTAACTACTTCGAGACGGAAAACATCATTAAATTTGTATCGTAACCTTAATCTCTATAAACTTTCAAACATTCACACACACACTCACACACACACACATACACACACACACACACACACACACACACACACACACACACACACACACACACACACACACACACACACACACACCCTCACACATATCACCCCCACACTCATACTTACACACACTTTTTATTTTTTACTTGTTTCAATGTTTTTCTGATGTTTAAATTTTTCAATGTTTTTGTTTTTATATTACTATTTAACGAAAATTCTGTAAAGTGCACTCCGGCTTACGCGAGACAGGCTCAGCCTAGTGTGTAAGCCACCGACAATCTGTATTTAGTTTTAATTTTCTTTTATTAATAAAATTATTCTTATTCTTAACTGGCGTCCATCCAAAAATTGTCGTCAATCACCGGAGCGATTCCAGATTCCAGTGGATAAATCTAGTTAACATAACATAATCATTCACTACATCATATCATTATAGTAACTGACCCCTAACTAAGTTCGAAACTTGTATCTAGGGTATCAGAAAACTACGCACACACTCATTCACACACACACACACACACCCAGACCGAGACAAACATTTGTGGTACACACAAATATTCACCCCGCACGGGAATCGAACCCGCAACGGATGGCAGTCCGGCATGGTGACCTCTCTGCCATCGAGGTCGTCATTGGTTTAAAACTTTTGAAGTGACGCCTCAGTTTTATGTCTGGACTGATCATTTCAACTGACTCGTCAATGGCCACATTAAGAGCGATATACGAGTATAGTTTCGTACCGTGCTATTAATTAACGACAAGAAAAGAAATGGTTATCGAAACGATCGTGTTTCTGTCAAAACAAACGATTTTTGCTACGTGTGCTGTATTGAAGATATTGTTTAAGGCGTTTTAGTGCTTATGAGCTTTTTAATTAATTTTGCAGATAATTTGTTCCACCACTTAAATTCTCCCGATAGAGATCTTCATAATCGTCATTATGAAGTCAATTTTGTTTGCGTAAGAACTTTTGCAGATTGAAGTTACTAAAATGACATCCTAGCGACTTCATGACTTCAATTATTTAACATTGAAGTCTCTATCTATTATATCCCACGTATTCCTTGAATAAGAGTTATTATGTATTTATTAGTTGTGTTGAAGTGCATAATTCTTCACAGCAGGCAGAAAACTGCAAGTACATTCAAACCGTGATATTTTATTACAAAAGTAAATATCTGTCACAATATTAACTGAAATTAGTCTCAAGTAAATTAGACAAACAATAACATTGATATTTCGACTTATTGTTCAAATGCAAAAGGTTCAAAAGGAGTTGTGCAAATGAAATGTAATTTGATAACTGTAACAAATGAGATAAAGTTGCTTACGAAAGAAAAACGTAATTAATATGAGTGTCTCGGGCGTTCATTAATTTTGTTTTTGTCGCGACATACTTTATAACCGGCATTTGTGGAATGAAAAACATTTCGGCGTATTTAAGGATCTTTATCTGCATAAGAATTTCGATTCTTTCTTTTTCTTGCTTATATGTATATATTACTAGCGGCGCCCCGCGGTTTTAACCGCGAAGTTCCTGTTCCCGTAAGAATATGGTGATAAAATTATCTAAAAACCTTCCCACTGAATCACTCTATCTATTAAAATAAACCGCATCAAAATCCGTTGCGTAGTTTTAAAGGTCTAAGCATACATAGGAACATAAGAACAGGGACAGAGAAAGCGACTTTGTTTTATAGAAGTACATATAATTTCTGATATGCATTTGAAATCACCAACATAGTTCCCAATACATCCGGAGAACATTTCGGCATATTATGCCCATGCAAGTTATATAAGCATAGCCAAGTCTGTGCGTTACTCAAATAATAACATCTACCATCTACTGCACCGAAATATCAGAAGTTCAGTAACATCATCAGAACGTATTATCGTTCCGAATCTCAGCGTATCTATATGAATATTTAACTAACTTTTAGGTGGAAGTTATAAATAATTAATAAACGAAATATCGCACACCAGATGGTCCATTCGAATATTACAAGGAACGAATCTTCGTACTTAAGATTGATACTGCATTATTAAATAACATTTCGTATAAATACTTGATTTGATTGCAATGGGATAAACCGATTTCTTTCTATCTTGATTCATGTTTCAGTTTCAGTTTGACGCGGGATTTAATGGCTGAAAGAGATTTACGGTGTCTCTTTTCAATTTTTAACTTATTCTTACTGTCCTATTGAAGAGTGATTTAAGTAATTCTTTATCGGATAATGGTTGTCGATATTCAATTTATAAGCACAAATTATTTTTAAGTTAGATTGATCTATTTATGTATATGTTTTATTTATTTAACTGATAATACATATCACGTATCGCCAGCTTATATCAAAATCGGTGCAGTGGTTTATGTGTGAAAACGTAACAGGCACACAGAATCACTTTTGCATGTTTATTATTAGTAATGATTACCGTCCCCTCTCCGATTATTAATAACGTAGTAAACATATTAATAAAAATATGAAAAATCTGTTTTCCTCCAAAGAGCATCGCAGTCATAAAAATCATTATCCCCATTAAGGAATACAATGGACTTTAAAAGAATGCCCAGCTTTCTTATGCAAACGTTAAAAAAACGAAAATTAATGCGTTCTTGGGCGTAAATTATGATGTTCTCAATTTCTTAAGTGAATATAATCAAATAAATTGGGTAAGTAATGAACCATCGCAAATTAGATGGCCGCCCGAATCTCCATAATTAATACAGACTTAGATATATTGTACTTAATTTATTTAATTTAAAAATTAAGATTTGATAAAATGTTCTTTTGTTATAAATTATAGGGAAATTTATCAAATCATTTTGATATTTTTTTTATATTACTATTTGTTTTATACTACTCGATTTGATTTTAAAACAAAGCTTAGTTAGTAGTATGTACTCGTACACAAGTTCAGAATTCTTGATGCTCTAAGAGCAACACTATTAGACCAGTCATAATCACAGACGAATCTAAGTCTCTCTTGATTGCACAAAAGATATAAGACTCTATAAAAACCAAATCTCTCCTCAAAGATACACGTAATAACCTTTTGCGAACCAATTTTTATTGTCTTCAGCCTATACTTACTGCCTCATTACTTATGTCCATGAAACGTCTGTACGCACGGCGAGAAACACAAGTTTAGTGCATTAACGCCCGTATCCGCTCGTATTCTCACACATAACACTAAATCTTGATTTTATCTTACACCCCGCGCCTAAGCGCACATCCCGTGAAAAAATATACAGTGAGTTCTCATGTAGCGAGTGGCTAATGCGTTTGGATGTAAAATGAATACTTTTTGTATATATTTATTGGTAGATCTTATTAAATAAAATGTGTAAGAATATAAAATTAATACGTAAATTATAATGTTATGTTAATACTTTTTCTTTGTATACATATATTTATTGGTACATAATAATGTATATTTATTTTAAAAAATCGCTGTAATTTATGCATGTTATGTACGCGCATACTAACTGCAACAAATTGCATATTGTTTTCAAATCAAAAACCTGTGGTTATAAATGATTCGTCTCGTGTCTTTCAATGCTTATGTTTTTTGGTGTGAATACTCGCAGTTACATATTTAGAGGTATGTTTTTTAGAGTGAAGTGAATATCAAGAGATTACACACCTCACTACCAACTTTGGTATTACAATACGAAGTATTCATAATGAATACCGGCTCGAATGGCAAAGAAGTTAACATGCGAGACTTTCAAATACTAAATGCGTATTCAGTTTCGTTCGCGTTCAGTTTCAGCGAGCGAAATATTTATTTGATTCATAACTGTTTATAAATGATTTATGTGTAGCTTCTGATACCCTAGATACAGACACTATAAACAATTAAATTAAAAATTTACAAAACCCCCAACACAATTACTTTCAAACCTCCATAACTTTTAAACGGGTCAACCTATTTTCATCAAACATGTCTAAGAACACTCACACGTAAGTCCCCATTAATACAAAAAAAAAAACTAAATTGAAATCGGTTCATCCGTTCGGGAGCTATGATGCCACAGACAGACAGATACACACACACACACATATATACATACAGACAGACACGTTAAACTTATAACACCCCTCTTTTTGCGTCGGGGGTTAAAAAGCTGATAGAGTGATTAATTTTCAAAACATATTCAAAAATAGAGCCTCATCCTATTGTTTGACACCCGGGATCGATTCACTTCGGCGAACTTTGCGTCGAATTCGTTTCTTCCCGTCACTACGCCCTATAGACCTATATAATTATACCGAATCGTCGTGCAAACGAAGCAGATCCTCTACTGTTGTTCTACCCGCAGATTGCTAAGGGTTTTCTGCTTTAACACCATTTTTAAGCGTTTCGCGGCCTTGTACAAATATTGGTCGGTAATTCCTGTGTCAGTTATTCTTAGAATACAAAGTGGGTGGCAGTTTTTAGATGGCTATATTATTTTGTTATGGGGCGATTTGATTGTATTATTAAATTGTATTTGTGTTTTTATGAGTTATTGTATAAGTACTTAGTTTTTTTACTAGTGTTTCACACACTTATTTTCTGAAAATTTTGAAGCTGGATGTTCAGAGCGTTCAGGGCGGTGATGCGGTTCAGCATAGTCCTGGGTTCGAATTCCAATTGAGTTAATTATTTCGAACGGATCTGATTCGAAAATGGTATTACTTTTGTCTATAAGAACTATTTCTTTTAATCCCAGCTTTAAAAATTAGTGCTAATCCAGACTAGCTGATCTAGTATTTTTTTTGTTTATTAACTTTACGAGTTTTGTTTATTAACAAAAACTACAACTACATAACAATAACTACGTTACTCCGCCTACACGTCTTCTTAATGTGACAGCTTCTACGCGAGTGACATCTATCTGACAGGTATGTGACATTTGTAAGTACAAAGGAGGAAACCGGTACATCATCACGGTAGATGTGCAGTATCGTTATTTCAAGGAATATAAGAAAAAATGTTTTTAATTTCGTAAAAAATATATTTAATTTCGTATTTTTCGTAGTAGTAGCTCGTAGTAGCAATAGAGTACCTATGCTCTACAAGAATTACTACGAGCCGATACTATTATATATTCATTTCAAAAAATATTGTGTAATCTAAACTTATTTTTTTTCTTTAAAAATCATACTTGACTTAGATTTTTAATGAAAATTATAGTTTGTTTTTTTATTAAAGCGCTTATTAACGTTTATTGGCCTACATATATATGTATTTTATTGAATTTACATGGACTTGAAATTTCTACCTATTATTTTTATGCCAATTTACCCACCAACCTTAAACCAACCACAGACAACACCAGTGACAGCTTACATTAATAATTCCTCTACTAAACAAGAGTCAATTTGAAGCTTCCCTGATAACTTTATAGTTGCAATTATACCCAAATCAATTTAGGGATGGATCTCTCGGAGGGCAATTAAAATTTATATATTATGAATGGTAATATCCCAAGATTGGTACAGTACGTCTCCTGGGTCCACCTCGCCTCTACCTACAAAATGTAGACCCTTGTCACGACACCGCCAATCAATATTAGTTAGAACCCGGTGGCAGGCATTAACTTCTCACTGCTACCCGATTATATTAGGTATTTATTTGTGTTTAGTTTCATAACGTTTTTGGGGAGTTGTGAGGCTTTTTTATAAAAACCGTGAAAGTGATTCAATCGATGTTGATGTAAACGGAAAAAAATATGACAATAGGTACATATACGAGTATTTTTTAAAAATAACCACGCACCGAAACCTTTTTATTAAAATTGAAATGTAAGTACTTTCATTTACATTTTCGTGTAATATATTTACCAGTTTTTAGACTACTTACGTCTAAAGTTGGGTAAGGTACAGTAGTAAACCTAAAACCAGTAGTACATCAGCATAGTCTAGATAACATAACATAACATAACATAATCATTCACTACATCATCTCATTATAGTAACTGACCCCTAACTAAGCTTGGAGCTTGTATCTAGGGTATCAGAAACTACGCACGCACTCATTATGACTAGGTAATGTAATAATCTAGTCTAGAACATAGACGTGTCTGTGTCTAAGTTTCCATTAGACAAGTATACGAGTTGGTTGTTTCGTAACTGATTGTTATACAGCAATAATACTAACTTTGTGATTATTAGAGTTAGCAGATTGTCTTCCTGTGTTTCGGAGGTAACAGGAATATTAATATACATATCATATTTTGATAATATACAGACAGATAAACACGACAGACGAACAGAGATATTAGTTCTTTTAATTATATTATACGGGTTTTGTATACATAGTAAAATTTTAGTCAAATCGAAAAATAAAATGTCTTATTCGCATGTCCTATTACATATCCTCTAATAGAAAGATACTAATTAGACCTGTTGTAATATACGACAGCTGTAAAAATTGGTTATGTCTTAGGGGATAAACCACCTATAACGGGTCACCTGATGGTAATGATGACTCAACTAACGGCGGATTTTATGGACATCAAAGGAGCAGTTAACATTAATAAAAAACGAATTAACTTTCATGTTTACCTTCAAATAAAGCTGTTTTTTTATCCTATTATATTAAAGTAATATCTGAGTAAAAAAGTAAATTTAGATTAAAGCTGGAGAGAGAGAAAAGCTATTCATTTTTTCATACATTTCCTAGATTTCATTACAAGAAATATAATTTTCAACACACTTGCTCATAAAGGGGCTGTTATTTGTGCAAAAACAGTTGAATAATGACACGTTTTATTCACTAGTGAGTTATAGATTGTTTTTTTAAATTGCTTTCATTTTAAAAAAGTTTCGATACCAAACAAATTGTGTCCATACATTTTAAAAACAAACTTCAACTATGTTTCCTTACTTATGGTAGGTCTATGGTCGATACCATTCATTCATTCATTCGATTTTTTTTAATAAGTATATTCTTTTAGTCTTTGGCCGATCACCATTGTTGTGTTGGATGCGCGCGAATAAAAAAACTGTTTATTTATTAGCGAAAAATTATAATTTCTTCGCAAATGTGTTGAAAAACGTTGTATGGTACACGCGTGTATTGATGATTACTTCCGAGGCGCTATTGAGGCCCGAGCCATCAGGCGAGGGTCAAAAGATAGCCGAGGATACCAACTTACCTCGCTTGTACCATAAATAACTATTTATTGTTATAATATAGAAACATTAAAAGTATCGCCTGTTCCGTAGTGAGGCGTGTAATCGAATCCTGGCTACGGATAGTGTCTACAAAATTGCTTACACTCAGACTTAGTGTACGCGTAAATGGAACCTCGAATCTAAAGACAATGATCCTCTGTCTTAAGATATGTGTGAAGATGGAAACTATTATATTGTATTGGACCTTTAAGTGGTCAGTTTTTTGCAATTAGTACTTTCTGTTTGGGTCTTTTGGGTCCTTTCCTAGCAAATATAGACATACCTATATACTTGGTAATATACACCCTTATTTTGAAATTGCGATACCTTATCTCACAGCTAATGTAAACGACGGGTGACAATATAACAGTGAAGTTAGTTTTTTTCTTTTGCTTTTATTTAAAAAGTTATGATAAGTCAAAGATTTTCAAAATCCCGCCGAATTTTATTGTTATTCTACACCGAACGCTGCGATACACAGCTGAGCGCGGTCATCGACCCGAGCTGTCACAGAATACTTGATAGCTAGTGTGCCGTCTGGTAATACGACATTTATTTGGTATTTTTTAAAGATAAGTAATCGACTATCATTTTTGATATTTTTATTGGATATATGGATTCAGTTACTGCTACAGATATTCTGATTTTAATAAGTCCCATATTTTCAAAATAGGGGTGTATACTTGTAGATATATCATACGATTTTTTATAACAAAAACTCTAATATTAATAGTAATTACAGTTCATTTTTCTTATACAAGTATAAAATCTTTGTAATAAAACTTCACCACACCAATAGTTCGCAAAGTTTTAATCGCGTGCGAAAAACTGCTGAACAAGTCACTGAAATATTAACTGACGGATAAAGCACTACTAAAAACTATTCCGTTTAGCACGAAATTTGGAAAAATCTATAACCTACCAGGAACGATTGCCACATAACTAGCACGGGAGGTACGGTCTCAATAATTGAATAAAGTGTATTATTATTGTAGCAATTGAATTTTAATAAACGATTTGATTTGATACGAAATACTTTATTGAATAGCAGTCTTAATATATACTTAACTATATTTTCATAAAAAAACTAGAACTACCCATAGCGGTTTGTCACATAAATATTTTCACGAAAACATTCAAATAACCAGAGAGTCATACAGTTCTTGAGATAGTAGTTAAGTTAGAAGCATAGCATTGGACCAGTGGAGGGCCCAGATATCGGGCTTACAGCGGCCATTGTGTTACGTCTGCCCGTGATTGTGTTCGAGAAATCGGGAGAAATCGGCCCCGGTATGTCCGGTATGCAATGCACCACTCCATTTTAAATGTTACCAAGAATTTGTTCAGCATTTACAGTCGTTTTCGAACTTAAAAGGAAATACGATGAATGGAAACTCATGTTGTATTGTGATGTTGGAACTTGAAATTATATAAGTAAAATAGATCGAGTTTTATTAAATTATAGGATTTTTTGGAGTCATCTTATTAAATAAAAATGGAAATGTTTTGATTCGCGATTATGACTTCTATTATGAATCAATCAATGCAAATACATTAAGTACAAGGTAGAAATATATGCCACCGTTTCTTAATAAGCTATCGAAGAACAGACGTTGTCACTAACTGAGCACACATTCAAAGTACCCCGCATTCATCGCATTAATACCGACTGGTTGCCTATTAGACATAGCGTAATGTACACAATGTATCCTATAGAAATCTTCAATAGACCATCCAACACAAAAATTGGAAAAATAGACAAATTCAGAGCAGTAGTTCCTCATATAAGACATTCAATCAACCATACAAACAGTACACCTTTATAATATTAGCAGAGCTTGCATATTACCAGTAGTATAGATAGACTACAGATTGCACAGAGGAACAATGTACACTTGTCCATAATTGCATCTCCACGCACTTAGAGTGAGAAGTACAAAGTGATCTGGTGCTGTACTATTAACTAGTATAACGTAATTAGGCCCTATCGCGACTTGTGAGTGCTATCGATTCAATTTGTGCACTTACCGTCTTCCCGGATACTATGGACAGATGGACGGTACTTTTAATGTGTATTGTTAGGGGAGTTACTTTTATACTTACTACAAACTTTATGTGTGTATGGGCACTATATTCGACTACGTTAACCGACATTGTTTTTTTTAAGGTGACCCTAACCTAACCCGCCCATTTCCTAATATTTTTTTCTTTACAAACATTAAAATTGTACGAAAATTTAGGAGGTAGTTTATAATATTAGTTCAAAGTAACTGAACTGTTGTTTCAATTTACATTTTTTATTTGTTTTATACCATAATTGACTTGACTTTTTTATTTAATGAAAAACTGAATTTTAAATCAGACACATACAATTTCATAAAAACCAGTCAAAATATCATTACAAAACTTAACTTACTTTCTTAATACAATCACAGTCTAAACTAGGAAGCACGTAAGAGTAAACCGTTGTACAAACGCAATAAACAATGGGTATGGAGTATGGATGCAAGTCCTCAAGAACCGACTAGAATTAATTCGTGCCTGTCACTAATGGATTCCTGCAATCTAGGGCCACTTCAGCACAATGATCCGACGGTAGTACCGCGTTCAATTCACGATGGAATATCTATATGTTTGTACGGATGTGGATCACTTCAATGAATCTGTGTTATACTTAGTTTTAGGAGAGTTGCGCATGTTTTATCTCTGTTTTTGTGAGAATAGTGAGAAGGATTCTTACATTTTAATTTAACATTGATTATTATCGTTATGAATAGGTAGATGTCTTATGATTAGTGTAGGTTATGCTTAGAGATATTTTATTAGTTAAGTGATCCAATTCAATGTTTAATGAGGGGGCTAAAGTTTAGCGGCTGCGTCCGCGTGGAATAATGACTTCGCGCAGAATTTGGGGTTTTCCCCCTTTTCTCCACCTAGGGGGGCAATTTCCAAAAATCCTCTCTTAGCGGAAGTCTAGGTCATAACATCTACCTGCATGCAAAAGTTCAATCCGTCCAGTGGTTTGGGCTGTGCGTTAATAGATCACTATGTCAGTCAGTCACCTTTGAGTTAAATATATTTAGATATACGGGTTGCAGAAAATAAGTCTTTACAAAAAACACAATACGTCTTACCCTCAACCAAAAGTCTTTCCCCTGTGTAATTAATTTAAGTAGCTGAATACAAATTAGATTGAAGGTTGACCAGCAAAATAGTTTCATTACGTGAAGAATAAGGTTCGCAACAAAAGAACCAACAGCGTCATACAGCATTACATTACAAAAGACCGAGTGATTCGATTATATAATAATCCGATAAAAAGACGCGTGAAATAAACCGATAAATGTTAATTAATTGCATTCGAATACTCGCGCAGACAATTCCGATTCAAATAAATCGAAACACTTTTAGAAATCAATTGAATTGCAACGATCCGATGCTCGGTAATCGAATTAAAATCCGATTCAGATGGAATATACTTTGTTTTGTGCTTTCGTTTGGAAAGTACTAGCCGCTGGCAGACGGCTTTGTGGCTAATCGCTACAAAATAAGTTTAATTAAGGTTTCACTGAACATCCGATACATGTTTGAATAGCATGTGTTTGTAAAGATAAAACAAGCTTTTATTAATTCTATATTGAAATGTAAGTAATGTGCTTCAGAGGGCACGTTAAGTCATCTGTCCCGGTTCTCGTACTAACTTCATCAACATTCATAACGGGTAGGTAAAGCTTTATTTATCAAGGCTAAAACCACACGCTGCGACGACCATTCAACCACAGACCAAAGCTAGCCTAACATATAACTACAAAATAACTAAATATTGTAACAAAATATCATACGTTACTTCAATATGAATCAATCTAGCGGCTCCCGGGGTTTTATCGCGAGAAATCCGATGAATCCGAACGAAAGGCTGCAAATTGCAAAAGTAATTGAATTTAAAATGTGTGAGCGTGCACGCATCGACACGGAAAACGACATGCATACGATAATTGTATAATGTGGACGGACCGTCGCGTCGCCTACCTGACATCGCGCGTATTGCAACGCTTTTTTATATTTAATCTCTTTTTTTATTAACCTGTATCGTCTCACTGCTGGGCAAAGGTCTCCCCCAAACCCTCCATCTGGCCCTGTCGTGAGTCTCAGACGCTAATCTCTACTACATATTTTTACATATTAGAGAGTCAGATATAAGTAGATTTAAACTGAATTACTCACAGGTCAGGCAAAGCCTATAGTGTAACCTAAGGCCCTTATGTTTTAGTAGATTAAGTTTTTTTGGAATAGCGAATCTATCATCATTAGTTCCATACCATGTACTTAGCCCTACTTCAGAGAAGGCTCTTGAGTCTACTCTGAAGGTAGGTTAACAAGAAAGTTTTATATACTTACTTAAATATATTTGTTTGTCTTAATTGATTCTTCAATGCTGAGCTCAATTTATCGGGGCAAAAGTTTTAGTTATTAATAGGTGAGCACTAAGAAAGGATTATTGGAAATCTCTTGGATCGTCTAAATTAAGGTAAAATTTTGTTTGAAAATAGAGTAATCAATATGTAATAGAAGCATCTATCAGTGTGTTTATAATTGGGATGAACAACATGCATCAGGTTGACACTATTAGAGCAGTTAGTAAGAGAGGGCTTTTGTACTGTAGTGGGATTTTATTGGTAATAGTAACATTACTAAACTATAAAAGTAGGTACGCAAAAATCTCATATTACATTCCATTTTCATATTTAAATGAAATGACATAAACGGTAACACAATGTACTGTGCAAATAGACCACGTACTATCAAAATAAGGTGTAAAATAAATATTTTGACAAAAATATTTGTATAAAAACATGAACGTAACGAGCGTTCTGTATCAGTCCAATGCAGGTTTTTAGATCGTTAAAACTTTAAAAATACATTTTATTTGTTTTAAAGTGCAATAGGACGTTTATCTTTGAAAAACATAAAAGTTTTGTGCGCAATTTGTCAACACACGAACATGCTATACGTTACGATAAAACTCAATATTGCGCTTTTAATAAAAAGCTATACAAACTCTTTTCACCCTCTAAAAAGATTACAACCGCGACCAGAGATAGCGCGAACTGGCACGAAGCGATCAACAACGTTCGAAATCCAAAACGCAGTCAGTGCGGCCGCGACCTGCGATATCAAACACAGCATATTGTCAAATCAAAAATGTCGGGAAAAACCGCTGACAGATCTAAATGGAGGCGGAGAAAGTGGCCAAAAATCGAGGATGATAACGATTTTGCTAGCCTCGCGTGGCTCCTTAATTTTCGATTGGATGAATTTGTGAATCTTAAAGTGCCTGATGATGAGCCTGCCAGGGGGGTAAAGGAGCCCAAAATGGAGGTTCCTGACGTACCTCCGACGCCTAAGAAACCTCCTTACACGTACCCAGAGCTGATTGAGAGGGCTTTGAGAGAAAATGGTGAATTGACAGTGTCTGCCATTTACCAGTGGATATCGTAAGTTCTTTCTTTTGTTATATAAGTTCTATAGAAAGTTTTTGCTAGAATATCTTGTTGGGTAGATAATGCAAATATTTATGATAAAGTAAAAACAATGTAGACAAGCTTAGTCCATGTTCTCGTTAGACGAAACGTTTCATATAACCCAGTTTGAAGATTTCGCATACACAAAAGCATAAGTAAGTAAATTATGTAGTGTTCATTTACGAGTACATGTAAAAACTATATATTTGTAGATTTGTATACGTGATTGGAAGATTATTTAGATTAAAAAACGAAACTATTTCTGAAGTACTTTAACCGACCTCAATAAAGGTGGTTTTATGTTCATCTTTATGTATTTCTTAGATGGATTAAATAATTCTGTTGTTATTTTATTTGAAGTCTTATTTATTAACTTTTAATAAAAATATTCTTTTATTATTTTAGTAAGTAAATAGTGTTATAGTGCTATAGTACTTATAGTGCCATACAAGTATTTTACATTAACATTTTCAAATCAACTGGGATTTGAACCCAGGACTGTGTTGAATCGTGACGTTACTGTATTTAATGGATCACAAATATATTTTGCACTTGGCACGGGAATCGAACTTGCAACCCTTTGCTTATCAGTCCATTATAGACCACTCTGCTATTTGAGTCATCATTCTATGTATAATCAATCAATTTAATACTTTTTAAAAAAGCATGGCCAACCTGATTTGAGTCGTATTCACGAAAGAACCTTCTAGATTGCGTATCGAATCTATGAAATGGAAATATCATAAAGACGTAGAGTTTGTATGTTTACCTGAACGCGTTAATCTCAGGACCTACTGATTCAAATTTAAGTATTGTTTTAGTGTTTGATAGCCCATTCATCTAGGAAAAATATATGATATATTTAGAACATTGCGCCGACTATATGGAGGAGAAATAACCTGGACGAAATTGCAGGGCACAGGTAGTTTACCTTCATTTTGACTGGACCTGAGACTGTCCAAACAAAACAAAAAACATAGGAAAGACCTTAACAAAATGTATATACACCTTAATGAAGAAGTTGTAAAAGTAGCTCTAACAATGCTATAATAGAGTTTAAAATAAAATTACCAACACAAAGGATTCCCTTCATTATTACTTAGTTATTCTTTAAGGCAGAGTTTCTTTGTTCGCCTCTGGATTGTGTTTGCGGGGAGCAATTTTTTATAATTTGTAATTTTTTCGTCGTTTCATGAATTATAAAGCTTGGGGATTTGAGTATGTTACTGTTTGTGCATATGTTAAGTTTGTGCGTTATAAAAGGATTTTTTTGGTTCTAAATGAAGGCAGTTTTTTTTAAATCTGAGCATTTTCTTTTTAACATTGTGTTGCATTTTGTGATGCTCGTAATACGCCTATCTATAAAACAGGCTATAAAAAGGCCGCAACAAAAACTAGGCCGATTTTTCTTGTATAATGTTTTTTTTGTATAATGTATCGAAGATCGACGATATCAATTCCATAAGCGAATAATTTTAGCCCATAAAATAAATAACATTTTATTTAAATATATATTATTAATTACAAAACATACTAGCAGCAACATACCCTATTTAGTTATAAACAACTTAATATAAATCCCCGTATAATCCGTCGTTTAATCATTTACCCCCAGTAATCGAATGCACACGAGTAAACATGGCTGATAATATATTAATAACACGCCACTCGATACCACGGTCCGATTGCAATCTAAATATAAATATTAGTTATGTCAACAGGGTAGATAACGTACTGCTACTAACTGGGATTACACTGCTGATTGGGATTTTTTGAAAGTTAACTAGTTTGATTGTTTTTTTGTAGATTTTCTTTTAGAAAAATTAGCAAGTAATGCAGGACGTCTTGTTAGTTTATCGTGTGTGTCTGTATATTGGTGACGTCTAAAGTTTCATAATGATTGTACCGATTTTGATTTTGTTTGTCGTAAAAAAGTAATGTGACGGGAAGATATAATTAATTTCGACATTCATAGGAATAGGGACAATTATGTGCATGTGTATCTATTAAAAGAAGAGAGAAGAGAGAGAATTAAGTGCACAAAAACTTTTTTTTTTTAAATACATATCTATACTAAATTAACATTCAAAACGACAACAGACAAAAAATCTCTCACGGCGAGTTAACGAATGGCTCATTCACCAATTACGAGACAAAGACTCAAACAGGTGTATCATGGGCCCCGTATTGACACCGGACGCTGATATAATGGGCCGCATTAGGCAGGGGCAATGGGCCACGACTGCCACCAGCCAGGAGGGTGTGGGGCCGATCGATCATCGGTGCCAGTCGCCGCTACCATCCATACCACACCGTCAACACGACTTGTAAACAGACCTTTGATCTTTGTGTTTAGATTTGGGCGATGCATTTGATTGTGTGATTGTTTTTGCGGTTTCTTTGTTCATTGTAGGGAGTATGTTCTAATTGGCTTTTGGAAGATAATTTCGTAAATAGACCTTTGTAATCGTGGTAGACAGATGGTCCAAATCCCTTAGCCAATAATGAATCACTAAGTAGGCGCGCTTAGGAAATTATCATACAGACTTAGTCATGCGTGAAGACATGTGATACTACATGTTTATATATCGTGGTAGGTTATGCTTGACCTTGATACCAGAAACAGTAGTTTGGCAATGGAAAATTACAGTGCCAAAGTTAAATTATTCAAAACATAATAATGTAGAACTACTCTTATATTTATTATATCTATACTGATATTATGAAGAGGAAAGATTTGTTTGTAACGAATAGGCACCGAAACTACTGAACTGATTTCAAAAATTCTTTCACCATTAAAAGCTACATTCACCCTGAGTAACATAAGCTATTTTATCCCTTTATTTTCACGGTAACGGGAACCACGCGGGGTGCTGCTAGTGTTTTAGAAGTTTTTTTAATACGTATCTCAAATATATTAACAAACTTCCATACCACCATTACAGAGACCGCTTCCCATTCTACAAAGCAAACGACGAACGCTGGAAGAACTCCATCAGACACAACCTGTCCATTAACCCTCACTTCCGTAAGGGTGCTAGGGCTCCTCAAGGCGCGGGTCACCTCTGGTCTCTGGCAGCCAACGCCATCGACCTCCTGCCGTGCAACCCTGTGCCAGAGGAGAAGACCCCCAGGGCAACCACTTTGTCCGGACTTGATATGAAAATCATGGAGTTTCCCAAGGTATGTTTACTTGGACACAATTTGTCATGCTTATGTCGGACGGAATATGTATTTAAAACCACGTGGCGCTGCTAGTGATAGATATTTAGGATTTGAACATATTTTTGAACCTGTTCTAAATGATTTAATCTTACACAAGGTAAGGTAGTCTATTTCAAGCAGAATGATAGGAAAGACTATGACGACGGATTTTATTTGTATTGTCATTTATAGACTCTATTTGAAAGAATACGTTTGTTAAATTATTTATTGGGATACATATTAGAACTGTATTTTTTTTTGTAATTCTGTAAATGTTAAATATGTTATCCTGTTGATGTGCCTTAATAAATAAATAAATAATACTTTACTGATAAATAAAGACGATTAATATTTGTATTATTGATGTTTCCAGGTGATAGTTCTAGACGAGGCGGCGATAGCGGCCGCCAGCATCATACCAGACCAAGACTTATTAACAGGTAGTACAAGTAAGTTTCTTTTTGAAACATTTTTTTATTCTATACATAAATATTTTGCCACGATAACTACTACTTATATCACAAATACACCCCGATTTGATGTCGTAATATTGTAGCCATCAAACTAATGAACCGATTTAGAAGAATGAAATTTGTTTATACTTATTATTATTGGATTATTTAAAAAATGAACAATTTATAGTGAAGTTACTACTTTTCATAATATGGCTCTACTTACTCTATTTAAGTAACTAGTCGAAATACAGCAGAAAACAATGAATTTATTATTGCCTCATGAAATGGTCTAATAAGTAACAGACTGGCTCATTTTTTTCTCTTCTGACGGTCTTGGGACAAGGAACCCTTGAATAATTACTCTTGTTAAAGTCTCAACGTACGGTTTATATAATGTCTAAATGCGCATTATTTCTATGTTGATATGATTTTAATATTTTATATTTTGAAGTAAGTACTTAACTAATTGACACGTTTTACTTCAAGAGAAGGTGTATCACAAACGCTGTTAAGTTATCGCTTCACACTTACCTTTATAATTCTTTCTCTATTCTTTATCCTTTCCAAGATCTATTAAATAACAAATCAACATAGAAATAAAGCCCTTAAAACTACAACTACAAGGTTGATTATTCTGTTGCAGTGTTCCTTAATCCCGTGTCAGCGGAACAGGTGGTGAGGGAGTGTGGACTGATCACTGTCGACTAGACGATGTCGCCCCGACATAGGATTGTAAGACAATGTACGCGGGTTTTATTACTTAACAGCTGTGCTTCGTGGTTTTGTCCACGTTAGTTGAGATCCCGTGGGATTTTTCGGGATAAACAGTAGCCTAAGTTACGCATTATAAAATTAGCTATCTGCCAGTAAGTCCCGTCAAAATCGGTCAAGCTTTCAGAGATAAAAGACAGAAAAATTGATAATAATGTACCGAATCCGTCCATATCATTTAGTTAAAAGTAGTTGAGTATTTTAATATTTCAAACAGATGCACCAATTTTATTTATCTGCAAACACAATTCCCAGTAACCGTCTTTATAGAACTTTCTAGAACATTATAGAAGCTTCTATAGCACTAAAAATTTAATACAACTGTATCGAATGTTCTCAAGTCTCGTTGCGGTGATTCCCTTAAGTCGAGTGGTTGTTACAACGGTTCTTAAAGTATAAGCATCGGCTGTTGTAGTTGAAGTACAAAGCTATAATTTTGAAACGAGTATCTGCTTTAAAACAATGTACTTAAAGGCGATAATCCGTTTTACTTACATTCTAAAGTTTGTGGATTATTTTAGGTTTGATTTCGATGTAAGAGTTTCTAAGAATTAATCTAGAAGCTTTATAAGTGGTTTACGCACACAGGGCGAAAGCAGAATTGGAGCCAAGGCGTTTTTTTTGTATTGTTTGAAAGACAACACGTTATACAAGCATTCCATATGGAAACGTAACAAAACACACCTTTTCGCCTCTTGTTCATTATATTTTCGCTATATCTATGTATCACTTATTAGAAAATGATAGCAAAAGTAATAAAACCCGTAATACATTGGGTTATATTTATACATAGTTCAATTATATTCACATTAAGCTTAGACTAATATCTTGGTGATTAACTGGATTAAAAACATTTTTAGTTAAATGGCAACTGTGCCAGAAATTTTAAGTGCGCCAACGACCACTAACATACTATTCTCAAATAATTAGGACACAAATGAAACTGTATTTCATGATTCGTTGTGATCCCAGCCCCCTGTAGCATGACTGTGCGTGATAAAATATATAGACACCACGAAATAATATCGATTTCGCGAGCATGACCAAATCAATTATGGCGTGGTACGATATGAAAAATTAAATATGGTGGCTATATATTTATTATATTTTGACAGTTGGATATCAATAAATAGCTATATCGATTTTGCGAGCATGACCAAATGTCATAAAATTAATCATGTGGTAAAATTAAATATGGCGGGCATTTTTATCCAATTTTGACAGTTGGATGTCAATAAATCGCTGTATCTATCGCGTTTTGGAAGTCATGCTAGCCTAGCTAGTGTATTAGCGTAATTCATTTATTTGTCGACAGTTTCGGAAATCTTTTTAATTCGACTTGAAACTTCTCACGGCTGGTCAAGTGTTCCCTAAAAAAATCCTTTATACCCCCCTAAAAATATCATTCAGTATAATGTTTTTCCCAATACAACGTTCCATTGAGTAAATTTTCCTACTAAACATGAAAGTTTAGAGTATTTTTCCTTCAGGTCACATTGAAAATTTCCACAATGTATTTTGTTTCGAGTATTGATAACATGATAATTTTGTATGTTAAATAAATAAATTGTTGGGTACTATGGGTACTAACTTAATTTCTTGATGATTTGATCCAAATTTAAGTACTCGCCTTCCGATTTTAAGATATCCGATTATAAGTTTGGTTCGCCGATTGCAATCTGGTACAGTTACCTCAAAAAATTCCTATTTAGAATGATTTGTTCTATAAAAATGCGATCTCATTATTGGATGTTATTTACTAGTAATACATCGAATACTTATAATTTATAAATATGTATTGTATTAATTTAATAGTTATTAGGTCGTTAATCGCGACGATTTTCTGTTTGTTCGTTGCAATATTATTAAAATGGTCAAATGAGAGATTTTTTAATCGTGGTTTTCGTGGTTTTTATTAATTATTATAATTTATGAATGTATTTTTTAAGTTTATACGTTAATTAAAATGTGGTAGTTAATTTTGGCAGTTAATAGTTAGTTTAATGTATGTCTGTGCCAAATTTTAATGTGTAAATTAACGTGAGTTTGGTTGCTAGTCAAGTATTTTTAAGTGACTTCAAAATAGGTGGTTGTTCTTAGTCCGTTTTTCTTTAAATTACATGTTAGGGTTAGTTTTTGAATGGGGATAAAATTGCATTATTCTTTTTTCGAAAAATATGAAATATAGTACCACACACAACATAAAAATAAGTAACAGACTGTGGTTATACTATGAAGTCCGATTGATTTTGTTTGTTTATGGCATGTGGTGTGTACACAATATTTAATATTCGTTGGAACTATTGTAGTTGCGTCGAATTCACAATACCCTAGTTCACATACAGTCAAACATTGTGCAGTTGCATGTATTTACCACAACAAACAAACCCAATTTGAATGGACACCGAGCAATAGAATATCTGTAACACGATAAAGGTCACCGCCCAGTTAATAGAATATTTTTTTAATGGTGTACCTCTTTGACCAACTTATGCAAATTAGTGAAAGTGCTGTCTTGTAAGCACTCACCAAAGAGCAATGGACACTGTCACTAACGATATAAGGACAGTGACGTGGAGAGTGACGTGCACAGAGCCTAATAAGGCTAAAAAGTCATCTCTATATAATAATATAGAGTTGACTAACGCTTGATGAACTGTAAATTAAAAAAGTCTAGGATGTTTAGGAACTTAGGAACACTTCCCACACTGTCTTAATATTTTCAAACACATTTCAATGCAAATGTTTTCATACAAAGTAAACAACACTAAATACTATTATTTCTATTATAGATGCAGTAACCGTAAATGTATTGTAACTATTTTTATTCCGAAACATAAAATGTTCAGAGTAATGGGCGATGACCTGTATCGTAAAATATTTTAAATTTGAATGTATTTGAATAAGTTTACAAAGAACGGATCCATAACTTAAATTAAATCTCTCATTTGTCCAATTTTACTGTGTTTTGTAGAATACTAATAATAGGATAATAGTTTTAATAAATAATTGTAAAAATCAACTATTGTTTTGTTATTTAAACTATAATTAATAATAGGTAGGTGTTAATTATGACCATTTAACTTTGCAGGTTGTATTTGTAATTCAACTTAGGGATATTATCTAAGCACAAATCACATACGCCTTTACACTCACACCAAAGACACAAGTGTGGTAATATGGGATTACCATACTTAGTCACCGATCGAATTCACAAATTCTTTTTAACTTTATCCAGAAACAACAATAGATTGAAAAGTAAGGTTTTAACAAACTTGTTGCTGAGACGTTTCTGGAACATTCCGAGTTTATCGGTCATCTTAAAACTCATTACACATTTTATAACAAACAGTAACAATTTTACGATTGGCGTGTAAAACACTGAACCTTCCATTATTGTTTACCGATCGACGAGTCACGTTCTCTACAAGAAATTTATATATTTTTTAGTCTGTCCCACGTTCGGATATAATTACTTGGTCGTTTGGAGATTTCGTTTCATGAGTTGAATTTAAAATTTAACATAAATAGAGCCCCTAAAATTGAGTAAATAACATTAAAGTTAGCCGTGCTACAATTACACCAACTGAATTTAGGACTCAAAAGAATTGTAGCTTTACAAAATTAGATTTAATTTTATACACGCATTTCAAGTTCGTTTACGTACATACAAATTACTTTTATTCACAGAGCAGGGGAAGCTTGTTCCTCACCCATGCCGGCTGAAATGTTGCTGCTTTTATTTGCATAATAAAGTCAAAACCAAATAGTTCACTTTATACGCATCTTGGCCAATGCGTATAAACTGAACTATTTGGTTGACTGTACTAATATTTTCTGTGAAAAAGGGACTTTTCTTACAGTACTACTACTAATTTAAAAAAGACGTGGATTTCAACTGTTTTCAGGTCATTACTACCCCAAAAATCATACATCAAATACTACATAAAACGAGCTTACTGTATACACATACCACTCAAATATAACAGACCATATAGAGTAGGCTCACAGTGGTCTAATCGCTCTTAATGTGATGGGGCGTGGTCTCATCTATCAAAAGGTCAAGCTTTGATAATTTACTGCCGGGCCAAAATGCAAGCGATTCTGGGTTTGTTTAGGGTACAGGGTGGGGAGAAGAGCGGGCGATAAGCAGAGCGTTTACGATGTGGCAGCGCCCTGCGGTTTCATCTGCGTAAGATCGACGCTGCAACTACGCACACGCATTCATATACATCTTCAGACTGAGGTAAACATGTGTGAATGACACTATTGACCCCTCATAGGAATCGAACCAGCAATCCTTTATACAGGGTGACGCACATTATTTGGCAGTCCGGTGACTACTCTGCCACTTGGGTCGTCGTCGCAACAGAGTAATGACGTGGAACTCTTTAATCAATCAATGAAACCGAGCAGTGCAAAGATAAAAACAAGATAGCGATAACATAACATAATCATTCACTACATCATCTCATTATAGTAACTGACCCCTAACTAAGCTCGAAGTACCTAGCACAATTAATAGCATTTTATTTATAGAAAACCTTTCATAGCGTGGGAGCGGTGTACTATCATTAAGCATTCACTCAGATCTCACCTTTAGGGTAACGTATCACTAGAATTCAACTTAAGCCATCAATTCACAATTAAGATTTAAGCTTGGATTAATATGATAACCCTCATTAAATAAGTTAACGATACAGGAAATGATGGTGAGATTATAATACCCCTGAGTAATAAATTAACTAACATTAGGTAAGTATTAATAAATATTTTATTAACTTTGTTGTTTCTAGCGTCGATTTCAATTCCGGGATTTTAATACCAACGTACCCCATGAAACCGATCCCACGTGGGTTCCGCCATTGGATTCCATTAATCAAAAAAAGAAAAAAAATCGGGCCTATCCAATATCTATCTCCCACTGTATCCCAATGTAAGTAAGGCTTTTTTAAACAATACATAAGTTTTTGTTTACAGATTTGTCATAAAATTAAAGTCTGGAAGCCTTTATTTAATCTGGAAATATTAAAGTTAATAATATAATTTCATCCCATACAAACAAAACGCCAAATACCTACATCCTCAGAAAAATTAAAAGTCGAAAATAATATTGCGGCAACTAAACAAACATTCATTTCACAAAAATAAATCCAATTCGTATCCTAACGAAAAGCGTCTTTATGGAAAGTAATCAAGATTTAGAATTCTTGGAAAATTGTAAAAAAAGTTGTTCTCAACATTAATATTAGCTAGTAATAGGAAGCCAGTTTTCTTCGAGTCGACCGTATAGTAGGCAATAAAAACTTTTTTCATTATCCCTGTATAGGAGGGCTTATTGAAAATAACGGTGTCGCAACCATTGTTTTATTGTAAATTGCAATACGGTACTGTTGTTTTGGTTCAGCGGTGCGTCGCGCGGTACTTCACCTTTTCATATCACTTTGTTCTCTGCTGATTGAATTCTTGGTTACAATTCGTTTGTATTGTACTGCCACTGCATCACAATCTTACTTGCTTTCATTATTTGAAATAATTGGGCATTAAATTCTGAACATGAATGTCTAGCTACTATTTATTTATTTGTTCTAATACCAGTAGAGAGCTCTAATTAATCTAATCCGATTTTTTTATTAGATAGTCTATTTATTGAGTTAAAGAGTAATATTCACCCAAGTGACAAGACAAATTCAAGAAGTCCCAGTAAGATACACATCAAAAACTACTGTTGTATATTTAAACTAGCAGCACCCTGCTGTTTCACTCGCGCAGATCTCGTTCTGTGAGTCAGGTCAGGACAAGATATAAGACCAAGACTACAATGCCACAAATTCACTAACTTTACCTTTTGTAAAAAGCTTATGGAGGTTTACTGTAAAACATGATACCTTCATTAATTACTTGGTTAAGTCACTTTCCCCTTAATAATAACAAACAAATTTGTCAAACAATAAAATCTTTATTAAGTTTTACTCATTGAAAGTCTAACATTAGGGTTCACAGAAGACCGTCTCCGTGGAAGCGTCTTCGAATCTTCCAGTGATGACGGTAATTCCATTTCCTTTGTTTCTGGTAATGGTATGCATACGAATGCAGCTATAATCGGTGATACTCCAAATATATAGCCTGCAACAACTGGTGAAGAGCCATTGATAACGGGTGCCACTATCTGACCCGCTCGAGCTAACACTGATAATATGCCCAAAACAGAGTTTCTAATCGCAGTAGGAAACAACTCTACTCCATACAAAAATACAATAATAAAAGACATAAAGAAAAAGCAGTTACAAATGCAAGCAAACAGCACTCTGACCCAGTTGTATTCCTCAGGTACAGCCATGACAGTTATCATGAATACACCCGAGAAAAAGTTAGTTATTATCAGAAATGTTCTACGTGACAGTGATTTTAGCAATAATACTGCCGCTGCAGTTCCTGGGACAAGCAGCAGTCCAGATATTGTAACATTTAAATGAATATCCCCACTCATCATGCCAATGTATTGAGACACTCCGTAATAGCCCACCCCACATACAAAGTAGTTGAAGGCCATACAAAAAAAGTTAATTGTAAGTCTCTTATATTTGAATATCTGCCAGAACTTCATCTTGAGTCTTACTTTTCGTTGGGAGTCATGATAGCTTTGCATTTCTTGTTTTATGTTATCAATTGGTGTTTTGTTACTGAAAATGGAAAAAAGAGAATTTTAATAAATTAACTAATTCTATTGAAGATAAACCTCGCGGGATTTATTAGAAAAAAAAAAAAAAAACTAACATAATATTACGGAACATTCCACGCGGTCCAGTAGTTGAATGACGCAAGAACATTTATACATTATTTCTACATCCTTACAAACTATAACAGGGTGATCTTATTACTTACAAGCGAGCAAATTTCTCCATCACAGCCGCTGCTCTATCTACATTGCCATTATCCATCAACCATTTAGGAGACTCATAAGTAATCCATTGCATAGCAACAAACAAAAACATTGGCACAGAAATGGCCAATTGTAATTCATCACAATCTCTTAGCAGGTATGATACACCAGGTAAAGAAATGTGGCTTAGGTTGATTGGCACGTGGTAAAGAGCTGCTATAACTTCCCTGTGCGTAGTATCGCAGTACTCAATACATAGAACGTAGGAGGTGACGACGGCTCCTCCTAAACCAATTCCTTCAAGACATCTTATGAAGCTGTAGGCAGCGATTGTTGGCATCACGATTACTATGCATCCAAATATACCGAGTAGCAGACAGCCCAAGCAAAACATTGTCAGTCTACCAAATCTGGAAAGAGTAATTAAAACTTGTAAGTATTTGAGTTAATCAAGTAAATGATTGTTTAAGAATTGGTGATGAATATTCTTAAAGGTAACTGTATAGTTTATTTGCGTCTGATTGCTAATATTACTACGCTCATCGGTGTCCTCAAAGTAAGAGACTTTTGCCGTTGCGGCAGCCCACAGATTGGTAGTTTATTCAGAAACAGTGTACCACCCAGTCACTCATATAAGTACATTAAATATGAAACAGTGTACCATCCAGTCACTCATATAAGTACATTAAATATGTATGGATATGGTTTAAATTGCTTCAGTTTAACAGATTAACAGATAACGTTAATTTCAGATTGATTCCTAGGGTGATAATAATATCAAGTACATACTTAACTAACCTATCAGACAGGAATCCAAAAGTAAATGCTCCGATTAACATTCCCAAATACAAACTCGATTGAGTTAAACTTAACTGCCACTTGTCATCGCACACTATCTTATATTTACTTTGAATTGTTTTAGAAAATACACTGGTATCAAAAATTGGTTCTGGACAAGGACACACATTTTTTGTAGTCTCGTCGCCTTCTTTGCAATAAAAGTCGACAGGTGGTGACAAAAATATTAAACCTAATACATGCCAAAACACGGGTACTTTGCTCAAAAATAAAAGGAAGAAGAAATAATAATGGTACGGTGTGATTGTACTGAAATATTTTTCAATTGGATTTTTTACAATAGCACTGTTCATGTCTTAGAAATGACATGAATCAGAAATGTCAAGTTGGTCATGGGTTTTTAATTCGTTTTGCCACTGACTAAATCATGTCTGCGCATAGATGTTTGCGAAATTCTATTGGACGTTGTAATTTATTAGTTTACGAGGTCAAAAAAGCGCTATATTTAGTTTCATATTATAAATAAGTTATAAATGTTATAAACCCGTTTTCTACGTATTTCTGGGAAAGTTCTCAATGTTTAATTTAACGGCTTTTGTAGACGACTTGTCACAACCAAGCCACAACTGCCAAAGTAAAAAAATAACATTCGATTAAAAATTAAAAATCTTTGCCCATTTCCAAAGATATGAAATTATAACCTCCGTGTTGCCTTTGACTATAAAAGTTCTAAGCAGAGAGAACAAAATCATTATGTTTTAGTTTATGGGAGTAAAAAATAAGTTTCCGATTTCCGAGAGCGCGAAAAAGTATGTAACACTACCTTTTTAAAGTTGGTCCAGCTTAGGGCAACAAGCAAAACCCAATGTGGTCTTAACTTATCAGTCATGCTAAATTTCTAAACAAGACTTCAAGGATTCAGTTTATTTTTCAAAGCACGTAACCCAAAAATACTCCATTATCTTGTCTACATGTTTATAATTGGTTTCCGAAGAAAAAAGCACGAAATTTTTATTGCGACAATAAAAACGGTAGGAAGTTTCGTAAAGGTTCGGTAGACAAGTAAAGTTGGACGAACAATATTGCTTTAGAAGTTTCCCCAGAATTGGTATTCGCAAGTTCGATCTAAACAAATTTAATGCTACTAATTATTAAACGACTTTGTAAAGGGAGTGTTTATTTAAATTGTGTTTATTTTGTTTCTTGTATGTAATAGTTATTTATGGTACAAGCCAGGTAAGTTGGTGATTACTTCCGAGGCGCTATTGAGGCCCGAGCCGTCAGGCGAGGGTCTGAAGATAGCCGAGGATAGTAATCATCAATACACGCGTGTACCATACAACGTTTTTCAACACACTTGCGAAGAAATTAATATTACAATATCATTTTTCGCTAATAAATAAACAGTTTTTCTATTCGCGCGCATCCAACACAACAATGGTGATCAGCCATAGATTAAAAGAATATACTTTTAAAAAAAAATCGAATGAATGAATGAATGGAATCGACCATAGACCTACCAAAAGTAAGGCAACATAGTTGAATTTTGTTTTTAAAATGTATGGACACGATTTTTTTGGTATCGAAACTTTTTTTAAACTAAACAATTTAAAAAAAAAAACTATGACTCACTTGTGAATCAAGCGTGTCATTATTCAACTGTTTTTGCACAAATAAGAGCCCCTTTATGAGCAAGTGTGTTGAAAAATATTAAATAACTCTCCTTTTCTGCCGTATTTGGCTAAAAATAAACACCATTAACCTTGCGTGTGTTGTCAATAAATGTGTTGAATTTTGATTTGCCACATGTAATCAATCTTCGCCGTCTTTCGCAGCGTCTGCAACACGTACCGGTGCCTTAGGGGATGTTGCATTTATGTATGAATCTAAATGCGAACATGCCAGATCTCGGCCGTGATTGATTAACCCCAGATCTGACTCAAGCCTCTACTGAACAACTTTTTATATTTTAAGCCGAGTTTTATAGCTTGGTATACTTATGTAGATAAATCTTTATCCTAGTTTGTTCTAAAGTTTATGGCTTTAAATTTTTTTGTAATGCTTTTTAGTTATATTTTCTAACTTTGTTTAAAAATTACAAATACTTTTTTAAAGTGTCCTTTGAAAAAAAAGTACTTTATAACTGGTCTTCATAGAGTTTTGTATTAAAACTATCACAGAAAACGAATTTCACACATTACTAGCTACAAACAACCACACAGCCAACTAGCTACGCATCTCAAAACCCGATTGCTTCGGCAGATAATTTTGTATACGCATAATTTAATTAACTATCATTTAATCACTATTTAGTTAATAGTAATGTTGAAACTGGATTATTAATTCAAACATTCTCACAATAACCCAGTTATGTGTAGACACCGTAAATTATTAAGTCGAGTGCACACACTCCGGTCAACACTATTCGCTACGGTAGATATAACTTGCTTAGTTTGTATTTGCTTTACGCTTCGGCCTTCTCTCTAGCTTCGAAGCAATAAAACATTTAAAAGGATTTTTACTGTTTACTATAAAATTAACTAGCTGACTTAAATGTAACACGTTGCGATGTTAGTGCAGATAAAATATTGTAGATTAATTTTGGTACAAAGTTGGAGCGGTTATAATGAGGGGACCTGACTTTTAGATGGCGTTGGTAGTCAGTGTCTACTTCTATATTTATTAGACGTTATTCAGATTTGGTCTTTTAGATTTACTTGCAATTTTATTTTGAAAAAGGTTATAAGTTTACGTTATCTCTTTAGTGACTTTCTTGTTTCATCTATGATGCTCATAAACTATAATAAAATATAACCAATAAAACCATAGAATAAAATATAACCATAGAATAAGGATCACGACCAGGATTCTCTCTGGATAACACGACTACATGAACCAGTTTTCTTTTCAACTACGAATCACGATCCGGAACCATTATAATGCATCCTATTAATGCAACTGATATTGAGTAACATTTGAACTAAGGCCCCGTACACAATGGTCAGCCAAGATTAAACCCAACGAAGACATTAGGCGGTGTGCATACGACAGCGTATCAGCGCGTCCCAGTGATTTATACACCGAGAACAGCGGCACCGTGATAAGAGCGGTTATTCATGTCAGTGTGGACACCGGTTTAGTGATCTAATGTGTTAGTTAAACGGTGAAATATATTACTTTAATGGGGATGATGACAGTAAGCAAGAATCATTAAAATATTATGTCTATCAAGTAAATTATAGTATACATATCATGGAAAAAAATATCATTTTTATTTATAAGACGAGATTATTATTTTAAATTAGAAAATAAAATTACGAAATTCTATAATCCGCCATGATTTTTAAAACACCAATCAGATTGCGTGACGTCAGTCCTCAGTAAATACTGCCACTGTCACTGAATTTTCATACGAATTTCGACTATCTCTGAGTTTCTGTATTGTATTTATCTGATTATAAATATTATTATAAATATAATATCAATCTGTTGCTTAGTTTAATAATTAATTAAGCCATGGAACAAGGATTTACTAAGGCAAACAGTTCTAATTTGCCCCGAGTGGATTTGTTAATGCTGGGAGAGTTCCTGGCATCAAACAAAGACTTCTGTTCAGCAGAATTCAGAAATGTGAAAACTACAGTGTAAGTAAAATAGTACTTTATTCAATGTGTAAAAATTTTGGAGCTATGTTTAAGAATATGGAATTATACCACTTGATATGCTTAGTGTTTGAGGTTATGTTTTTGTTATGAAAAAAATGTGTTTTAGTATTAACGGTATACTTACAAGTCGATTTCTTTGCTATAGATCCTCCAGGCCATCGTATGGTGATGACGCCGTAAGCTACGTTCAGTTAAAACGCGATGGCAATCTATGTGTAGTGAAGTCAAAAATCTGCCCCGAACACAAGGTCCATGGAAAGTTATATGGAGTAACATTAATAGTTGATGTAGTCAATGAAACTGTTGTATCAGTGGAATGCCATGATTGTGTTGCATCGCAAGGAGGCTGCAAACATGCTGTAGCTTTTCTTATGTGGGTCCATCGCAGGAGTGAAGAACCATCCGTTACATCAGTGGAATGCTACTGGAAGAAGTCTAAGCTATCGAGGGTTGGAACGACCATAAAATATATATCAGCAAAAGATTTATCTAATGCTAAGCCTAGTTTGCCATCAAATACTGTAGTATTTGAGAAATTTATTATGGAAGGAAAGAAAAGGCAACTTCACAACTGCGAATTAATTAAATTTCAGGGAGATTATGTGCCTGATACAGTCAATACATTCTCCATGCACAAATTAGTATTTAAATATAAGGAAAAATCCTGTGACACTTTCTTGGAGAAACTTTTGTTTACTGATGTAGATGTTAAATTGGTTGAGGAAAAAACAAGAGAACAACATCAAAGTGGTCTTTGGCATGAACTAAGATACGGCAGGGTGACAGCTTCACGAGCATACGAATTTAGTCGGTGCAAAACGAGTGATGGAACTCTCATCGCTTTAATAATGGGTGGACGAATTCCAGACACACAGGCCATGAAACGTGGAAGACTGTTGGAGGATGAAGTGAGGGAAACTGTCGCTGGCAGTCTGAGGAAATCAATTAAGAAATGTGGCCTATTTATTAGTAAAAATTATCCCATGATAGCGGGATCACCAGATGGGGTCTGTAAAGACAGTATCATAGAAATTAAGTGTCCAGTAAGTGATAAGACTTACAAAAATTATGAAATCAATGGGAAACCAACAAAAAAGTATTATGCACAGATGCAGTTACAAATGTATTTGACAGGTCTCCACAAAGGCTACTTCTGTGTTGCTGATTGCAATTACAGTAAGAATAAAAATGTAAATATAATGAGTGTGAATTATGATGACAAATATGTTACAGAATTAACTTTAACTTTAGTCAGTGCATGGAAGGATAATGTGTACCCATTATTGTACCAAAGTGTTATTTAGTTATAATATGTAAATAAAACAAACAAAGTTAATTTTGTACTTTTATTTATTCCTAATTAAATCATGTTATTGCATAATAAAGGTACTACTACATATAACCATTCCAGTACATCACTCCAACATAGGTTACCTATTTAATTAAAGAATCCTGTAAATTTATCAAACCACAGGCAATGGTTATTATATCATCAAGTACTTTAACAAGATTATTATTCACACATGCATGTGGTTTCAGTATACTAAACTCTCTCAAGCGACGAATCACTCTCTCTATGTGTATCCGTAGGCTAGCAATTTGTTTAGTTTCCCTAACCTCAGTCTTTGAAAGCTTAGCCCCTGTTGCAACACTTGGAGGTCGCACTAATTTTACTCCATGTTTCAATAAATATGATTCGACATGCTTAAAACCTCTATCTGCCATAATGCACATGCCTGGTTGCAAAGATGTAATAAAATCACATGATTCTACCAAACATGTGTCCGTTATTCTTCCTCCATACCCAGGTGATATATAATTTACTAAGCCATTTGGTGTGCAAGAGACAAGATATTTGACAGTATTAGCTTTTTTGTATTCAGACCAGGAGAGGGATTGGTTTAAAGCTTTTGAAGGCTTTTGTATTTCTATTTCTAAACAGTCAATAATGCAACTTACATGATTATACTTATGTCTAAATGCCATTGGTAAATTGTTTTTTATATTATAATTATCTAATTTTACAAGGAAAGGACGCAAAACACTAGCCAACAAAGGAATATTTTTAAGAAATATCTTACTAGCATATGTTGGTGTCATGGCAAAATCATCAGCAAGCTCTTTGAACGAGTTATTTAATCTAATCTTTTTTAAACACATGAGTAAATGACTTGGAGGAATATTCATGTTTTCTTCGATTAATCCAATTAAATAATAACAGTCTTTAGGTACACCTATATAAGAGCGAGGATTTCTGTAAATTTTAAGTAATGTACACTGTAGCATTTGAGTTGTCTCTTTCTGTTTATCATCTTGTACCAACTCACTGCAATCTGAAGTTGATTTTGTTTGAACAGATATAGATGGTGATGATCCTCCATGCGTTAAAGATGGTGTATACGAAATATCACTATCCGATTGGTCTTCGGCTACCAATATTTTTCTTGAACTTATGTTTGATGTGGTTGGTTTAATTTTGGAAATGCATCTTGTTATCTTAAACGGTGATGTAGAGACAGTTTGGCAATCCGGTTTCAATGGTGATGTCATCTGGTTTACAATTTTAACTTCAGTTTGAATGGCTTTGCTTCTAAATTTGTGTGTCATGCAAACTTGGATTGATTTATTTGCAGTCTTATTTTCTTCCTGTGTAATACTTTCGACACCTCCATGCACAGCTGAAAAACAACCATATTAAGTACCCAATATTAAAACTCAAGTACTTGTACAGTACATATTATAGATATGAAAAATAACTAAGTATCAAGTAATAATAAATCCTTAAATAATGAGAAGTTAAATACACATGCTATGTAATATATTAGTCATTTAATATAATCTTAAACTGTAACATATAACTATACTTTTTTAAGCTCGGCTCAGACAGTAGCAATACAGAGGCTGTTTCTTAGGTATAGCATAACTTTCCTCAAGATTGTTTTTAATTAGTTTACTCGGCTATCTTTTATCTTTATAATAAATAATAGAGAATAGATAGGTACCTGAACTTCCAAATGATGTCTCTTCAAGCTCTAAGGGCTTTTTTAAAGTACATTTCTCTTCCAGATCTTTTAATGATTCTTGAATTAATTCCTGTCTTTGTTTTTTTAAAGAATATGGTCGTTCTCTGGTATCAGATGCTCGTTTTCTCCTATCTGCTTGGCATTCAAATTTTGTGGGTATACATCCTGGTTTCATGCGAACTTTCGACACGGAACCCATTATATGATATTCCATGTAATTTTCCATATCATTTGGCAACTGGAAAATGAATAAAGAACTCATTAGTACAGTGGTGAACATAGAGAGGATTCAACAAGTTCTATTAATTTTGAGGTTAGATTTACTTCTGAAATTTAATGTAACATGTCATAAAGTAGAAAAACAAAGTCCACACCATAGAATATATGAATTAAATTATAACTTACGTCAAAGTGATCTTCACAGAAATAAACAGAAGTGTTTAGACTAATGGCCTTTGGATCTCTCCGTGCAAGAGTAAGCCACTTATAACGCATCGTTTTGTCGTTTGGCAAGTAAATAAACACTTTCTCAGGGGTTTTTAGTGACGTATTAGTGCACTGAGGGACCGCACACCACTTGTATACTTTGGAATTCATATTTAATTAATATTTACGAAAAGATTTGTTGCTATAGCACTCTGTTTACAAGATGTTTACTGAGGTCTGACGTCACAGCAGACGCCATGATACCGTGACCGCGTTTTGGCGCTAATTTATTTTTTTCTCTTTAAAATTGCATTTTATTCAGTAATACCTTTGTTTATTGAAGAAATAATATATTTTTGGGAAATAGTAGATAATTAAGAATATTTTAGAACACTTTTTCAAAATCTGTCATCTTGCCCATTAAAAAGGTATTTTTGTTAATGTCGTGTGATTTGTGAAGTGCAATGCCTGTTGTCTGAGACATGGTACCGCTTAATCAAATGAACACAAAAAAACAAACAAATAAAGAAAATAATATTACGTAGACTTGTTTTTATTTACATCCGTGTAGCCGTGCTTCGCGGTTTCACTCGCAGGTCTATTATTCATACGTACTCCTACATTGTATAAATAAACCTTCCTCTTGAATAACTCTATCTATTACTGAAAACTGCATTAAAACCCGTTGCGTATGTTAAAAGATCTAAGCATAAAAACAACGGGAGCAACTGTGTTTTATACTATGTAAGGTTATGGATATTCTGTATGCATACATTCAGTTAAGCCGACAGCGTATGCAGCCGCTAAACAATTCGTGAGTTCACGCCTTCATTCTTGTGTCCAAGCGCACGCCTTGTGCAAGTGTGAATACCTTTTGTTTTGATTCACTACTGCTAAGTATGTGGGGGGTATCTAGGTAGGGGGATAAGGGGTACAGTAGCACAGTAATATATTGCAGTGAAAATAGTGAAGTGTTACCATTATCGTAGCAGCATTTATTTTTATGAGTGTTTCCTTGCTTTTGAGAGCACGTCGAGCTGTTGGTCCCGGTTGTCTTACTGCATCGGCAATCGTTACAGGTGGTTAGGGCCCTTAAAAGTCTTACCAAAAAATATTGAAGTACATTTAGGACATACACTAAGGACTCAAAGTAAGGTTTAATTTCAGAAAACTGTCATAAGAATATACCTAACTAGGATAGGGGTACAATTTCCTATACGGCTTCCATGATTGTATGCCATTTAACTTTGTCGTTCATGCTTCAATAGCAAACAATTTCAGTTTGATTTGTCAGATCTACAAATGTTTATCTAAGTCTCTATAAGCGTGGAAATGAATATATGCGTGATTTCTGAGTTACCCCAGATACTTAATTATATTTTATTGATATTTGAGCATAGACTACCTATTTAGGATAGGTAGTCTATGTATTTGAGATACTTCATTCATTTGTTTTTTTATTGATATTGTGTATCATTTTATGTTTACCTAAAGGTATAAGTAGCGGCACGAAACTCTAGCGCTGACCGTTATTGCGCAGAAGTCAAAAATAAGGTATCACAGGGGGGCTAGAGGGACGAGGGGAGTGTGTGCGTAGCGCCGGTTGGCTAGTCTGCCGCACTCCGTCCCCCGCTACGATAGCACACTCCGCGGACATCTGAATGAACAGTCGCGATCTAAAGTAAGTATATTATTATTGCCGTTCATGGATCATGGATAGATTTTTTTAAGTTTAAGTTTGTTTGATATTTTTGGTTTTTTATTAGTGTATTTTTAGTAGATGGTCAATACTATACAACTTAATATTAAAGTTTAAGTTAACTTAAATATTAAGTAGGTAATTATTAATGTTAGCGCGCGCAACAGTACCTAATATCATCCACATTTCGTGCATGATAGACTTACTATTTATTTAAATAAAATATGTTGTTAAAAATATTTGTTTAAGTAGTTATAGTAATTGTAATTGAGTTATAAGTAATTGTATTTTGTTCGCTACTGTACACATGCGCAGCTATCCCCTCTACGTTTCGCTCAGCGCTAAACTTACGTGCCGCTACCTATAATTCTCATACGCCAAGGCACAAGTTACAAGGTACAGAAATTGGATCCACGTGAAAACAATTATTTGATTGAAAATATACTTTTATTTGTAACTATAAGTACTTCTATTTAAGTATAAGTAATTCGATCTCAACTCAAAGAAAACAACACGATTCTAACAACCAACTAATCCCCTCAAAATATAAGTCCTGATTACGTCCACATATCATTTTATGAAAGTCTAGAAACAATAAAACGTTTTAGTTAGCTGTCAGTGTACATACATTTAACTTTATAAGGTGGCCTTTGACGAGTCAGTTTAACTGATCAGTTGAGCTGGCGTCCATCCAAAAATGATCGTCAATTAACGAAGCGATTCCAGATTCTAGTGGGGAAATTCTAGTTGGCCTAAAGCTTTTGGAGTGACGCCACAGTTTTATGTCCGGACTGATCAGTTCAACTGGCTCGTCAATGGCCGCTCATACAGTACGAGTATTCAAGTGTTTATTCGTTCAGTTTTCAATGTCTATTGTTCTAGTTTTGTGTAATTGTAGGTCAGTTTGTAGAAAACAGTTTATTTGTTTAAATTTTGTTTTGTTATTTTGATTTGAACGTATGTTGACTTCAATTGTTTATACGGACTGCCATCCATAAGGTTGCGGGTTCGATTCCCGTGCGGGGTGAATATTTGTGTGAATCACAAATGTTTGTCTCGGTCTGGGTGTGTGTGTGAATGAGTGCGTGCGTAGTTTCTGATACCCTAGATACAAGCTCCAAGCTTAGTTAGGAGTCAGTTACTATAATGAGATGATGCAGTGAATGATTATTTATGTTATGTTATGTTATACTCGTAGTAGAGTTTGTTTAAAAGCTATCGTGTATGATATTTTAGAGAGATTTCATCTATAATATAGACGGTACTATAATTCAATGAGAAAAAAACTTCATTTTCTTCATTATTGGCAGTCAACTAATTAATTTTTTTATTTTAATTTTGTTATTCCGAATGTCGTAATTTTGTTATTCTGATTGATTTAATTTAATTTTTATTTTGTTTTCTAATTCCTTTCACAATTTTGAGACTATAAGTTATATGTAGTGTTGTTTAGTTAAAGTACATTTTTTTATAATTTTGTCTATTAAGAGCATGTTGTGGCTTCTAATGAATTTACATTTAGATTTGTATTTTGTGTAGTTCAATAGTTTTAAGAATAATGTAATTTTCACTGAAGGCCTTAATAAATAAATACTATTATACGCGTCACACGAAACTTTCCGGGTCATTACGACCTACAAACTTTTAAGAAAAGAGCGTACTCAAACGCCAACGCACTTGTGACCCTTCTCAACTGCAGATGTTCTATGGGCGGGGTGGTCACTTACCAACAGTGACTCGTCTGCTTGTTTGCTCTTCAAATCATAAAGAAAATATCTGAATCTGTATTTCGTCAGGGATTCAAACATATTTTTAACGCGAAATTTTGGATGGATGTGTGTGACTCTTTAACGAGAAAACTAATGAACCGATTTTGATGAAAATTTGGTGCAATTTTTTCTCATAACTAGAAGTAACGTAAATATACTTTTTATCCCGAAATTCCCACGGGAACGGGAACTACGCGGGTGAAACTGCGGGGCATAGGTAATACATACGTAGATGTATACTACTAGTATGTATAATAATTTATTTACAACTAATCCGTATTAAATAACTTCCAACACATATTAAGCGTATTATTACATACCTAGACAGTACATAATAAACATTTACAGTGCGTGGCACTGATCGCCGTGGGAAGTGACACGGTGTCAAGCAGATTATAATTAAACTGCATCCGTCTAATAGGGGTAATTACTTGTAGTGTGTGCACACGCCCTAATCAACTAATTATTGTTGTCTATAATTTGTTAACGTTCCACAGATTAAGTGGTGGGTTTAGACTAAAATGTTTTAATATTAGAAGGTTTGAAACTTTTATTTAGTTTCACCTGTCCTGTTGTTTGTAATCAAATCTTGCAAGCCATTTTTTGACCACTTCTGGTTATCCGATTGAGCTGAAATTTGGCATACTTATGTAAGTCCCACGAAAATGCAATAAAAGTTAAAAAAAAAATCTTGTTTTAAAAAAGTTTTTTTTTAAATTTATTTTTTGTTTTTATCCCACGATTTGCAGTTTTGTGAAGGTTACCCCATATATAGTGGGATTTCATTCTAAGTTTTGTTATACTTAGAAAACATGATATTGAAATCTGATATCGGCATGTTAGATCACAGTAGGGCAAGACTCACTAGTGGTAGTAGTTTCCAATGAGGATTTTATGATTATAATGATAGGAGCGTATTGGTGATCTCCTTCGGAAAATAGCAACATTGTATCACTTGTCCCAGGAATGAACCCTAGACAAAGAATAAGGATCACGACCAAGATTATAGCTGGTCTCTGACCCTAGACCTCTGGTTTGAAGAACTGATTCAGGAATTAGAATAAAAAACTTATTCTGAATTTTCGGAGTTAAACTCATCAACAGCTATATAAATATAATTACAAACGAAATCGTATCAACAAAACTATTTTTCCATACAAATGTATTTCATTTCCGTGTATTATACAAAAGAGGTCGTTATCACAACACTGTGTAATTGAAATAGGAAATCTAATATCCTGGTCGTGTAAAAAGTGATTAATTTCTATGCGTGCTAATAGATTTACTTTGGAAACTTTCGTAGACTTTTTTAATAACCGTTCATGCGTAGTTACATAAATTTGTATTCTTGTAAATGTAATAAGCGTTTTTAAATATATGTTATAACTTTTACCGTGTAATTCTTGTGTATAACTGTTGGTAGAATTTGCAGTATATTAGGTATAGAAATCTTTGCCCTGAATCTTACAGGCTATACTGAAAGAATATCGTGAGGAAAACTGCCCACTCCTGGGAAGTAATTCTAAGGTTGTGTGAAGTCAACCAACCCGCACGGGCCAGCGTGGTTGACTAAGGCCTAATCATCCTAATTCAGGGTAGGATCGTGCCCCTCGGTGGGGACATACATATATGAGCTGATGATGATGATGATGATGATACTGAAAGAAAGAAAAAGCATGTGCGGTGATGCTCAATTGTGACTAGATATATTAATTTCATAAGAATTTTGCTTCACAAAATAGATATATGTAAGTATGTATGTTTATTTTTACGTAGAATATTCACATGAAAAAATATACATAGATTGAATTTTGACCAATAAATTATATTTCCAAATATAAATCTAGTTATGCGTTATTCACTACCAAATAAGTATGAGCCTGATCGGAATATGCTATAAGACTTCGTGATGGAAGGATACTATTACGTGTATTGAAGGAAATATTTGGCTTATTTTATTGGTATGCAATTATCTTAGTTAACCAGATATTTCCAACATAAATATATTCCGAAATTTTCAACTTTCCAATATTCCAAGTTCCATGACCACGGATTACTATTCATTCATGATCTTCTTGCCACTGAATGAATTGCGACTTATTGTCTGCCAAGAAATTACGAGTACATTTTAACACAGAATTAATACCACGCGATTGAAGTTGAACTTAAATAATTCCGAATTACGAGAAATTTTAAAAAAACCTTGTCTAAAATGCTATTAGATTCTCACTACTCCGGTTAGTTAGAACTTATTACAATAATTCCATAGAAATAATAAACAAACGTTATCTCCACCTAACAAATTAAAACAAAACTTTCAAAATTAAATCTTTAGCTAAAGCCACAAATATCCGTCCAATATTTCATAGCAATTAATTCCTATGAGTCCATTACACGTAACACGTCCATTGCTATGTGTCACGATATACTATTGGGCTCCAATCCAAACGTATTCGATATTCCGTGACTTTTGTTAGTTCCACTCAAATATTACTGTTCTCGCGGAAACCAATATTTTACGTCAGTTCACGATGTAGGTGTAATGTTCTATGTTCTACACTTGTTAGTTGAACACATATCTGTTTGTAACTTTGCTTATTTTACTGACTTCTATCTATGTGTACTAATATTATAAAGTTTTGTTTGCACGCGCTTATCTCAGGAAATATTGGTCCGAATTGAAAAAATCTTTCAATGTTTTATAGGTTATTTATCGTAGAGGCCATGTAGACTGTATAATATTATGGCACGACCGATTAAAACGGAGATAGCACGGATTAAACCGCAGGGTTTAGCTAGTATAATATTATAAAGCTGAGAAGTTGGTTTGTTTGCTTGAACGCGCCAGTCTTAGGAACTACTGATTTGATTTGAAATATTCTTTCAATATTAGATAGCGCATTTATGGAGAAATGCAACTTTTTGACTCCTGTATTCTCACGAGAACGGGAACTACGCTGGTGAAACCACAGGGCACGGCTAGTTCTGTTGATATTGAGTGTTATAGCCATTATACACGAATGAACGAACGGTGAACATGATTTCGGTTTTATGTTTGTTCTTAAACTTGTTAGTCTTTTGTTATTTTATTGTTGTAAGTTAGAATATTGTAGTTGTGGCCTAGTAACTTTGATAATGGTAGGTTTTATTGTAGCCTTACAGGAATTTAAGTTCCATTTTAAGGGACGCTTTAAGTTCTACGATTAAGCTTGATTTATTAAGCGGTCATACTTTTGTTAGCGTAATTTTAGGTCAGTCTAGAGCACTAACTTGTAACGCAATTATGAAATCCATGGTATTGTGGATTGTTTTTATAGATGACCAACACGTAGGTTTCGCTGATGGGCTGATGGTATTAATATAGTGAGCAGGAACAATCATAATCACTATGATTATCTGTTTCGTGTTGATGATTTCAAACTCAAGTCATGTTTCTCAAACATTTGACCGTCCTGAACCAGAATCAGAACTTCTAGTTTTGACAGACAGGAGCACATGTTATGCATATTCGTATTTGTCTCACTGTATTTAAACCATCAGAGAGAGAGAGAGGTTCTTTCAAACTGCAGCACAAACATTTTATACACAAAAATGTTTCTGATCAAAGATAATACCCATTGATCATACGTGTACTAAATACAAAATGTTCTATAAAACGCTATAAATTTCTTACCTTTTTTAGTTCACCGACTCACTAGAGATTTAATTAGTTACACTTCGAATGTAAGCCACCTTCAGAGACGACTAATAGGGCCGGTGTTCTGGCACCACTCCAACCGAGCCACAATTAGTGAACCTCTACTGCGGAATAAAGTAACAATACAGATTTTATTTTGATAAAAATAATGCTCCGGTTAAGATGTGTGAGTGTATTGAATCGATAAATCTAGTACAAAACTGTAACAACTGTTCTCGTGATTTTTATATTAATCATGCGTTTATGTGTATGTACCGATATGTTTCTTACTTATTAAAGTTGCGGGTTCGATTCCCGTGCGGGGTGAATATTTGTGTGAACCACAAATGTTTGTCTCCGTCTGTGTGTGTGTGTGAATGAGTGTGTGCGTAATTTCTGATACCCTAGATACAAGTTTCGAACTTAGGGGTCAGTTACTATAATGAGATGATGTAGTGAATGATTATGTTATGTTATTATTTACCTAATATTTGTATGTATTCTGGCCGCGGGGATGCGTCAAAGCATTACCCTCGGGATATAAAAAAAAAAGGTTACAGCTGATAGAGCCACCGCGTCCTTGGACACAGTTACGCTTGTGCGTCGCGTATCCACAAGTCTGAAGCGTGGAGGGAAATCCACTGTGTTGTTTTCTGGGTAGGTCTCGTCTTTCTGCCCGAAAGAGCCTTACTTTACCACTCGGAGCTTTCTCCCTTTTAAGACTTCAGGGGGTGCGCCCATACATAAGACGTGTTAATAACATAATGTAGATAAAAAATCTTGAGTTAGTAAGTGAAGGAATTATAACATAACAAAAACTCTAAGAACCAACAAAGTGATCTTATTTTCTAATACACCAAACAAACTTCGGAACATTAACAAATCTCTAGAACCTTCCAAAAGGCGAGGAAAAAGTATTTTCCCAACCCTTAATAAATTATATCATCGCTTCTGATGACAAAATAAAGAGTTATTATTATCAAAATGCTGTGCAATAATGAACTCTAATGCCTTGACTTAAGACATTCGATGTAATCAAAATAATGTTTCAATTCTTACTATCAAAGATGATACGTGATTTAACATTATCAACCTTAAGAATGGGAGCTAAGGTTATATATTGCGTGTGCGGTGAAGTTACGGGCTGGTTACGGCTAAAGGATTCTTCTCTTGAAACAATTTATGTGTTTGTTCAAGTTTCGACTTTTCGGGGTCATTATTTTATTTAGTTTTCTTTGGGTTTTGACATCGGTTTGTTTTGTAAGTAATAGGTTCTTTAGGATAAATCTGTTTTGCTTTTAAATTTTTATCTTTATAAAAGGGTTCGTTTTGTTAAAATAATATGTTTAGAAGTTATTTAGATAATTTTCCAAAATAATGTAAAATACTTACTCCTATTTCTCTTTACTGTACCATTAATACATATTTTCTATGAAAGAAAGTAACTTAACATTAATACATTACTCTCGTTTAAAATATTTTAAACGTTAACACATTTTCTTGGAAACTTTTTCAAACTTCAAAAGCAGAGCGACTATTATTCGCCCCTACCTAGGAACATTCATCAAACGTTTTAATATATTTAGAAATGAAAGGTTTACTAATGACGTTAGTATTTCAAAACATCTTAACACTAACGCCGACTCATTTGTGCAAACAAACTGAGTACAAATGATTTCCCCATGCTCATTACTTCGTCTTAAAATAAGAAAATAAAAAACTTTTTTAATTACTGTGCAAACCGCCGCGTATTAGAGGCAAAGCTAAAAAGCGAATGGAAATGAACCACCATATTAAAAAGAAGACCAAGTGTGAATATTATTTTCTCATTAGTGTTCTGTAGCAGTTGTTTCCTTTTTTCCAATATTCAGTTTGAGGTTTTATCGACATGATAGACTTTTTTCTTTGTTAAATTGTAAAAGAAAACTTGGATATCTAACAAAAAGTTCAATTAAAAATACATTTTACGAAATATATAAATATACGAATTATTATTTTATTTATATTATTTATAATATTTTATAGCCGCACTGACCCGAAATTCGATTGACTAGAACTAAAAGTGTTATCTTTAATATATAAATTGAATCGCAAAATGTGTTGGTAAGCGCATAACTCAACAACGCCTGGACCAATTTCGCTAATCCTTTTTTGTTATTTGTTATTGTCAGGAGAAGGTTTCTATGTAAAAAAAACAGGAAAATCAATGGGAAAATTGGACCCGTGTGAAGCCGGGGCGGACTTCTAGTTTAATATAAGTCTGCGGAACCCTAAAATGAAATGAAAGAAAACTTTTACACGTTAATGATTGCTCTGCGTTTAGTGCGGTGCGTACTCGTATAAAGTCACAGTCACATGCCTAACTCAATATAGCTCTTCTGGTAAAAGCGTAAGGTCTAACATTTGTTGCTTTTTAACGCATATTATAAAAATAAACAGCCACATGTAAAATTAACACTCATTTTTTTTTCTTATTTGACCGAAAGACCGAGCATTCTAAATTTTTTGCTAATTTAAAAAAAAAGTTGTTTATTTCGAACACAGAACTTGGAAGTGTAAGTAAAAGTAAGTAAAGAAGTCTGACAGACGCGTGATATTGACGCCTCAAAGGTGTGTCCCATATAAGGTCCCATAGGACACCATTCACCAGTATTGTTCAATTTTTTGTTATGTCAATGTGTTGGTCACTGTCAACTGGCAACACGCGTTCCGATATGACCAGAGAGTAGATAACATTTCTATACTTATCATAGAGTATTCCGAGTTCTGTGATTTCGAACATCTGTCGAATTTGAGTTCACCAACATACAATGCTCTTTATATACACTCATACTACATTTATCACTCCAAAATGGACAGGTACTAGCATAACTACCTGATTCAGTTGCAAAGCGGATTAAAATGTAATTTTGCAAGAGGGCACCGTGATAGGATATTTATTTCATCTACTTCCGAGAAATGACTAAACGCTGTGACGTAGTTGAAGTGACCTTTTGGTGATAATAGTAACATAGAATATTCAATACAAAATTAAACATTTTTTTCATCTAAAATCTAACTGGATCGGGATTGACTCGTAAAACTAACATATCATAACATAATCATTCACTATATCATCTCATAACTGACACCTAACTAAGTTCGAAACTTGTATCTAGGGTATCAGTAACTACGCACACACTCATTCACACACAGACAGACCGGGACAAACATTTGTGGTTCACACAAATATTCACACCGCACGGGAATCGAACCCGCAACTTTATGGATGGTAGTCCGGCATGGTGACTACTCTGCCATCGAGGTCGTAAAACTATGACTGCATGTTAATTTCAAAGTTACTTATGACGAGACCAAGAAAAAAAGAGTAAGTATTTTTTCAAATATAATAATAGAAAAAGATGAACACTAAAATGATAAGCAAAAAAAAGAACAAAGTGTTCACACATTTATAATACTATACTAAAATGTTATAAAACTCGAGTTGCGCGAGTAACTTGGTCTAGCTACTGGTACTAAAAGTTGGTAACCGCCGGTTAAGCAACTAAATAAAATGCACCGAGCGATTCACCTACGAACGTTCCAGCAAAGTTGAATGTTTAGTACTTGAGGTTGCCGGAAGAACTCTGCATAGCTGAAGAGAACAGGCAACAATACATTGGTGAAGAGAGCGGGTTGGACTGTAAAAAAAATATTTTAAAAAGTATTTGTTATTGTGTTTTTATCATGTCTAGATCTATCTATTATTTGCTCTAGGAAATAGTCATTCAACGTGGAGCGACCATAAGAGGCAATCCAGAAAATAATAAGAAATTATTGAGTTAAACGAAATGTTAGATTTTTGACCCGTAACGAATGTCGATGTAAGTAGTACAACAACCGGAAAATAAAGCATTCTTTTATAATTTACAACAATAAGTATGAGCTCCAAACACAATGGAAAATTAATAAAAATATATATATACTTATTTATGAAATGAAACTGTGGACTGTGGGCCCATTGTCAAACCATTCTTCTTTCATATTTCTTCTTCTTTCTCTTCAACATTTCTTCTTCTTCGTGTCGTTTGACAAGGTCAAACCATTGTCATTACAATAGAAAACAAGTTAAAACAATAAAATAACATTAACGTAACTAATCATAACAAAATTTCATTTTTACTTTTCTTGTGTATAAAATCGCTACCTCTCATCCAACACGCACACACCTTTACACAAAGCACATGGCCATTGGCGAAGTTCGACCGTTAGCAGTAACCTGAATATGGTTCAGGAAATTGAATCGAAAACTTACTTGTTGCTTACGTGTACCGTTTAGTTTTACTGTAATTTATTCCATAAAGACGTTGTTTAAGACTTTACAGGTCTTCTTAACACCCTCCTTGTTAAATGGATTACCATTTCCTGGCTTTACGAATACTTGTAGTTTTACTTCACAGCATTGCTAAACTGGGAATACTTTTAAAACACGATAGGTTTATCTAGCAATAGAAACGTTTATAAGACACTTTAGGATAAGATTACTAGTAAGAGTTGTGATCGCAATGCAAGGCAGATACCTCTATAATTGATAAATATTAGTACAGTGACAAAGAACCTAATGAAGTTAATATAATGTACACAAGTTACGCGTTGTAAAGTGGTAATCGTAATCTTTTGAAAATACTAGATATGAAAGTTCATTACAGTTTACAAGCTGATACAAACAAAAATGACCCTTATGATCTCAATTCGATAACCATATGCCGTCTCTATAATAATCGATCAATCCTTTATGAGCATAGAATCCAAATTGGTATAAATGTGTAGCTGTTTCCTAACTAGTATAATTGTGGACGAGCCCGCTGTAAGTGCCGGGGATTCGGTGTAATGGCTTCGGAATTTGTACTTTAATGGTATCCGTTCGTCTTAGTTGGGAATGGCTCTACTATTTAGTATTGACTGGGTTTCGCACGCGATTTCTATATTCCTATTATTAAATTTGATTGGAAGTTATGCAAAACAGTTGGCATTGAAACTAATCAGTGTAGTACTCGTATTTCTATTAATAGATTAATAGCTAATCTATACTAATATTATAAAGAAGAAAAGTATGTGTGTTTGTATATTTGTTAAATTGTAAGGGGTAATTTCGGAATCTACTGAACCGATTTCAAAAATTCGTTCACTTATGGGAAGCTATATATTGTCAACGAGTGACGAGGCTATAGTTTATCCCTGTATTCCCACGGGAATGGGAACTACTCGAGTGAAACCGCGGGGCGCTGCTAGTGATCTATATGAAATACAGATTTATGACATTTATTAAGTACCCTTTTGTGACAATCGACACTAATTTCCTCGTAACTAAGACTTATTTATACAATTTGCACCCCGGTTAACTTACGCAATGGATGTTGACAGAATTTTCACATGCAAAGAACGATAAAAGACCCAATAAAATATAGTATGTGTGCTAAAAACGCTACTTCTCAAAAAGATAAGAAAAGTTCTCCAAAACCTTAATTCACATTACTATTAAAGTAATTGTATCCATTTGAAATCATTCGAACTCCTCTCATTAACGAACATCAAACAGTTTCTTACAATACATTCAATTAAAACTATATAAAATCCAAGTGTTAATACTTTGTCATTAAGATAATTAACTGCAGTTTTAAATAGAAAGTATTCAAGCGATTATCGCTCTTACACCTCTGGAATAGGAGATAATATTGAATCAAAAGACGCAACTAGCTGATGACCTTTAATCTGTATAGGGTTGTAGCAAGCTTTACTTAACTCACACTCCTTAAAGCTCGTTAAGGTAACTTAACACCCTTGGTGTTGGAAACGCTTAATTTGTAAGACTTGACTTGATTTTCATCTCATTATTTTGTACCGGAATTCTTATTATAGTGTTATTTTTTTATGTTATGCTTGTAAATTGTTTCAAAACATATTTTTAATAATTCTAGGAATCTACATTAATATGCAAATATAATGCCTATAATATATTAACAAAAGACATTTCGACTTTCCTACTTTTAAATTTCCGACTTTTCGTCATATCGGCTTTTCGATTTTTCGACTTTTGGACGTTTCGACTTTTCGACTTTAATGAATTTCTTACTAATATAAGGAATTTGTGAACGAATAACTAACATCCAAACTCACAAATATACAAACTTTGGCATTTATAATATTAGTAAGATAAAAAACATAGAAGAAATAAAACTAAAGGCATTTATATGAACGAATACTTCCAGTACTTTCACTTATTGTCATATTATCATAACCATATAATATAATTCACTATCTACATATTCAGTACATAGTTCCCCATTTAACATTCGTCTATGCTTCTTGTATTATTAAGTAGAAGAGTAGGGGCTAAAGTAGAGTATAAAGTAAAGTGTTATTTATGAATAACGTCATCAAAAAGGGATGCATAATAAAATGTGCGCTTCATTGAGTTCTTTCGGTACATCTTAATGTCACTCTGATAAATGACAGGCCTAAATGAACGAGTATTAAGTTGAGAGCTACTGTTGGAACTCGATTATAAGACATTCGTTTCTTGATGAGTAATTTCTTATTTTTCTTCTAGCTTTTCCGTACTAAAGGGCTCGTCCTGAAATATCTTTATCTGTATTCGACTTGTATTCAAGGCGAAAGATGTTTATTTCTGTATTAAATTACTTTAATTTTGTTAATTGAATAAAAATTAGAGCAGCTTTGATCAGTTTGTGGATAGCATTGGCTTAATATTAAGTTCATTGAGAATTGATAAATATGTTGTCTCGTTTTGCAGGTTATAAACTACGCAACGTTCTCCTCCTACACTTTGTAGCCTTTTAATATCTTTCCTCATTTTGACTTTGACACGATGTCCTAAAGATATATAGAGAAACATCTAATACGTGACACAAAAACAAAAGATCTATCCGGCACAATGGGCAGTAGAGACAGATTTCTTTTATCGTGGTTAACTAAGGCTTGATCACCCTAATTCCGAGGAAGGTTCATCATCATCAGACATGAGCAGCGCAGATATGACGAATAAAATATGTTCCTAGTTGAAGATAGGAAAAAAAAGCTTAATATTATTTTTCGGATTTACAAACAGTTCGAGTTCCATTAGTAGTAGCAACAATATGAGCTTTTAACATCGTGCGCCACTGAGCATAATACATTCGGGTATTCGGCCAAGACAAGGGCACGCGTTCGTTTTGAATAAAAATGTGCCCAGAACTCGGCACATCTCTATTTATCACGCCTCGTATAAACTGTTTGTTTTTTCTCTCCCCTTTGAGAGTTTTCAGTAGGTAATCTTTTTGCGCAGTTATTATATTCTCGGTAATATGTTTTTCGGTTGAAACGTTGATTGTAGGCAGCTGTTCCTTTAGAGTTCAAGGTTGGGTTATGATATATTATAACATGTTTTTTGGAAGCCACGTTAAGCCACCCGTTTTGGCACGTTTTTATCGTACTAACATCACGCCGTTATTCGTAGTAAGAACCTTCGAAAGGTATTTGTAAACAAGCTTTTAGTTATAGTATTGCTCTTTAGTATGTGAAAGTCAGATAGATTTGTAACTTCCATTGCTCTTGATAGCCTGGACAACTGCAACTTTTAAGCATCTTTGCTGGCGTTTATGGGAGGAGGCGCGGATGTTTCACTCACCGTGTGAAACGCAGAAGCTTGATCAACTATTTCACGCTGACATTATAAGAGTGCGGTCGAGTCAGCCCGTGTTTGAACTGTGATGACTACGGATTTACTCTTCCACTTTGAAAATTTCCCGTTACAAAGGGTCTGGTTACAAGGTTACAACAAACCTGCCCACATCAAATGCAGTGTTATCCATCACGTTGCATTGCAAAGTCCAGTGCAAGTGATAATCAATTTTGAAATCTCATCTTCTGTGTAGTGATTTTATTAAAAGTGTAATAATGTTTGTTTACGCTTGCAAACTTCTGTTTTGACAACATATTTTGATTAACATAAAAATACTATTCATTCCATAATATCATGTTTCGTACATACATTCGACGACCTATGTATCGGAGAGTGGTTAGATTCCTGTGCGAAATTAAATAGAATACGTTGAATACTTTTATTAAATTGACATACACAAATACACGTACAAAGTAAAGGAGAATACAGGTTCAAAACTTTAATCTAGCTAAAACAATGGGACTCCGAGATTCGGAGAGATTCTTGACAAAATTGTTGTCAGGAGTGAGGAAGACCCGGCGCCGTAACAGACCTGTTTTATTGTTCAAATCAAACGAAGCCTCTCACAGAATCTATTTTACGGTCCAATCTACAACATATGGTTGAATAATAAAAAAAAATAAAGCAATCGAAACAGAAACAGGCCTTCGAAACTCGATACCGTAAAATATAAAAAAGGGTATCGTAACTTCGTGGTATACTCGTATGAAAAATATCAAATCATTCTCTTTTTTTCATCTGCATTATGTTTTGCTTTCAATATTCCTCGACCGATGATATTGGAAGCGAAATGTTTTATTCATTGAGAAGGTCAAGCGAAACACGCTATGGTCGTAGTACAATGCGTGCCTCTTCAAATATATTATATTATTTTTGCTTATAATTCTATATTGTATCTGTACTTTGAATAACCTACTTGATGTGTTTTTAAATTATGTTATCTTCGTTTTCGTCGTATATTCTTGATGGACTAGATGTGGTTATGAATCGTCTGATAGAGAGGTACATACTTCTCTGTCCAAAACTACTCGAGAAAAAAGGGAAATCAGTATGTTTATCAAAACGTTGCTGAAAATGTAGGATTTGTTGTAAAAGCGAAGCTTATTTTTTTGTTTACTACAAAGTAATATTTAGTTGCTAATGCACCTACCACTTCGATCACCTAATCAATTATAGTAATACTAGCAGCGCCCCACGGTTTCACCCGCGTAGTTCCCGTTCCCGTGGGAATTTCGGGATAAAAAGTATCCTATGTTCTTTCCCGGACCATAAGCTATCCCTGCACCAAATTTCAAGTCAATCGGTTTAGTAGTTTAGCTGTGAAAAGGTAACAGACAGAGTTACTTTCGCATTTATAATATTAGTTAGGATAGTACAAAAAATATCATTAATGTCGTGACTACTTGCAGGAACCGTTTGTTTCAATCAGTAAACATAAAACGTTTGTGCAAGGAGTCACCCGCGAGTAGGCAGTTGTTTCGCAATTAGATCTCTCTTTGGGTCCATTGTGCGTACTGTGATATTAGACTTTTGAGGGCTCTAACTACCTGTAGTGGCCGTAGTTTAAGTACCCGACAGTCGTTGAGGCTAGTACGACAACCGAGACTGACAACTTATCTTATACATATATCAAGTACGTAAATGCTTGTGAATAAAGCCACTTTGTGACCAAAGTATTCATATTTATTTTTTGGAAGTAAGTATGTGTCGAATTTATTCAACTTAAATTTTTGGTATAAAGAATTTCAACATACTCGTACATTTCGCAATAAAAATATTTACAGAAAACATTCAAGATTTAAAACTCATTTCGAAATAAAATGTGAATTTCAAACAAAATAAAAACAACTTATTTAAAAGTTGTACATTTATGGGGCTTCATAAAATTAAACCACGTTTAAAACTCAAGTAAAGTTACTCAACACATAAATGTAGCATTAATTATAACTTTGCGAGTGACTCATCAAACCGAAATAAACTTAAGTATTAGTTTCTTCAATTTATAGCTGAAGCTCGAATTCCTTCGAACGTTATAGCAAGTTTTCCTGTATTTAGTGTTAAAATAGAATACCTAGATGCAGACGAAACTCTAGATACAAGGCAACAAAACTCATTTGGCACGACCTCACACTACCGAGAGGAATAAAACGGTCTGACTCACAGTTATAACTTCTACACTTTTGAAACTTGATGCTTGCTTTACTTACATCGGTTTAGTTACTGGAATGGCAACTATTTACTGGATTTATCAAATAAATAAATTTTGTTTTCGCGTACTTGGAAGAGACGTATTTGCTTACAAAATCTTACGGTAGACCATAAAGGTTTAAGCTAGCTTGATGATAATATTATTAAAGAAAGTAGAACTGGAATATGCTGCACTCTAACAAGGATTTGAATCCTAAACTTCAGTTTTCAAAAGAAGTACATGTCTCACGACTGTAGAAACTTCATAACTTTTAAAACCATTTTGCATATAGTTTTATAACCTTACATGTTCATGAAAACCTTAAAGACTACAGAATAAATCCTGTTATAATGATTGTTAAAATGGGATGCCACGCACTTGTTTGTTGTGGCCGGAATATAACAAACTTGTCCTTAAACCTTGTCCACATTTATCGTGACACAAATATTGATTGTAACGATACGGTACAACTAACAATCTGTATCAGATCCACCGTCTATCAAGTTGAGGTGCGTTATCCAATCCGAGCCGTCACCTGCTACCACATTGTCCCTTGATAACAACCGTATTTCCGTAATTTAACGAACTAAGTTAATTATTATGTTATCTATTGGTGTCTTTGACAATCTCCGGTGTTCCTGTTGTTAGAAGAGGTCTGAAAACAAAGAGTTACATAAATGTTTCATGTTTCATTCAAGATTTGATGTGACCTCGGTAGCTCAGATGGTATATAAGCGGTGTTGATTTGACAAAGCTGGAATCTCGGTACCTCTCGGTCACTATGAGGCTGAACATCTCGTTTGGTGCATCTCTATATATAAAAATGAATCCCTATTTCCCTTGGTCACGGCATCACGCGTGAGGGACTGGACCGATTGACTTGAAATTTGGTACAGGGGTAGCTTATGGTCCGGGGGCGGATATAGGCTATGTTTTTCCCACAGGATCGGGAGCTATGCGGGTAAAACCGCGGGGCACAGCTAGTTGTGGATAAAAATGTAGCTCTAGACGTTAAAACCTTTTAAGAATCTATCGATATCTAACAAAAGTTAGATAATTAAATTACAACAAAATCGTATAAAACAAAGTTGCATCTTCAATTTAGTCAAGTATGTTACTATACACAAACGGTGCACAAGATGAGGTCTGCGTTTACATACTATTTCCTTTGCTTTGCCGCGTACATGTATTATATGTAGTTCCTCTTTCGAAATGGTCGTTTTATTTGTTCTAATACTGTCTTAAACTACAAAAGAAGTACATATTTTCAATATAAGTAATAGGAGAACAGTCTTCGAGGAAAATGCATCTTATTGAATACTTGAGTATACTATTTGCGTGTATATTTATGCGTATCTTTATTTGTTGTCATTATGTTTATTCATTGTTTGTAAACATAGTTGTTCACTCAGTTTCCAACAAAACTAGCTGTGTCTTGTGGTTACTCGCGTAAAAATACGAAAGTACTTCATCACTTCCTTAATCAAGTTTTATTTTTTATTAATCAAAACCAAATAAACAATAGCCATTTCCGTTTTTTTAAATAATCATTCACTACATCTTCTCACTATAGTAACTGACCCCTAACTAAGTTCGAAACTTGTATCTAGGATATCAGAAGCTACGCACACACTCATTCACACATGTGTGTCACCCAGACCGCGACAAACATTTGTGGTTCGCACAAATATTCTCCCCGCACGGGAATCAAACTCGCAACCTTTCAGATGGCAGTCCGGCATGGTGACCACTGCCATCGAGGTCGTCAAATAAATCGAAATAAGTATGGATTATCAATTTAGAATGCGTCTATAAACATGGAAGGACTATAATAAACAATATGTCCACGAAAAGACAATCCGCCTACGTATTCCTTATTCACGATAGACCTTCTAACCATCATTTTTAGATGCGGTTCACACTCAACAGTACAATTAATAATTCCGTATGCTTAGTAACAACCGTTAGAGACCCGGCACCGATAATGATTCCACCAAAGTGCATCCATTTGCATCCACTATGCATATTTCACTTGCACTAGTCGACCGTTTATCATACCAACAGCCATTAACGTTTCACGCAGAATTGTAAAATATTACGTGAAAATTTTAATCCGTTGAGACTTGATACAAAATTACCATTTGTTTTAGTTATATGGTGATGTATGGTGTTACCAGCAACGTGTTTGTCTAAATTTGGTTTGGTTAATAGTTTTTATTTTGTTGGATGCGTTTGGATAGTGAATTGTTGTGTTTGTGCTGAATATTTTGTTTGAATCGAATATTTTGTTTGCAACTATGTTTATTGATATATGTACTTACCTTTAACGCATAATAGACACGAATTTGAGAGCTCCAATTGTCGAAAACTTGCTAGAACGAGCTCAAACTGTCGTAGATGTTCCTTTCACAAAGGAAGTCAACACTATTACGTCTGCCATATTCAAGAATCTACAATACGCGTTGGTGATCTGAAACCCGAGCTAACCGAAGCCGATTTATAAAAGGAATAAAAAATAAATCTCATTAGAACTGGATAACTAACTAATTAACTGGATGACTGAAGACAAATGATAAAATAAATACTAACAAAGAAAAACATAGCCTTTTTAAATGAATTTCTTTGTAAGACAAAGAAAATAAACATTTATGTTATTTTGTCTTTTGTATTTCTAGCGTAATTTAAATAAAATAAAGTATAAAAAACTTCTTCTTGCAAAATTAAATCAACTGTCTAGTCGTCCGGTAATCAGATGAATCAAATTAATGGCGGATGACTAGCAACAGCTAGCCGTTCTTAAAAAAACATTTAATTTATTAAAGGTAAACTAACTACGTAAAATTTGAAAGATTACTTAGATATAATTTACTTAAACTACATTTTCATACGCACTGTGTATGTATAAATATATTCAGATACATACAATGTTTACTTACGTTTCTCAAAGGCTTTATTCTTGCACAGTTACAACTTATTTACTGTGTAAACATGTATCTACGCACCCACAAACATACATACACACATACATGTACATAATGTATACAAACCCGGTATCAGCAGAACAAACAATGCAATCCACTATTTTCTATATTGAAAACAAACTACGCGATGAATGTTGGTTTATGTGAAAATTGGAAACATGAATAACTATCTTGCATGTTATTTGTACTCTGATATATTGTTATTGCAGTTTATAATATTTATTTATTAATATTATATTACTGCTATATGTAATTTGTATTACATGCATGTTTTAGTAGACAAGCGTGGTGATTACATCTAGTTTTCTATACTGTATAAATAGAAAAACTAATATCATCGGTGAGAGAAATCCGAATTCTGAATTTTATCCCGAATTTTTGTGTGCGTGCGTAGTTTCTGATACCCTAGACACAAGTTACGAACTTAGTTAGGGGCCAGTTACTTTAATGGGATGATGGAGTGAATGATTAAGTTATGTCCTACGTTAGAATCTAACAGATAGAAGTACTTAGAAACGTATAAGTATTATTTCTCTAACATCTTATTGCAAGACAAATGACTTTCTTTGACAAGATATTAATTAGTACAGCAGGGACAAAGGCGTGATGCCGTGATGCGCGATTTGTCCAATATATGTTGATATCGAACATCATGTTCTAAAAAGATACTAAATATACAACCACTAAGGGACTATGGAAAACTTTTACGTAACTTTACTGTACTGTAAATCTTAGTACAATAATAAAAATGTCAGCGGTTAAAATAAATATTTAATAGTTACTATATTAATGTGCTTTATACATTGTTTATTTTGTTTATCTCGGTTTGGGTGCGTGTCCATATGGATATTGAACGAGTGAGCTTTAAGTAACTATAAAATATACTTTTGTAATTTTATAAAATAAACGTATGACATTTAAAAACTTTTATATGAGTCAGTAGCTGTATTAACATCATAGCTAGTCTATCTATATCCCACGGTTTTTTCCGCATAAACCATAGAAATCAGTTCATCTATCAATTAAAAGTGTGTGCATACATGCTGACATACAGGGACAGAGCGGCAGGAAGTGACTTTGTTTTGTACTAAGAAAAATGAAATTAAATAATGAATAATGGAGTATAATATTTTCGTTAATACTTTCATACTTTGTAACAAAAAATCTACAAAACTCTTTGTAGCCTTAAATACAAAATATTAATATAAGAAATTACCAAAACTTTTTTAATTATTCGTTAATGTGTTCGCAAAGAGATGAACGGAACAACGAAAGGCTTTTTGTGTAGAATCGCTCGGTGCAGACGTATTCTGAAGACAAAGGCTGAACAAAGGGAATGCACTTAGAGATGTTTCCTCGGGACTTACTCTGGATTTAAGGGAAGATTTCAGTGACGTGTTTAATTTACACATTGAAAATTAATAAAAAGTTCATTACATAGATGTTAAGATTATTTTTTTATTATTTTTACAGTTACGAACTTATACCTACTACGAGTAATATAAAAGGCGGCCGCCCTATATGAGTCGAGGAGAGATATACCTAGGAGACCGGAAGGTTAAGCATGCGGGTGGTACAGTCTGAAAAATTGGTTAAAAAATCTGTAGGTGGGTTTTTATCCTAAGACCATGCATCGTAGCACCGTAGCACGGCTATGGTTCATTATGGTACTGGGTTCAAACACCACTGAGCTCCCGAGAGAGGTATCTCAGTTGTTGAAAAATCTTAAATAAAAAAATATATCAATCTTACATTCAAGTTTTGCAATAGCTTTGGCCAAAGTAGTTTTTTAATATTTTAGACTTAAGCCTCGTTCACACAAACTATATTCGTAGCAAAAACTGTAGTTATAACTATATTTTGTTCAGAATAAGTCCACCCAGTGCTGTAGTTCACCGTGTTATGTTGATAGGAATCGTAATGAGGAGACGGCGCCATTACCGCGTCTTAAACAATCATTTCAACTAACAGACATTATTGCATTCTTGTGTTGAATACATTATCACTTTGGACTGCAGTGGCCTTGTAAAATATTGTTATTGAATTTAAATAACTTCTATTAAAAGGTATAGATATAGAAGTAAAAGGGTTAAATTATCCTAATGAGTAAAAGTCAATATTTCGAACAATAACGGTTTTATTTTCAGAATTTTACACAGTACATTCTTTACACATTCAATATAATGGAACTTTTGGTCTAGGAATACAGAACATATGTATTTAAATAGTGTACGAACCTTAACTCACTCCAGCAGGAACCACACGTAAAAATAACTTAACGATTTTAAATAGATACGTCCTCTCGCTACCGCCGTCGGTGAAAAAGTGAGTGAAGTTTAAATTCAAATATGGCGTCGCGACTCAACCGAGTGTTGCCATTTTATTAATAGTACATTTAATAAATTATATGTAAAAATAATATAATTAATGGAATATTTCCTAACAGCTCGGCCATCCTGCTAGAGCGAGTCCCATCGCTAAGTAATACAAGAAAGAGACTAAATAAAAGAGGAAGAAAGAAAAAGAAAATAAAACATTTTGTGAAACTTAACTGCTGAAATAGAATATCAATTTAAAAATAAATGCAATTAACTTAAACTAGATTAAACAATAACATAATTTTATGACATTCACGAATTTAATTTCGATTAAACTTAATACATATTTTATTTACCAAAAAAATTGCTTATTTAGATTTTAGATCATCAAAATTTTACTCACTTTAACTAACTTGTAAACATTTTAATAATTACATCTAATAGGCAGACAGTTTAAATTAATCATCTTTAAGTTTTAATTATACTTAGTTTATATTACCATGATACCTATTAATTTTGTCAGGTGAATTATTGGAACCATTGATCAATATTGTTAATGCGACACGGACGTGATATCTAAGGGTGAACTATTATTATCGGTATTTTCCGATTCTGAACTATCACTGTCAAAATCTTTATTAAAGCTAAGCCAAGGTTTTAATTTGTCGCTGGCTATAATGTTTTCGTAACGTTTACCCCCTTTTCGCGTAAGTGGTGTGTCTTCAATTAAATAACGGTCATTAGGCAAAACTTTGATAACGCGGTAAGGACCCTGATACTTCATTAACAACTTTTTAGATTTCCCATCGTTATTCGGTATATCTCTCCTAACGTTAACCAAGTCACCAGTATTGAATTGTTGAGCGGGTCTCCGCTTAGCGTCGAAGACTTCTTTGTCTTTTATTTGTTGGTCATTAATACGTTTTCCTACTTCGGTTCTTACGTCACCTAACTCCTGTGGACTCATTTTTTTCTACCGTTTCATCAATTACTTCGCTAAGAATATTTTCGGACCCACCTTTAAGCCGAAACCCAAAAAGGATCTCGGAAGGGCTCTTACCCGTTACTTTGTGCACCGTTGAGTTAATACCAAATTGAACATCTGGTACAAAGTCGTCCCACTTTTTATCGTCTGTTCCGTGGCATTTGGCAGATAGAGTATCAAGTATAGTCCTGTTGAACCGTTCCACTTGCCCATTGGCTCGCGGCGTAGCAACGGCGTTTAAAATGTGCTTAATACCTAAAGACTTCATACATTCACGGAAACTTTTACTAGTGAATGACGTTCCCCGATCGGTAATAATTCTCGTAGGTGCTCCGAAATAACTTATATGTTCACGTAGTACTTTAAGAGTAGTAGCTGTCTTCGTATTCCTGACGGCCGTGACATTTATAAACTTAGTGAACCCATCAATTATAACTAGAATATAACAATTGCCCCGACTACTTCGTACAAAGGGCCCTAAGTGGTCCATATGAATGGTGTGAAAGGGAATTTCAGCCCTTGGTATTGGGTGGAGTTCACCTTGTTGTTTACCTGTGACACCTTTATGATGAGCACATTCAAGACATGATTGGACATATTTTTTCAAGAAGCGTCTCATTTTTGGGAACCAAAAGGACTGTCGAACACGCGCAAGTGTCTTTTCAAAACCAAAGTGGCCTATATCATCGTGATTCATTTTGGCTACTTGCCACCTAACACCCTTCGGTACTACCCATCGCAATTGTTCTCCTTCCGCATCTATCAATCGAAACACCTTCCCGTTTTTAAGCTTATAGTTTTTAACGATCTCTGCGACATTTACAGATTCTGGATCACTAAGGATTTTCTTTATCCTGGAGATTTCATCATCACTTGACTGAACAGTGACGATCCAATCTTCTTCGTTAAGCGTCAACACATCCAGTACATGTTCTTCCGTCGATGCTTGGTCGACCAGATTTCTGCTTAGAGCATCTGCATGAGCCATGCGATTCCCCGGACGATACTCGATCTCACAGTCAAATTCCTGTATTTGGATCCACCACCGCGCTATTCGTGGGATTAAATCGCGTTTTGTCATGGTTGTCCTAAGCGCATTGCAGTCAGTTAGTACCTTAAATGGTATGCCAATCAAATAAATGCGAAATCTATTAAGCGATGCAACTATAGCGAGTGTTTCTAGGTCGTATGAATGTAGTTTCTGTTCATCAGGCGTAGTTTTACGGCCAATATAAGAGACCGGTTTAAAGCTACCTTCATCGCATTTTTGCAATAAAATCCCAGCCACTCCGTATTTGCTAGCATCAGTATGAACTTGCGTTTCACGCTTAGGGTCATAAAGCGCGAGTATAGGTCTACAAATTAAAGAACTTTTGAGCACATCAATAGCATCATTCTGTTCTACTCCCCACCGCCATTCAGCACCTTTCCCTAATAGGTCCGTTAACGGTTTGGCTATAACAGCAAACCCTCGGACAAACCTTCTGAAAAAACTTGCCAACCCTATAAATTGTCTCAACTCGTGGACATTTTTGGGGACAGGAAATTTTGCCACAGCATCGGTTTTTCTGGCGCCTGGCTTAATGCCTTCGGAACTCACCTCAAAGCCCAGGAAGTCTATTTTGTCGAAAAAGAAATGACATTTAGCCAATTTTAAAGTCAATCCGCCCGATTTTAATAAACCTAATACCTCCTCAAGTCTTTCTAAACCCTCTTCGAATGTTTTCGGTGGGATAAGTATATCATCCATATAAATCAAAGCATATTTTATTTTAGCCTCTAACAATATTTTGTTCATTGTTCTTTGGAAAACTGAAGGTGCGTTAGCAAGTCCGAATGGCATCCGTATGTATTCATACTGCCCATCGGGCGTAACGAATGCAGTTTTTTCTTGTGATTCCGGAGAAATAGGAATTTGATAGTACCCGGATGCTAAATCCAGGGAAATGAACAAATTATTGCCGGCAAGTCGATCTAATTGGTCTTCGACGCGAGGAAGTGGATAGTGATCTTTCCTTGTACGTTTATTTAAGGCACGATAATCTACGCAAAGTCTTTTTTCGCCAGTCTTTTTCCTAACTAAAACAATGGGGCTCGCATAAGGCGATGATGACTCCCGAATGATTTCAGCATCGAGCATTTCATCTATCATATCGCGTACAAGAGTTCGTTCTGTATGTGACATTCGATAAGGTCTATAGACAACCGGTTCAGTGTTTTCAAGTTGTATCACCATTTCTCCAGCAGTTGTAACACCTAGGTCCTTTAACCCCGACGAAAAACAATCATTATACTTCGTCAATAATGCTTTCAGCTTTGACTTTTCACTCACCGACAATAGCGTTCCATATTGGATAGTATCATCTAAGTGATCGTCGTCAAATGATACCAGAGACACGTCTATACTCGCAACTATAGGAGTAGCACGAGTAATAAGTACGGATTTAGCGAGAGTAATGTTTTGTTCACTCATGTTCATAATTAATACGCGCCCCACACCAGACTTGACAAAGTATTCACCTGGTAGCAGGTAGTATTCTTGATTGGCATCTCCTCTTATTGAACCGTTGACGTAGATTTGACCAGTAAATTTTGCATGATGGGAGTTTACTGTTACTACACTAATTAGATTAGGTACTAAGGTGACATCAGTTTGAACACGCATGAATAACTTAGTGTAATTGGTTTTCTCAAATAAAATTTCATTAGGAGTTTTTGTTATAATTATGTTGGGTTTTTCGGTAAATGTGTGACCAAGTAACACGGGGTAACTTAAGACGTTGTCATGAACAACGAATATTTCTATATATTCATGTATGCCTTGCACAACAACATCAGCACTGCAACGCCCTAATGGTTTTACGTGATGACCACCGATCCCTCTCATGAGAGGCAACCCTTCGTAGTCAAATTTCATATTTAATCGTTCTGCATCACTCTCCCTAATCAACGTACATTGGCTACCTAAATCGACATGACATAAAAGTTTTTCATTATTCACTAAAATTTCAAATACATACTTCTTATTGCTATCGCTGGGCGTAAGGAGTTCAGAAACTTGTTTCTCCTCTGTTTTTGCATTATCTGTAGAGTTATTAGCTCGGTCCTTATAACTATAACTGGAAGTTTGTTTATTAAATCTACAAAAAGCATTAGCATGTCCAACACGGTTACATGCATTACAGGTAACGGGAGGTTTCTTACATTCAAAACTTTTGTGTCCTTCATCGCTGCAATTATGATATACTATCTTCCTAATTGGCATCACCTTCCTATTATGAAGCGTAAGTTGCATAGCGGGTTTCCTATCCTGCCTCAGTTTGTCTCGCCTATCGTTTGTGTCTCTACTTATGCCTATTTTAACTGTTTTTAAATATTTGAGTACCTCCTCAGGTTCACGAAACTGAGCCGCCTGTGCTCCAACTCTAATAGCTCGATCTTCAATACCATTAAGAATGCAGTCAACAGCTTTACGACCTTTAATATCGCACCTATTTAATAAATTTATCTTTTCGTAAAAGTAATGTTCGAGCGAATCACCGTATTTCACCTTTTTAGATAACATATTGATCAATAGTTCCGCGTAATCATCTCTACAAGGAAACGTTTCTATTAGCTTACGCTTCCATTCTCCCCAAGAGTAGAGGACTGTGTCGAGAGCTTGGTACCAGGACTTAGCTATCCCGGTGAGCTTTGGTAGTGCGTAATGTATCGTTTCTCTTTCGTCCCACCCATAGATCTCGGCACACTCCTCCACCTTTGTAAGCCACGTCAATATAGTTTGTTCCTTAACCATAGGGTCAAACTCCGGTACGACATTACACAAAGAAAGCTTGTAAGTCGAAGATCCTTTCACAGTCTTTAAAATTTCAAGAAATTTATCTAGTACTGAATTAGTATCATCTGTCGTATTAGTTATTTTAGTTCCAGTTCGTGATTTAACATGTTTCCTTCCCGTCGGGGAGGAAGAAACTCGGTTAGAAAGCTCGTTATCATGATTTGAATTGTAATTATAGCGGCGGTTTCTACTCCCCGAAGGGTCATGCTGGTCATCGTTGCGTGATCTCAATAAATGCGGGTGATGGCGGTTATGCTCGTAACGTCTTTTAACTAGTGACTTAGAATCGTAACGTGATTGAAAAGAATATTTATTTGATTTAGTAGCGGATGACCGATCATCATCCGCATTAACCGAATCATCGCTACACAAAGTTTGTCCAATGAACCTAGATGGTCGCAAACCAACAAGACGCCTACGACGAGAAATACCCTCGTTTACAGTTAAATCATGTGTGACTCGTTGTACTACTTTACGGCGTTTTCTTGGTAGATCTATGCTCGAATCCGTAGATGAATCAATAGCGTCGTTAAATGATCTTCGGCGGCTTTGCTTCCTTATCAAGCTCCCTTCCGCCATACTACTATTAGCATACTGATTAATATCGCGGCTTTGCCCACACTTTGGACTCCCTTCCGCATAGTATGTTTTATTAGCGTGCTGATTATTATCGCGGCTTTGTTCACACCTTGGACTCCCTTCCGCATAATATATATCATCTGAAGAGTTGCTGCGACCTTGCCTACCTCTCGGGCTCCCTGTCGCGTTACAACGTGATGAATAATTGCGGCTTTGCCTCATTCTCAGGCTCCCTGCCTCGTTATTAGTGTCACATGACAACCGACTGCTGTTTTGCCTACTTACTAGGCTCCCTCCAGCATGGATTTTACTACGTAAGGAGTGCTTGCGGCTTTGCCTGCCACTCAGGCTCCCTGCCGCTCCCTCACTCACTTCATTATTAGACTGGTGTAATATTGATTGGATTTCGTACTCACCAGTGTCTACCACACCTTCAGAGCAACCCTCCCGGTTCTCAATATTCACCTCATCCAGTTGACCACCACCAAGTGTTCTCATGTCTCCCTCGACAGGCATCTGTCGCTCTTTACTGACGTTAGATCTCTCCATTATCTAAAACTTGTAAACATTAACTATATTAGATAAACGAAAGAACAAGTATGGTACTTATGTTATTGTTATGAACATTGTATATTATTATTAATTAACTAAACGTGTTTTGAAACCTATTTACTGGGTAACTATAAAGAATTGAAACCCAATTCCATTTTAATATTAGCGAAATTGTATTGTCCAATAACTATTATCAATATTCAAACTGCGTGTAATAAAATAAATAATACTTGTAACACCTGCTTTAGTATTCTAAGTAAAATGACTCACTTCTTATCATTGTTGTAGTTACGTATTATATTGTTAAATGATTTTACTTTCTGCTTCTATAATGTTATATTGTTAATACATCTGGTACTATACCTAGACCATTTATTTATGATTTTTAATGTTTAAATTCTTCGACACGTACTTGTACTGTATACTCGTACAAGTAGGACGACTCTTAAAATCGTAATATGACTCAATAATTTCCTCGTCTACCTTCAGTCTTAACAACAAAACTTATATGAGTACTATATATATATACTAATATAAAATTTAACCTCCTAATCCAAAAGTTCCATCATTATATTCTCGATATCAATTGTGTTTAATTGTACGAAAAGCATTAGCAATAATATTATTACCGTACTGGTGTGAAACAAGCAAAATAATAATTAAAAAAAAAAAAATTATGACGGTATTTTAGCAGTAATTCAAATATTAGATCGAATTCTACAATTAGTGGGCGGGATAAACAGGAGATCTGTTGGTTAAATGCCTGTTTATCCCACTTCTGAGATAAAAGGGTTAAATTATCCTAATGAGTAAAAGTCAATATTTCGAACAATAACGGTTTTATTTTCAGAATTTGACACAGTACATTCTTTACACATTCAATATAATGGAACTTTTGGTCTAGGAATACAGAACATATGTATTTAAATAGTGTACGAACCTTAACTCACTCCAGCAGGAACCACACGTAAAAATAACTTAACGATTTTAAATAGATACGTCCTCTCGCTACCGCCGTCGGTGAAAAAGTGAGTGAAGTTTAAATTCAAATATGGCGTCGCGACTCAACCGAGTGTTGCCATTTTATTAATAGTACATTTAATAAATTATATGTAAAAATAATATAATTAATGGAATATTTCCTAACAGAAGGATCTATGTACATGTTCCTTAGCTAATTCGGCCCATCTATACTTCCATAGAAGTATAGATGGGTCGAATTAGCTAAGGAACATGTACATAGATATCTCTGTTTTCAATGTACTCGTAACTACTTCTGATTCTATGAAACATCTGTACCTTTCATCTAAATATGTAGGTACTCACGTCCAGTAGTTTAGTAGCAATAAAAACCAACCAAAAAGAGGATACCTTTCTTTTTATAATATTGGTAAGTATAGAAGTTAGATTTACTGTCATTTAAAAGGTTTTTGACATCTGTCTGTATGTATATCGGTCTAAAATCACTCACATAGAAATAGCTTAACATTTTAAGCTAAAAATACGACTATTTTATTCATAAAATTGTTTTGTTCTAGTAAAATGAACGTGTGATTGGCGTGGTTTTGCCTGCGACGCGACTCTCTGTCACAATGGAGCTATACATAGGATATTGTCCAGTCATTTGTTTAGACATTTTAAAAGAGTATTTTTAACATGCTGCGTCGGTAGTTGACCACTGGCGTACGTAGGTCTGTCTAGTCTGTCCTAAATGTTTCCAATGGGATTTGTGTATTAAATTGTAGACTGTAGGCTGATGATGATGGGGTGTTGATAATTAATATAATGGCCTTTTATGGTATACAATGTTTATTCGTATATATAGAGGGTAAACAACAGGGCCCTGATTCTCTAAACTATTAAGCTGTGATAATGCTACTCAAATGTATTTTAATATCGACATTATGACCGTTTTTTTGTCATTTGTTGTCATTTTGGTATTCTCTTAGTGACAACTACTCCGCTGACTCAATGGCTCCATAAAACTTAGATGGTTGTCATGGAAACAGTATTCTGACATTTATTTGACAAAAAAATAATTGAATTTTTATATGCAACAAAGACCACTGAGACACCATAGCCATATGAATAAATTTTAGCAGAATATCAAATTTCTGACACTCTCGTTATGGTGCCTCAATATCAATATATTGTCTGATCAATAATGTCAAATTGCAGACTTAGGCTATATGATATTCTTGATAGTAAGTAACTCCAGTCGCCCGATTAGTAGGATAAAGGTAGCTTTGTAACCGATAAGAAAATATCGTTTCAAAATGTTTGTTATAATTATGTTTATTTTGTCAGTAATTTCAATAAAATATGCATTTTACTTTATGTCCTTGACAACATAACCTAGTTTTACATTAAATGTTCACTCCAAATGGGTTTAAATAGATAAACAATAAAACTATTAAAACAAAACTAGAATTTAAATATAAACGTAGTTCTAGAAACAATCTATAAATGTTAATAACACATTTTATAACTATCATTAAAGATAAGAAGGAAATAACAAGAAACAGGAAGATTGTAAAATAAAATAAATAGAAAATGATATTATTTCCTGTGTACAAAAGGTACTAGTCGTTTCCCGGTATTCTGCTAAACATTGTCTTCAGATCGATGGATGGTACTAACTACTGTTTATTCTATGGAAGTTCAACTACTATGTATTCTGTGTATCTGTTTGTTGTGTAGTACTTACTACTATATATTCTGTGGATCTGTATGTTATATTTAGTTGGACGTGAACAAAGTTGTTGGAATATTTCTCTCCATTCGCCTTCATTATCTTTTTGCTACATAATAGGTTTAAAATAATACACGTGAATACGAAATAACTTATTGGAAAAATGGAAATAATTCGAGTTTTTTTGTATTTTACGTTGTGAAAGTGTAAATATTTTTTGCTCGGTATGCTTTTTATCATATGTATTAAAACTTGTCTGTGCTGTGTTTTTCTTTACATAAAATATAAAGGCAAAATCTGTTTTGAACGCGCTAATTTCTGGTACAAATCCGATTTGTACTATGTTTGTTTTTTTTTTGCATTATGTAGCCCGTTGCTCATAACCACCTCATAACTTATCATATCATCGTCCCACTATCATTTGACAGCCCAGCGGTGTAGAGTTGGTAGAGCACCTTCCTGCTATTCCGATTCCCTCAAGACAAACATTTGTGTTCATGAACACGTCTGTTTATAAAAACCCATATTATCGTTCACTACCACAAAACACATCTAGTTGAAACAAAAAGAAATCCCGTATTTCTTAGTTCGTAAACCGAACTGGTAAATTGTCGCGGGTATTTTTATTGTACAATAAGATCCAGACTCGCCGCCCTCTCGGTACAACTAACTGTTGTTTCCAAATTTTTACTTCTTCACGATTTGTAGCTGAACATAATTTTCTACAAACTCGATATTGGTAAAGTTTCCCACCTTTGTAGTAGACTATGGGAAAAAGTGTAGACGTACTATTTCGTTTGTCTTGTTTTTAATAAAATAGGAATAAAAGCGCTGCAGGTTATCTAAGGTACGCTTTCTATCTTCAATTCTTAAAAATAATTTCGCATGTATAACGGTGAGTCTAATAGCTTGTCTCGACTATACAATTTTGGCTAATGATCTCTTTTATGTACTAAAACTATTTTATATTGTGATATGTTCTTGCTTTGGAAGGCATATTTAGCATTCGGATTTTATTATTGTAACACCTATTGTGACCAAGAGAGAGTTTTTGCTACAATATGCTGTCAACTGGTTTTTTCAACGTTCTTATAGAGATGTTTCAAAGAAAGAATCACCAATGTTCCGTCTATCCCATTTCCAAACACACACTACAGGTACCGAGTATTTATCACCAATGAGTTGTAAAACTTTTTGTTTTTGTACATTTAGTGGTTTATTGGAGGTAAAACACGAAATGTTACAAGGATTTTATTAGACTTCTTTTAAACTCTAATTTATAGGGTACAATTTATTTTCTTGTTCTGTAATTAATTACTTTTAACGTTTAAAAATATAGTACTTTCTTCCAAATAGTAATTCCAAGAACATGACTTGGAACCAAGGTTGTTCGACGTGGTTTAATGGTTACCCTACTTCAATAGATTGTCGGTTCGATTTTATTGATTCAGGCAAATATTTGTGTATGTTTACTTCGGTAATGTGTTGCATTATACTTGTAAGAGGGTAGTTTCCGTAGCTGGGCTTGTCCGTTTGAGCCTTTGTGTGTGCTGTTATATTTTTGGTTAAATGAACTGGCCCTGATTCTCTAAACTATTAAGCTGTGATAATACTACTCAGATGTATTAGTATTAATATCAACATTATGGCCGTTTTTTTGACATTTGTTGTCATTTTGGTATTCCCTTATTGAAAACTACTCCGCTGACTCAATGGCTCCATAAAACTTAGATGGTTGTCATGGAAACAGTATTCTGACGATTTTTATTTGAATTTTGATATGCCACAAGGACCACTGAGACACCATAGTCATATGAATAAATTTTAGGAGAATACCAAATTTCTGACACTCTCGTTATGGTGCCTCAATATCAACATTTTGTCTGATCAATAATGTCAAATTGCAGACTTAGGCCCCTGTTAGACTTTTGAACAAACAATAGTGATAGTTTTTTCTGGTTGTTGATCCAGAAAGGGTTTTATTTACTAGCTATCATGAATTTCATTCTCGTCAGACAATAATACATACCAAAAACAAATTATATTAGTTCAAAGGAAAAGTTTCAAATATTATTGAAATACTTGATTAAAATTAACTATGAAACATTCCAAGAAGATATAACTTAAATGTCTTATAATTTAAAAAGAAAACCAATCAAAACAAGACATCGTACGAGTATAACCCCAATAAAATTAAATGCAACAAATCTTCAATATATTTATGTAAGGTAAATACGTTTTACTTTGTCCGTGTAATATAAAGGGTTGCATCGTGTGCTCGCGAGACCGTGCTCGCATTCTCTTGGGCTAGGAGATGAGTTCCCATCTCTTTTTTACTTTCGTTTAAACATTAGGGATGGGCATTTTATGTTTAAATATAGTTTTTGGAATCGGGCTTAAAATAAATAGTACATAAGGTATTCAAAGCTATTGTTACCGCTGGCATTTATTAAACTATTTTCATAAGCTTCTGACTTATCTACATATACCTACCTACTTATATTTATCTACATGGGTGGCGTATATACATTAATTGTCTGTCTCAAATGCTTGATCCGGTCGGAGATCGAACCCAACACTTAGATGTTGAGTACAGAAATTGTTCGAAATATAAACCATTCTTAAGATAGGTGGATTTATAAATAGAAACTAGTCTTGACACAAACTAACACACATTTATTACATAACAAGATGAATTAACAAAACAAATGAGTTAAGTACTAATGAACAAACAACGATCTCATTAATATTAAAGTGACCGATACAACGATATCAAATACGAATCAACGTTCCTATCACACGTCCATTATATTCCGATGCCTGAACCGAACTGTCATGGCGTCTCTCCAGTATGTCCCTCTCCGCCGGGTGCGCCGGATCACGTGATGCGCGTAGGCCACGCCCACTCTTTCTTTCTCTTCTAACACGGCCTCTCCTGACAGGAGACCGTCCTCGGACTCCATTTGTCGTTCAACGAGGAAGGCTTGGCAATGTACGTTCAGGAATAATGTTTCTCAGAGTTCCAGACGTACTGGTTCACTGGCGTCACCAGGAACCCCATCTCCAGAAGGTTGGGAAGTGTTAGGACAGGTACGCTGCATAATCTCATTGTTTGCATCTGCAACGGTAAAACACAGCACAGAAAGGTTTTCTATGGCAGAAGGGCATAAAACAACACAGTCAAGACAATGTTTGCCATACAAACATGTCCCATACTACAACTCATCAGAGGCCAACCCGTGACATAACTCTGCGTGTATCACAGCTTCAGGACTACAAGTATGAGATTCTCCAAAGTGGTGTCGAACCACCCAGGGTATGTTCCATATGCTAGAATCGCATATCTGACTTGCAGTGAGTCACAGACTACTTTGTTTAGTTACACGCGCTCGGCCACTCCTGCCATAATTGAACACACAACTATTGAAATTCGATTAAAATGCAAAATAAGTCAAACTGAACATTAAATTTCGCGTTTCAACGCTAATTTTGTGGGTATCTCGTAAAAATAAGGTCTATAAGTTGACCGTTACTCCGAACAAAATAGGTTCGGTAATGGAGCTGGTGTTTGATTGTTCACGTTTGTTGTTACAACCATTCAACATTAGTTTCTTGAAGCTCTAGTAGTGATCATTTAGGGCCAGAACAGTAATAAAAACGATACAGCTCACCATTTCACATAAGACCCGTTGTTTCTTTGTTTGTACCGTGCTCACGTAGCACGTCACGCCGCCGCACCATTGTGCGCCTTTGCGCTGCGTCAGGCCGCCTCGCCACCTCCGCCGCTAACAGCTCTCGATGCGGATCATATCCAGGACCGACCTGCACTATCGCTCAACAACCGAGCCTCGGCTCCCCGAGACCTGTAAGCACGAACGCCTTACTACTCGGTTCTCCAATTGATGTACACACCTTTCCGTGTTTAAGCTGCCAGATGTTAACTTCTAAGGTGGGTATGTCTTTGGCACTATCCGACCTTGCGATCGAACAATAAACTTACTAAGAGACAAATTACGGATTACGTGTCGTACGTGAACGACGCCTACTGTCGTTCATAACATGTTCAGTATCATCTGATAAACGTCGTGATGATAACATGTAAGTAAATTACTCAGATTCGTGTTAAAGCCTGAGTTACGTGTCGTACTTGAACGACGCCTACTGTATGTCGTTCACAACATGTTCAGTATGATCTGGTACACGTCATCATGATAACATGTAAGTAAATTTCTCAGTTTCATGTTATAGCCCAAGGCATACATCTAAAATTATAAAAGAAAATACTTAGCTCAAATAGTAGCAAGCGTGCCGCAGATCCCTGCACTCGGGATGACTCTCAGTCCATTTCGATGGCGCCCACGAAGGCAGCACAGGTCTGAGGACACTACCCTCTCTTGCCAGGCTCGCCACAACATCACACGTTCCTCTGCAGTCCTGGTCTTCCTCAGGAACCAACCAGCAACACCATCTCACACAAACAGCAATCAAGCAAAAAGAAACAGAAAAAAAAGGATGGTATCTCCCATAGCAAGGCTATGCTAGCCAATTATAGGCTGCCAGCACACGTCATAGATAGCTGCCATAAAGCAAGCACATGAGGCTATCAAGACACACAGCACACATCATAGGTAGCTGCCATAGGACAAGCACATGAGGCTGTCAGAACACACAGCACACGCCATAGGTAGCTGCCATAGATCAAGCACATGAGGCTATCAGAACACACAGCACACGCCATAAGTAGCTGCGAGGCAAGCATACATAAGCCACAATGTCAAGGGATGCGTAAGTCACAATCTCAGGGCAAGAGTAAGTCACAATGTCGGGTTGTAAATAATGAGCTGCCGCAATGTCGGGGCAAGTGTAGATCACAATGTCGGGTTGTAAATAATGAGCTGCCGCAATGTCGAGGCAAGTGTAAGTCGCAATGTCGGGTTGTAAATGATGAGCTGCCGTAATGTCGGGGCAAGTGTAAGTAACGATGTCGGGTTGTAAATAATGAGCTGCCGCAATGTCGGGGCAAGTGTAGATCACAATGTCGGGTTGTAAATAATGAGCTGCCACAATGTCGGGGCAAGTGTAAGTCACAACATCGGGTTGTAAATAACGAGCTGCCGCAATGTCGGGGCAAGTGTAAGTCACAATGTCGGGTTGTGAATAATGAGCTGCCACAATGTCGGGGCAAGTGTAAGTCACAACGTCGGTTTATAAATAAAGAGCTGCCGCGATGTCGGGGTAAGCGTAAGCCACAATGTCGGGGCTATGTAGATAACCAGCTGCCACAATGTCGGGGCAAGCACAAGCCACAATGTCGGGGCTATGTAGATAACCAGCTGCCACAATGTCGGGGCAAGCACAAGCCACAATGTCGGGGCTATGTAGATAACCAGCTGCCACAATGTCGGGGCAAGCACAAGCCACAATGTCGGGGCTATGTAGATAACCAGCTGCCACAATGTCGGGGCAAGCACAAGCCGCAATGTCGGGGCTATATCGTCGTACGGGGCAGCAGCAATGCGCTGCGACTGCCACCGCCACAGGCGACCGCGCCGCGCCGCCGCCACAGGAGACCGCGCCGCGCCGCCGTTACACGCGACCGCGCCGCGCCGCCGTTACACGCGACCGCGCCGCGCCGCCGTTACACGCGACCGCGCCGCGCCGCCGTTACACGCGACCGCGCCGCGCCGCCGTTACACGCGACCGCGCCGCGCCGCCGTTACACGCGACCGCGCCGCCATCAAGGCGACCGCGCCGCCATCAAGGCGACCGCGCCGCCATCAAGGTGACCACGCCGCCTTCAAGGCGACCGCGCCGCCATCAAGGCGACCGCGCCGCCGTTACACGCGACCGCACCGCCATCAAGGCGACCGCGCCGCCGTTACACGCGACCGCGCCGCCATCAAGGCGACCGCGCCGCCGTTACACGCGACCGCGCCGCCATCAAGGCGACCGCGCCGCCGTCACAGGCGACAGCGCCGCTGTCACAGGCGACTGCCGTTGTCGCGTCACAGGCGACTGCCGGTGCCGCCATCACAGGCGACCGCCGCCGCCACAGGCGACTGCCGCCAGTAGCTGCTGGGGTTCCGTGCCCCACGTTGCATGTACCGTGTCGGGTCGAAACGATTCAGCGTCGACGCCCGACCGGTGGTACCTCCGAACATAACAAATCAAACACAACAAATAAGCAAACCTCTTTTACATTTGGTGAGTCTCGAGGACATTACCATCACTTCAGTTTTACTAAAGCTCGGCCTAACCTGACCATATCCAATAACATGACCTAAGTAAAGCACAACTCGGTATCTTAAGAGGTACATTTCTCAACTTTACTTAAACATTCAATCAATTCATGCTAAAACAAACAATTAATGCTAATAAAGCCTCATTTTTATCAACAACAAAAATTGATTTTTATATTTGTGAACTGTACTACGGCTCTACCGTAGACAACTATTCTCATGAATTCTTATCACACGTTGGAAGTTACATTTCCAAATATAGTTATCACCAATACAATTAAAACATTTGTTCTGCATGTATTACCTAATGCAGTCAGGGGACACAACATAGGTAAAGATCAACCTCCACTGAGTGTTCGGGAAACTCTAATCACAATATCAGGTCCCGATGGCTCTCAACTCAAGGAACCTCATCAAAATAAAAATATTTCAGATACAAAATAAGACAAATGTCACAGCCAAATTTGATTAAAACATCTACATGTACATTTTGTACAAATGAGAACATCACTATTACTTTAATAGGGTACCTAAGACTGTTCCGAACATATCTAAGCTTTATAGATTTAGCTCAATATGTGTTTTAGTGCTTAAAACAGGCTTCAACGTAAGTATTAAACAACATGTCCGTTAGACATTTAAATTTTGTACGAACAAGATCATCACTATATTCATAGGGTACCTAGGGTACCTAAGACTGTTCCGAACAGATCTAAGCTCAATACGTGCTTTAGTACTTAAAACAGGCCTCAACATAAACATTAAACAACATGTCCATTAGACATTTACTACAAAACACACAATAGGTATTTTTCCTAAATGATTTTGCAAAACCAACGTTTGATTTGAGACATAGAAATGCTTAGATCTTACTTGAACACAGCTTGAACTATCGAAGTACACTATCGTAAGTACATCCACAATCCTGTACACAGCGTCAGCGACTTCTTAGGAGCTGTTACCTCAGTCGCGCCATAACTTTCAGTACCGGGAACAGACACAGACACCTCGACTGGTACCTTCCACTACTCGGGCACAACAGTGAAGACGTAGAAGTATGAACTATGTTCAACTTAACTTTTTCCTGCAAAGTATTTCAAACGTTCAATCATTTCACTTAGTTGGTCGCGGTCTGGGCTATCCAGACGATCCCGTCCGCAAGAATACGCGTGAATCAACGATATCAACGTAGTCTTTCACGCTACACGTAACGAATAACGACTTGATTCAGACTTGTTTTGTTTTCAATAACAAATTCTTAACAAATTGTTCCCGCCGTTGTGTGTCGCGAGGAACCGGGATACTTATATGATTCCTTGTCAGCCTAGCCTTTAGGCCACTTGATTTAATAAAATAATCCGTTACTTGGTACAAAACTACAAAAACAAAACAAATTGTTAAATTATTAGCAAAAACCGTATTGCTTTGGCCACATCCGGTTCAGAGTCGGTCGGTTGCATCTCTCGTCTCGCTCTCGCTCGTCTCGAACAACGCGACGCGCGCGCCATTCATTCGTTCGGGGACGCACAACAACAAGAAATTACTTTCGCGACCATGTAAAACACGTAAACACTAAGTAGGTACTTAAAAGCGCGGCAAAATAAAGACAAAATGATATTTAGGGCACGAATATTAAACAACACATCCCAAAACTGTCTATAACGTGATTTCTTTCATTTACACGAACACCACACATGATTTATTTTCAAATTTACTTCACGACAACACAGTACAATATGGCGACTGTAAATTAAAAACTCACAAACAAAAATAGTTACGGAACTAATTTTAATAAAAATAAAGGATAGCGAACGGTCAAGACACGTGAATTTTAAACGAATCCCACTTCTGATCTTAAGATAGGTGGATTTATAAATAGAAACTAGTCTTGACACAAACTAACACACATTTATTACATAACAAGATGAATTAACAAAACAAATGAGTTAAGTACTAATGAACAAACAACGATCTCATTAATATTAAAGTGACCGATACAACGATATCAAATACGAATCAACGTTCCTATCACACGTCCATTATATTCCGATGCCTGAACCGAACTGTCATGGCGTCTCTCCAGTATGTCCCTCTCCGCCGGGTGCGCCGGATCACGTGATGCGCGTAGGCCACGCCCACTCTTTCTTTCTCTTCTAACACCATACTTATTTACCTTTATTTTACTTCATTAAGTACATATTTATGACTACAAAAATATGATAACTACGCCTAAATCTGTAATAAACAATGCAGGTTCCTAATTATGTTTCGGGTTTATCCCCTACATAAAAATAAATTAATAAATAGATACAAAAGATTAACAATATAGTTGTTATATCGATAAAACTATAAAATATTATCGACACTGCCCCTCCCTATTGTACATTTAGTTTGTTGAACATTCATCGCTTGACTCCTACAGAAGGTGGATGAAAGGATGCGGTTCATCTTTATATATTTTGTCGTATTAAAAACACGCTCCCAACCGAGATACGGCGAACCGATAGTTTCTTTCCAACATTTCTAGGTAAATCTCACCGATAACAAGGTTCCTTTTTGAATGGCACGACCTCAATGCTATTGAAGCTGATTGAACAATAATAGTAGTAACTGATTTGATAAAATGAACTTTATTGTTAGTTTATTTTATTAGAGGTTCTTTTGAAATGTATTTGTTGGGAAGGCTTGAGTTTTGAGACGTTTTATTTAAAGGTATTTGAGAGCATAATTTAGTGGTAGTTTTACTTATTGCCTTTTGTTTTTATTATGTATCTTAAGACGAATATGATTTCAGCTTGAACTTTTAAGACTACCTACGTTGAGACTGACATCAATCATAATAATTACCCTTTAAATATAATTAAAATTGTTTTGTTGGCTTGTGGCCTATTATTTACGACCATCATCATCATCATTGCGTATGGTATTAATCCTTGGATGTGGATTAGATTTCTACGTCTAGGTCTAGGTAGCCAGCTTGTATTGTCCTTATAAGAACTTTTTGTGGGTTAGGTTAGGTTAGGTGATCCCTGAAATCCCGGACGTTGAGAAAATAGGTATTATTTACGATGTGTAACGAAATATATTATAAAGTGTTAGTGAGAATAAACAGTACTTTCATCAAGCATTTATCTTCATTATAATTTTCCTATAAAACGGAATCGCAATTTGACTTATCTGGCAGTCCGGGACACAATGAGAAGATTAGTTTTGCAGTCGCGATTGGAGAGCATTGTCACTAGTAGAGACTTAATATGTGAAGATATTGAAGGAGCCATTGTCATTGCGGCCTCATCATGGAGGAATTACGGGTGTATGCACTCTGCGTTTTATGGATGTTTGACTATTGAACTGTTATAGAAGGATTGGTGCCTATGTTGTTTCTTGATAGTATGTATTCACGACCTCGATGGCAGAGTGGGACAGTGGTCACCATGCCGGACTGCCATCCGTAAGGTTGCGGGTTCGATTCCCGTGCGGTGTGATTATTTGTATGAACCACAAATGTTTGTCTCGGTCTGGGTGTGTGTGTGCCTAGTTTCTGATAGAAGTTTCGAACTTAGTTAGGGGTCAGTTACTATAATGAGATGATGTAGTGAATGATTATGTTATGTTATTACTGTAATTGTTATGTTAATATTGTTAATGTTGTGGGTAATTTTGGTTAAAATAGTTATTTTTGTTTGTTTTATAAATGAATATTGTATGATATATTTCAGGTTCAAATATGCCTTAGTTTGAGATCATTAACTACACGTTAGAAAGCAGAACGTTTACAACTATTCCTTATCACACTGTAATATTATTATCAGTGAGAGGGAAACGGACTATTGTCATTTAGTGGGGCTAGTTTATTAGTTATCTATGTTCAGCATTTCAAAGTTTCTTGAAACAAAATGTTGAATCTTTAGAAATGTAACAATAAAATCATATACATCATCAATACCAAAATATAATGTTGAAAAAAGGTCTGATCAGTCACTTGTAGTCGGTTTACAAAGCTCCCCATTTCACGGCACGTTGGCTCCACAAAGTAACAAATACAGACCCAAAGGGGCCCCAATACCACTGACGTATCATCTGCATCACAAACGATAGCACAATTTTTCTGTTGAGGCGACGAATTTTCACAACGCCACAGAAAACTGCATGCATTTCCATCAAGTTTTGCATTTTTGATGAACCAAAAAAAGTAGAGTTTGCATCTGAAAATCGCAGTTTATTTTTTAGTGAATGTCAAAATCTCGCGGTTTTCCAACTGCTATTTTCGCTGGTACTTTTAACTCATTTTAATTTAAAATGTTTGTGTTGTATGTAAATTTTGTGAATTATATTTTTTGACAGGTAATTTGGTTCGGGCGTTTAGTTATTTGAAAGTTCAATTAATTGTTCATATTGATGTGTATGGAGCAATATTTATTTTACCTTTCAATTCTATAAATTTTACTAACAAAACTAAAAAAATACTTATTTATCTGCATCCATGAGAAAAAGAGGCGTTGCACTTGATAAAATTAATAATAAACCTTTTTATTTACACACCATTCAATACCCTTTTCCTACTCTTAGTCTAAAACTATTCTCATAACTACAAAACAGTTTGTTAATAGTCAGAACAATTGACACGACATTCAATATAAAATATATGAAATAACAATAAAAGTTAATTCATTTACCCACAAAAAGTCCGATTTCAATCCCGTTAACCTCAACGGGAGCCACAAAGCCGGCGTAATCTCGACAATTATTGTAATTACTTAATTAGATGAGGTAAAGTGCTCTTTTAACGAGGAGAGATAATAAAATACAAATGAAAATAAGTTTATAAGCAGCAAGAAATACGGAGTCCATTAAAGAAAATGTACGTTTTAATTTGGTTCTTATATTTTGGAATAGAATTTCGATTTTGTTCCTCTTTCGCCCTATTAGGTATGCTTCGTTTTAATAGTTTTGGAATTGGTTAATTTTGTCCGATTCGTGTTTTTGACTTGAGTCCTAATATATTATCTATGCTATGTAGTATGTATGTTTACAAATTATGGGATTAACCTAAAAAACTTCCTTACCCTATGGATTTTCATACAGTTTTCATATAAAAAAGAAGAGTTATCTAGCTAGGGAATAGGGAACAGGTTTATAAAGTTGGAAAACTTATGTAAAGTTTAAGAACACTATAATTATAACTGTGTACCTTTACTAGTTGTGAGATGTAAACTTAGATTAAACTTTCAAGTCAAAATCTTCGTGTACTAAAGATTACAAAGTGCATTAACAACTTTTGATAGTAATCTGCTACAAGTACTAGATGTAATTAAAGCTTAATAAATATTTGTCAGTTCAAACAGAACGTTATAATAGTTATTTGTTATACAAGAGTGCAAAGTTGCTTTTTAACCGGGGCTCCAGTTGAGGATCGAGCCAGCGAAGGATTCCAAAATTGAATCACGAGCGCAGCGAGGGATTCAAAATAAGAATCCTGAGCGTTAGCGAGGGACTCAAAGGAGCACAAGGTTCAAAATTGTTTGCACTCGAGTGCAACACATTATAAAAAAATAAGTAAGTACATCAAGAAGGTTCCGAGTTGGAAATTTAAATAAAAAAAAAGTTGTATGATAGTTTGTGAATTCAAAACGTCATCACACTTAGTGCAAACGATGTTCTAAATTCAAATTTACTTTAACCTCTAGAGCGCAAAAACTACTTTTACTCCCAGTTATCGAAAATGCCTTGGGTCCTGCATGGGCTGTCACAGCGACCCCGATACTTTCCACTCTTGAGATTAAAATCAACTTTTACCCCCAGATATCGGGGATTAAAAACATACTTTCCGAGCTAGTGGGATGAAAAATGTATTTGCATATACGGGCCCTAATAAAATCAAATCACCAGTCAAGATAAAAATCCCAGAATTTTAAAAGTGTACGAAACAAGGCGTAAAAATCTCAATTATCCGTCCATCGTGGATTCAGCTTTAAAAAACTTGTCAAAAATTGCAAAATTAGCAACGAGGGGGCGTCGAAAAAAACACGAATTTCTCTCTTTCTCGTTACGAATCACGTAATCAAAAATGCAAATCTGTTCAGTAAAATTACTCTGATTTTTTCGGCACCGTGATGTCTAAACCGATTTTTTATTTCCGAAACTCCGCTTAAATTTTCATGATGCTATATGGACTTTTTTAATTTGAAACTCGCTGTTTTATTTATATATTCATTAGAAGCGGTCTCGTGTCGTTGGTGTCCAAATTTTGTGAGTCCCTTCGGTTAAATATAAATTATTATGGCTAATCTACTTCATTACAGAGCATTTTGAATGTAAATATGGCAGTCATTAACATTAACTTTTAAACGTTCTAAATGAGTAATTTTTCCGCAAATTTTGTAATAAAAACTTTTGGTTAAAATTATGTTGATTTTCATAATGGTTAACGAGTTTATTGTTAAAAATATGAAGTCCTTATTGACTAGATGAAACCTGCAGACTCAATCGGACTTTATTAAATAAAAAACAACATGAGGCGAACAATTATTGTATAAATCATCTTAGAAAAAGTGCTTTACCGAATTTGATTTATTTTTGTAATAAGTTACTGTTTTACGATTAAAATTACGTCTTTTGACAAAAAAAAACAGAAGATAACTCACCTGTATTTATCAACTAATACAAAAAAGCAAAAATCCACCTTATTATACAACTCTAAGAACTATATTTAAATAGATTTGAGTTTAACAGTAGGTATGACGTTCGCATTTCGCCGGGATAATTTGATTACGTATGCATTAAGTGCATTTCCATTTCCCTATGGCACCGGCAGGCGGGAACTCTTTTAAATCCGCCGATGTAACCTTTAATGACGCGTCGACAGCTGTGACGTTGGTGCTGAATTCTAATTGTATGTTTAGTTTAGTGAGACTGTTCGGTGTGAATGTGGCCTTTATAAAATAATAGGTGGTAGGGGCTTGGAGTTTTAAGAACTGTAGACTTTGAGGGAGTCAGTTTTGGATATTATGTACCTATGTATATCTAGAGGTGTCCTTAGCTTCAACTAAACTTATTGCATAAACTTATCTGCGTCCCTTTCAGCTCAATCTGATAATTGATTTGAGATGTGCATCGCTGGATCAGTCAGTCAGTCAGAAAATGATTATTTTTTCCTGCATCTAAGAAATAGTTACTACAATGTCGATCAAATATTAGACTCAGGTGGCGAGTTGACACCTACACTTTTTCAAAAGGTGGCTACTCGACCGTCTCGGTCGAGTTTTGTGCGGTCGAGTCGCCACCTAAGTCGAATATTATACTATTTTTTTATAGTAATCTGTGTATTTAATTAAAACAAAACCACGTAACAAACTGTACATTCCCCTACATTCCGCACCACAGGGCGAGTTCCCACAATTAGTCACATCGCGTTCCTCCGAAGGACCGCTAAACTTTCAAATGGGCATTTAAAACGGAAATTATTATAATAAATCGTATCCGGTTACTGCGAAGACAGTAGCGCCCTCTGCTTATTGCGGACAAGCATGCAACGATGTCATTTCAGTTATGTTGAGGTTATTCTCGAAGCACTCGATATTTCAAATGATATCTAAATTGTAAAATTATGTTTTTAATAATTAAAATACTTAGTAAAGCTGAGTTTTGTGAATGTGTAGTATAATACTCGAAAGTTTCAAATCTGTTTGTTACTTTTCGTCTTTATAGCTAAATTACTAAACCATTTTTGTTGTGTAGATTTGAAACACTTCTTCTGTAAGAGACAGGCTATCTTCCATTACAATATTTAAAACAGTCGATATTTGATTTGATAATTCTTGAATATCAAACTATATAACTTACAGCCTTGACCATATATTTAAAGTAAGTAAAGTAAAAAAATATTTATTGCTACATTTAAATTAAAATAAATAAAAAATGACACACACACAATTAAACTTAAAAATAAAACAAATGTAGCAAAAGGAGGCATCTCATCTCATCTCTACTTAAAATAACTATGCCAAATATCGGTCGACTTAGCGTTCACACAAAACTATTGCACAATACTAAGATATCGAAAACCAACACTCCAATGAACTTTTTTAGATATCGACCGTTCACATTTACCTGTCGTACAATATTCTTAAATATCGAACAACTTGTAGAATAGCGGCTGAACTGTTAATTTTCAACGTTTGTCTTGGGTAGCGTGACGCGTACGATTTAGTTAAACGATAGCTAAGTACAACACAAACTGTTTGAAACTGGTTTGTTGTCACAAATTTAAACTGATAATATTGTTTAAATACTATTTTTCAAAATTAGTTTTGGTTTGTCTTACGGTAACTTTGGTTGAGTTAACTTTAAGATTTATAAGACTTGAAAGACTAATAATAAGATTTATTAGCCTGTTCGTATTAAAATAAGTTTTTGGCTATACAGAGATAGAGAGCCGTGTGCCAAAGTTCGTATTTTTATTTAAATGGGTAAAAATTTTGCGTGACCAAAATCATACATTACTTTTTGCTTTTTATAACTAACTGTCATTTTACTTATGGAATATACCAGTGCGTCCTGGACCCAACTCAATGAGTTTACCCTGTGTGTTTCACCACATTACATACTTATTAAAGAAAAATGATAGAAAACTGAAACTAAACATAATTTTTATATGTAATCCCACAAACATCTTACATTATTCTTATCGTATAGTAAACAAACCACCAAAATAGAAAGGTTTCAGTACTCAGCAAACACATTCACCATTCAGTGCCGCGACTCGTGCCGGAATGTGGAATAAAACTAGCAATGTTTGCGTAAGGCGATTGTACGAACATCCTTTGTATTACCCCTCTCTTTCACACTTCACCACACACGCAACCATCCGTCCCACTCTATGAAGAATTGCTCCAGCGTTGCAATCACTTTATGTGAATTTCTTAATGCTCTAATAGTGTTTAACGTTACAATAAGTTTGTTAAATTTAGATGTTTTGAAGTTAGTGTCGTAGCGTTGTAGGGTTACGGCGTAGACAGTCTACGGCGTAGCAGCTTATACAGAGAGTAGTATCTTGCCATTGTTGGCAAACTTACACGAGTAAACTTATACATTTTCTAAGTATGTAATTTTTCTTTCGATTGAGGACTACTTGTTTCCCAAATCGCAAATAGTATTAAGTAATAATTTTGTAACGAGAAACGTGGGGTACACAATTATAATACACAACAAATTGTTATTTTTCACTTGAAATTTACCTTAAACAACAACGTTTTCTTTGTCAAACTTTCAATTTATCCGCCGTAGTAGATTAGATAGCGGTGTTTAACATAGATTAGTTATTCGGTGGACCACGTGCCGCGGTCGCAACTATTCACTCAATTTAAAGTTCGCAGTACACTCCGTACTTGTTTCCTTTGCTATTTTAGGAACACGCTTTGTATAATGAAACTTTGATCATTAGCTATGTTCGTAATCTGTCTTTGTCTGGACCACGGTTTTTGATAATAGATCTTATGTTGTCTAGTTATTGAGTCGGTTTTTGTAAAGCACAGTTTAAGTATGTTTGAAGAGGTGCAGTCTGGATTCTCTTGGTGTTTTAAATACTTATAGACTATTCATTTGAGTATAGATCGGTATGCAGGAATTAGATTGAAAATGTTCTTGAGTGTATTTTGTCTTGAATTAGATTGACAATGTTCTTAATTGTATGTAATGCGTCCTGCTCGCACGGATGCAAAGGCGAGCGGGACGCATTATAATTTACGCAGGTGCAACAGAGATAGATAGCTAGGTCAACGTATGATATTTTCTGTGAATTACGACCGGGCTTTAGTAAGTATATTAGGTTGGCATGACATAAGGTCATCCAGAGTACAGCTATTGGGACATGATGGGCACTTCATTGGTGTTCTAATATACACCCTTATTTTGAAATGATGGGACTTATTAAAATCAGAATATCTGTAGCAGTAACTGAATCCATATATCCAATAAAAATATCAAAAATGATAGTCAATTACTTATCTTTACAAAATACTAAATAAATGTCGTATTACCAGACGGCACACTAGCTATCAAGTATTCTGTGACGGCTCGGGTCGATGACCGCGCTCAGCTGTGTATCGCAGCGCTCGCCGGTTGTTCGGTGTAGAATAACAATAAAATTCGGCGGGATTTTGAAAAACTTTGACTTATCATAACTTTTTAAATAAGAGCAAAAGAAAAAAACTAACTTCACTATTATATTGTTAACCCTAATTTACATTAACTGTGAGATAAGGTATCGAAATTTCAAAATAAGGGTGTATAACTTGATTGTTAAAAAAGTCTTGTCAATCGACACGAAGAAGAAGAAGTAAGTATATTATAGAGATAGAGTTTATTTCTAGTTGCGGATTTGTGGACGTCTGTCAGTCGCTCCGCAAGTACTGTCATTCTAATTCCAATCTAGCTGGACTAATAAGCCAACCTAAGGGTCGGCAGTAGGATTTAAACCTTGTTTAATTAATGTCAAGATACAGCAGGTCAATGACCTCTCTCTAACAGATTAACATACTACAAAATAAGCTCATTTATCATACACTAGCAGCGCCCCGCGGTTTCACCCGCGTAGTGTTCAATTTAAGCCCCTATTCTTCTATGGGGGGGATTTCCATGGAGGGGGGGTTTCTATGGGGGGGGGGGGGGTTGCATTTCCAAAAATTCTCTCTTAGTGGTAGCCTACTCTCCCCAATAAACACACGTGCCAAATTCCAGCTCTCTACGACCAGTAGTTTCGGCTGTGCGTTGTCTGTCAGTCACTACATCACTCAGTATACGGAAGAGTTTTATATACTCGTATATCTTAAGGGTGAGGCCAAACGAGCGTAATTTTGTGAGTTGTGAGTCGCAGAATTTCGTTCGCAGAAATTCTGCTGCATTCAGTTTCATAGAAAAGTCCTATTTGATTCACACGGCGACGCAAAATGAGTTGTCTGCCGACTCACACGCATAATATCAACTGAATTTCGGTCGGGGTGAGGTGGGCAGCTTGCACGATACAAGGATCCGTATAAATGTTTCGCATTACAACTGAAAATACGTCCGTCCGTGTGGCAGTCTAACCGAATTTCAGTGGAACGTAAATTTCGCGACTCACAACTCACAAAATTACGCTCGTTTGGCCTCACCCTAAACTTGTAAAAAAAAATTGTTTTGTTTGTAGTAGAAATAAAGGCTATTTATATTTTATTTTTTATTTATTTTATTTTATATCTTATCCCTGTTGGTGATCTCAAGATTGTAGGTATACTTACAAAAATAATTTGCGCACTATTCAAAGAAGTAGTTTTCTTCGAAGTCATTGAATAGTTCAGATGAGTTATTAAAAATGAGTACTGACAATTCCAAAGAAATTTGTCTAAGAGAAACTAATGAAATATCATTAGTATGATTTCTTTTCAAGCATTCTATTTTTAATTTATTATTTAAATTGATTACAGGAAATGTTATTTTCGTATCGTAAGTACTACAACCAGGCTAATTTAAAAGTATCGATAATTTACTAATTAAAATATATTATATAATTTATGTTTGACAAGTTTAGAAATTGATATCTTTGATTTACACGAACACTACACATTGAAATAAAACACTTAAACGGATTTTTGTCGTGGTTATATTTTGTTTTACATTTTCTGACGTTTCGGATTCTTTACAGAACCCGTGATCACAGAAGACTAAGATGGAAGACGTCTGTACAAAGTAATGTAAAAAGTTTACTACCTTCAATATTTTGAATATAATTTTAAATACATTGTGAATTTACCACAGATTCGGGAATACATCAGCCGAGAAGAATCTGCCACCGAAATCCGATCCGATTCCGAAACGTCAGAAAATGTAAAACAAAATATAACCACGACAAAAATCCGTTTAAGTGTTTTATTTCAAAGATTAGAAATTACAAAGTATTGAGTTCGAACAAACAAAAAAAATGATATCTTTAGATTTATTACAATCATAAAGATTATTTATTATCTAAGTATTTTATATGAAAAACACAACTAAAATCTGAACTATCAAAATCGTATAGATGAATAAATCAGTGTGACGTCACCCGTTCACCGCAACCGTTTATCCTTCCACCTAATGTAATACCTTCACTAATCCTTTAGATTGAATCTCACAATACACTGGATTTAGCAACAAGTGGACTTAACTACTCCCATTAAACAACCTTAGCTCTTTGTAATAAGGGATATAATCGTATGTCAAACGTTTGTTTTCACAAGCAACGGTTTTATGCAGCGATTTCTACTTTCACGGCAAGGTGCAGTGTTGATGGCTATGTAAACGATATTTTGATGGATGTTATCGAACACATTTCTTATTTTAATGTGTTTTCAGAGTATATGGACCCATCATTTTGTTTTTAGTTTGAATTTTAAAGCTTTTACCGAGGTTTTTAACAATTTTGTTACGTTTTGGTAACATATTTACTAACTTTGCAGCGTTGTTTGGTTTATTCAAACACTATACTTATGTATACATCTCTTACAGTAGGGTCATAAAGGTTGATACTATACTTTTTAGTTTTTCAAATTAGTATATATGTTGTATTCAGAACTTTATCAAATTTCTTTACTTTAATTGGTCTGTTATAGACTTTATTATAGCTAATCAAGTTTATCTGTTGATCGACTTTAAAGCTAAAAGTTCATAAGCGGACTAAAAGTTTATATAAAAATAATAAAATATGTATGTCCACCCTCCTTATTTTGCTCAAATTCCTTTCACGGTTTTGTTGAAAATCATTTTCCAACTAGCCCAAGGAAACTGCCTGACTAAGTCTTTGTTAATTTAAAACTTGTCAAAAGCGCAGGTCCTACAACTTTGTGCACTAATTAGGAGCAAATTGCATAGAGATGAGAGCAGAGACTCGCGTATGAAGCTTGTGTTGACCGCAAAGAATCCTTCCATAAATTCGTAGGAAATAAGTTGGGAATAACTCCTTCAACATGGCAAAAATATTTAGAACTAGCTTTACTTACTTCGTTTTACCCGTATAGCTCCCGAACCCCGTGGGAATTTTGGGATAAAATGTCTATGTCCTTCCCCGGACCATAAGCTACCTCTGTACCAAATTTCAAGTCAATCGGTTCAGTAGTTAAGCCGTGAAAAAGTAACAGACAGACATAGTCACTTTCGCATTTATAATATTAGTAAGGAAGTAAGGATTTTATAGCGTATCACACTTTAGGTAAGTATTTTTGAAAAATACTATAAAAAATGTCACCTTAGTCGGGGCATTTGACTTAGGTATTCCAGATTTTCATTTAACTACGACGAGACCTTAGTAGGTTAATAGTTTTAGAGTAGTGCTACTGTTCAGCATGATCCTGGGTTCAAGGTTTAATATTATTTTTGTTTCCCTTCCATAATTTAATGTGATATTATAAGTTTTCAATTATGTTACCGGCAACTAAATCTTTAGCTGAATAAAGGTACTTGGAAAGGTAATAACGAGAATTATCTTGTAATATCCAGTACCTACTTATTGACTTCGAAGAACTGATAAGAAAAATGTCTCAAGATTTCTTGGTAATTCCATTACCTTAGTATTAAATTGTACTAAAGAAGTTCTATTTTGTACTACTAGGAAAAACTCATTGGTACTACAGAAGTAAATCAAACTCGTAAAAATATTAAATCGTTTATTTCTCAGTACATTCAAAGCATTTAATGTGCCTGTATTCTAACCTTAGTTATAGTATTTACAGCTTAAAGTTACATATTACAGCGCTGAGATCTTACAAATAAAGCTAGGTGTTCACTTAAAAAATCTTATACAATGCAAAACCTTATAAACTATAATCTGTTCTTTAGTGAACACTTAGCATTAGGGCCGAAACACACAGAGGCGATAAACGATCTCGGAGGTTCTAGAATGTTCGATAACTCGACCGATCTCCATATTAGATTTGTGTGTATTACAAAAGTTCTCTTAGGATTGCTTGTGTTACCGTCTCTGCGTATTCTGCGTGTTAGTTTTTAATCATAAAGGTATAAGTTGGTAGCCGACTGCAGACAGCAGCAGCAGACCACACGTCGCCGCCTAACGTCATCATGACTCTTCGTCGTCTGTTATTCGGCGACGCGAAGCTAGCTTCAAGTCGCCCACTACGAATGTTATTTCATAAAAATACATACAAACCAGTAGTAGCGCGGCGACGTGTGGTCTGCTGCTGCTGTCTGCAGTCGGCTACCAACTTATACCTTAATGGTTTCTTAACAATCGTTGCAAATAATCAAACAGTACATTAAACATCAAAATAATAAAGCAATGTTTTTTACTAGGTTTGCCCTGCGGTTTTGTTTCGATTTCATCAAATCAGAATAAATAATGAAAGTGTTTTTTGTTTTATCTTCTTGATATAATATTTAGGAAATCATCTTTATTGGATCCTTTAATGCGACATAAGGAGAAGTAGTAGTTCACATCTATGAATTTCATTCGCAAATACCTAAAAACTTTATTTTAATATGTTTCTTAAGCAGGTATTTATTTTTACCTTATAAATATTGAACTTATATTCAAAGGACATAGACTAATGATATACAGTCCATTGGGAGCTAAAGACTTCAAACTTCCGTTAGTCTTGCTTAAGTTTTCTTAAGAACATTCGCGAATGAAATATGTAATATTGAGTTTCTTTTCATTTGCTTAAGAAAACCAATTACATTAACTTTGTAAAGTAATTTAGGAGAAAGAAAAAGAAATGAGATTTATTTATCTTTATACAGAATTTGGTGTATCAAAACCGTCGAGCACAGCTAGTTATTATTCTTGGTAATAATTTATTTAGATTTTTCTGAAGTTCGGTTTTTTCCGAAATACATTATTATGGCTTGACCTCAAATAAAAGAAATCGATGTAAAATCTGCTTTGCTACCTACAAAATGAAACAAAACTAAAGTATTTATACATAGCCTTAATTTCGTGTATTTCATTGACAAAAATATACATTTTTATTGACAATATTCTATGAATAATATTAATTAGTTTGCTATCTAGTTATACAAAGTATCTATAGGGATTCGAGAAATTATGATAAAAAATATTTTCCAGTATATTCTTAGAGACTTTCTTTGTTTAAAATGAATCAAAAAACTGTGAGCAACAAAAATATATAATATTTTTTTGTAATTTTGTTCTCATTGCGCAGTGTTACGTGATATATAGAGAAATAAAGAAGGAAGACGCCTCATCGCGCGAAAACCATCACTTTGGTTGGCAGTTTTGTGATTTAACAAACGAATTGTGTACAAAATGCAAGGATTATTCTTACATATACCCCTAATTAGGCTGTATATTACCTGAATTTAGGGTATCAGAACGCATACATTCACGCATGCGACTTTTATTAAACATTTAATTTAAATGATTTAGGCTCTATTTTGTGTTCTTTCAAGAATCCCATATAACCATATATCTTATAAACTATATCGCGATATTGTCAGCGTATTTAAAAATACAAAACACTTTTTAAAATAATGGTTTTTAAAGTATTTTTTAGGGTCAGATAAGTATGGTTTGCACCCTGTTTTTAACTGCGAAAAGGTATCAAGACCTTTTTATATGTTAGTTAAAATATCATTAGGAGAAATCGGTGTACCATTGACCACGGTTAAAAATAACTGTTAAAGTTAACTTGGTGTTAACTTGTTGAGTTTGCTGATGACGTCAATACTTGGTTTACACGTTTCTTGGTCACGCAACGGAAAACTGAACGTATTTTTTTATTCTTGTTACAAATATAAATAAGTAAATTAAACTAATAGGTTTTCAAAAGAATATGCTCCGCTAAAGGAATACTTGGTATAACATCGTTATTCTTGACCGTTTTATCTTTTCTATGCAAATTACATTTCTTTTCTTTATGCCCTATTTCTGACTTATTATGGGTCATTTTCAATTGAGCCGATAATGACAAGTCCCGTTTTTTGGTCCCGCACTTCTTACAAACACATTCACTTTTGTCACTTTTCTTCTTATCACTAATAGTATTTATTTGTTTAGATATATCGTGTTTCGATTCTTCTTTCTTCGTTTCGACAGCTAACTGGACGTGGTCGAAGCATTTCGTTGATTTCTGTGAAAGTAATTTAGTTTTAATGGCTTGATAACTAATAAGATAACTAATCTGCAAAAAAAATGTATTGCATTCTTGGGCAGTCGCTTTACATAAAATATGGATATTTCGTCAAATCTGGTTAGCTAAAAACAAACTCCAATTGGGAATGAGATGAGGGGAGGAAGAAATATTTATATAAGTTCAAAACTAAAACTCGTCTACTTAAAAATCCATGCTGAAAGTCATAACCGTGGTAGTATGCTACACCATATACGGATTAATGAAGCGTATATAGCTGGCATACAACTACGGTTATCCGTTGTTTGTAGTTCACTGTTTACTTCCAGAAGCCGCAGTTGTCTGAATGTTGGTTTATCCTTACCGTAGGGTTGACAGCTTTCGAGTAGATCTGGACTCTTCCCTCCAGCTCCATCTTGAGTCTCCAATCTCGAAGGTACATGTGAGCGGCTGCAGCGCTTGGCCAGCCTCGACGCCACGTGTGCCATCTAATGGTTGTAATTATTAAAAGCGCTTTAGTGCTACCTTTCATCATCTTATTAGTGATGCCTTTTATAAGAATTTGGAATAAGTTGTTTATAATTCATGTTTATTTCTTACTAGCTAGCAAGTTAACCTAGAAGTTTAGTGCTCTTTAACAACTTAAAATTCTTAATATTCATACCCGAAATCTAATTTATAGTTACATTAGAACTCCAGACTACACTTAACACAACCAAACTTTTCAATATCCAACGCGTAAACCAAAAATTCAATCAAAATTGAATTCATAAACTTCTTGAAACTTTCTTTCACAGGTAAAAGGTATTCTAAGAAAGAAATAATTTGATGAAAACTTTTACCTTGTTAAAAGTTGTAATGTCCTTGACTTTTGTCCCATTGCCCGGTACATGAGAGCAGTGGATCGGAACGCGATGAGGTCGCCTCGCAGTGGTCTCTCCTTGTACCGATACCTAAAGTTCAGTCTTGTTGCTTCCAAATAAAAGTTTGCCGCCGGCCCGTACAATCCTGGCGGTAATCATATGGCTTTATATCATACATAGTTTGGCATTGTTAAAAGTTCTGACACTTGTATTAATAATCGTATTTGTTATTGCATAAGTTATGCGCGTTTGGTGTATAGGTTTAAAAAAAATGCTATTTCTATAAACTTTGCTTTACAAACCCCAATTAGTTTTAAAAAAGATATAAAATTTTGACAAATATGAAAAAGAAATAACTTCTTGATAAAGTAATCCATTAAAGTAGTTTGTTTAAGTATTTTATTTCAATGTGTAGTGTTCGTGTAAATCAAAGAAACCAATAACATATCCATACCTTTATCTCTCCACCAATCTCCATACAAGACAAAGTGTTCCCAGTTCTTAGGCTCTAAGTTAACGAGCTTCATCAGTATCTTGTGTTTCTCTCGCTCTGGCTTCAGATCTAATAGTTCCACGTGAGCTTGTACGAACCGCGGCTGGATCCACACACACTTCTCAAGCATTGCTATTGCTTGCTCGTTTCGACCCGTTTTCCTGGGCAAAACAATATTGTGATCACAAAATTCTAGGTACAAAAAGATTTTTTTAATGTTCTTGTATTGAACCCAAGATAGAAAAGACTTGTAACTGTTGCTAAGGTACGCTTAATAGATGAAGAGTTATTTATAGAGTACTAAGTCTGCCCCGCGGTTTTACCCGCATAGTTCCCGATCCCATGAAAATTTTGCGATTAAACATAGCCTATATCCTCCCCCGGACTATAAGCTACCTCTGTATCAAATTTCAAATCAATCGGTTTAGTAGTTTAGCCGTGAAAAGGTAACAGACAGAGTTACTTTCGCATTTATACTCGTAATATATTATATAAAAATAGTACATAATCAATCAAGAAGATAAAACTCTGGAAGTATGTCACCCTTCTAGTTTGTACATTTTTGACCACTTGTATTTATTTTTCTGCTATCAACATTTAGTACTTACTTGTAAAGCTTCCCAAGATTATAATGTGCGTTCACATGGTACTTGTTGAATTTGATCGCTTGTAGAAAATGTTGTTCTGCGTTGTCTGTGCCGCTGACTAGAGTGCCCATATTGTTGTGAGCACTAGCGTAGCTTGGCCAGAGTCTAAAAACGTTTAAAAGTTAAAAATAAAGTGATTTGAAACTATGTATTTATTTTATAAAGATTTTATTCGTATTTAACTAATGAAAAATAACACATCCGTACTAAATCGATAGTAGTTTCGGAGCCTATTCAAGACAAAGAAACAAAACATAATTTATTTTCTTTTTACAACATAGTATAACTCCTAGATAACAAACTAGTAAGTATAGTTATAGATAAATAGCAGGTATTCAAATTATAATTCAAATATACGTAACAATTGTCTAAGAAACCGTCCCAAGTCACAATAATACAACTAAGTTGCGAAACGTTAAACTTTTGCAGAAGTTCACGAGACGCAAAATAGTTTGACAGTTTTGATGACAGCTTCTTAAAACCGGTACTTTAACGGTTTCACGAGAGATTATTCTTGACAATTACTCGTTAATAAGTACTTAGTTAATTATTGTATAGCTAATGTCAATATAAATGTATCTGCTAGGCTAGCATGACTTCGAAAACGCGATAGATACAGCGATTTATTGACATCCAACTGTCAAAATTTGATAAAAATGCCCGCTATATTTAATTTTACCACATGATTAATTTTATGACATTTGGTCATGCTCGCGAAATCGATATAGCTATTTATTGACATCCAACTGTCAAAATATAATAAATATAGCCGCCATATTTAATTTTATCAAATCGTACTACGCCATATTCATTTGGTCATGCTCGCGAAATCGATATTATTTCGTGGTGTCTATATCATTTATCACGCACAGTCATGCTAGGCAGGCTGGTATGAAAATCTGAGATATAAAAGGATTTAATATAATTAAGTATCTATGCGAGTAGAAGGAGACCTAAAAAAAGATGGATAGATAGATTGTGTGAAAGATGATATCCGAAAGAAAACATGAAGCTTATACACTATTATAATATCAATACCCTTATTTTCCACTAGCAGCGCCCCGCGGATTTACCCACGTAGTTATCAATTTACCCCCCTTTTCTCGCCCTCGCCTCGGGGGGAAATTCCAAAAATCCTCTTTTAGTGGTAGCCTACTCCCCTCAATAAACACACGTGCCTAATATCAGCTCTCTACGACCAGTAGCATCGGTTGTGCGTTGTCTGTCAGTCAGTCAGTCAGTCGGTACATCACTCAGTAACGAAAGAGTTTTATATACATAGATGAATACTAGCTTTCTATCACACTAACCACCAACAAAACACACCCAGTTTGAATAAAACCCTTTGTTTTCTACCTTTAAAACTTATTCAAACGATTCACAAGTTCCCGACATACTATTTACCTCAAAGCCTCTTTGTAATGTTTGATAGCGTTCTCTTGTTGTTCGCTCTCTCTTAGGTAATTCGCGAAGTTGTAGTGCAGTTTAGCGTTATGCGGCAAAGTCACTAAATCAGCTCTGTAACAAAATATATTTAGTGGCACTGGTGTGGGAATGTGGCGACCTTTATGGGGCACATTAATCTTGGTTTTGAATTTTATAGTTAATATTTACTGTATAAAGTTTAACTGTTCATATAAATACGATTTACTGCTATGTTTGCATTTTGTTTCGTTTATTTTAGAGGAATAATAAATATTTAGGGGAATATTAAAGAATGTCTAGACGTGTTTTTTTTAAAAGAATTTTTAAATAAATTTGTTGTGGAGATTTTATTGTACTGCTTCTCAGAAAGCGTGTTTAAAAGTGTTCTATTAGTTTTTAAGATGATTAAAGTTTCTTACTATGCTAATAATATAGGAAAGACAGATTTTTGCCCTGTTATAAGATCTTATTAGCCCATAACTTTATTTTTATCACTACCTGGTATGTTTCCTACTAAACATTCTTAAAAAAATATTTATTAAAAATATTGCTTTGACTTTCATTAGTCGTCTGTAATTTAGTAGTTACAAAAACAAAATTGAGATAACATAACATAACATAATCATTCACTACATCATCTCATTATAGTAACTGACCCCTAACTAAGCTCGAAGCTTGTATCTAGGGTATCAGAAACTACGCACACACTCATTCACACACACACCCAGACCGAGACAAACATTTGTGGTTCACACAAATATTCACCCCGCACGGGAATCGAACCCGCAACCTTACAAAAGACCAAACCCATATTCAATTTCACTTACTTCAACAAAGTAGCTCTATCTTTCCAATCGGCGTTCCTCCTATACGTCTTGGCTACTCCACTGGCGGCCAGTATAGCTAGACCCACCACCAGTAACACTTTAGTACCGGGCTTGGAGTACCACATTAACTGGACGCCGTACGCTGTGATGATAACACTGCCGACACTGTGTAAGATATTATTTTGATATATGATAATCACGGAAAAAAGAATATATAAAAAACCTTTTTAAAAACAAGCTGTTTTTTGCTTTTATTGCATTGTCATGGGACTTCCATAAGTATGCCAAATTTCAGCTCAATAAAGTTAAGTTAAGTGGTCAAAAATGGCTTGCAAGATTTGATTACAGACAACGGGACAGGTGAAACTAAATCTCTTTCTTAATAATCTAAAATTCTAGACGAAAGAGATATCAGGAGAAAATAAGACAGCAATGATGTTAATTAAATTAGTTCAAATACCTCAGAAATTGTTATTAAATGAATATTTATTTCAAATTAATACATTAATAAATCATAAGTATTAATAGTTGTATAAACTAATACTTTAAGTAATGTGAGATTACTGTGAGATTAAAGTTCGTGAAGTTGTTAGAAATTTGTCCCGTTTTTACAGAATAGGAGAAAATGAGAGTATTATAAAACTAATATGATGTACACGAATATTCTCTCGGACTCTAATTCTAAAGAATGTCTAACGACTAAAACCTTCGGCATTTTCATTTATAGCCATATTGTTAACTACATTCTACATCACCATGTATGTTAACGTTTTTTGAAAACATTCTCTAACAGCCTATCATCATCAAAAAAACTGTGTAAAAAAACATGTGAATATACCTGGGAATGTAAAGAACTCTTTCAGCGATGACGAAACCAACGGTCACTAACAAATTACTCGCTGGCACAAAGGGGACGACCAGTAGCAGTAAGCCCACTACAGCTGGCGTATGACGCTGCACCTGATTCAAACAAAAATACACCTTTTTACCACCTCCTAAGGTTCCTTTTTCCAACCCACCACTAATTAAAACGTGCAGCGTTATGATAAGGAAATTCTTTGAAAACAATTGGCATCTTTTAAGTTTCTATGGCATCTTGTAAAAGAACTCCGACATTAAAAAGAGCAGGGTTGATTGAAAGTTAAGTAGGTCGTTTATTGAAATTAAATATGTTAAATTGCAAAGAGGTTTTGGAATAATTTGTAGATTTTTTTCCGTGAATTTGAAATTTGATGACTTTTAAATCAGGATTCCTTTTAGGTTTTTGTAATAATTGGAAACCTGCCCGTAAAACTAATCATAACGGATGAATTTGCAGTTTTAGTTGTTAAATTGATGTCACAGAAGACTTAATATAAAAGAAAGTTCTCAAAGATATTCTTTGATTTTCATTTCAAGTTAAAAACTTTTGGAGACCATAACTAGATGCTTAGGCAAATTAATCAAGGTTGCCGAAAATAGCTAGATGACCATCGCGCTGATCGATGGGATAGAACCATTTTTGCCAGTGGCGATAACTAAGATCTTACTTCCAAATCAGCGATACATCGATAGCAGAGCAGTAGCAGGGCCCCGAAGGCGGCGCAGGTGAGCAGGTTCCGCGGGTCCCAGGTGGAGGTGAGGAGCGGCACCGAGCCCATCTGCCAGTCGTGGGACAGCGTCCACGGACACACCACCAGCCACCAGTTGAACGCCGCCAGGTAGCAGAACGTCATCAGTCTGGAATGTTCTAGCGTGTTAGAATGTTTTGACTATGGAGGTTTTTTAGGTGAAACATCTGCTGTGATTACATAATACGTGTGCAAATATGGTAAGTGGATTGTTATCAATAAAATCTAGGGTTCACGAGGTGGTCATAGTTTAGATACAGAAGGCAGTGGTGTCGGGCAAGGTTAGTAGGATCGGGCAATATTAGTAGGATCCTGTCTCTGCAGCCCTAACTGTTCGTAAGTTGGAGCTTGTCCTGGAAATGTAAGGCCAAATTGTCTTGTGGGATTCTTGTTTTTGGGTTTTTATTTATATATAGTATTTTATTAAATATACTGATGAAACTTTTTAACCAAATAAATAAATAAATACCTAAATTAACGATTAAACATTAATTACATCTAATACCCGCAGCATTAATCACCTTAAAACTACCAGTATCTAACATCCCACCACCAATTAGTATGGTTGTGAACAATGCTCATCGCAAACGGATTAACATCATAACAATCAAGTCCGATAACCGCAAACCGTCGACTCTCAGTTTCCAAACTTAACACATCACTGCGGTTTTGGATGCCGGCACTAATTGAGTGGATGCCGATATCGGTACAAATATTAACTTAATACTAACTATTGCAAAGAATCTCTATTTATTTCAATAAAAACATACCCATAAAACAATACATTACAAAACTTATGATACAATTACAGAGTTAAAATTAATTAAAATTACAATATATAACATATTAAGATAATTATATATTGAATATTTATTGCAATAAATTGTATAGGTATACATAGGTGCAGTTGTTGGATGTTTGATCCTATTAATGTAGTACAGAATATTTATTGTTTGTATTTAAGTAGGTAAGTATATTATGATTATTTGCTCGTAATATTCATAGTTATTAGAACATGCTCACACTTAACAAAACTTTTTTGACATAAGATAATATAAAAATGTTTAACAAAAATCTGACTATAGTTTTTTTAAACTTTTGGTTTGTATGGAAAAGGTTGTATAATAATTGGAAAGTATGTGCTTTATGATGTCTAAGGGCGTTTGTCACTAATCTAATCATCGTGTTCATGAGTGTGTGCGTAGTTTCTGATACCCTAGATACAAGTTTCGAACTTAGTTAGGGGTCAGTTACTATACTATATGAGAAGGTGTATGAATGATTATTATGTTAAGTTTACTCCCTATTTTCATTAAAATGTTTGGTGATTTCCTCCTTATCAATATATTACAAATATAATTTATTAAATACGTTACCTGACAAAGAAGCTAGGATGAAATGCCGCCGGGTTGTCCTGTGGTGAGAATGTAGGCCAAGTCCCTTGCAGTAAAGCCAATCGTAGGCAGATAAGCAACGCAAGAGACACCACGACTTTGATCGTTCTTATTGACAATCCCGTGCATTTCTTCTCAATTTTCAAGGAACATATTGATCTGAAACAAAAGGTAGAGGTAAGTAATATGTTTGCATTACACTTATTTACAATCGCGCTCTCAAATGGGACACAATTTGAATCAAAATGTACCAACATTATTTTGAAATAGATTTTTATTTAATGATTTCTTGATATTAATTGGATTTCGATTGATAGAGAGGTATTGCTTTGATTTCTTTTTATTAACTAACTTTTGCGTATTTTCCTCTAATAAAATTTATGTTTTGCATCAAAAATAGAAAATACGTTAATTTGGTAAAAATCTCTAAAAAATATCAACATAATTTAAAATTAAGCGTAAACTTTAAATAAAATTTCCGTAATATTAACTTACATTATATTTTATTAGTTCGCGACTTTCTCTGTGAAAGACCGCTACGTTCGCCCGCGTCCCAAAATGAAATTACTTGGTGAAAATAAACTTCTACTTGGATGATCAATGCGACAATTTGAGCCTTAATCAACACATTTAAGACTTAAATTTGAATCAACTGCTTTTAAAATTATATTATGTTTTAGCCTTTGGATGTACAGACTTGGTTTAGAAAAGAAAATAGAGTTAACAGATAATTTTGTATCTTTATATAAGGCATAAAATATACGTGCCGCAAAAACGTTTATTTACCCTTTTATTAACTAACGGGGTATAGTTTTAAAGTAGAAGAAGTTAGGAAGAAGGCGGTCAGATGTTAAGCCTGAGGTCCATGGTTCGATTCTTGGATCAAGAAATGTACGCGTTTTAAACATGGAATGATGTATTGTATGTTCCTAATTATAGTCAAAACATGTTGGGTAAGTACAGATTTTATTGTAATTTTGAGAAAAAAACATGTACGATTGATTAGTGATAACGCCTAATCCACTTTCTCCGCAGTAAAATCATCAGTGAGGGAGAGGCTTTGATCCTAGCACGCTCCTACACACAGTCCATCAGGCAGATACTTCAAACACACGAGAATCTAACTACTAGTAAGGCGACGCAATATCTCGAGAAATACAATATCTAAGTAAAGTCAAAGCGATGGCGATTACTGTAGACTGAAATCTATCTTAACTGAATCAGCTTTACAATAATAAGCTTTACTTGGTCGTTGTTAGGGTGATATTCGAGTACTCATATATACTTTGTATGGAGCATCTTAATGATGATGCAAATTGTATTTCTGTGTATTAGAAATTAGTCTTAAAACATAGGATTGGCTTCAAAACAGACCTCTACTTCTAAATTGTTACTATCAGAAATAATATAAGATGAACTGAGTGAAAAATTTAAAGTTTTGCAAATAAAAAATACATTTACAAAAGCGTATTATGACAACACACACGTTCAACGTTTTTCAAGTGATTGTTTGATAAAAAAAATCAACAATATTGTTTTAAGTTTTGACGAATATTAAAAAACAAATGTTATTTAAAAGTGCATCCTATTAATTGAAATATCAATTGTAACAAATGTTTTTATTAATTTTTATTTGATCGACAAGCTTGATGTTGTAGAGTTGATTGAAATAGCTCTTGAATAAACTTTTTTTGTCTTTTTTTACAGGTAATAGTTTTAGGACACCTGTAGAACTAAAAATAACATGACAGTTAAAATTTTTGCTGTTAAATGAAAGTTAGGAGAAGGGATGAAGGATAGAGTTTATAGAAAAGAAGGTAATGAATGTTAATAAAAATTTGCTTTAGAAACAACATAAAAGAGTTTGAATTCTTTTTTTGATGCTGACTTTACTAAGGCCAGCGCCACACTTGACGGATATTCCGTCGCAGATCTTTTCGGACGGAACGTCAATACATGTCATTACATATATAAATTACAAATAGCGGGCACACTACGCGGTCGATCGGTCTTGAAATTTCAATATGTTAGTGTGTGAAACGTTGTATTAAAAAAAGAAAAACTGTAACCAAAATAAGGTTCACCAGACCAAACTACAAGCAAAAATCTAGTAAAGTATAAAATAATACTCACTTTTTAACAAATGGCCAACACCTATAAAAATCGAAGGCAAGATTGAGCAACAGTACCGTGACACCAGTCTCTTTGGCCAGCATACTGAGACCCCCGAGCACTATGCTCATCCAAACACACTTGTTGTTGCTCGCAGGCCTACAAATAATGGTTACGTTAAAATTGCTGATAGTTAAATATAGAATGAAACTTGGAATCACAGTCATTTTTGTTTCAATATTCATTGCAAATTGAACTTTAATGGCGGCAATTGTTTGCTTAAAAGCTTCTTTTTATGGTTGAAAATCACACATAAAATATTTTGTAGAAGCTATTTTATCTTTGCAATTGAAAATAATATACAGATTTGGTAGCAAAGTTTAAAGGCCGATTTGGAAAGTTCGAATCCCACCACAAAAAAATGCATTTTTTTTCAATAGTATTTAATTATTTAGCGCTAAGTATACGGTGAAGAAAAACATCGTAAGAAACATTGCTTTGTTGCAAACACCCGCGAAGAAATTCTAAGGTTATGTGTGAAGTCGATCAACCCGCACTTGGTCTGGCCAGTGTGGTTAACTAAGGTCTGATCGCTCTAATTCAAAATAGGATTGCGTCCCTAAGTGAGGAGGTATTAAAAGCACATCCTAATTCAGGGTGGAGTCTTTCGGTGGGGACATTATTGAAAAGTGATTAGTTAAACTTACCTATGATATAATAGCAAAGACGATAAGAAAAATATACACGCTAAGACATCTGCTCGTCCTACCACCCCGGCAACCTGTTGAACATATTCAATAGTTATAATTTGAGAAACATACTCGGCTCACTCACGGCTCAGTACACGTGCATTGAGCTGCCAAGCAGTGGAGGACCTGGGTTTTATACCTGGAAGATTACCTAAGATCCTGATTTTGTTTGTTTAGTTAGTGTATATCTGACCCCAACTGGATATAAAATAAAGAATCGTAAAAAGTTCACACATTTTCTTTATAAGAATAAAATTAAGAGTCAATTTGCTCTGCAGTAAGAAATTAATGCTACACTCACCGCCTCAGTATGTACGGGATGCACAGCAAACATCAACGCAGCAAGTGCCGCAAACGGCCGTTGCAGTCGTGCGACAGTGACGCACGCACGCGCAACTAACGCGCAGCATGCCGCGTGCAACACTACATTGCAAACGTGCCACCACCACGGTTTTAAACCGAACAGTGCATGGTTTAATCTGAAGCAAATGAGAAAGACTGTTTACATTTATTCTTCTTTTTAAATCTTCTTCTATAATAATGGCCACAAAGTATATAGAAGAAAAAAAACTGGACCACTTTTTAAGTGCCTCTCCGACTAGCGTTTATATTACGCAAAATGGTCACCATACCGGACTGTGAAACAGAATGCTGCGGATTAGATACTCCTGTAAAAGCATGGCAAGAGCATTCAGAGTGGGACATTTAGGTTTAATTATAATCAAAAATGTCGACAAAAATATTTTTACTCTTGTGTATCATCAGCTCATATTATGCCCATGGACCCAGCATTACTCTTATATTATAAACGCGTATATTTTTTTTCGGTAATATCATTTTAATTATTATATTAATGTTACGTTAGAATAAAAGCGGTAATTGCAAATTGCCCTACTTAAAGTTAATTAATTACGTTTATTATAAATCAAAATGTCCATATAAAAAGAAGCCTTAAAAGTACCTCAACAAAACAATGACTCACGGGCTTAAAGCAAATTCAAACTTTTTTCGTTACATAAAACAATATAATGAGTTCCGAAGCGGACCCTGCCTCCGAAGTATGACACTTCAAAAATGTGAAGTAATCCATTTGATAGATGCTTCGCAGTTTTTACAATATACACCACTTTATAATTAAGTACGCAGTCGGGTTACGGCTATGATTAATGATTCTTTTGTTAGCATTAAGTAGTCAGGTTCGGAACTTCTCTGTCAGTATTTATGGCATCAAATATTCAAACGACAGTATTTTCTGTGTCGTTATTTGCATTTTGACACGAAATTATAGGGTGTTAGAGTTTGTTTTACAATTCTCTTTTAGATTACTTTTATATTTGGATTTTTGTGTGTCATGGTGGTTGCGACGATGATAGGACGCATAATTGTAACTAATGTATTTTTACAACAAAGATACATTTTTTAGTTTCGATTAAGTAGACCAAAACGTTATCTGTTTGATAGTATTTTTATTATTGTATTTGTTGTCAATAACTTGAGTTCTTCACCCTCTCAATCACTATGCGAAACGCAACAACTTCTGGCTACAACTTCAAGTCGATATACTGTACAGTCGAGCTAAATGTTATTATGTGTTATTCACAGTTTTGAACGCCTTCCATTATTAGTTTACGAAAAGATATATCACATAATAAAGTCACAAACTAGATTTTTCTAGAATTTTTCTTAGTAGCAATTACTAACAAGCGATGTTTTCATTGTATGAAAGTATTTTTTTCGTGAACAAACTGCGGCAGTACCTTTTCCCCACAATTTAGTTGAGTACGTGCCATTTCTACTGTGAAACTTGGAGAGAATTCCTTCATATTTTTCTACCCGTGATTGTTGAGTACTCACATATTTAGTATATATCATGGTTATTTTTTATGGAAGGTTCTCGTGGTCAACCCTTTATATAACACAGTTTACTAAAACATAACGCTGCGAATTTATTTTTTCTGCTTTTATATATAAGTTTGTTGTTGACTCTATTTCTTTCAAGATATCTTGAAACCATGCCGAGCGGCGTAAGGGTGCGGGTTCGAGTCCAAAACGTCCAAATCGTTCGAGACCAAATTTTTCGCTTCGTGCCCGTATTGATTTTTGGTAGACTAAAAAGACTTCAACATAAATCAATATAAACAAATCCTTTTAATCTGTAAAGGCTAACATTGGAAATCCCCAGTTGAGAATTTTGGTATCAGATTCCAACAGAGCCATGATTCACCTTTCAACCTATGTGCAGATCAGATAACGATAGTACTCGTATGTAATAATGAAAACAAATCACCAACTTCACCTACGTTGCATCGAATTTGCGAAACAGCAATATTGTGTCTACAAATGCATTGTTCACTAGATATTGTGAAGTGAACCGTGGTACGTAAATTGCGTGTTTATACGTACAATTTGGCGTATCATTTCAACATTATTTGCAGGAATTTGGGCTTTATTTTGTTGTTAGTATAGGAGAGATTCTCATACTACTTAATTTCAGTTTGTAAAGCGAATTAAGAGTTTGTTAGTAATTCATTGTGGATATCATTATCGTTATCATAATAACATAATACCAGAGAATGGAGGAAGATATTGTCTGTTTCATTGTGCTGATCTCAGAAACTAATAATTATTATAATTAATTCGAAAATAAAATGGTCATATCGCGGAGAAAAAACAGATTCCACACAATATTAATAATTCTTCTTGGCGACCTTGGAGTCATTTCTACAGAATCAATATCAAATAAATCTGGCAGCTAATAATAAGAGAAAAAAAAATCTTGAAATTCGTATTTAATATTCTTAAATCAATATTTAATTCAATTTTCGAACAAACAACCAGCCAGTTCAGCTACGAATTTTACGATTTCGTGCGAAAAAGAACATAAACAGATTTACGTATAAATAATTAAATATAATTCATATGCGGTAAAATGAAGGTTTAATGAACCGGACTATCAGCATGGACGAATAGAGTTATGTAAAGTGCTATTATAACCGTTTATCGGCACGACATTTCGCTGGTGATTGGAATGCGACATGCATACGGGAATCCGCTTGTCTAGCGACTTTGATTGCAATGTTTGATGAGCTATTGGTGTAATTGTTAGCATGCTATAAGAAAGAGAGGTTTAATTATTTACGAATGCAAATATTATGACTATGTTGTTCTAGGTTTTTAATCTTGGTTGTGCGTGTGAAGAAAATGTGTTTATATTCCAACTTTTATCCCTTTTTATGGCTTTATACTATGAATTAAATTATAAACTAACTGAAAAACATCCACGATTTTATTAAAATGAACTTGGCCCTCTCAAAATTCGAATATAGAACATCTTAGAACCCAAGACATCGCAATTAGTTTAACCAACAAGAAGCTTACAATACCTCCAAAACACTAGAAAAAACCGCTTTAATCTAGTTTATATCGGTGTTACGATAGAAGGAGATCACGTGTTGAAAAAAAATGCAAAAAAACCGCAACATCCAGTGATAGGATAGATAGTTGGTACTCGCTTGACACTGCCTCTCTATTAAAAAGCAATCAACCGACACTTCGTTACTCCCAGCGAGGCCTATCACGGCTTGTCTACGGGAATTTTGTTTGCTTTTTCATATCTTTATTCGCTGTAGTTTGGTGTTAAGTAGCTTATATCATAAAACTTACTATATCTAAGTATCTATAGAAGTGTGTAGGAGAAAATAATGTGTATATTTGTCTTAGTTGCTCCGCTCTGCGAGTAATGCTGCGGGGTTAAACTGGTATTATTATGAGCTTCAATTTTTGTGAATATGGCTGGATTTTTAGGATAATATCGAATAGGGCCCGTAGGTAAATATGAATCAGCCTGTAAGATCCTACTAAACAGGTAAATTCAAAAGTTCTCTCTCTGTCAAAATAGCAAAAAAAAAAACTAAAAAGGCTATCTAAGTATCTATACCTAAATGTAATCAGTATTATTATTCTAACTGAAACTAAAACAAAAACATACTTACCGTAGAATCGTAAACATACAAGTAAATGAAACTTCGTTTACCTCAAATATTTATTTTAATTTAAATTCTGTTGTAATACGGCTTAATCCGGCTAACAGCCAACGAATGGTTGCAAGCTTAATCAAAGATAGGTAAATTATAAATGAACAGGGATAATTGGTAGCCGGGGGCAGGATAGAGTTACTAACTACATTGCTTCCACATTAAAATCGAAAATAGAAAATGCGATGCACTTTTAACGAGAAAATTTAAAGCTTGAGCTAAATTTATTATGTTTAATAGCTTTTTTTATCTTAGAAACTTGTTCTTTTGTTAAAGACTTGTTTTTGACGATGTTTTATTATATTTTATTCTTACTTATATGTTAAAGAAACGAAGGAAAAGCATGTTTATTTTTAGAAATGATTTATGGTTATTAAATCGTGAACAGCAAAGTGACAAGTAACCTTTTAAATAATTTTCTTTTAGCGGTGAAAATACACGTTTCCCATGGGTTTTCCTTAATTTTCCTTTTTTCACACTTCAATTATTAAGAACTTTTGAGTCAGCTTTTTTAAATTTTCGTTAGATTTACGTACGGCAATTGATTTTAATATTACTACCTATATGTCGCGGTTTTTCCGCAATAATTATTTATGATTTCCGAATGGGTTAAAATATCCATGTAATATCTATGAAACTAAACGGTTTAAAGCCACGAACCGCCACGCTACGCCCACGGTCCACGGCCACGCAGCTCGGCTACGTTGAGCTATAACCGAGTCAGCCACGAATGTGTCAATGACGTCATTCGTGCGTAGCGTGTGCGTGTACTTCGGTGGGTTTTACCTCATACATTTTCATAGAAAGCGAAGCTGAGTGCACGTGCGTAGCGTGTGCGTGTACTTCGGTGGGTTTGAGCCTTTACACTTTTGCCATAATAGTAACAAATATCCAAACTCACAAATAAACATTTAACAACATTGGGATGAATGATTGACAAAATGAAAACAATTAAAAGACGTCTCAAAGAAAATGTAAAAACAAATTATTAGAAAGAAAGTATATTAATTCAATCCTCGGTATATAAGTTTAATACATAAGGGACTTGTCTGTGATTGTAATATTAAATTACATTTATATTCGCTGAAAGTAATGTCCCTTTGCGAATCAAGTATATTGAATTGTTTTTAATTTAACAATTTTCTTTTTTCGGACTCTGCACTCAGTTTTGAGTAAGTAATTTTTTTGTACATTCTCAGTTTTGTTATAGAGGTTTATACGTTTATAAGTATCATAACGTAATTATGTACGATTTTTTTTACATTAAATTTAGTAATTTATTCGCTTAGCTTTTTTGTTCGGTAAATATTTTGGTATGCCACAGAATAATTAATAGTACTAGTACCTAAATACATATTTTTATAAGCATTTTTTTATTTATCAAATTCTCATAAGTATGTTACTATTCCTTCTCATTGTACTAATATCAGTGAGCATATTTTTCCCAAAGAATTTAATTGTGGGAATGAGAGAGTCAGATAACTCTGATTACAATTTTACGTTAGAAATTGGATCTTAAAATTAATGTTTCGGTAGCAGTAAAGAACACAGTTCCTAACTAGTATCACACATTCCCCATCACCCTTTATTTAACCACATAAAGATCTATCTACATTGGTCACATACTTAACTAGTCTCGACCTTAACAGTATCTAACAATGACCAATAAACATAGACCTTAATCAGTCTATATGTCGCTTATATCTTCCCCTTAACATGTAAAAATGAGGGTACCAGAACGTTATCGGTTACACGTAATAAAGCCTTTAATGTTACCTATTTTTGTGCAAGTCTTAGCTAGTTAATATCTAGGTATGTGTTAGATTAGTTTATTGTGAAAGAAAATAAGGATTTTTACGTAATTATATTATATTTTTGGCGTAAGTAAATAGGTGGTATTAGAAGAACATACATAAAATACATGATTTGTCTTCATGCTTTCGACCTCGATGGCAAAGTGGTCACCATGCCGGACTGCCATCCGTAAGGTTGCGGGTTCGATTCCCATGCGGGGTGAATATTTGTGTGAACCACAAATATTTATCTCGGTCTGGGTGTGTGTGTGAATGAGTGTGTGCGTAGTTTCTGATACCCTAGATACAAGTTACGAACTTAGTTAGGGGTCAGTTACTTTAAGGAGATGATGTAGTGAATGATTAGGTATGTTATGTTATGTTATGTTATACGTATAAACCTTTCTCTTGAATCAATGACTATCTATCAATGACAATAAAATAAAAATCCTAAGCATAGTTCAAACGATCTTGGCATATAGACGATGGGAAGCGACTTTATTTTATATTATGTAATAATGTACTAAGATCAAAAATCTATACAGGGTGTCCCGTTAGTAGTGGACCAACGGGATGTGGGGGATAGGGGAGACCGTTACCTACCAGAATCACCAAAATTTATTGTCCTAGGCCTCATAGTTTTGAAGTTATAACGTTTTTTAGTAAGTAGGTGAAATTATCGTACTATGTGCACATTTTTCTTAATTCTACAAATTCTATTACTTATTTTGATGTTATTTTTATTCAAGGGCGTTAAGAATACATAGGTTTTTCTAATTTAAATCATTTTTTAGTGTAGTTATCATTAACATTAAAATAAATCAACAAAACAAGTGCAATTGTTAAATTTTAAAATACTCTAAGTGGTATTTGAGCTGAGCTGGTGTAAAAAAAATGTATTGTAGCCTTGTGGCACTTTATTTTAAAAACATCTACATATCATAAGGATTACAAAAACGTATAACACTGTGGTTTCAAATGAGTAGTTTTTTATTTTAACTAATATCAACGTAAAAGGGAACTTTTGAGAGAAAACAAAAATTCATTGCTAATTATGGAAATTCGTTTATTACTCAATTTATTTTTACATTAAGGGTTCAAAATGCTTTTCTTTAGCTCTTGTGCATTAAAACATCTTCGTATAAAGTCTTTTTGTAAACTTTTTTGGGCTCTTTGATGTTTTTTTATCAAGTCAGCAACATGATTGAAATTTTGTGATAACTCTCTTTTTATCAGAAATATTTGTCTCATAAACTGCTTCTTTGAGGAAACCCCATAGAAAATAATGCAAAGGATTCAAGTCGGGAGATCGTGGCCTATTTCATGGCCGATCACTGACCATGAAATAGTACCTTCGCGTCCAAACCATCGATTTGGGAACGTCTCATTCAAAAATTCAGTCACTTACCGTGAATAGTGGGCAGGTTCACCTTCGTACTGCAACATTCGTACGTGCTTCTTAACTTAACGAAGATGTCGGTTATGCACAAGGCCTGAAACTGCGCGGAACCACATACTCTCGCGTACTTCTTAACTTTATTCGAAGATGTTGGTTATGCATAAGGCCTGAAACTGCGCGGGAGAGAATGTGGTTGCAGTACGAAGGTGAACCTGCCCACTATTTTCACGGTAAGTGACTGAATTTTTGAATGAGACGTTCCTAAATCGATGGTTTGGACGCGAAGGTACTATTTCATGGCCAGTGATCGGCCATGAAATAGGCCACGATCTCCCGACTTGAATCCTTTGGATTATTTTCTATGGGGTTTCCTCAAAGAAGCAGTTAATGAGACAAATATTTCTGATAAAAAGAGAGTTATCACAAAATTTCAATCATGTTGCTGAATTGATAAAAAAACATCAAAGAGCCCAAAAAAGTTTACAAAAAGACTTTATACGAAGATGTTTTAATGCACAAGAGCTAAAGAAAAGCATTTTGAACCCTTAATGTAAAAATAAATTGAGTAATAAACGAATTTCCATAATTAGCAATGAATTTTTGTTTTCTCTCAAAAGTTCCCTTTTACGTTGATATTAGTTAAAATAAAAAACTACTCATTTGAAACCACAGTGTTATACGTTTTTGTAATCCTTATGATATGTAGATGTTTTTAAAATAAAGTGCCACAAGGCTACAATACATTTTTTTTACACCAGCTCAGCTCAAATACCACTTAGAGTATTTTAAAATTTAACAATTGCACTTGTTTTGTTGATTTATTTTAATGTTAATGATAACTACACTAAAAAATGATTTAAATTAGAAAAACCTATGTATTCTTAACGCCCTTGAATAAAAATAACATCAAAATAAGTAATAGATTTTGTAGAATTAAGAAAAATGTGCACATAGTACGATAATTTCACCTACTTACTAAAAAACGTTATAACTTCAAAACTATGAGGCCTAGGACAATAAATTTTGGTGATTCTGGTAGGTAACGGTCTCCCCTATCCCCCACATCCCGTTGGTCCACTACTTACGGGACACCCTGTATATATAAAAGAAAGTCGTGTTAGTTACGCCACTTATAACTCAAGAACGGCTGGACCGATTTGGCTGAAAATTGGTGGAGAGGTAGTTATGAACCAGGAAAAGGACATAGGATACTTTTTATCCCGAAATTCCCACGGGAACGGGAACGGGAACCACGCGAGAGAAACCGCGGGGCACAGCTAGTTATTTAATAAAAAGAAACTTCCGATAGCATCGGATAGCAATGTTGTGGAGTAATGAAAGTTAGTTCAAGCTCTTTCACAACCGAGCGCTGTATTTACTATTTAGTATTCTATGATAACAGCCAATATCGTGACATCGCACGATCGCTCCAGTTTATTGGCTAGAAGTAATCAAAGACGATATGTGGGTTAGCAGAACAGGTTTAATATTAGGGGTTATTGATGTTAAAGTTTAGAGGTGATTAACTTTTCACACTGGCTTTGAAGATATACTTTCTCTTATTGTCGTTCCGATAAAGGGTCATCTAAATACCTAGGTAATAGTTTTGAGTACTTACTATTTTTAATTTTTCGAGTTAAATTAACATAACCTAACATATTAACATAACATAATCATTCACCGCATTATCGCATTATAGTAACTGACCCCTAACCAAGTTGGAAATTTGTATCTACGAGTATTTCTGTATCACACAAATATTCACCCCGCACGGGAATCGAACCCGCAACCTTGACAGAGGCAGGATGGCAGTTCAGCCTGCCTAGCATGACTGTGCGTGATAAATGATATAGACACCACGAAATAATATCGATTTCGCGAGCATGACCAAATGAATATGGCGTAGTACTATTAATTAAAATTAAATATGGCGACTATATTTATTATATTTTGACAGTTGGATGTCAATAAATAGCTATATCGATTTCGCGAGCATGACCAAATGACATAAAATTAATCATGTGGTAAAATTAAATATGGTGGGCATTTTTATCCAATTTTGACAGTTAGATGTCAATAAATCGATGTATCTATCGCGTTTTCGAAGTCATGCTAGCCTAGCAGCATGGTGAAAACTCTACCATCGTCATATTTATTCACTACATTATCTCATTAGTAACTGACTTTGTAAATTAAATTTAGCCTAGAAACATAGATTACCATTTGTACAAATTCTAAAAGTTTCAAATAATTTATGCTGTCATTCAATGACAAAATTTAACTCATAAACGTATCGCAGACAACGCCATTAAAGTTAGTGGTCACTCACTACATTTAACAAACTCTGTTTCCAAGTAAATACCACACTCTAGGAAGGTAAATACTAGGAAGTGTAGTGCTAAACAAGACGTGTGAAACTAAATTACAATGCATGACCTCTAAGCAAACTAGCTCTAGTAAATGGTAGCAAAGGCTGGCTAGCCTGTTAGTGAATTGGTTACATGTTTTCTGCTTATTTGTAACGTGCATTCTTAATATGTATTAACTAATGTTTTAGTAAATTTTCTTACGACTAATGGATGTAGTGATCCTGATTGCTATATGTATGCTGCAAACATCGCGCCCAAGAACCCCTGTTTTATCCCTATGCAGTTGGTGGTGACTCTGCTTGCTATGTGAAGGTTACGGGTTCGTTTCCCGCCCAAGAACATTTGTGTGAATAACCATTGTATGTCCATAGTACAAGCTTTGTTTAGTTTTGGACTAGTTGTCGATGTGTGTTATGTGTTCGGATATGTACATCTAATTGAAATATTAAGCAAGCAGCTACGCTAATATTTTCTTACAAAAACCAAAATATTATTTAATAAAATACAATGGTTTTAAAAGTAATATAATATTACCCGTTAGTACTTCCAATCAATATATTACTCAACTCATATTTGAACCGAGTGTGTAAGTATGTTTGTAATTACTTAATGACAACCGTGTTAGGACTCGAACTGTCAATCAAATTGTTTGTCCGCTGTAATTAATTGGTTATACCCCAATTTTGTGGAAGGACGACTTTAATGAACCGTTCTAAATGAGGTTCTTTAATATTATTTAGGTTTATATCGAAATTGGTATGTAAGAGCATCAGTACATGAGCTACTTTTAATAAGAAACCAAGATTGTGCCGTTCTACGACTTTCGAGCGGATTCAGAATCATATTTATAAAATCGGAAAACCTCTTTCTCTTTGATAAAGTACGTTTGTTTTAAAAATAACTTAACAAAGGCACATCATTAGCACATTTCAATATGCATTTGAAATGTGCTAATGAAATTGTGTGTGAATGAGTGTGTGCGTAGTTTCTGATACCCTAGATACAAGTTACGAACTTAGTTAGGGGTCAGTTACTATAATGAGATGATGTAGTGAATGATTATGTTATGTTATGTTAATTTTGATATTGGCCGCATCTATATTATGCGAAAAATATTTGTTAAAAACACGTCAAAAGTAACTTTTTGTATCGTAATAAAAACAAGCAATTTCCAATTGAAAAACTCCGTGACACATTTCCCTGAAACCGTGGGACTGTGAACATCAAAAACAATAATCGAAATCGTTCAACTAAAAACCGATGTTGAACAATACGAAAACGTAAACAATGTAGTGTATATCGTCACATGTAGATACGATATTTAGCTGGCCATTGACGAGTCAGTTGAACTGGCGTCCATCCAAAAATGGTCGTCAATCACCGGAGCGATTCCTTTCAGTGGGGAAATCTAGTTGGCCTAAAACTTTTGGAGTGACGGCACAGTTTTATGTCTGGACTGATCAGTTAAATTGATTCGTTAATAGCCACCTTGACGTCACTAACTGAAGGAATACCAACACAGTTAGAGGACCGTGTGTGGTTTGTGGGTTTTTCCAACCACACATAAAGTGGTTCGTTAATAAATTGAACAGTTTTATTTAGTAGAAAACTCCGCGATTTCATATGCACGAAACATGTAAGTTGTTAATATCCCACTTTAGGATCCAAAAATGTGTAATAATAAATACGGGCGCATACAGCGGCATCTAGTTTCATAATAAGCAAAGTTTATATTGTGGATACTGGATCTGATAATACGTAGATACTTCAGCATTGCCACGGTTCAGCGCAGTTTTCGATTCAAGTATAGCTTGGGTGAAAATTTCGACCGTATATATTTTAAAATAGACAAAATAATTTAAAAGGAATTACTACTAAAACACGCCTTTCTACCCTAACTTTTTACATAACATTAACGTACGTTTAAAACATTTCTTTTTGTGTGGCGAAAGCGGAGAACGTTAATTTAAAACGTACCAAATGAAGGCAACAAAACCGTAATTACGCATACAATGGTTCGCGTTAAACCGATTATAAAAACTGCAAACATTTTATATGCACTAATTAGAAAAAATGCCGTTTGCACATACGTATTTTTAGTTTAGCCTTTTAACTTTATTGATGTTTTAAATTACTTACGACTTTTGATTGTAATTTAGAGTTTGTATTTCGAAGTTTATTTCGGTTCAAAAGTTACACAAAACTTCAAGATGCTGTGAGATTCGTATGGATAAATAAATAAGGACGTTTCACATTAATAATTTAAATTGTTGATGGTAGATATAAAACTCACATTACCTTGGGCACTAATATGTTTCTTCTCAGTTTGCTCTAATAAATGGGCATTTTTCTCAAATTTGTTAAACTTTCGAAGAATCTAAATAATACTGTCGATGACGTTACTTCGATGAACACAATGTCGAACTGCCAAACAATTATACTTATACTTATTAATAGCGTAAGTCTAAGCAAGTGCAAGAAAGACGGTATGGTTTCTGATGTTCTTCATACACCTGATAAGTGCCTACTTAAACAAGATTTACTTAACATTGTCATAAAATAGGATTAACAAGAGCACAACAAAAACCAAAGCGACAAAAAGGTATTACACTAAAAATAAACTTAAAGAAATCCGCTACAGAAAAAAAGAAGAAAAAAAATACATCGCGCGAATAATTTGTTTCGAGATAAAAGCTGGAACGATGAAGACGTAATGACAATAGTTCGTTTCTCTTTGAGCAATGCAACCGAAAGGGACAAAAGAAAGAGGAACTCCGCACAATCTTCGCGCGAGCTGTGGACGAGATTGCGGAAATATTAGGGTGTGGACGTCGAGTGTGAAATGCTGCAAGGTTTTAAACTAGCGCTTTTATTTTTAGAGTAACAAGGTGTTCAGTTTCAAAGTTTTGTTTGCTTTTATTAACCCCCGACGCAAAAAGAGGGGTGTTATAAGTTTGACGTGTCTGTGTGTGCGTGTGTGTGTGTATCTGTCTGTCTGTGGTCTCCCGAACGAATGAACCGATTTCAATTTAGTTTTTGTATTAAAGGGGACTTACGTGCGAGTGTTCTTAGACATGTTTGATGAAAATCGGTTGACCCGTTTAAAAGTTATGGGGGTCTGAAAGTAATTGTGTTGGGGGTTTTTTAATTTAATTTATTTTGTAAGTTATGTTGTTATTATATCTAGTATTGGTCGTGTTCTCTTTTAACAAAAATAAAACTAGATTAAGTACACCTACTAGTTTTTTCTCTAATCTAAAACTGATACTCCACGAGTTAACATTGACAATTATGTTACCAACTACATCTCCTTAGTCATCTCATTATTTAAAATTGAACTGAATTCTAACTAGATTTACTAGGTACATGTACCAAGGTTATATCGAGATTTGCACGTACTCATTGAGAATTACCCATAGCAATTTGTTGGGCAATCCGGATTGGTGGAGAATATATAAATAATTTTATTTTAGCGGTCGTGTAGCTCCAGCAGACTTAATACCAAAAAGAGAAGAATTACATTTCGCAAAAGACACACCTATTATGTTTTATTGAAGGCTTACAGGCAATACTGTTCAAAAGCACGCCCCGTGAGATCGAAACTCTTTCTGATTTACAGTTATTGCAAACACCGCACATTGGCTGCAAGGTGACAGGGATGGACTTAGTCAATTATGGGTTTGGGTAGTTGGGGCCAGTAACATAAATAATTGGTTAAAGTCTAAATTAATTTGTAATTTTGTCATTACAGATTTAGGACAAGGTGATGCTAATGATAAGGTCACTGTGGTGTTGTATAAGGACGTAAAAGAGGCCGCTTTGCACAAAAGTACGAAGAAGATGCACCTGTTATACTAACATTTGATTGATAGATGCTTATCAAAATATAATTGTTCTCACAATAACTACATCACAAAACCCACATAAAAATAAAATGAAACTATAACGTCTTCCATATTCTCTATAAAGTTAAAAAATATACCCATAAAAATCACAAACTACTTTTTCACACACTCATGAATCAATATAATCGGCAATTCACACGAGAGCACGCTTCGTTACCCAAGTTAAACTGGCCCTACTAATCTTATTGCCCCATCAGAGTTGCCCCCAAACCTCAGTACGTCCCTGTAGAACTACTATTATTTGTTAGCCCGCTTTGTTTGGCCGATGATTGCGTTCGTATTACTGCCATTGTGTCGGGCTTAACACTCAACCTTATTGTAACTATTACTCATTGATGAAGAATTGCTGTGTTAGGGTCGTGTGACGGAAGGATTTTGTGCCAATCGAACAGAAAACGTATTGGGATGATTGTGTTTTTATATAATCTGAAGCTGTGCTTCGAGGTTTTACCCGCTGTTTTTATTATTTTCAAAACCTACGTCACTACGACGACGTTTTGTGGTAGTTGCTACGACTTAATAAAACTATCTACAACTTCTACTAATCCGTACAGTGGTTTGAACTGTGTGTTGATAGATCAGTCAGTCAGTCAGTAACGGTTGCCTTTTGAATAAAGATGATCGATATACTGCATCTCCAGTAAATATATCGAATCAAACAAATAATACATTTCATTTATAAAGTTAGATTCGAAAAGTTCAATCGAAATTTTTAAATTCATTGAGCTCATCACTAAGAGAAATCAGTTTCAAGTCGCATATATGTAGTTTATGTCATAAGTGAAAAGTAGTATTCCTTGCACTCTACCGCTTGGCAGCAGAGCAAAATCTGGAAATCGAAACCACTCGGGACTTTAGTGAAAGAGCTCTTGTAGTAAACTTTAATTCAGTTTTTGTTTGTAAATCAAAATTAAACTTAAAAATGACACAGAATTATTAAAAGTTTGTCCTTTCGCTGCTGAAATGTGCTTTATTTCCGTAAAAACTTTGTAAATCTGTCATTGGAACCAAAGAAAAACGTTGATAAAACCAAGTTCTTAGAAAAAACATCTACGGTTAAACCAAAGCGGCAGTGAAAGAAAAATATATCAATGATTAAAATAGGATGAATAAGGAATACCTGGTAAATTCACAATGAATTTAAAATTATATTCAAAATATTGGAGATAGTAAATCTTTTTTACATTACTTTGTACAGACGTCTTCCATCTTAGTCTTCTGTGATCACGGGTTCTGTAAAGAATCCGAAGCGTCAGAAAATGTAAAACAAAATACAACCACGACAAAAATCCGTTTAAGTGTTTAATTTCAATGTGTAGTGTTGGTGTAAATCAAAGATATCAATAAGGAATACCAATTTGGGATGAGTGAAGAATTGGGATAAGACGTCATAGGATGAACAGAAGAATAACCTTTATTTAAAAACTGAATACTTTAAAACGAGTCCCACTTACAATAACTCTCACTGTCCATAAAACATTTGGCAAATTATTCTAAGAGGGATTTAGTCGTTAGCTAAACTAGAGGAACTTCCATTGTTCATTGTACAATACTGGAACGCAATTTTGTGGTCCATTTGCGGTCCTGAACTGAACCGCAACGCTGGACATTAGGGGAATATTTTAGTTTAAAACAGTTTATTATGTTAAATGTTTGTATTTATGTTGATTTATTAATAAAACTTATTATGTTACTTGTATGGTGAGCGATTTCCCATGGGTAATATTAAATTAGTCAGGATGTGCTTCGGTAGTTTAGCGGTATGTAACCTGAGGTTCCGGGTTCAATTTCTCTGTTGAGTAATGAAAATTAATATCCTACTATATCCCTCTAGCAGCCTGACATGGTGAACACTATGCCATTTGGATCGACAAGCAATTTTTGTCATTACAATAATTCGTTTGAGGTCAGATAACGAGATGATAGTGATTGTTTTTTATGCGGAGTATTATAAAACTTGTGTTAATTTTACGAAATATTCCTATTTTTTATTATTATTAGCCTATTGTGTCCCACTGCTGGGCAAAGGCCTCCCTTCCTTCCTTCCAGATAGCTCGATCTTCGGCTTTGGTGGCCCAGTGTTTGTCGTGCGAATCGAGATCGTCACGCCACCTTCGTCTGGGGCGACCTCTTGGCCGTTTGGTAGTTGGTATCCAAGTTGAGGTGACCTTCGCCCAGCGGTCGCAAGACATCCGGCCCACGTGCCCCGCCCAGTCCCATTTAAGTTGCGCAGCCTATTGCAAAAATAAATAATGGACTATTATTTGATGCAGCAAAACAAAGAATAACCTCAATACTGTTAAACAAAGTAAACCTAAAATATCAAGTTATTGTAAAATTGGATAAAAGCTTCGAATGAACCGAACGAAAAACTGAAATAATATTTGGAAATAAAATTTTATAAAAAACAAAGGAGTTACTATTTTAAGGCACATGTTCGTAAATATAATAAAAATAAGAATTGGAACTAGGTACGGGTTTTATTTGATGTTACTGTTATACGAAAAGTAACTATAAGCCGTATGAAATAAGTTTAAATATTCGTTGACAACAAAGAATCAGAGACAAAAATATTTTTAAGAACTACAGTAACCATAATTGTTAAGTAACTGCAGTATAAATTAAATGAAAATTGTATTTCAAATAATTAAAGCAAATAAAGATTATTGACTGTGAAAAACACTGCCAAACTGCGTCATAGGATTTTTAGAACTAAAATTCTTAGCCAGAATTATAATAAAAAATGTTTTCGTCACTTGATAATATCTATACTAAGATCAATTCCTAAAAACTAAAGAAACTATATGACAAAGTATAAATCAATATCATAAACACTTACAACAATAAAATCAATAAACCAACCACATCCCAAATATTGCACAGAGGCGGAAAACAAAAAAAATATTAAACGCGTCATTAACACCAAATGCTACTTCAGCGGAACACCCGCCATTTTTCATTCGAACACAGCCGAACACACCCGAACATGCACGAACATAGAACGGCACCAATCTGTCGTGCTGTCACACAAATAAAACAAGCTGAGTGATATAGTAGAGTCATTTCGGTGTGTGAAGAGATAGGCATTCGTCATGAAGAGTTCGGTAACTTTTCATCCGGGAACCTTATCGTTGGAAACCCGGTGAACTGACTCACGTTGGTAATCCCCGGTTCAAGCTTCTAGGGTGACACCTTACTTCAATTTTCTCGGGATAAAATCTTAGAATTTTGTTCTACAAAAGATGGAAGAGGACACATTACCTTTATTGAATCTGTATATTTTAAAGACAACTGTCACATTTACTAACTGATCTCAAAACTAAAAACTCACAGTTTAAATCACTGAACGGATTGCGTTGGAACTTGGCTCGCAGATAGTTATCATGACGTAGCCGTAAGAAAAGCAAAGAAAAACGCGGAAAAACAGCGTGACAGCTAGTTTATTAACATGCTAAATAATTATTATAAATAACAATAAATAATACAAAAAGTTAATGAAAAGTAGTAACATATTATCTTCTCTACTTGAGATTCCTTTACATACGAGTATATATTCATAGTAGAATAATCCCAAACACTCAAAGCGATATTGTTACCCCAAAGACTTCCCTTCTTGTCAGCAATTCCGAATTATAATTGGACAACTGTTACCTGTTGAAGCTTAGAAGGGGATTTTAATATGTTTTTCGTTCAACTAATGCCTCAGGAATTCGAGTTTTACACATAATTTATTTTATTTTGATATTGATAAAGAAATTGTTGTTAATTTATATACAAACTTATTTTTATTTCAATTGTGGTTACTTCACTCTTCTTGACTGACTGATGTAACAACACAGCTCAAAACGCTGTAAGGCAAAAATAGTTATTATTATGACGTAGGCATCCACTACGAAAGAAGAAAAAATAAAGCAGGTATATGCACGAGGCAAAGCTAGTCCACATTCTTTTTTACTTTTGAATTTTTTTTTTAACCTACAATTATATTTCATCAAAAATCTTATTCGGCCAGCTAAGTATTTACATTAAAAAGTAAATAAAATATTCACAAAGAACATAAGCAGATAAAAATTAAACCGTATTTCTAGGAAGCTACGGGAGCAACATCAATATTACTGTATATACATAATTTTGAGTGTTTCGTACTAGTCCGTGGCTCCTTTGTAATGCAGATAGCTTATATAAAGGCTATCTAGGAGCCTTTTTAATATTTCATTGCAATATGTTATGTAAAAACTTCTTTTACGTAAAGGAAGTAGTTGTTTAAATTTCACGGCGAATGGTTTCGTAAAGGATTTTAGATGACAGGACGTGGGTTGAGATAGAAAATGCATTGAAATTACTTTCATGTTAAGTAGGTTTCTTGTATTTTTGTTTAGCATAAACATGATGAACAATATATTTAAATATGTGTACCCCTCTTTTGTTTTGCCCCCTATATAATAAAAAATGGGTTAGTCCCATTTTACTCCACCAAAAAGTCCCAAGTTACTCCAAACAAAAATATTCTTTTTTAAAAATTTCAAAATAAGTTTCATTTTACTCCAAACTGTCAAACACTTTTGTTTATCAATATTTGGAACTGCCATACTTTCAGTTTCACTTTACTCCACGCGTAATGTCACTTATGGATGAGATACAGTCAGACACAAAAATCAAAAAGAAAAATAATACAAAGTTATAGATTTCCCATAGGCCGTGTTATTATTAAATGTAAACACATATTTATCTAATATAGAAATATTAAATCAGAGGATATATTTTCTGTGTTTATTTTAAAATCAAGATGACTATTCCAGATGTCATTTCTTTCCTTTTGAGTGACACTGTAACTCAATAACATGCTATGTTCAAGTTAAATAACACCTTGCGGTAGAATCATTGTTCATAAAACAGTACTATGTGGACAAAAGTACCAGGCAAACATGGGTTATTAGGAGTTTTACCTACAAATAGTCCTACTGCTGGTGAGGGTGGTACAGCCAAACAAAAAAGAAACGAAATTGCTCTGTTCAAATAAACATTATGTACAAAAAGATTTATTATAACCAATTTTAATTACCAGGAGAACAGAAATGTAGAAGAGGTCTTTACAATAAACTTTATTAAATTGATTCACAAAAGTAAATATTGGAGAATTTATTATTAGAAGTACCAGGAGAGCATATTCGCGCAAATTCTTACGAAAACCAAACACTCCAAACAGGTAATATGTTTCATGGGCGGGACTGTACTTTAGAAGTAAGAAATTCTTATTAAATTATATCTGGGTGCCGAAATGGCAAAAATTAAATAATAATAATAAATAAATTTCCCATTTCGACATCTTCCTGGAATTTGGAATAAACCGCATAAAATGTTTTGTTAACTTTTCTATCTGTCTGTACTTCTCTTTTTGGAGTATCTTGGGACATAAAAATAAAAATCAATAAAATTATTCAAGTATCGATTGGAGTAAAGTGGGATATGAAAAATAATATATTATTTTTAATATTATTCTCTGGAGCAAACTGGGACTACATGTATGCATTTTTTCATTTTCGATTTCAAAGGAATGGAGTAAAATGGGACTAACCCTAAAAAATAACTTAATACTATTTATACCTGAAATTGAAGTAAAGCTGTAAGGCAGAGTCAGTAAAAAATAAAGTATATGCCTAACCAATTCACACAAAGTGCGGTCACGCGTTCAAGCGTTTAAGAGGTCAGTTTTGTTGTGTTACGTTATACAGACATATGTAGGTACTCACATAGTATGTATATATTATATAAATTCTTTGTTTATAAAATACTAGCTGTGCCCCGCGATTTTATATGCATAGTTGTCCTGTCTATGTCCTTCCCCGGACCATAAGTGTCCCCTGTATCAAATTTTAAGTCCATCGGTTCAGTAGTTAAGCCGTGAAAAGGTAATAGACAGACAGAGTTTTCACTACATAGTATAAAACAAAGTCGCTTTCTCTGTCCCTATGTCCCTATGTATGCTTAGATCTTTAAAACTACGCAACGGATTTTGATGCGGTTTGTTTTAATAGAGTGATTCAGTGGGAAGGTTTTTAGCATAATTTTATCCCCATATTCCCACGAGAAAGGGAACAACGCGGGTGAAACCAAGGGGTGCCGCTAGTTTTATAATATTAGTAAGGATTTGTTAGTCTATACTCTACATATGTCTGTATAACACTTATCATCACAGCAGGCAGCCCATATATTAAAATACGATTAACTCAAACTTTAAACATTGAAATTAAAATAGTGACAAAATCCGTATAAAGTAGTTTAATTTCAGCATTTAACATGATTATCTCGACTTATTTCAGTCCCTCGTGACCGCAGTGTAACCTGATCGAAACGCAATTAAGTCACAGGTTTAATAAACTATATAAATTCAGTTTGGGAAATTTTAAAATGCGATAAACGTTAAAATTTACGTTTCCAAACTCAAAATATTCACTATCAGTGGTGTAGCGTACATGCACTTAAAAATTATGTATTGAAAACCCAAATTGATGACTCAAATAGCAGAGTGCTTACCCAAACAATAGGTTGCTCGTTCGATTCCTATGCGAGGTACTTGTTTGGTCAATATCCCGGGGTGTGTGTATGTTTCAGTGTGTGCGTAGTTTCTATTTACATCTAGGTATAGGTAATGAACCTAGTTAGAGTATGGAATAAATATGGAGTGAAATAGTGCCATATCGGTGGCCGAGTTCTGGTCCTCAAAAATATGAGTCGACACGCAAAGAAGAAGTGTAATATGGAGTGAAAAATTATAACAATAATATTTTTCAGTCTATAAATTCTTGATAGGATTAGCGACTTTACAGATACTTTATCAACATGAAATTCTTAGACATTTAAGTACGTACATACATCATTAATTATATATACAGAATATTGGAAATGTCTTCAGAAATGTTTCCTTTTGAGAATCAATCTCCTCAGACTATTGGCAGACATTTGCCGGTTGCTGCGGTTATGCGGTTACTTCACTTTGGGTGCAAGAGGTCTCCCGTTTGATCTCCGATCTGACACGCCCTATCACAATCTGTGTTTGTTTTAAACCAATTTATTTGTCTGTAAAGATAATTGGATTAATGACACAAATTCAAATACCCTTCTTTGGCCTCCCTCTACCAATATTTCCTTTCACACGCAGATCCATAGTTCTCCTAGCAATATGGTGTTCTGGCCTCATCATCACCTGCCCATACCATCCCAATCTAGCACTCCTTATCTTTTCTACAATCGACGCAACTTTTAAACTCCCTCTGACCAGGGTTATTGATATTATATTGAATCCGGTAACGACTTTATACAATGTTGTACTTAGCTAATGAGTAATGCTTTTGCTCCTTTTTTGGTGCTTTTCTCACAAAGTCTTGTCATACATTTACTAATATTCATTTCTACAAAAGTTGGTCAAACTCAGTTAAACCATCCAAAATATAACCATAATGTATAGAACTAATATTACCCAATTACAAAGTTAGATACGAATTTCCTTATCGGTTACAGAATCTGGAGCTTAAACTAAGATCAATATCCTGGTCTCTGTGGTGTTAGTATTCAGAATACTGCAGATACAACTTTGCAATTTGATTTAATATTATATTGTTTAAGATAATACTTAATACTATAGAGGTATGGTTGGTAAATGATGGCTGAAGAAGGAAAAAAGTGGAGGAACATGGGGTAGATTTTTACCATGCACGCACAGGGATATGTTATTTTTATTCTATAGTTACAAAAACGGTTTCAATCGCGTTGATATTTATATTTTATACACCAATGTTCCTATTGTATTATATTAAATTGATTTACATGATCAACACAAATATTGATGTCGCTCGGGAATCGAACCTGCAACTGTAAGTATTGCATTCCCGCATGGTGACTTCCATATTGGTTATTAAAGTAAGCGCATTGGTCTTCTTTAAGTAAAATATTACCTATAATTAAAAAATATATCAATTTTGACCCATTTAACGTCATACATATGAACCTAATAACTTTCCCACTGAAAGTTCAAAAGTCCTTCACTACCCAATGAATCGCATTGAAACCATTGAACCGAACAGACCCGCAATAGGTGTTATAAAGTTTCGGTTACGCGAACACATTAGTAGAATTACTCGTCATGTTTTAATATGTTAATAGCTAAATCACATGGATCATTCGTGATGTAGAGATAGAATCAAAAGCGTGTTAACATAATCGAATATAACATAATTGTTTATGAACTCCTTAAATTATCTCTATTTAATTCAAAGACTGACTGACTGATCTACCTAACATACAGCTTAAATCGCTGAATGGATTGCGCAGATTTTTTTTATTAATTAAGACGTAGACAAATAAGAACAAACGCGTTTAAATGTACGTGATACAGTAAGTCACTGTTATAAAATAATGTGGTTGTTTGTACTTTTTAACCCCCGACGCAAAAAAAGGGGTGTTATAAGTTTGACGTGTCTGTGTGTGTGTGTGTGTATCCGTCTGTCTGTGGCACCATAGCTCCCGAACGGATGAACCGATTTCAATTTAGTTTTTTTGTATTAAAGGGCACTTACGTGCGAGTGTTCTTAGACATGTTTGATGAAAATCGGTTGACTCGTTTAAAAGTTTTGGGGGTTTGAAAGTAATTGTGTAGGGGTTTTTTTTAAATTTTAATTTAATTGTTATACCATATTTAAATTATAGGTGCTTGGCCGACAAACCTTTGAAGCGACAACATAATGATATACACTTAATATTTAATAGAACTAAGCCAGTGTATAGATCAATGCTACACCATTAGAATAGAATAAGCCAGTAGAATAAACTAGGTTCTGATAGAGAACTAAAATTGATGACGTAAGACAAAGTAGATACCAAGTATTTACTCCTAGATCCACGTATAACTTGCGTTACCCTAAGTGTGGATTGACCCGACTAAGCCGAGTAGGAAGGAATAGTTCATGTTTACACACCAACTCTGAAACTCGGCATGTATTTACATAATTATGCTATGCATACTTACACTGCGACAAATAGGACTTCGATATTGTATGAATACGTAAATTACTGATTCTTGATTCATTCTCCGTTGTTTGTTTTGTGTTTACAGACTCGCTTCGGAAACGTATTTAAATGTAACGTTAATTTGTTGACAATGTTTGTTTGTTATGTCGAGTGTTTTGATGAGTGAATCTGCGTGCTAAATATCAGTGGAAACTTATGGTGATGATCAGTCAGTCAGTTTGTTATTTGCAGATACTAGTAACATGCTGCGGTTTTACATACGAAAACCCAATCCCGTGAATTAAATATTCTAAGTTAATTAAATATTAAGTATTCTGGTTATTTCATCTAAATTAGTTCTGTTTTTTTACGAGGAAGTGTAACAAACATACATCCATACATACTTGTTACAAACTTCGTTCTTCGGATTGTAATTACTTTCTAAGTTTTTTGGCATTAAGCCTACCTTGAACTTAGCACCTACGAGTGTTAATACTTAGCACATCGCGTAGGCTTAATTTCGTAATTAGATTATCCAACTTTGTAACTTAGTTTTGTACCAACATATGTCTGTGAAAGGAATCCGTAAGCTTAATCTTTGATTAATTAGGTTTTGATACAAAAATGTTCCCTGGATTAGATGCGGCGTGTGTGAATGCGTGTGTATATGTCTGTGTTCTATTAAAATAAGGGTGTGAAGGTTTATAATTAATATCTTTTTACGGGATATTGACACGTACCTATAAGTCGAATCCCTCGACTAGTTTCAGCCACGTCCGGTGGTCATCATCAGGAGGATGAGTGCGATACGCCCGCGCCGACGGGCGTCTGGCTCTGCACGTCTCAGCGCACTCATCCTCCTGATGATGGCCACCGGACGTGGCTGAAACTAGTCGAGGGATTCGACTTATAGGTACTTGTAAATATCCCGTAAAAAGATACTAATTATGAACAATGACGTACGTTTTGTTTAATAATAAAAGTGTGAAGGTTTGTATTAACTTTTAAACACTTATTTACTATTAAACGAAACGTACTAGGATTCTATGTCTTGATAGATTTATAGTGACTTGTTGAAACTACCTGTACTTGTTATTATCATTATCATCCCTTTACCCATTTATCTAAAAGTCCCACCAAAATCCCAAATATCAATTCGTACCTTATCAAAAAGCATTAAATTGTAGAACGTATAAACGTTGAAATAAATTTGGGCCGATAAAGTTGTAGATAGAAAATCAGATTCAGCGTGGGTTAGCTAAAAGGTCTTGATTATTTACCATCCCTAGTTGAGAGGTTACATAATAAATGGTATAAGTTGTCCGCCGATCCTACAATAGAACCTTTTGTTTCGTCGCCTTTGTTCAGAACCTGGTATTTATGCCTAGGGTAACAAGGAATAACTCGAATCAATGAATGAGTAGTAAAGTAGGGATCTTCATAGCCAAGGGGTGTTGTGTTGTGCTGCCTTCGATGCGTGGGATCTTGGTTACGTTGGCCAGTTCAAGTGTTTTTGAAAAGTTAAATGTTTTTGTTTTTGGTTATTGTATGTTTAAAGAAATAAATATATCCGGATAGAAAATACACAAGACCATCTACTAAGCGGAAATTGAACCCATTACCTTTACCATCACAGCAGGCAGAGACTACCAAATACACCACTGGTTGTTTGTGAAATCTAAGTATATATATTTTGTGTTTACTAGCAGTGCCCCGCGTAGTTTTTAAATTACCCCCCCTTTTCTCCCCTTAGCGGAGGAAATTCCAAAAATCCTCTCTAAAAAGTGTGCGAAATGTCAGCCCTCTACGACCATAGTTTCCGCTGTGCGTTGTCTGTCAGTCAGTACGTCAGTCAGTAACGAAGAGTTTTATATTATATACATAGATTGGCTAATAAGCATGTTGTAGAAATATATTGTATGGGATTATCAGTGTGAGCACTTATGTATTAGGTTCATACACTTTACGGCTTCATTTAATTTTCTTAACATGGATCAGGCTTAGGATCACTAACACGTAAGCAGGTATTATCATAACACCTATTTTTATAATCCTCTTAATATTATAAAATGCGAAAGTTTGTTCCCCAAAAACTGAACTGATGGAAGTTTGTTACTCTTTTATATAAAATTTTGATACAATTTGGTACAAATGTTCCTTATACTCGTAACTAAGAAATAACATATAGAATACTTAGGATTTTTATCCCAAAATTCCCAATTTATGCGGGCTGTAAGATATATGCTAACTTTTGCCCTGCAGTACGATCTTAAAGGTAAATACTATACTAAGTACATTACAACATATAAATAAACATATTTCCAACATATTCCTTTCACGACCAAACACACCGTTATAAAATCTACACAATACATCATTGAATTGTATATGATTTATATAATTTACCGTTATTCTTTACAATATACAACCCAATCTTATTTCCTTAGAAATCTGTAACGTAACAATCAAAATATCTCCACAAACACGAACCAATGATTTGAATTTATTGGGTTTGTCGTAAAAATTCTATTGAATATTTGTGTATGAAAAATAAACATGTTATTTTAGTACTAGCTTCTTACTCCTGTTCATAAATAAGTATATGTTTCTCCAGATATTATTTCGTTCAGTATCTGATGTTTCTCCAGATATTATTTCGTTCAGTATCTGTGTTGAGTTTTTGAGAAATTCTGTTAAGATTTTACTGTTTCGTTATGCTATGCTTTTAAAGTTATACACGAGTTGAGCAATTCAGTATGTTCTTTTTAAATGATGAAACGATTTTACAAACTAAGCTGAATTGAGAATTTAATTGAAAAATAAATAGAAGACAATTAAATACAAATTGAAATACATTTTCTACAATATAATATTCTAGTATCAAATGTTAAGAGCAAGCACTATTGAATCGTAAAGTGTCCATTACTCGTCTAATTAGACTGCAGTTGTACATTGTTGGCACAGACGGTTCAATCGATCGCTGACAGCTTGTTAGTTACGTTCTAACTACGGTTAACAATTCACTTGCCATTCGAAAAGATAGTTTTGTTTATTTTTAGATGTACAAACAGGAGAGCTGGTCGCGACAGCCTGATAGAAATAAAAACAGTTTAGAAAACTCTTTTCAACACTATTGTTCTAACTAAAAGTATTTAAATAATGTTTTTGTTGATGGATTTTTACTTATGTCTCTTTGTCTGTATCTAAGGAAATGAGAAAGGAATAGGAATCATCCTTCTTATCAAAAATTTACTTTTTATTCACTAGTTCTAACTATTATGACTGTCGATAATGTTAGTGCGACATGAAACCAATGATAACGTGCCTATAAAGCACAGCAACGCTCGTGAATTGAAAATCATACCACAAAGGTGTTCCAATTAATTCTAAAATTTAAGAGCAAGTACTATTGAATACCGATTTCCATACAAACTAAACCGTGAACAGAATACCACTCCACATAAATAGATCCTAAAACTTTCCATTCATTCACATAAACATTGCCATCATTCAAATGCTAACAACATCAATTTGAACATTTGACAACTTCCAACAATTAATCTGATATTAAAGTTAACATTTCAGTAAAGTTTCATGAACTAAGTCATTTGTATCATTCAAATTATCTACCTGAAACGTTGTTTGGTAGATTACCAAAATATAATATCAGTGGCTGACACCGCTTGGTACACAGCCTACCTGGTTTGGGGGAAATGACAAATATCGTACTACATTTTCAGCAACAGTTAAACGAATGAATAATGAATATATTATTTTACCTTTTTTAATCGAAAAATGTTTATCTAATTTAGTAACTTTGAACACGACATGCTTTTGTTTTTGTTGGTGATTAGAAGAGATTGTGTTTTGTTTATTTTATATTTCTTTTTTATTCTATTTATTGTTGTATTATTTTAATAGTGAATTATATATTTAAGTAATACTTAATTCTTAGTTATTTAGTATTTTTTAAAATGTATATATTATATTATAACATATCAATGTACCTACTTATGTAAATTATGGATCCTATGTCTGCATTAAACGAATATTATTATTATTATTTTTTTGAGTTATACTTAAAAAGAAAATGTACTTCATTAAAATAATATTAACGCAGGGTTTGTATCTTTGTTATTAAATCCTATTCGTAGGTACTATGTAGTAGTACATAATCTACTTATATTAATACATTTAACCCTTTCTACTGAACACAACTGGACAAAATTGGCTAATGATAATTTCTTATCTGGATCAACAAGTCCACGGCTTGCACCACTTATGTAGATAAAAATAAAAGAAAAATATTTAGGTATTTCAGAAACATATAAAGTAATGAAGATAGAAACAAAAGCCTAGGAAACTTGATCGTTTAACCCAAATATTTTCTAACGCAATATCGTAAGACACACATGATACCTGATCTAGGTCAGATTTATATAAATAGTAAACACATGTGACTAAGCTGGATCATACTTTTTCACTTAGTGTCCAACCGCTGTCACCGAGACAAAGTTATATAAGTTTATATTAGTGTGGAAAGACTTGAATCTATATGTTTGTGAGTACTATTTAGTAGTTTTATTATGTAGATACTGAGAATTGGTATTTATTTATATTTATGGTACACAAGCAGTGTGCAGAGGTTTTTACTTTTACATGTATATGTCTTGATATTTGCTAGTACCTTATATATACTATTTAAAGAAGTCTTTTAATATATTTTCATTTATTACCCGACTTCAAAAAAAGGAGGTTTTGAATTCGACGCGATTTTTTTTTGTATGACAATGCTGAATCATTTCATCAATTTCCTTGCGGGGTGAATATTATTTGTGTCCACAAATGTTTGTCTCAGTCTGGGTGTGTGTGTGAATGAGTGTGTGCGTAGTTTCTGATACCCTAGATACAGGCTTCGAGCTTAGTTAGGGGTCAGTTACTGTAATGAGATGATGTAGTGAATGAATATGTTATGTTATTTTAGTACCATATATAAACAATCCTTTAATATTCTTTAAAATAAATATTAAAGGATTATTTATTTCCCGGAATACCTTCTTGAGAAATATTACTATGATCGGTTTATCTTGAAAAGGAAGTAAATTCTGATAAACAGTTTGGCATTTACAATGTATGTATACTAATCTAATAAAAGTGAAGAGTTTGTATATTTTGTTTAATGTGTTCTAATACTTCTTCGATTAAAAAATCGTTTTGCTCAGTTATTGAAGAAGGTTATGGCTATAAATCTACTAATTGCGAGTACTATTATCATAGAATAAGGATCACGACGAAAATTCTCTCTAGTATCTGACTATTATGCTATTTTTTGCTTTTAATTCATAGATAACTGTCAATTTGACATATTAAGAAATGAATCAATTATTACGATTTAAAAATGGAATTATACACAATAAGAAAGTTACTTATTTAGCTCCGCAGCTTACCAATATTTCAAGTAAAAAAATACACGAAACAAAATAAATATCTTTCATAAAACCGGGTTAAAAATAAAATATTCTCTCGCGTGATTGTCACCATTAATCCAGTGCGTGGAAAGTACTGTCGGGCCGGTGACGCGACGATACCGGAACGATTCCTTTGAATCATAATGGATGGTCTTTGAAGTACGGAATTATCGCTAAGTGTGGCTGTTTCGACAACGATAAAACGATTTCACTCTCAAATGATAAAATATATATTTGAATGGAAAGTACCTTTTCTGTAACTTTTTTTGGGCTCTTCAAGTTTACTTACATCACGTAAGAAACATTTATCATTTGTTATGGTCTTACTGGCAATGTTAGGCATTGGAACAAAGGATTGGTAGACAAGCATTTGATGCACTTGTGAAGATTAGTTTTGTATTTCGCAAATTGTTGTCTATACAAATATTATAAAGAGGAAAGATTTGTTTGTTTGTAATGAATAGGCTCCGAAACTACTGGACCGATTTAAAAAATTCTTTCACTAATGGAAAGCTAATTTATCAGTGCGTGACATAGGCTATATTTTATCCCCGTAATCCCACAGGAACGGGAACTACGCGGGTGAAACCGCGGGGAGCTACTAGTTTTATATAAAAACAAAAGATAATAACATAATGCTACATGACCTTAGCTAAAAGAGCCTAAAGCGCAAAGAGGCTGCTTTGGGCAGAAGTAAATGGAAGGAGTAGCAACTGTTACCGAAAAGAGCACCATTCATTAATTAAATTATCATCATCAGTGGCCTTTACATTTGTAACATTAACTAAATGATAGATGGTAGACATATGTAAGTATAATCGTAATGAAGTTCATCAGGCATTAGTCCAGAAAGTTTTGTCATAATGAACCCGATGCAGATGCTCGTTGGCTTCAAAGAACAGGTCCCAGAAGGTCATCCTCTCATGGAGCACGCCTGTTCCTCCTTCCATCTCCCAATCTATGTTCAAGTAGTTGTAATTGGAGTTGTTCGTGATGCTCTCCCATTTCACTGGTAGCAGGTCCGATGTCTGTGGCGTAGGGTCACTGAAAGAATTGGTGTTAATGTTTTACTATGCAAGCCCTTTCCATAACTTTACATTCCAAAATCCTATTTTAATTTCACAGCACTTCTAATACCAAATTTGATACCCAGCGTTCTTTTTGCGTGTATTTTCTGGATCAAATGTAGCATGTTTGCCATTTTCCAAACAAATCATCGGTTTTAAATCACCAACACGTACTGAACAAGCGTGGTGATAACGGTTATTCCTCCTTACTGTACTACTTTTAAATGGGATCTTGTTTAATTCTTCATTATTTTATCATTAGGTTATTATTAAATAGATATAAGATATCACTATTCTTAAGGTTTAGTCTGTTAATGTGTTGAACTAGTGGTTATTTAAAACTACTCACCCGTATTTGATAAAATTTGCCCACATTGTTGTTACACGATCAACCATTATTTGGTCACTGCTATTGGGTTTATCCAAAAAGTAAATGTCAAACAAATATCCAATTTCATCGGCATGCCATGCACCGATTCCACTTCTCTTATTGAGACTCTGTGCAAAGTTCCTTTCACCACTATAAGAAAATTGATACAGATACACTTTTTTAACATCATTGTTCAAATATCTTTGTAAATTTCTTATAGTAGGGTATATGTATAACAAATCTGACATCAAATATAATCCTGGTTCATAAAATTCTAAAGTACCTTTCTCATCTCCATAGAAAAAATGTTTTACGATGTCAACCATTCCTTTGAAATCTTCGTTATGAACATCAAATATATCTGACAGTATATCGTTAACAGAGAGGTTAACTTTTTTATAATAATCCGTGTAATCTTCATGATTATTAAAACCCATCATAAGTGTTATATCTTTAACTGAAGGTTTTATTTCATACCAGTTTTCTGTTATGAAAGATTCTACTCCCTCAAATGTTTTTTCAACGCACGGATTAAATTTTAATTTTAAAGTTTCAGATATTTGAATTACATCGACTGGTTTTTGAGTTGCTAAGAAGTTGAGTGCTTCAGTTATATTTGTTGTAGTAAAGTTTAAATGTTGAGCCAGTATAAAAGGTGCGTCGAGTTTATGATGAGTAGTGATCGACATATAACTTGAACCGCTTTCAAGTATAGCTTTTTCAATTATTTTAGGTCCATGATGTTGTCGTAAAAGGTAAAAATCTATAGATATACTTCCAGCACTGTTTCCACCTATAGTAATTTTATCAGGATCTCCACCAAACGCTTTAATGTTGGCATGCACCCATTTCAACGCATTCAGCTGGTCTTTAAGACCTTGGTTTCCTGGTACTTCAGGTGTATCAAGGCACATGAAACCGTATGGACCGAGGCGATAGTTAGGCATCACTAATATGATGTCCTGTCTGACTAGAAATTTTGGGCCGTACAACATGGCTCTGTTAAACCCTATTGCAAATCTGCCTCCATAAATCCAAAACAGTACTGGAAGGAGGTCGGTAGAGTTAATATTAGGAACGTATACATTCAAACGAAGACAATCTAAATCTCCCACAAAAGTATTGTTGAATTCCTCGATTTGGGGGCAAACGTACGTGTCTTTGTTGGCTTCAAATATTCCACTAAACATCGGTACTGAAAGGGTCGCCTGAAAAATTATGCAAATCACTTTATAATTGAGATGAAACATTTTTTAAATCGACAAATATTGTATTACTACGGGGCCACCCTGTACTCATTTTTCGTACTTGTATTTTAACGTATTTTTATTTTTTATTAGTTTTTTGTATTTCTTTCACAATTCTTACCAAATATCATAACACTTTTTAACGTTTCTTTCATGAGTTACACTTCTTACACCTGCACAATGTATGGACATTATATCAGTTCTTATATCAGTATATTTATTCCACATCAATACATTATTTTATTTATTAAAACTTACCCCAAAAGGATTGCGTCTATCAATTTCTGCGTAAGGTATTCCAGTGTAAGCGTAGTAATCACCATCAGTGGCCTTGTACCCTCTTATTAGGCCTTGAGTTGTGTTCACTACAATTCCTTGATCAGACACTCCAGCACATTGTGAAATTAGATACACAGTTACTAATATAAATTGAAAAACCATTTTAATTTAATCAAATTGTTCAATATGAACGTACGAGTATACTGACACACCTGATATCTACAGCGGGTGTGTTCTTATTGGCTTTTTCCGAATGTATATCAATACAAGGTTACATCTGTTTTACGCATACAACCTTCGTCACATTTACAGATACGACGAAATTATCATCTTTTAATTTAAATAATGTAAAATCAATTGTGTATTCGCACAACACTTCAGACCGGTGTCAACTCTTTGGATGATTAAAGATTCAGGTTGGATGGGCAGTTTTTCTACAAATAGACCTTTCTAGGGATCCTTCTTTAGTTAATTGCAATATTTTTGGTTAAGTTACATCACGATTAGAACTAAACTTATCTACTTACGCTATGTTACATTTTGCCATAAACAAACTGAGTGATACTGATGACACACTCATAAACAACAACCTAAACCAAATTTACAACCGCTCTATTCTAAAAAACTATTAAACCCACATCACAATAGCTCTAAAATAATCTCATTACAATATCCAGCGATGCCAAACCTATATTACAAACTGCAGAACAAGCTTTGTCAATACTTGGTAGCCAAAATATAATGATCACTATTAAAATGCTGCCCACTACCCTCGTGTATAACTAAGTACGGTACCGTTGGCACGTTGCCTAGACAGATTTTAGATGTCCCGGTGCGTGTGACGCGCCACAGAATTTAGAGTTCCGTATAATTATTTAAATTTGTTTCGTTGAACCTTGTTGTTGAGTTGAAGCCAAAAGTTTTTTGTATTGTTTTAATTTTGTTATTTTTTCGATTGTTTGTTGCATCGTGTATGATTAGCATGGTAGGGTTTGTAGTCAATTTTGAATGTGTGCTTATCTGGGAATTTTGGACTAGTAAAAAATACTTTTTCATAGAAAAGAAAGTTTACAAAAATAGGTTTATCTATATCTAGTCCGCCATTTTTGAGAGGCAGCCATTTTAAATGACATTACACAAATAAAACATTGTTTGTATGTGCAATCGATTGAGAATAACATTATTAAAATTCATTTCTTTACCAAAACAATAGTCTCCGAATAAAACAAGTAGGTATAAAATCTATTGAATAAATATAAAATTTATTTTATTCAATCTAAATAAAAGCTTTATAAAGTTTAGAGATGTTTTAAACTTTTTATAGAGTATTTACTGCTAAGTCACTTTACCAGAATCCATTTATACTATTACTAGCTCAGTACTGTGGTTTTATTCATGCTCTATAAAAACTAAGATGAAAGAATTTGTTGAAATTGGTTTACATTTAACTTTTTATAGTAGAATGTAATTTTAATTTATTTTCTAATTATACAACCCTGGCAAATTTATCTGTATTAATTTAGATTGTTTCATACTACGCGCTCTTTCATAAACACATATACTTACATAGGTACCTTTATGTAATGATCTTTTTAATATTGTGAATATGTAAAAACCTCAGTATAATAATGAGTGCTCAACTGTGACTTGAATCCACGACCGTGCTGAACCGCGGGCAGAGTTACTGAATTTGTATAATACACAATCCTAACTAATGCGAAAGTAACTCTGTCTGTGTGTCTGTCTGTTATCTTTTCACAGCTAAACTACTAAACCGATTGACTTGAAATTGTTTTATCCCGTAATTCCCATGTGATCGAGAACTACGCGGGTGAAACCGCTAGTTTCAAATAAAACCTTTAATTTAAAATATAAAAAGTAAAAATACAGTTTCTCTGAGAGTAACGTAGTACACTTGACCGATATTTCTATTCACGGTCCTATAATGAGACCTTGCTTTAACCAGTTAAGTGTACACTACACTTGTTATTATTTTAATGAAACCCCTCTCCCTACCTTCCACCCTTTCATTACAGTAACGATGGACGTCTAGACTCAAAAATAAACAATGATTTGGTATAGCGTTTTGATATTTTATACATTCAATAAGAAAATTGCGATTACACTGAAAAACTAAGTATAAGCAGACTTAGTATAAGCATTAGGTTTAGAGCCGATTTCGGTTCCGAGTACGTACTCACAAGTTTTGTCTTTGTCACTTGATATAAAGTAAGAAAGAGACAAAACTAACTTTACTTGGTGAGTTACTTGAAGATCGAGAAATAGGCGCTTAGTAAGAAACAACTACTACTTTTATATTCAAACAGTAGTTAAGTAAAATATAATGACTTTGATTTAGGAAGTATCTATCAAATTATATGATGTATCAGTATCACTACTTTTATACTTAATACTGCTTTTAAAAACAGTACCTTTACGTCATATTATTAAACTCATTAAAATCTAATAAATATTTTTGATACGTTTGGTTTCCTCAGTAAAATTTTAGTTAAGGTAATAATTATTTGTGTATTCATAAAGCAAATTTTCGTACCATGACGTACCGCGCCGCATTGAACGCGTAAGACTTTATTTTCTTCATTTAACAAGGATATAAAACCTTCGGAAGGTAAATGAATTAAGTTTTTAAGAACAATTAAATTACTTTGAACATAAACTTCCGAATTGAACGTAGTTAGTTCATTATTCTTGTATTTCATTTACATAACGTAGTAGTTATATGAGTGAATTACGTAAGTTTTTATTCGTTTTTTTGTAGGTTCATGTGCTATTTTCCATTGATTTTATGGTCATTTTTGTGCTTCAGGTTAAACCAGTGTCGGTTGTCGTACTGTCATACTGTAACAAAGTTATTGATTGATGAACATTCATCTATACCTATATCCATAGAAACCTTCACGTTTTTAAGGATGTTTGTTCATGTTTTTTGGTACAGATGTTTCTTAGGACCGAGAATAAAACATGTTTTTTTACTGCGTGGTTCTGACTATACTGGTTTTGTTGTACAAGGCGTCAATAAATTCGATATTTAATAAAAAATAAATAGTTTATTATTACGATGATGAAATCGCGCAGTGAAAATGAACAAGATGATAGTTTGAAGGTCCTGAAATTTTTAATTTCATCTATTATTTATTTTAATATCCTATCCAGAAAATATCTAAGAAAAAATATTTGCCAATTCAAATTTCTGTACATTTGTGTACGTAATTACCCCACGTCACGGCATCCATGACTAGTCAGGTTTCCGTTTATTTCTCTCAATTATAACTTAAATTATTTTCAAATATTCTTGCCATAAACTTGGAAATATTAATAAAAATATTTTGATTGCATTATGCAGGTTTGTTTTACTAGTGTGTAAAAAGTACTTGTAAAATTTAATCGTAAACTTTTGCCTGCAGTTCCCATGTGAATATTAAGTTAAATAAATCTGTATTGCCTTGATAGAATTGCTACAATCCTTAAGGTAATGGGAGTTACAATTTAGGCCACGTTAAAGCCTTATTTTGATCGAGATTTATTGGGATTCTTAGGCAGCCTAAATTGTAGCAATTATCAATTTTTTTGTTTATTATTTACTAACGGCGCCCCGCGGTTTCATCCGCGTAGTCCCTGTTCCCGTAGGAATATGGGGATAAAATTATGCTAAATACCTTCCCACTGAATCACTCTATCTATTAAAATAAACGGCATCAAATTCCGTAGCGTAGTTTTAAAGATTTAAGCATACATAAGGGGGGACATAAGGACATAGGGACAGAGAAAGCGACTTTGTTTTATACTATGTAGTGAAGATATGAGAAAAAATATGAATAGATAAAATCATGAGTTCTTTGAATTACAAATATTTAAATTTATTATTAGACAATACGATAGTACGATGGAAGGATTAGACGATAGAATAGATATTTATTTATTTAAAAGATATACTCGTACATATGTACATTCAAATACATAAATAAATATAGTCATATAAAAAGCTTATTACCCACTTGTACAAATATGCGATATGATACAGATATATCTAACGATAAATTCCCAAAAGAATAATAACCAAAATTAAATACTTGAGGCACGTTGATAAAGGGTCGTTTATACTGTATCTAAATTAAATAATAATAATAAAGTGTGTGTTAAAATAACAGTGTAGAGTGTATAAAGAAACACCGATTCTCTCTCGGGTACTTTGTATGTGTATTTTATTGAATCCCAGGACGGATCCCGCGGGATCTTTGGTTCATTGGCTCGAAATATGCTCGTGTAGCCTACGCGAATTTTATTATGTTTCCAATTTGTATTTTTATGAGATATAGCAAAAATGTTGTGAAAGAAATAAGTGCAGTAGTTTTTAAATACGATAAGTTGTTAACTTTTTATAGAAGAAAAAAAATTTATTTTGGGTATACTATTAGACAAGCTGTTATTTAACTATTTTCATATACTGTTTGGAAAAACTGAACACACGTTAACAATGGTTTAGTAAAGAAAGTATATAATGTTGTAATCAAATCACCATGTGATTCTGTCTGTAACTGTGGATTGCTACTTATGTAAGGTTGCGGGTTCGATTCCCGCGCGGGGTGAATATTTGTGTGAACCACAAATGTTTGTCTCGGTCTGGGTGAGCGCGTAAATGAGTGTATGCGTAGTTTCTGATACCCTAGATACAAGGTTCGAGCTTAGTTATGGGTCAGTTACTATAATGAGATGATGTAGTGAATGATTATGTTATATTATTTGATTTAATCAGGAATCGAATCCACAAACCTTTTAAATATATAAAGTAAAATCACTATCAAAACTGCGTAGTTAGTCTGGTTTGTCACTTTACCATATTATGTTTTGATACTTTTTTTATAAACTGACTCGAAAATCCCATTGCATAAAAACAAACAAAATATTTAATATGGTAACCGTAATACGTAGACATGCAAGTGAATGTTTGATAAAACAATGCGTGGTTTAATAAAATTGTTAATATAACAAAAGCAGAAAATGCTCAGCGTAACGTATGAGGTAAGGTATTCAATATTCTGTATTATTGTATGGCTTAGTTTATAAGCAAATCATTTAACTTAGTTTTTTTTAAAGAAAAAGTTTTCTTAAGAATTGGTTCCTTCTTAAATTAGGGTGTTTCATAAATGCGGGTTAGATTAAGGAGTGAAAATTTTGTAAGATTTGTAAATGAGCGAAATCATCGCTCTGGGTGTGTGTAAGTATGAATGAGTATGAGCATAGTTTCTGATACCTAGATATAGGCAGTAAACCTAAGTCAGTTGCTTGAAGTAAATAACATAACATAATCATTCATTACATCATCTCATTGTAGTGACTGACCTCTAACTAAATGCTATTTATTTGAATAAATATACTAAGGGCTGATTTTTCCATCGCCAGATAACTTTTATTCGGCGAATAAAATTGACGTTTGACAGTTTTTGTACGAAATTTCTGTCAAAATTTGAAAATTATTCGTCGAATAAAGTTATCTGGCGATGGAAAAATCAGCCCTTAGTTATTAATTTTATGTAATAGTTTTAGCAGCATAGACCATGTTCATTTGACAATTAATTTAAACCTTTTGTGCGAATTAAGATCACTAGATTAAATCTTTTTCCAAAGTAATGTTAAAAAAGAACCCGCTCGACGCTCTAAGCTCATACCTTAAATGATAAGTCCAGTGTTAGTGGAGCACTTTCGTATATAATATTTTTATTGGTGTCCCGTTTAGGAAGCAAGGGGCGACCGACTAAATAAAATATTTTCTAAGAAACACAAATGTGTTTTACGGGAATATCGTGGTTCAAAAGCGCAACTAGGGTTAGATTTAAAGGATTTTTTATTTACTTTCTTAAATGTTAAGTGGAACGTCTGTTATTGGCTCTTTGTCTAAGACTTGGATAAGACGATTTTTATTTAAAAGCTGGGAGTTTTATAAGAATTTATATCTTGTATTGTTTTGGTTGTAGTTTATGGTTAAGATTTTTATTTCGTCTAAGTATATTTTATACTATAGTTTGACTTATCAATATACGAGTATAAAAGACAACAATATTTATCTATATATATAAAACTCTTCCGTTACTGAGTGATGTACTGACTGACTGACTGACAGACATCTACCACTAAGAGAGGGTTTTTGGAAGTCCCCTCTCCCCAAGGCGGAGAAAAAGAAAAATTCATTACTCCTCGCGGACGAAGTCTAGCAAAAAATAAATAAAGATAGTAAAATGATAAAAGACAACAAAAGAAACAAATGGAATATTTAAATAATCATTTTTTAAAGTTAAAAACAAATACAGAGAGTACATTTTTTCCACACCCATACATCAATATTGATTATTTCATCACATTCCAGTAGAAAGAACATTATAGGTCCTCATATATAAACCGATGTTGCAGTACAAGTGTCCATTAATGTAATACACGGCAGAAATCATCTCGAGAACTTTACACTGAAATTGTTTTGCAGGTCACGAGTCTCCCCGCTCTCTAGTTATACTTTTGGTTTAAAGTTCTGTAATGTTACATTTTTATGCCATAAATCATATTTTTGTAGAGAAATAAAATGACGTGGAAGTAGTAATAGTTGTACTTAACGTAGGTAATAATAAACTAATAATATTTCCATAACATAATTATCAGCAGTATGCGTACTAGTCTACCGAACTTCTTCTTCTTCTTAGCGTGTCGACCAAAAATAAATAAATGACATCGTTTTAATAGGTTCAAACTATATTTTTGAGGACCAGAACTCAGCTACCAATAGTCTACCGAACTAGAAGTCATGGATTCGTATCTAGGGTATTTATGACATGTAAGTTAAATAATGTCAATGTCTTATTGTATCATTGAGGGAGAGGTCTTTTTCTAAAGAGAAAAATTAAGACATGGTTTCAACGTCTTAAATAAGTTTTGGGTACAAAATTATACCTCTTTTTCAGAAAAGAATTAGGTATCGTATCTGTCATTCATCTCTACCAGCCCATAACAACTTAAGCTATAATTAACCTTATAACAAAGACAATAAGTATCAAATCACGTTCCACGAATCTGAAATTCAACAGAAGTCTCTCTTGTTACATTAATTAGTGATATTAATTCATGTCAGTTAACACATCAAAATGTTTCAATGATCAATTAGAACCTTTACAAGTACCTGGAGCAACCCTCTTGGAATTCTCGGAAGAAATATTGTGTTTCTCATTTGAATTGAGGGCAGAGATTGTCTGTATTGTGCTGTGGAGGAAAAACATTGTATTTGTTGCTTCTTTATTTATTTATTTATTATACTTCTCTACCTAAATATAATAGGCTTAATACTATAAGTATTCTCAACCAGCCAACCACGCAATTATAAAGTTTACTTGTTGTATACTTTACATAAGTAGTATACAACAACAGGGCATATTTCACGACCTTCAAGTAACATTACTCACCAAGTAAAGTTAGTTTTGTCTCTTTCTTACTTAAAATCAAGTGACAAAGACAAAACATGTGAGTAACTCGGAACGTTACTTGAAGATGGTGAAATAGGCCCTTAATATAGTAACATAGTTGCTCCCGCTTTTTGTATGGTTAGATCTTTTGAACTACGCAAAGGATGACAGCAATATATAGAGTCATTCAAGAGGAAGGTTTGTATGTGCTGTAAAAATTATAACTGGTGATCGACTCCGAGATACAGTTACGTCTCCGTCCTTCGTCTTATTCGCGTTGCATGTTTAGTCTGGTTTAGTACTAAACCAGGTTTTACAATCTGATCTAAGTATAATTTTGACTACTGTCAAAGGACTAGCTACAGATTTGACTGACAAGGTGTCAAATGCTTAAACCAGGTTTTGTTAAACTAGGTTTAAAATTTAACGCAAATATAAGACGAAGTATATTTAATTTCGCACTGCACTTGCCAAATTTGTATTTGTGATATGGAACTTCAACCATGTTTAGAAAACAGATAACATGCGTCGTTTGACCTAAATATTTAAGATATTTTTATCAAAAGAAGAGAGATTTTAGTCATCAATTTCTAAAGATGAAGTTAAATTACAAAATGTAACCTCATTTACGCTTAATTAACGAAACCAAAAAGGGTTAAAGTAAATAAAGATTACATCTTCATTTACGAACGATTAATTTTTTAAAGAATTTACCTAGTTTGAGTTGGGTTTCTGAGTTATTTTCAATTTTATGGAGCGAAATTAACTTTTATAAATTAGAAGCTGTACCCCGCGGTTTTTTCCGCGTCGTACTCTTTTTTCTGACGTGAAAATTTTGGGATAAAAGTACCCTACGCTCTTACGGTGAAGGAAAACATCGTGAGGAAACCTGCACACACCTAGGAATAAATTCCAAGGTTGTATGTGAAGTCGACCAATCCGTACTTGGCCAGCGTGGTTGACTAAGGCCAAAATCACCCTAATTCAGGGTAGGCTCGAGCCCCTCGGTGGGGACATATATGAGCTGATGATGACATAAAAGTACCCTATGTGCTATTCTTGTTTATAATGTAATTTCGTCATGTTTGTTCCTACACCTTACCTTGCAATCGAATATTACAGGACGTTACTTTATTTTTATATAATACTAGCAGCGCCCCGCGGCTTCACCCGCGTAGTTCCCGTTCCCGTGGGAATTTTGGGATAAAAAGTATCCTATGTGTTATTCTGATGTATAAGCAAGATTATTGTAAAGTTTCATTAAAATCCATTCAGTAGTTTTTGCGTGAAAGAGTAACAAACATCCATACATACAAACTTTCGCCTTTATAATATTAGTAGGATTTGCTACTGTGGTCTACGGTTAGCTTATTTCTACAGAAATACTATTGGACAGATATCGCCCTGTTATAATTTTATTATAAGCCCGATGGCTTATAATAAACTCAGTTGTCGTACAAGGGCAAGGTATCCAAATTAAACAAGTCTATTTGCGGAAAACTGATAAACATAGACTTGATTATTAATATAGAGAAATTATATTTATTTGATGAATTATAATCCTAAAGAAAATGTTACGAGTACTCATTAACGAGAATAGGTACGTTGAAGTGTACTTTACTTTTCTATTGAGAATATAGCGTTCTTCAAGTTAAGTAGCAGTTAATAATACTTTAATGTGTACCTACCTTCACTACATAGTATAAAACAAAGTCGCTTTCTCTGTCCCTATGTCCCTATGTATGCTTAGATCTTTAAAACTACGCAACGGATTTTGATGCGGTTTATTTTAATAAATAGAGTGATTCAGTGGGAAGGTTTTTAGCTTAATTTTATCCCCATAGCATATTCTTACGGGAACGGGAACTACGCGGGTGAAACCGCGGGGCGCCGCTAGTATACTATAAAAATGAATTATAATTATCCCCGATTTCTGAATCGGCGGTGGTTGATATTCGGCTTCTTTAATGTCTTTACTAAAAAATATTTTTGATTTGATATTATAATAAGTATAAAGAAAAGTATTGGCGCGTGAAATCCTACAGCAAGGCAAAGGTTTCTTTTCGTCTGCTGATATTAGTAAAGTGAAGACAAAAGGATTTTTTTTTTCACAACTTAGCAAAAATGTATGATACCAAGAATACTAAGATTTAAAAAAGTAGAAGATGAGTCTAAAAGACATTCAAATAAGAATAAATTTCCCATAAACATTATTAACCTTCCAGTACTGATTTCGAGTAATTTGCATGCCGGCACCTCGCGCGATTTTAATACTTACTGCAATCAAAGACGGTTCAATGTTAGAACATGAATTTTGAAACGTAATGGTTTGAACGTGGAACTTTTGTATTTCCCACATTGGAATAAGTCCAAGTAATTTTGTGCGGAGTTGAAAACGGAATGGAATCCATACGGTTGATTCATTTTTATATTACTCCTGTTTACTTTAACAATAACATTTTACATATAACTTTGAGGTTATTGCTTGGCTTTACATTTTAAGGTATATTTTTATGGATTTTATGGAAAATATGTCGTCGATGGGTCTTTGTGTTGTGTTCGAATAATGGTTGTGAATTTTATTTTTATTAGTCTAGACTTCGCCTCCGTGGAATGCGGTTTCTTTATGAAACTCTCTAAAAATTTGGGATTACACATAGCCTATAATTTCCTGTGTATCGGATAATATACAATTCTAATATTCACTTATCACTACATAGTATAAAACAAAGTCGCTTTCTCTGACGCTATGTCCCCATATCCCTATGTATGCTTAGATTTTTAAAACTACGCAACGGCTTTGATGCGGTTTGTTTTAATAGATAGAGTGATTCAGTGGGAAGGTTTTTAGAATAATTTTATCCCCATATTCCAACGGGAACGGGAACTACGCGGGTGAAACCGCAGGGCGCCGCTAGTCAGTTATAAAGAAGTTTAGCTCTAATATACCTTTATATTTTTATTGTTCAGTTTTATCCTCTCACTGCTCGGAAAATATCTCACTTAAACACTGAAGTGCAATATAAATAGTACAAAACAAAGCACTTCACATACGCCTCCGCAATAAAACCACTCTGTTTTTTACTATCGATCACCGAAACTATAAATTAAATTACGCGTCTCATATATGGTCTCATAGCTCCTTAAGCTACGTACCTATGTATCGCAGATAGTATAAATAATCAAATAAATCGAACTACCAATGTGTATAGAGCCTTATTCTATTGGTTTTCGTTGAAAAGCGTGCCCGAGTAATCCGATTTTGGTCTCCATCTTGTTTGTTTTCGTAGTATTAACGTAAACTTATAGGTTTTCGCCTGTTTTGCGGTGAAATAACTTAGTCTTTGAAGTTTCTAAGCAACTAAAGTGGTTTACACTTGGCCTGTTTTATTTTAATTCGGAAACTGTTAAGTTTAATTGTTAATTTGGAAGTTCGTAGTTTTTAATTGGATCTTTTTACTTCGTTGTTACTTTTATAAACGTATCTTAACAGAATCCCTACTAATATTATAAATGCGAAAGTAACTCTGTCTGTTACCTTTTCACGGCTAAACTACTGAACCGATTGACTTGAAATTTGGTACAGGGGTAGCTTATGGTCCGGGGAAGAACATAGGCTGTTTAATCCCGAAATTTCCACGGGAACGGGAAGTACGCGGGTGAAACCGTGGGGCTGCTAGTATACTTATAAATAGACCGTTCATCCTACTCAATGAAAAGTACAAATAGAATACCTTTATCCCGTATTGTGAATGAGAGTGGGCGATTCCTATACCTGGACAATATGCGTATGAATAAACCAATAGTTGTATGTTTTGAATAACTATTCCTCAATAGATATAACAAATGGAAAACAATCTGCTTAAGTAATTAACCAGAACATGACAAGTGTATTTGAGTTAACGTATAAAGTATACAATAACCCATTAAAACAACTGTTCAAACATAAACTGTTCATCTCGGTCTCGGTGTGTGTGTGAATGAGTGTGTGTGTAGTTTCTGATACCCTAGATACAAGTCACGAACTTAGTTAGGGGTCAGTTAATAAATATAATGAGATGATGTAGTGAATGATTATAAGAACAACCGTTAATGTTCAGTGGGATTTCCAAAAATCCTCTCTTAGTGGTGGCCTACTCCCCCCTACAAACACACGTGCCAAATTCCAGCTCTCTACGACCAGTAGTTTTGACTGTGCGTTGTCTGTCAGTCAGTACATCACTCAGTAACGGAAGAGTTTTATATTATATAGATAGATTATCTCTATTAATAATGAATGATCATAATATTATTGACCATTCATAATTAATGCCGATATTTTTATACATAATACAAAGTTTACATACATAGTACTACCAAACAAAGTACATGCCTATAAATGGTTACCTCCCAACGTTCATATCGCATTACCATTGTTCCAATAACAATGGGAATCCGATCAATGTATTGTATAGTTATTTCGTTAGTCAAATAAATTAAAGCCGTAAATAAATTTTGAACGTAATTAGTTAATACCTAATTGGGATTTCACCAATTATGGTAACGTTGATTGTTATTATGTAACAAAAGTGTGTTTATAGGAAAGTAATGTTTAATTTTCATTTTGAAGTGAGTTTTGTTTTGATTCTTTCAGTAAAGTTTTTATTGCATTTGCATTTCGAAATGTAAGCTAAGTAAGATTTTATTTGATTTATACGAATACTACATTCAGATAAAAGAGCATTTTGGTTCCATATGCTCCAAACTTCAGCAAAAACCCGTGAATTTAATCTGTACAAAGCATACTTCACTTATTTGGCAAGACTACTAGTAAGGTGCATTTATGCAACCCATATCTACTAGTTTAGCTTTAATCCTATATACTATAAGCTTTATCCCAAATAAAACATATAACCAATAAAAACACGTGTAGTACACGGTAATCTAATCACTCAAGTGTGCTCGTGCCGCGTCTGCCAATTCACCAAACCCGAGGCTAATATTTTAAGGACATTATCACCACTGTTCCCCCATAAACCCATACCTGTTAAAACCCCCATACCTGTTCCTAATAAATTATCCGATAACCTGACGTTTTATTCGCAACCTATCTCTGTGTTGCCACTTTAGCAAAATGTGTATTTATGACCGGTTTTGTTTGTGCTAGCAATACTGAATGACAAAAGAAAAATGGGTGTTCTGATTACAAAGTTTGGAGTGAATTGTTTTTTGAATATATTTTTTAATATTTATTTGATTTATTCCTAGCACACAACACCTATTTAGAAAATAATATATAAACTGTTTAAAATATAAAATTACGTGCATACTTTCACCATTATGATTTTTTATGAGGACTGGAGAAGTGTCATTATAGATTTTCAATTTATCAGGAAAGAATGATACTTTTTACCCCAAAATTCCACTATATTAGGATTTCTACGGATAAAACAGCAGAGGGTTGCTAACACTGTATATAATATAGCTATGCCTATAACTACTGAATCCAATGTAAATAAGATCATTCAAATCCCCGGAAATCCTCCGTCGAACATCGGATTAACAGTCAACCTAAACAAACAAACAGTTGTTTTTGGAAAATAAATAGCTCAGGCTCAGTTTTCATCTACACAAACAATCAAAATGTAAACGAATATTTTTTGGGAAAATCTTTAAAATATTCTAAGGTTTGGACTTTGAAAGTGTGAAGTAAATAGATTATTCCGTTGTGTTAAGAAATAAACTTAAAGTTTAGGTCAAATGTATAAGTAAAGTGTTCTATATTAGTCATCATCATCAAGGGCCTATTGGCCTTTTCATTTATTCAAGTCAAAATAATTTAGAGTTTTCGATCTTTGAATGGTAGTAACTTTAATAATATTAAAATAAAAACCTTAAATCTAAACTCACCTAAAAGAGAGCGTCGTCAGCGGCCGGTAAGACTTGTGACTGTTCACGTCACCCATCGGCGTTCCCCAGAAATCATTCAAAAACAGCTGTTTCAGTGAATTCGTCCCTATGACGTCACCGTTAGTCACTATAGCCGGGATGTCGTCATGCACAAAGTCACCATTCAAACTATTTACGTAACTGAGTACAGCCGTAGTTGTAACCATCGCGTAAATTGCCGCATCGCTGTTACACGAACGTTTCTGCTCCTCCCGAACAATCGGGAGCGACCGTCGCTTCATTTTGGGACTTATTTTTATTGATTTAAGAGTCACATTTCTACATCTGCACATTTGAGTATTGATGCACTATCTGAAACAAAGAAATTTAAATTACTGTAGCGTTTACGGATGTCTAGCTTAGGTTTGTTACAAATATACTAAAGTCTAAAGAAACTATTTTTGTGGTTAGTTGAAGAGCGATCGCACATAAAGTTCAAAAAGTTTTAACCCAATATAGTACGGTGTGTTTACACCGTACTATATTGGGTTAATTATACTATATTGGGTTATTAACACAAGTAAAACCTTAGGGCGCAGCTAGAAAGCTTATATTAAAACTAAAATGCGTCTCAACATTTCATATTCCTTAACGCGACGTCGTTCAGTTTTTTGTATTGACCATTCAGCACTCCAGCCTTCAAAGATCGTGACCAAAAACAATAACTCGAAAGGATAAAGCGGTCGAATTCCGTGGGTCTGTTTCTGTTCTAATCTAAATAACTATTTTTCAATATAGACCGCAATATCGGTACATTATGAATTTTCGTCTGCCCTACTCAGCGCTACGACGTGCTCAAAATATAATATCAAAAATTCTGCGGTGAAGGCATTTGTGGTACATGTTTTTCTTCGTGTTTGCTTTAACAAGAATAAGCTTTTAGTAAATTGTTGGAGTAAATTAAAAATTGTGTGTCAATATTTTCATATCAGTCTTTTCAACAATTACGAACTATGTTTGACGCAGGGATAAATAAATAGTATTTAGCCTTGTTTGGCTTTGTAGACATAATATATAAAATCTTTTTTGAGGGTGTCGATGTGGAAAATAAATTTAGCTGTAGGTTTATCTCCAAAAATCTTTTAAAGTTTGGGATTACTATGATCTGTCAATTTTGGTTAAATCTCAAGAGTTTTGCTATTAATATTTTGTCTTTCACCATTAATGTTTTTAACCAAATATAGAAATATGTTTAGACTTTTATTTCTCATCAGTGGCACTGCGAATTTAAAAATGGAATACAAATAGTTTAAAATCTCATTTCCTTTCAGAATTTACACTTGATTGGAATTCACGTGGTTAAATGTATTCTTAAAATAACTGACTCATTCAATCACAAAACTATTGCACTTTTCACGGCTATATAACCCGATAACCAGACACCCCCTTCTTTTCAATCCATCCTTTTACAAATAAAAAATGAATCATAAAAATGACTATTACATACGAGAATCAGGAAACCAAACGATGGGAAATACGCAGTTTGCGGTTGAATAAGTGATTAGGCCGACTAGATGTTCCATACTTTATAGCGGCTGTCTATTATAGTATTCTGATTTCACTTATAAATATTGCTTTGTTGTCCTATTGTTTTTAATGGCGGATTTTCCAGAGGGTGATTTGAATAAGTCAGCGTGTTTAAAGGTTCGCTAGTTTGAAAACGATTTTTAAGATTAATAGTTTTATTTTTTATTTTATTTAGATAAGTGTTGCCCCGTGCTTTGGAGGGCACGTAAAAGCTGTCGGGTACCGGTTATCGTGATAAAATAAACCTTGGTGAGGTGATCTCTAATATCATCAATTAGAGAGAAATCTTTTCCTTGATTTGGGATTTTACTAGCAGCGCCCCGCGGTTTCACCCCCGTAGTTCCCGTTCCCGTGGGAATTTCGGGATAAAAAGTATCCTATGTTCTTTCCCGGACCATAAGCTACCCCTGTACCAAATTTCAAGTCAATGGGTTCAGTAGTTTAGCCGTGGAAAGTTAACAGACAGACATACAGACAGACAGAGTTACTTTCGCATTTATAATATTAATTAGGATTAGGATTCTAAAATTCACATTTATTTTCCACAAATGCGAGTCACAGCTGGTTTCTATAAAAAAGTAGAATGAGAGATAACCCTTTCAATCTTTGTATATTGATCTCGTTGTTGGGTTTGTCCCTTTTGTAGTGATACTGTTAAGTTAGGTATCCTTTTTATCTATATCATGTTTTTAGCTGTATCATGTTTTTTCAATTTTTATATTTAAATATTTAGTAGGGAGATTGGGTAAATTATAGGCTACGACACCTGTAATAAAAATAACTGGCGTCTCGCTGTTTCACCCGCGTGGTTCCCGTTCCCGTGGGTATATGGACATGAAATTACTCAGTGATAATGTAGCTTTCTAATGAAAAAAGAATTATTAAAATCGGTCCAGTACTTTCTGAGTTTATTCGTTACATACAAAAATACAAATGTTTCGTCTTTATAATATTAGTGTAGAAGTGTAAATGTAGACTAGCTAAGCTACTCCAACTTCTTATAAATTTTAATTCTCCATTTTTTTTAACCCCATTTAAATTTTTAGGTTAGACCTATACGAAATAACAAAGAAGAATGGCTACCAAACTAAAAATCTTTTTAAAATACCTTTAGTGGTAGAACAAATAGTTCAAATACATACAGACTGACTTGACCAAAAGAACCACACACAGACTGTCACAAAATATCAGTGTAAAGTCTGTAGTAGGGCTCAGCTGCGTTTTGCATCTTGAGTGAAAGGTTTAGAGTTCAATCTTCTTCTTATTTTATTGTCTTGCTTACCCCCAAATGTGATCAAAGCACTTGGGATATTTTTTGGTTCGCATACCCAAATTTCGAATAACGCATGTTTATGACTCTTCTGAGTTACAAACGTCCTTGGGTCATGGTATTTACTTACTCGTACTTTCAGTTGACTTGTCTGCTTTCCAGTGGTGTAGTTAGGGGGAGAGGGAGATCGATAATGAACATCACTTATAGTTCCACCTTTTAAATAAATCGCCTCTAGTAAAATCTGAGTTTTCTACTTGCCTAGGAGTAGTTTATTTTAAGTCGAGTACACCTATAAAAAATCGCCCCAAGTGCCACCCATGCTAGCTACACCACTGATGCTTTCTATGTCATAAAAATCGCATCATTTTACCCTAATAACGCCCATTCCCAGAGGATTGTGGCACAATTTGTTCTACTAATGCATCTGTCACTACGTTATTTACCGCTTATTGTCTAATTATCTTTGGACAGCCCAATTAGCTTCCAAGCTCTATGATACAATGTTAATCGCTTGTGATGGTTATTGGAACAACTACGACATATAACTATTTGTAGTTTGTCAAACAATTATACTTTTTCAACTTTTATGAATTGAATTTATAGTTTATTGAAACAGTTTCTTAATTGCGTTTAAAATTTTAAACGGTTACTGTTGTTTTTGATCAGGTTACGATGATTGTCGTACGAATTAAAAAAAACTAGGTAATACTTTTATAGGTTATATTTTTTAAAAAATCGGAACTTTGAAATGTTTATTATTATCATCAAGACATGAGTAGTTATTTATTGAACTATTAGGTACCTAATGTTTGTTAACATTTTTGGCCCAACACGCATTAGCCAACGTTATAGAAATTTATAACATTAAATTAAAAATTAAAAAAACCCCCAACACAATTACTTACAAACCCCCATAACTTTTAAACGGGTCAACCGATTTTCATCAAACATGTCTAAGAACACTCGCACGTAAGTCCCCTTTAATACAAAAAACTAAATTAAAATCGGTTCATCCGTTCGGGAGTTATGATGCCACAGACAGACAGATACACACACACACACACAGACTCGTCAAACTTATAACACCCCTCTTTTTGCGTCGGGGGTTAAAAATATGTAATGAAAGATTTCTCAAAAAAGGTACTAAAGGAAATAATCTGGGGGCACGGCAGTGCCCCCCGCCAAGTCGAGCGCGAAGCAAACACTGCCGTACCATCCTTTACAGGAACCCTTTCGCCGCATTTTCAGGCCCCTATTTGACAACCTCTGGATAAGCCCAGAACGCTGAAATTTTCGTCATCCAGTAAGCTATACAATCACATACTTAAAATAAAATTTCAAGTCTGTAGGTCATTTAGTTCCGAAGTTAAGCGAAAGCAAAGTTTCGCATTTTAGACAGACACTCACTCACTCACTCACTCACTCACTCACTCACTCATGATCATCAAAATAGAACTAGTACTTCCCATAAACCTAGAGAGCTGAAATTTGGTACAGAGTTAGGGTTTAATGGCCACATAAAGGGAAAACTATAAAAACTAGGATAATCGAACGGGAACGGGAATTATACGGGAACGGAAGTGGGAATTGTAACTCAAGAACGGCTGAACTGATTTGGCTGAAAATTGGTGAGGACGTAGCTTAGAACCAGGAAAAGGACATAGGATACCTTTGATCCCGAATATCCCACGGGATTGGGATCGGGAATTTTAAAATCAAGAACGGCTGAATTGATTTGGCTGAAAATTGGTGGGGAAGTAGCTTAAAACTATTAAAAGAACATAGAATACTTTTAATCCCGAAATTCCCACGGGAATGGGAACGGGAATTTATAACTCAAGAACGACTGAACTGATTTGGCTGAAAATTGGTGAAGAGGTAGCTTAAAACCAGGAAAAGAACATAGAATACTTTTAATCCCGAAATTCCCACGGGATTGGGAACGGGAATTTATAACTCAAGAACGGCTGAATTGATTTGGCTGAAAATTGGTGGAGAGGTAGCTTAGAACCAGGAAAGCACAAAGAATACTTTTTATCCCGAAATTCCCACGGAAACGCGAACGGGAACTACGCGGTTGAAACCGCGGGGCGTTTAATAATAAAATACTACTCCTAAAAAGAAAAAAAATGTGTCAAATAAGAAAATCTAATAAAATAAATCAATATAAACACGTTTCAACAAAAATAAATGAAATCCCACCAAAAACATTCTGTAAAAAACTAGCCAAGTCTCGATGGAGCTGCTTGTTTATCTCTAAAAAGTAATGAAATCTAGACAAACTCGTGCACAAGTCTAAGGTTCCTTACTGCGATTTCTTTATTATTATAGTTAATGTTGTGTGACTTGGCCGTTGAACATTGTTTAAAACGTTAGTAGTGGGTACAAGTCAATTTTGTTTACACGTAATGTTATTACATTATTAATATACGCAGCTTCATCAAGCCTACAATTGACTGGATATTGAATCAAAGTTTTTCAAGTGGTAATTTTCTATCGTCAATGGGTAGTGGTTCTGGCGACAGATTGGTGCAATGGTGTCATGGAGCACCTAGTTTTGTACCCTTGTGTACATGTGTACCCTTCAACGGCCAGGTCACACAACATTAACTATAATAATAAAGAAATCGCAGTAAGGAACCTTAGACTTGTGCACGAGTTTGTCTAGATTTCATTACTTTTTAGAGATAAACAAGCAGCTCCATCGAGACTTGGCTAGTTTTTTACAGAATGTTTTTGGTGGGATACTCATGTCCGAATACATAAGTACGTTAATAACTCCGTAAATGAGTATTATAATGAATGGAAACTTTAAAATTAACATGGACGGTGGATCAACATATCGAATTTCACTCGACACTGTAATGCAATAAGTATTTCGTGAATTATCAGTTTTCTGTTACATTGGAATTCATTTAATTTTGTTTTAATCAATTAAAGGTATTATTTTTAAACATTTATTTTATAAAAACGTATGAAAAATAAATAAATATATCGGAAAAATCCAGACTGTTTTTCTGAATAATTATATTATTGTCACCTACGTAGATTACTTTACAAAACGTATGAAAATTTAAGTATTTCGCAAGTTTATACTTTTAAATAAGTACTTATCTTTGAAATTAATTAAATCGAAAATTAATTTTAATCAATAACACAATACCTTATTTTCAGATAACACACAAATATTAAACCAATCACCACCAATTAGAAAAATCGTCAAAAAAGATTCATCCCCGAAGCCCACTAACCATTTAACACAAACTAATCCGTAAAAATACTTGGGGACCAAATAACCCTATCTCGTAACTGTCAACACATATAAAAGCCTCTCTTATCGCTAAATACATTCATTTAATCACATTAACCCTCCACAAGTGTCGTAAAACCGTGGTCCGGTCACCATAACCCGCGCGCTGCGGTTAACTAGTGGATACTAAACTATATAGTGGATATATAGACCCCTCGGTCGAAGGGTGGTTTTATGTTCCATTCACTTGATAATAATGCAGTTCTGACTTGTCAATGACATGTCGGATTTGCGTAAATTTTTGATGTTTGTTGAATAGTTTAAGATGAAGAAGTTTGTGTAGTTGAATAATGTATTGTTCTATTAGAAGTTTAGTAATGAGCTAGTTAATTTTGTTGTTAGACTTTTTTAGTTAGTTGTTACGAGTTGGTCTTGGACTGTCTAGAACACAATTGGAGGGGATAAATATAAGAAAAGAAAAAAGTATGTGGATGACTTAGAAAAGAAATAAAGTATTGTGATGAGTCAGTCAGTATTTTTGTTTCTGCAATATTTTTTACTTAAACGACTGTTTTTTTAAATTAAAATACTGCTCGTACTCTGAAAACAAAGACAAAATATCCCCTTTTTTAATATTAAAGTTCTCCCACAAGCTCGCAACTAGCATTTTACGTCAAAAAACTTCTAGACAAAACTTATTTATTTAGAACTTGTAATTAAAGAAAACAAACAAATCAACCCAATTCAAATGAACAACCAACTCCGTTTCATTCCAATCAATCATTCTTTAAATTTATATTAGAATACACATATTTTCCAATAAAATAAAAAGGCAACAAGTCTCGGCGTTACAAAGGGGCGCTGAACAATGCCTCCGTCAGTCGCATCCTGTTTCATTCACGGAGAGAACAAGAAAATACCATCTTTTTACGGATGTTGTATGGGAATCAGCTATCTGTTTACAAATGGAAGAATGGCCGTGTAAAAATGTATTTATTTTAGTTATTTTATTTATTTATGTGAGTATTTTATTATTTATTATAGAGGATAATTTTGTTTTGTATGTTATTTGTTTTTGTACGTGTTTAGTAGGTGAGAGATTGTTTGAGAAATTTATCAAACAGAATCGGCCAATGACACGAACTCATGAATTTTTTAATGAGTACTCTCGTTTAATTACTGGTCTGTGTTGTACAGTAACACTAATTAATGTTTTTTTGCCTCCAATCTGTTTTTACTTTCAAGAAAAATCTGTCATTTGCATCCTCGTAATTATTAAACATTAACAAAATACGAAAATATACAACATTAATTACTTCATTAGACATAAATAAATGAAGAAAAAAACATTAATACATAAGCCAAAAAGCTCTAACAAATTGTAACCATCAGATTTCGTCGCCCTTCAAACTAAGCCAAAACAGCATAATCAAAAAACATTTACAAACTAATTCCGACGTATAATAACTCAAATAGAGCCCGACTTTACCAACACCAATTATTTAAAACATCATACTTTTGTTTGTCACGTAACAGCGTATTTAACTGACTTACATTTCCTTGGTCGTTTCACTGTTTCCATAGCAATTATTTATCTTGATTGACGTCGTTTTAACTGAGCTCTTAAATAGAGAGTATTACAGCTTTTAGGCTGTCGACACACGTACGACATTCGACTGTAATTTGGAACTAAACGTCGAACCGTAATGGACGGTCGAGATTGCTAAGCCACTTACGTATACCACCTAAATAGCTACGTTTAGCTGACGTTTGCAGTTATTTAACTTTTAACGGTGAAAACGTTTATTTATACTTGGTAAAAATAGCTTTTTTTTTTAATATTCCACTAGAAGTTTTGATTGAAATATAAGATATAATAAAAAATTAGTTATAATTTGCTATACTTACTTGTAGAGGTAAAATAGATGAGTTTTAAATATTCGATAGAATCTTATATTCATCATTAAAATCATTACTTTAACATGCCAAAACTACGTAAAGTGCATTCAATAATAAACTCTAAAAATGTGGTCCATAAATATCAAAGTTCCGAATGTTATATCGACTCATGTTTGCATAAATATGAACTCGGCGAACTTTTTAGATTTGCATCGATTGAATATCTCTCAAAGTGCATTTTTAGTAACGAAATAGGCGTCGGTCTTTTGTGTGTAACCGGGTTTTATATTTAGGTTACTCTTATTTTACATATTAATATTATAGATGTAAACTCAATGTTGTCTTTTCATCACAATTTTGTTTTTAAATAGGTTTTTATTTAGAAATTATTACCCATTATTTTCTTTTAATTGAAGAAACTAACTTATGGGTGTTTGGTACGAGTATGTAGTGATAATTGGTGACGCGAAATCATAAGTTTTTTCCTACGGATAAAGAAGTCTTGACTGCAAAAACATGAAAAAAAAAATTATAAACCCCCAACACAATTACTTTCAAACCCCCATAACTTTTAAACGGGTCAACCTATTTTCATCAAACATGTCTAAGAACACTCGCACGTAAGTCCCCATTAATACAAAAAAAAACTAAATTGAAATCGGTTCATCCGTTCGGGAGCTATGATGCCACAGACAGACAGATACACACACACAAACAAACACACACATACACACACACACACACACAGACACGTCAAACTTATAACACCCCTCTTTTTGCGTCGGGGGTTAATAAAACATATAGGAAATAAATATACGTAGGTAATATTGCAACACAGCTAGATCACACTAAAAGTGAGATTACGAACACAACCTTCAGTACAGGAAACTAAAATACACCTACCTCTGTAAATGTGAGAACATTTTATCGGCTCACATAAAAAACACCATGTTAGACCTCTAATATCACACATGAGATAGGGAAAAACGCGGGGAATGATCATACTATGAATATATATTAACACAGTGTAGTTGGTAGAATTTTTGAGAAGGCAATTTTTTCGTCGAAAATAATGCTTTTTTATAGCAATGTAATTTAGACTGTAGGTGGTTTGTATAAAATGTATTTTTGTTTGTAATATCTTTAGTAATTTTCTTCGTACCTTTGTCCATAGTTAAATGTAATCGACTTTTAGTTTACATAGATTTTGCGAAACATTAGTTGATATTTTACGTGTCGCAACTGCATTTAGATCTTAACATCTCAGTGATATTAGATAAAACACGTTTAGACCAAGACAAACAGACAATTTCATGCACACAAATGTTTTTGGCTTCAGTGAAAATCAACCGTAACCATTGGCATAGCACGCAGGGTCACCAAGTTTGAGAGCCCCACATCACATAGCCTCTTGGGATCCTCGGAAGCGATATACCATTCATACATACCTACGCGATTCTTCGCATTTTCCCAACGAAAAACTCATAGCTCACAAATATTTCCATTTATATATTTATTTCATATATAAATAGCACGATTCCAATTGAGTAAATAGAACAAAATAATTTGGTCAACACGGTTCGCGGTTCGAGTTGACAGCGCTCCTATTCAACTCGTTTTATTTCGAACCACTTGATTCCTTTTGTATGTTTATCTGACATACAACATAGCGGGTAACATACTTATTGTCAAAAACGAACAAGAATAATAAAGCCAAACATAATAAAACTAATCAAGTAAACTTTCAAAATCAAAACTGTTATTAGAGAAAAAGTTGATATCTAACTAAATACAAAATATATTCCAAATTTATTTTCAATAAAATACGAGATCTAAGCATTAAACTACATTTTCTCACAATATTATCAAAAATCAACATAATACGACTGTTATACGCAAATATATCTAAAGAAACCAACATAATACGCAAATATATCTAAAGAAACCACGAAATAATTCAAACGTTGAGACAGTCCAAAGAACAGCCATTCTATGGCGTCGCATAAAACATTTTTATCTTTACCTACTGAGATTTCAATGGGTAATAGTGATTTACTGGTCTGCTGCCGATGCCTTCTAGATATCTGAAACCTATATTTTTTATAGATACCTTTAGGTTTTACTCATAGTCAACGAATATTTTTGACATGTGTAAGTTTTAGGAACAATTTCTTTATAATAAGTATTTTTTTTTACCTTTGGTAAAAATTAAATACCAGGATAGTCTTTTTTTAATCGTGGGAAGGAATTTGTTAAGTCTCATAAACATAATACCGGATATTATACCTTTAGAAATGAAACGAATCATATTTTTAAACGTACTTGAATAACATAACATAATCATTCACTACATCATCTCATTATAGTAACTGACCCCTAACTAAGTTCGAAGCTTGTATCTAGGGTATCAGAAACTACGCACACACTCATGAATGACCGATAAATTTGTGCTAACTAAAATACGCAAGATAGAAAAGAAGAGATAAGTTGGTCAGCAAAAAAAATGTGGTTTTGGATAATGTGGAATATCCGGAAGAAGGATTCTTTACCTCTATCGAACAACTATTAGTTAGAGGCCGATTTAAAAAAAACGTAGGTATAAAGACGTGCTCGTAACAGTGTTTTTCTTATTGATATCTTTGATTTACACGAACACTACACATTGAAATAAAACAGAGTTTTTCTTCTTCAACCATATACAAGTTCTGCCGGTTAGCACTTGTATTGTATGTACGAACGTAAAATGTTCTATTTTTCTAACAAAGTCGTAAGTAAAGTCGTATTCACACTCGAACAGACAGTAAAGACGATAGAACTTGTCGACTCATATTGTCGCAAGCGAAGATTTATGTCTTTGAACCAATACTGTACTTGTGTTAATATATTCTATTGCAAGTCGTAAATCAGGGCAAAGTATTGAATATTTATATTTTTTTACGAATTTGAGCTTTATTACTTAGGAATAATGACTGGATTGTCGGGTCAATAAGTGACTTTAAAGTACCATATGTCTGTCTAAAATATAAGAAACTAGTAGCTCCCCGCGGTTTCACCCGCGTAGTTCCCGTTCCCGTGGGATTACGGCGATAAAATATAGCCTATGTCACGCACTGATAAATAAGCTTTCCATTAGTGAAATAATTTTTGAAATCGGTCCAGTAGTTTCGGAGCCTATTCATTACAAACAAACAAACAAATCTTTCCTCTTTATAATATTAGTATAGACAAGAAACTAGTTGTGCCACTAGGTGCCACGCATGTTAAAGATTAGTAGCATGATGTTATTCGGTATAACCTTCGTCAATAAATGAAGATATGTATAAAATATGATATGAAATAATCAGCTGTCTGTGTGACAACTTTCACCCAAATTCATTCAGTCAATTTCACGAAATTGGGTAACAATTACACAAAGAATGTCATTAATAAATATTAGGGAGGTGAAGTTATATATCAACCCTTTTGAACTAAGCCTTAAATAATTACTAAATAAAGAAACCTTACTGTAATATTGGTCGATACAATCATCATTATATACTATTAAGTTCCACATACATGTGTAATAATATCAAATATTCATGTCTGGTACATTATTGAACTTGAAGGAAATACTGAGTATAAGGGTTAATAACTTTATTTGTTCATAGATATTTTACTTTATTGGTCTAGAATGCAAACTTACGATTTAATAGAGTAGTTTCCTGGGTAAACAAATTGCAATTCTAATTAGTCCGTCAGATAGATTTCGAAATAATATTAGACACGTATTTTTTTGTTTCATCGAATTAATAAAACTGACTTCGTTATAACGCATTAAAGTTTAGGAGTGGAGGCTTGTGACGTCAACTGTTGGTGAAAATTGTAGCAATCTGTGACGTTTCACGAGTTTTCGACGCACTGTATCGTCTTAATTATTTGTTTACATGAAAAATAAAAAAATACTTGTCCAATATTTTTTGGAAATCTAAAAGACAGACTAATAAAATTTATTTAGGCAACTACCCTATTGTAATTTTGACTTATTAGTCCGTAAAAGCCGGCATCGAACTTGTGACTCTTTTGAGTCGCTTACATAATGTCAATTTGGGACGAAAGTTACCCATCAAAGAGGAAACGAAAAGTCATCATACACAGCATCTATATGAATTACTAGCAGCGCCCCGCGGTTTCACTTCCGTTCCCGAGTAAATACAGGGATGAAATATGTAACGCACTGATAAATTAGCTTTCCATGAGTGAAAGAATCTTTGAAATCGGTTCAGTAGATCCCGAGATTACACCTTACAATTTAACAAACACACAAACTTTACTTCTTTATAATATTAGTATAGATTAGGATTAATTAGAATAGAAAAACTACATCCAATACATACGAGTACATAGTTCGATTCCTTCAGAGAAATACATTTCAAAAATCGAATGTTTTTTTTTGTTTAAATCGATATCGAATCTCCCTTAGGCATTTTTCGCTTTTCATTCTATTTTCCCATTTCAACTACAATACACGAAAAGTTCACCCTGTACTCGAATGTGAAGAAAATATGAATATAGGATAATTAAAAGCCTACAGTTTTGGTATAGCCCAAACCATCGGCATCAATTAAAATATATTTGCTCTTATGGTTTTCGTATAATGTACTCTATAATTAATAATTTCCTCTTTGAAGTTTTTACTCGAGCTTAAGGCAGCGAGGCTCTAATTATTTGAAAGTTTAATTAGTTTTTATTAATAAATTAACAGTGAGTTTAACATGAATGATATTATGTTTGAAGAGGTTCGCTTTTAGTAAAATATGTTAGCTTATTAAGTTAATAAGGTATAAATAAGGTATATGCGTAGCCAATAATGTCTTACAAAATATTTTTTCTTCGATATATTTTTTTTTTGAAACATACATCTTTACAGGATTTAAAGAATAGTTTTATCTAAAAAACATATTTAAAACTAGTTGTGTCTCATGTTAAATTGTATTAGATTTGAAGTGATAAATCTAAGATCTTCCTACGACATATGTAAAGGAAAAACCATTGAAAAGTTCATTGACCCTGATCCTCCAAAAGTTGGGAATTAAAGGTAAAAACTTTAGGGCCGTCCGCAAAGTGGCGAACTGAAATGTAATTTGGCAGTTTGACTTGATAAGGAGTGTGTATTCAGCCTTACATTTTATACTACTGTACATTATTTGGTGTTATATCTATTTAAATAAATTTTGGTGTGAAATCGAAAATTATAGTTTCTACATAGAGTTTTTGATCTACTAAGATTAAGAATTTAGATCTTACTAGCGCCGTCCCGCGGTAGTTCTCGTTCCCGTAGGAATATGGGGATAAAATTCCAATAAAAACCTTTCCACTGAATCACTCTATCTATTAAAACAAACCGCATCAAAATCCGTTGCGTAGTTTTAAAGATCTAAGCATACATAGGGACATGGAGACAGAGAAAACGACTTTGTTTTATACTATGTAGTGATTCCGAAAAAAGTGAACTAATTTTACCCCCAAAAGTTAGTAGTTGAATAAACTCTTTGTACCTATAATATTTATCTCATATTTCACATGCCATCAAAATCTTTTATGGTAAAACCACACGAAACAGCTGGTTAAGTAAAGCAGGACTATTTTTAGAAACACTGTACACCGTATTTTTATAAACAGCGAACCAAGAAAACGTAACATTCCCCCAACTTTTTGAGCCTGAAACACCACAACTCTTTTAACCTAAAAGCATTATCACAATAGCACCAAAACAGGCAGCACAAAACTGCTAGTTATCCTTTAGAGAAAAACCGCTGACTCGTCACCGTTTAGCTATACGAAAATGGACTTTATACGCTTAGTAATACGGTCAACAGCTTCGGGTTTTGTGTACATTCCTTTCTTAATTTACGAGCACATAACGCCCGCAATCTCTCTCCCCACACACCATTATCTAAGGCTCTCCAATTAACTGAGATACTGCTTTATTAACATCTTCGCACATCCCCTGGCGAGGGAAAAACTTCACTTAACTAAGCATTTATTAACATAAAATTGTTATTTATGTAATATTTATCGGATTATAGGTATATTTTTATTGGCAGTTACTTTTAATTTCCGTTCGCGCTGTTCTTTCTGATAAGAGTTCATAGAACGAATATTTTTAAAATAATCTGGTCCTAACACCGGGAAGTTCGGCTCTGCCCTATTATAAGTTGCTATTAAATTATTGTTTTTATTTTATGTTTGAGTATAATGTATGCTTATTATGAAACTCTTTAACATAACTTAATCATTCACTACATCATCTCATAATAGTAACTGACCACTAACTAAGTTCGAGACTTGTATCAAGGGTATCTGAAACTACGCACACACTCATTCACACACCCAGACCGAGACAAACATTTGTGGTTTACACAAATATTCACATATATTTATCTATGTCTATGACACTCAACCGATTATACGTTAGTGCGTTGAGTGTGAACGGTCAAGTGTTTTTCTATACAGTAGCTCCTTATTTTAAATTATATTTTATTATTTTTGTTCGACAAAGTGTGACTCACTTGTAACGGTCATACTGTATTGAGTATTCACGTATTGGATTTGAAATTTTGGATTGAATGCTGCACGTATTGGATAAACCCGGGGAGTATTGTGTTCCTTCTTCTCATTATTGTAAACAATTCATCACACTCAATCATCACATAACTATAACTCTGCTCGTCTAAACGAGCCCCGTCCATATTCACACACTAGGCACCGGCAAGTCTCTGTTTACTTGACAACAAGTGGAAGTAAAACAGACGACTAACGCTATCTAGCCTCAGACAACAATACACTACAACATACATTACTATTTTAAATTACAATTCACCACACAACTTTAACATTGCTCGTCTAAACGAGCTCCGTCCATATTCACACATTAGGCACCGGCAAGTCTCTGTTTACTTGACAATAAGTGGAAGTAAAACAGACGACAAACGCTATCTAGCCTCAGACAACAGTACACATAATAACTTAACAATATACACTACTATTTAAACAAAAAAACACAGTTAATACCTAGCTGAAACTAAATTGACATCCTTTAATTATTACTTACTGTACTGTAAATTTATAACACTTTCAGAATAAGCGATGGCTATGACTACACGCAGAAATGCTGCCCGTAACACTGAGGACAAACTGAAAGCTACACTTCAAGAACTTCAGTCCTGTAAAACGCTCAACGAGCAACTACTCAAGGAAAGGGATGACAACGAGGAGGAGTTTATATGCATCATCAAGAAGAACTCACAACTGAAGACTGAACTAGCTGAATTAAGTAACAAATACACTGAACTGGAAGAAAAGTGCAACAAATTGCAAGAATTGTTGGTATCATTCAGTGAATGTGGAGAAGTGCATGAAAAAACTCTGAACAGAGTTAGTATATTAGAATCTGACTTGAGACAAGCCAACTCCATCATTACTAAGCTAGAAACAGAAAAATCATGTCAACAGTCAGCGGACACACACAGGTTGTTTGATAAATTAGTGACACAACAAGAATCAAGCGATATGGTCACTATTGACTTAACAAATGAAACCTCCAACCAGAACATCATCTTTAAAAGTCACAGGAAGATCAAGAAATATCTGAAGATCAAGAAATTCATTAGGAAGTGTAATAGACTAAATAAGAAACATAGGTACTTTAGCAAAAACTCAGTGCTCATTAGGGAAAACTTAGTGTTATCTAGCCAATTAAGTAATAGTGTTTCAGACTTAGAGTTATGTTCACAATCCTATGATAGGGATATACAGTTGCTGCGTGAGGAGCTTTATCAGAAAGAAAATCTGATAAAAACCATATTTAACAGCTATACAGTGGCTCAACAAGATTTGCAAATGCAAATGACCACTGCGGGGGAGTTGATTGATCTTGTTAAGCACAACACCGAGCAGTTGTTTGTTTTGAGTAGTAGTAAAGTTGATAATTATGTTAATAAACCTCCCCCTAACGCGAGAGTATGTGTTGATCCCACGCCCTCAACCAACTCTGCTCAGCACATGCCGCAGCTGGATATTCAGACCTCACCTGTTTATGTTTATTCAGATCAATTGGGCCTTGATTTTGGATCCTTATTGTCTTTTAAGTTAAATTGTAAAGTGGTAAATTATTGCATGCCCAATGCATCCTATAAACATATAATAGATAAGGTTTTGCATAGTAAGTTAAGTAGCTCATCCATAGTTATTATTATGGTGGGAAATAGCATAGGTGTTAGTAGGAAGGAGATGGTGGACAGCGTAGATAAACTTTTGGGGTTGAAAGTTAGTAAGATAATGTTAGGTGCTTTTCCTTATTCTAGTTCTCTTACAGAACTAGAAAATAAGCACATTTACTCATTAAACAATATTATGTATAATTTGACATGCCGTCATAGTGACAAATTATTATACTTTGATAATAATAAATTTATTAATAGTTGTAAGTTGACACAGGACACTTTACATGTTCCAAGGAAATGTAGACATTTGATTGCTACTCTAGTAGCTTATTGTATTGATAGTGTTATAAATAGTATAACATTTTCTACTGACCGCACAGTAGTTAGTACATGTACTAACGATAATACTGTGTCTTTAAACTGTTAGATGTGACAAAAGAGAAGCAGTTTGCACTTAGTAGTTTATCTTTTTATTATCAGAATATTAATCGCTTCTCTGGCAAAGTACTTGACATTGAATTGTTATTAGATAAATTTAATTTTGACATATTATGCTTTTGTGAAACTTGGTTAAAGGCAGATAGGATGCAATTTAATGTTAATAATTTTAAGATAGCTAGTGCTTTCAATAGAGTATCCGCGGAAGGGGGTGGGTGTTTGATTTTGTTAAAGAATAATATTAAATTTAAAGAAAGGGTCGATATAACAAAATGCTCTATTGAACGCACTTGTGAGATAGCTTGTGCAGAAATTGATGGTTATGTTTTAGTTTGTGTTTATCGGCCTCCTTCATCTAACTTTTTAGCTTTTTTGTGTAACATGGAGGGGATGTTGAGTAAATTATCTAGTAGTAAAAAGTCACTTATAGTATGTGGGGACTTTAATATAGATTTATTAGTTGATTCTTCGGATAAGTTAAATTTAGTTTCCTTGTTTGAATCGTTTGGTTTGACCTTCTGTTTCAGTGAGCCTACCCGAGTCACTTATTGTACGAAGACATGCATTGACAACATATTTTCAAATTGTAATATTCTCGACAAGGGTTGTATCAGCGGTGTTAGGTCAGATCATCTAGGTTTTGATATTAAAATTAATAAAATACTAACACCTAAGCCTTTTATTATTAATCATCGACCTCTCTCTGAGTATAGGTTACAAAAGTTAGACTTTCAGATAGATTTGGACCTAGGTTGTAGTCAGTTCTCTTCAAATAACCCGCATGATATTTGTACTCATATTTTTTCAGTCATAAGCAGCAACATTAATCAAATTTGTCCTCGGAAAAATATTGTGGTAAGCGGTAAGTCTTGTTTTAGTGATTGGGCTACTAAGGGTATTAGGAAAAGCAGGAATGTTTTGTTTGAACTGTATTTTAGAAAGTCGTGTACCAGCGATGAAACCTTCCATGAGTATGTTAGGAACTATTCCAAGGTTTTTAAAAGGGTTTGTCTTTTGGCTAAGGCCAAACATACTAGTAGGTTTATTCGTCAATCTAATGATAAAATCAAAGCTGTTTGGAAAACCGTCAACAAAGCGACTGGTAGGACTACTCCGAGGGATACTACATTCACATTGAAAACTAAGCATTCTTCCATTACGGACCCAATCTCTGTAGCTAATCATTTTGAAGACTTCTTTAGTAATATTCCTAAGGAAACCACTAAAAACCTTACGTCTTCTACGGCTAGAGCCGAGATACTTCTTAGGAATAACTTCAGAGCAAGTATTCCCAGTTTTACTTTTAAGCCTGTTTCCATAGTTCAGGTTATAAAAACCTTTCGATCACTTAACATGAAGTCCACAGAAGATTTATGGGGTATGTCAGTTAAGTTACTGAATTCTGTTATTGAGACCATAGCTCCTCACCTCACAGCGTTATTGAACCTGTGTCTAGATCATAGTATTTTCCCTGATGTGATGAAGCAGAGTCGAATTACTCCTATTTTTAAGTCAGGTTGTAAGGAGGATCCCAATAATTATAGGCCGGTTTCTGTTCTTCCTGCTCTTAGCAAGATTTTCGAAAAGATCATACTAGACCAGTTACTTTCTCACTTTAGTGACCACAATATACTACATAAAAATCAGTTTGGTTTTACGAAGGGCAAGTCGACTACGGACGCTGGGACTAAACTTTTGACTCACATCTTTGACGCATGGGAAGATTCACATGATGCTCTAGGTGTATTTTGCGACCTTTCGAAAGCTTTCGACTGCGTTGATCACTCGACGCTGCTTTCTAAACTTGACTGTTATGGTATTCGGGGTCCTGCTCTAGGTCTTGTCAAATCGTATCTAGGAGGTCGGCAACAGAAGGTTAAGATCAACGATGTTTTATCAAAGGGATCATTGCTAGAAATGGGCGTGCCGCAGGGCTCAATTTTAGGTCCATTCCTGTTCTTGTCGTATATTAACGACCTCCCTTATATGATGGATGACCTATGTAATATGGTTTTATTCGCAGATGATACTTCTTTGTTATTTAAAGTGAATAGGAAGGATAAGGATTTGGTAGAAGTAAATAGGTGTTTGGCTCTAGTTTCGGACTGGTTTTCTGCCAATAATTTGCTCCTCAATGCGTCTAAAACTAAGTGTATTAAATTTTCGCTACCCAATGTCCGAGCCATTGAATCCAATGTTTTTTTGGAAGGAACGAAACTTAAAATAGAAAGTAGTACCAAGTTTCTAGGAATAGTGTTAGATTCTAAGTTACAATGGGGATCCCACATTGACGGTCTTTCAGGGAGGCTGAGTTCTGCTGCGTATGCTGTTCGTAAAATTAGGGAACTAACAGATGTAGGAACGGCAAGAATTGTTTATTTTGCTTTCTTTCACAGTATTTTGTCTTATGGCATTTTACTATGGGGGTGTGCCGCGGATTTAGATTCAGTATTTATATTACAAAAACGAGCAATTCGGGCTATTTATAATTTGGGGTCGCAAGCGTCATTAAGGGAACGTTTTAAAACATTTCAGATTCTTACTGTTCCTTCTTTGTACATTTTTGAAAATATATTGTATGCCCGGAAACATCGTATTAATTTTAAAGTTAATGGCGATTTTCATAATTTTAATACTAGGAATAGGCATAAAATCGCCATCTCAGGATGTAGGTTAGCTAGGACTAAAAAGTCCTTCATCTATAGATGTATTCAATTTTATAATAAAATCCCCCGGGAAGTGACTGGGCTCACTGATGGAAGGTTCCGATCACACGTTAAAAACATTCTTATAAGCAAAGCATACTATAAGGTTACTGACTACATTAATGACCGGGAGGTTTGGCATTAAATTTCTGCACACGCAACCTCAGTATGCTATTTTTAGTTTTTGACCTATATCATTATTTTACTTCTATATTTATAGATTTTTTTTTTATATACCTTTTGACATGTTTTTTATTGTTGACATTAGTTATAAGTGACATTTGTATTTAATTTTATTAAAAAAAAAATACCAGCCCGAGTTTCTTGCCGATTCTTCTCGGCTGATGTAATTCCGAATCGGTGGTAGAATCAATTCTGACGTTCATAAGTGCCTCATTGAGGTCTTAACTGAATAAAGAATTTTTGACTTTTGACTTGACTTTTATGTGACTATTGTAAGAGGTCATTTAAGACATTTACCAGTTCATCAAACTTCGTGTCTAAGCTGTAGTATAGTGTACAAAGGGATTGAATTACAAATTGTAATTAATTAATCAACTAAGTAATTAATTGTAACAATAATTTATACTTTATTTCAAAGAGTCTTTTTAAAGACTTTGAACCTACAAATGTTTTTAATTACGCTCGTAAGATCTGTTTGATAAAATTAATAGTCTTTTCCATTCACGGGACTATTAAGGAGTCCCGGTCTTTTGGAAGGCTAATATGGGGCCAAAGCCAACACACGGAAGCCCTTTGACATATTTAATCTTGTGTAAAGGATGCACAATCCGGCGACTATCCCTGTATAACACTATAAAATAAAATACTTAAAAGTTATTATTATGAATCTTCTAGATATTGCCCCATGGTTTTACCCACGCAAATTCTGAATTCATGGGAATATCTGCAAAAATTATCACATCAAGCAAGAAAATAAATATATACCGGATGTTAGTAGGTAAGTATAAGATTTATAAGATACTTTAATTGAACTATCACAATGGACTTCCACTTATTTTAATACAAACGACATTTAAATCAAATTGCTACTGAAATTCCAACTTAATAACCTTGTTACTATACAAAGAAATAATTATTACATTTTTATTATTATTTTATCAAGTTTTAAGTTAATAACAAGCTTCTAAAACAAATAAAATAGTATTCCGTTTTTTTAAAGACAACAAATATTTCAATATTTAAATTTTGTTTTGTTCAAAGTTGTTATTTACCATAAAATATTAAAAAAAGCAAAATATGTCATCGTTTGATGAGATAAATCGAGTTTCGCGATCAACTCGCGGCGATGACCTCCTGAAAAGTCAATTTGCTTAGGACCTCACTTTTCCCAGTTTGACAGTTAATAAAGGCTCCGATAGACGCGTAATCTGAATTGCTAATGTTATTTTTCTTTAAATTACTTCGCTGTGCCGAGGATTAAACGTCTATTATATTCAAAGATTGTTTGCCTTATCGGGACCTTATTGCTCGTCTGCAGACTATCGGCCTTTACTGGTACTTTTAATGAACGCATCTATTTCTGCTCTATCGTATCCGTCGACGGACAATAAAGCGAGAAAATTTCTTTTAATCAAATTACTTTGAGAGATTCACAAAAGTGTTTATTCTCAAATAAAATGGTCGGGAATTTGAACGTTAAAAGGAAAATGGTCGGTTTCAACTGAGATCTTTAGGAATATATTATTTTGTTCAATTTAACTGAACAAACAATTAGATTGGGATTGTGTGCTTAGTGTGTTTTCGTATTTATTAACATTAAGCGTTACGTGGTGTGTAGGTAATTGGACTGGTAGTACTTTTAGAAACTAAGTAATCTTTATTCTCAGCAATTAATTTTGGAGTATTAATTTAAAATATACATATAGTCCAACATTGAACCACCTTTTATAAATCGGTCAGTAATCAAAACCTTTAAGTAAAGAATTCCTTTACTCATGTGACTAGTATGATGACAAAGCAGTAAAAAGAACAAATACCTATAACTTAAAGTGAAACATACGAAAACCTAAAAACTAATTCACAAATGGAACGCCAAATTTAATTTAAATTTCCGTTCAAAACAATCATTCGTTTCAATTACAAGTTCACTTGATTGGTCAATATGTTTTCGTTTGTTGGATAGAAGCAAAGTCCATTAAGTGGATGAGAAGTGTGTTGGCGAAGGGTGAGGTGTCATACCAATAATCAATTTGCAAATGTTTGCTTATCAATCGAACATGACTGCGTCAGGGAATCGACTGTACAAAGCACATATTGTGATTGGTCACCGATTAGTGACGTCATCGAGTTTGATCTACTCATTTTAATGGCTTCTTGTACACTGGTTAATGACGTCATTGAGTGTCTTTTTATGATTATGGTCATTTGATTTTCAATGATAAGTTTTTCATCAACATGTCTTCGCATGGGTGATAATTGTGTGGGTGTTGAATGAGTGTGTGTAGTTTCTGATACCCTAGATACAAGCTCCAAGCTTAGTTAGGGGTCAGTTACTAGTATAATGAGATAATGTAGTGAATGATTATGTTATGTTATAATTATTATGGTTATTTCTGCTCACTGCAATAAGTGAAAGTGAGAGAGAGAGGCTATGTCCTGCGTTTTGGATTCTTATAAACCGATAGTTTAATGTTTTAAAGTATTTTAATAAAGGGTTACGGATTCGATTACTATGCAAGTTACAATTGTTGTTTGGTTCACAAATTTAATTCTGAATGTATGCGCAAATGTTTAAATCGTGAACTTACATTAACAATATACTCATACACTCCAACCCCTTAACTTTTCCGCCGGTCAATAACCCTCAAAAAGAAAACATTTAACTTGAAAATTGTTGTTCAAACAAAAACTTAACAAGTAAATGGTTAAATTGTCCGAATAGCAATGAACTGAATTCAATAATAAATGTTTAAAATACTCTAATAGAGTAATATTGGCCCAAATGTTGGAGTATGTTGGCGTTATAGTTGTATCAAATGTGCTTTGGACACGCCAACTGGTAGGATTACTGACCTTTAATGTAAACTTAAATGTATTTATTTTTATTTATATTGTTATTAGCCTTTATTTGCTTTAGAAGGAAACAAAATTGGCCGTGAGGAAGAAGTTGACTACGGGATGAAGTTGAACTTGATACACTGTTGTATCACTTCACTACATAGTATAAAACAAAGTCGCTTTCTCTGTCCCTATGTATGCTTAGATCTTTAAAACTACAACAACGGATTTGATGCGGTTTGTTTTAATAGATAGAGTGATTCAGTAGTAAGGTTTTTAGCAATGTTATCCCCATATTCCTACGGGAACGGGAACTACGTGTGAAAACGCGGGGCGCTGCTTGACAAATAAAAATGATTGGTCAAAGTTTTGGGAAACACAGACTTAAATATCTTACTAATAAAAGTTACTGACACATTAATAGGTTCATACAAACTAAGCTATGAATCTAGGATACGAAACAAAACCTAGACCGAGAAACATTTGTGGCTATAAGTTAAGGCCATAAAAAGCATTATTTAAAAAAGGCCTATTAACAGCTTAAAAAACAAATAAAGCACAAAAAACTTGAGTAATTATAAAGTTCTAGATATGAACATCCATTTATAACCCATCGAATAAAGCAAGTTATTATGTCGTCAACTATAATTCGAATCGAAGGTAAAGTTGAATGCACACGCGAGCATTTACCGCGATTACCCGTCGCATTTCATTCCCTAGTTGTACACGCGGTTTTAAAGGCAAAACTCTTTTGTTTATTAATAGTCGGACGTCGAACACGCTACACCGAATCACGTTATAATGACTTCAAATTGATCGGACGTCTAGACGTCGGACAGACTTTAAGGTTGTGTTGCTATCTTCATTTTAATATTAGACTGGCAGCACCCCGCGTAATTTACAATCCCTAGAGAGTTTTGTCATAAAAATACCCAACGTTGTTATTCCTAAACTTTTAAATAATATTTTGTATAAAATAATTCAATCGGTTTAGTAGTTTTTTTGCGAAAGACTAAAAATATCCATACATACTCACTCAAATGTAAACTGACAAAAGCTATGTGCTGGGTTGGTTTGATGTGTATACAAGATGGTCAGATTTGGGAACATGTTAATTATTAAATTTGCACAGTTCCTAGTCCTACAAACAGAACGTCAAACACAATACACCAAATCATGTTAAAATGATTTCAGACTCGGATCGGACGTCTAGACGTCCAGCGTATTTTGGGGTCGTGTGGTGCTATCTTTTTTTTATTAACGAATTTGCATAGTTAGTGGTGGAATAGAGACCTATTTTCTGACTGAAAGTGAGCTCAGAAATGCTATACATTGTCCACTTAAGTGAGGGTTGTATGTTTCAGATTATTGGGTCTTAGAACATTATTGATTTTTAAGAAATTACTACATATTTATTCAATTACTTTCCCTTTACATTCCGTTCCTAAATCTTTTATTGACTTAACTCAATGAACATAAATCTTTCGTTATTGTCTTTATAAGGATTTAAATCTTAGGGTGCCTTTCTACCAGAGCTATGCTAAGCTACGTTGCTATGGATGCGTTCGATATGCAACAATCAAAGTCATTGGTTAGTGCTATGCTATATGGACTAATAGATAGTGGAAAGGCACCCTAAAACTCCTATTCATTTAAATAAATGGATATCTAATTAACCAGTAAGATCTTCTTTAATAAATTTTAGTTTAAAATCTTAATAAGTAGCGGAAAATTAATTTCTCATAACAATGAACGTCAAATAACCTTGCCGCTTTAATTTTAAGTGATTATATCTTAGAAATTGGAAAGGGATTGAAATAAAGTTATTGTGACAGAGTTATAATTACGCCAAGTTGACGAGCAACACTATTCCCTAAAAGATATTATTATAAAGTTAAGAGATTCTAATACTGATTCAAAGAAAACTGGTTATCAATTAAAGTAGGAAATTATTTTCATGAAATAATTATTTATTATAGAAATACTTATAATTTAATTGGCTTATCTTTCTGTTTTGATATAAGTACTTTAAAGTATGGCACTTGTAGAATTAGTTTTGTCGAACAGTCTTTCTTCATCACTGCATAGTATAAAACAAAGTCGCTTTCTCTGTCCCTATGTATGCTTAGATCTTTAAAACTACGCAACGGATTTTGATGCGGTTTATTTTAATAGATAGAGTGATTCAGTGGGAAGGTTTTTAGCAATGTTATCCCCATATTCCTACGGGAACGGGAACTACGCGGGTGAAACCGCGGGGCGCCACTAGTAAACTATATAGTACTAGAAGTACTTTGTTCGTTTTTAGTCAAGTTCATAAACTATCACTGTAAGGGCCTGTTTCACGACCTTCAAGTAAAGTTACTCACCAAGTAAAATTAGTTTTGTCTCTTTCTTACTTTATATCAAGTGACAAAGACAAAACATGTAAGCTACTCGGAACGTTACTTGAAGATGATGAAATAGGCCAAGCGATTACATTTATTGTCACATTGCCATCGCCACATCAAATTTCTCCCCCCACTATACCAAACATGTAGCTATGAAAGTTATTTACCAATACATTTACGTAGCGTAAGTTCTGAGAAACATCCAAATATTTACCTGTAAGTACAACTTAATATGAACGTAATATTTAATAATCTTGCGTATTTATTAATATGGCGAATTTGCTGTGAATTCCCGTATATTTTAATAAAATATTACACAATTTTGGAAGGAAATGTTTTCAGAAAAAATATTTTTCTTACAATTGGCTGTTTATTATTGAAGTATTATATGACGTTGAGGTAATATATAAAAGGGTTTCTTCTTCATCAGCTCATATAATGTAACCTTAGTAATTTAGGAAAGTGTAGTATACGGTACATCCTACTAATATTATAAAGCCGAATGTTTGTGAGTGTGGATGTATGGATGTTTGTTCCTCTTACACGCAAAAACTAATGAATGGATTTTAATGAAATTTGGTACTGATGTTTCTCATACCTAGGAATAACACATAGGATACTTTTTATATAGGATACTCTTTAATTCCCATGGGATAAGGTTCCACGCGGGTAAAACCGCGGGGCACAGCTAGTATAATATAATTCAAACTTACCAAGAAAATGGGGATTGAGCACTAATTGTACCATAAATTAGAAACTAGTACAAAATATACCTTCAATTCAAATAAAACCATTAATCTTACGAAAGATTACAATATATAACGATTTAGTTATGAAATTAATTATATGCCGTGATACAACCATACATAAAGAGCATTAAAGTAGAATATAATATAATTAATTTTATTTAATAATAAAAAATAATAATTTTATTTAAATTTATTTCACATGACACCTCATAAATATTCTACTTTAAGTAGCTACTGCAATGCGACTGTAGTTACATGACATACAGGATTTTAATAAATATTGTATTGCTAAACATGTCAGCCTGTATTCCATTTAACGAATGGTTTTAAAATGGTTCTTTTATATTTAAAAGGTGAATGGGCCACTATTTATATCTATTTAAAATCTACTACCACGTTTCTTAGAAAATAATATCATACCGTTTTTAAGAATTTGAAACGAACTTATAACTTTCTTTTCCTGTTCTATTTGTACAAACTTTAAAAAAAATTTTTTAGCATATATTTTCTTTGATTCCCTTCACTTGAGGTAAGATATATTATAAAGTTTCATTTAAATTGGTCGCCTAGTTTTTACGTAAAAGAGAAAAAATCCTCCATTCACCCATTCATACATCCTTACAAAGTTTCGCATTTATAAAAGTACTTACTATTTGAATACAGAGAAAAAGTTAAACACCAATTTGTATTATCTATTTCTTAGAATATTTATGAATCGTAAATTTATTTCATATTGAGTTATTCAAATGAAGAACGAATAAAGACGGTAAATTAACTCGCAAATTACTGTTTCCTATTAACCGGGTTTAGTAATGAAGGTCGTTCTATTCATGATATTTTGTATCAAAAAATTGATAAATTAAGGTTTTCTTGACATTAATATTAACAACTAGTTACTTTAATTTTGTACACATCTAACTTTTAAATACTTTTAGTTTTATTACCACTGTAAAATTATGTTATTATTTTTTGGAAAAATGCATTCAAAATGTACGACTCAGCCGGGTTAATTATTATTATATCTTCATTTTAATGTTGTTATTTCAAAAGTTTACAAAATCATGTTTATAGATAAAAATTGCTAATAAAATATTATTCAGTTTTTATAAAATTCTTAACTAGTTTAGCAAAACGGTCTTCTAAAAGATATACCTTCTTTTATAAAGCTCGAAACTAATTTGTAAGTTTAAAATTAAGTACTTATAAGTTTCTTTGAATAAGTTTATTATTATTTGCTTAATTAAGTAATTTGATTTAGTAATTTTTTACATTTTTTTTGACTAGACTATAACCTTTTCAATATTTGTATTTTCTTTTAACATAATCATTCACTACATCATATCATTACAGTAACTGACCCCTAACTAAGTTCGAGACTTGTATCTAGGGTATCAGAAACTACGCACACACTCATTCACACACACATACCCAGGCCGAGATAAACATTTGTGGTTCACATAAATACTCGCATTTTATACGAGTTATAACATGGAGCCTGTACTTATGTATTATTTGCATATATACACCCTTATTTTGAAATTGCGATACCTTATCTCACAGCTAATGTATACGACGGGTGACAATATAATAGTGAAGTTAGTTTTTTTCTTTTGCTTTTATTTAAAAAGTTATGATAAGTCAAAGATTTTCAAAATCCCGCCGAATTTTATTGTTATTCTACACCGAACGCTGCGATACACAGCTGAGCGCGGTCATCGACCCGAGCCGTCACAGAATACTTGATAGCTAGTGTGCCGTCTGGTAATACGACATTTATTTGGTATTTTTTAAGGATAAGTAATCGACTATCATTTTTGATATTTTTATTGGATATATGGATTCAGTTACTGCTACAGATATTCTGATTTTAATAAGTCCCATATTTTCAAAATAGGGGTGTATAAGTATTTATTGGAACCTATCAGGAACTTAGTGGTCAGTTACTATTATGAGATGATGTAGTGAATGATTATGTTATGTTGTTATGTTATGTAATATTGGCTGAATCTATTCTGCTAAAATTGGGCTGTACAAATAACCCCATTAGAATAATAATCAATCGTAGATTTCATTAAATAAAATAAATATCAATACCTTTTTACGTTCCAATTTTGTACAAAGAATTTAAATATCTTATTAAATAATCGAAAAGGTTACTCTTTTCGTTTATTTAAGAATATTATTAAATACAACGAATGCCCTCCAGACATAACGAGATAAATAAAATGAATTATATCAATACATTTAATAAAAATGAATATTTAACAATACCTTCTACAATACTTCGCATGTTACAAATTCCTTAGAGATGTAAGGGATAAAATATCAAATTGAATTGATATTTTAGCTACATTTGATATGAAAAACGTAATAACTGAAGTAAAATTTATTCTGCAAACATGTTTTTATACGTTAATAAATTTTTTACGACTTCTAATATCATTTCAATAACTTTTTATCGGACTATAAGATGTCACTGCTGGACAAAGATCTTTGAAAAACTAATATGAATAAAATTATTAAGAATGAACATTATTCACCACATGATCTTATAATGTTGGTGATCCCAAATTCAAGGCATGTTTCAACTTACATTCATTCACGTAAACACACCGAGAGATAAATATTTGCAGATGTGGATAGCACAAATATTTATCTGCCTTGCATTGGAATAGAACCTGCAACCCATTGTTTAGTATGGTGAACTCTCGGCCTTTTTTATGTTTTATAATCAAATAAAATCTAACCAAGAATTTAATCAATCAGTTATTTTAACTTGAATTTATTCAAATATTGGGTTGTAAATGAATGTAATACCAATTACAAAATTATTTTTATAATAATTTCATTTCTATCAACAAATTCCAAGCATTGATCCCTCGGTATTCTTGGTACAAAGATATTTAATCTAATAAAGGTAATTTAAATTCCTTCCATATTTTAAAATTACGAATAACAAGAAAAATTGTTATTGTTTTTTAATTATACTAGCAGTTTATCGTGGTTTTATGCGGTTTGTTTAATGTAGCATAGTCTTCTATGTAATCTTACAGTCTGTAAATAAAAACCTTCGATATTTTTAGATTACTGCATACAAACATACGATACGAAATTCTTTATTGAATACCAATATGCCTTATAAATAAAAATGAATGGATACATATAAAATGCTTATGAGGTATACAAAGGGCGGTCTTATTGCTTAGAGCAATCTCTTCCAGACAACCTTTGGATGGACAGTAAAGTAGGAACGAATAGGGGAAGGCTGGTGTAATTTATTTGATAATTTTGAAGAGAACATAATTATAGATATAAGGAGTAATATTTTTTGAAGTGAAAACTTCTTTAGCGGCGCTGAGCACTTTTTTTGTATGGGTAAAAACTTTCAAACTCGCGTCAGGGTCACGTGATGCTGATCGAAAAAGCGTAAGATCAGCATCACGTGACGTTTATGATAACTGAAGTAAGAAACAAACATTGTATTCTACCTCATAAATGATAGTACTTTTATACTTATAATTAAACACAACGTTAATATTGAAGTTTTCACTTCTGCCGGCACTCCCGGAGTGCTACCTTTTTTTTTAATTCGGACACAAACACCTATGATATGTGACATATCATAAGATCGCGATCTAGCCCCAAACTAAACAATACTTGTACTGTAGATACCTACTAGACAATGTATAGATATTATAATCATATCCCAAAATAGAAAAAAATATCCCAAGACAAGTAAACCAAGTCCATGCACACAAAAGTTTGCCTTAAAAGAGAATCGAACTCTTATTACCCTAACCTTTAGCATAGCAAAGGGTTACTGAAAACTACACCACTTGAACGTCAGTTGCCATCTTGTTCATTTTAAAGTCCCATGCCGTCCCATTTCGTCCCACGCTCGTCCCATAGTAAGGGACGGCATCCCGATAAACCCATAAATTTAGTTTAGCCACAACTTCATCTTATGAATAAATGTCGTAATTTGAAGACCTACTGAATGGAATATCGAATGTTATATCATTGGAATTTGAGTTCTATTCCGACTGTATTAGGACTCAAAGTTCTGCAAAAATGATTTGTGATTGGTGTATTTATGTATGTTAATAACTCTAAAACCTTTTAATCAATAGTGGGACGTACAGAGATTTTTTGAAACTTGATGTTTTAAATTTGACAAGATAGTAGTTTATTTTTAATTAAGTGTAACAAAAATCACGGATGACAGAACTAAATCTCTAAAAATTAAAAAAAAGACTCTATTTTGTAAAAAAAAATGAAAGGTTCGAAACCGGGGCTTGCAAACTCTGGGACAAAATCAATATTAAGTTGATATCGAAATTTAGCAATAAACTTAATTATGTGTGGATACAATAGTCTACAACTTCTATAAATAACAGCCAACTCATCAGTAATCTGGCCACAGTAACAATAACTACGACTGTGACACCCCTGACAGAAGCGAATAACGTTTATCGGTTCTCAGTACCATAACAAATTTCACTCTTCATTTGCACGCCGTTTTAGGGCTGTCAAATCCTAGTATTACAAGTTTACATGCGTACACATTGGTGCCTTTATCTTGTTTACTCAGACGGTGGCAACCCTCGACATATTTGATTACAATTGAAATTCGTCGCAAGAAGTTAGGGTTGACGCGCGTTACGCAATCTCACGTAAAAGCTAACCTGCTTAACATACATATGATTAGATTAAATTATCATTATGTAGTATGTACTTGTGAATTCATTAAATGTTTATGCTTTTGTTTTAACTTTTTAAATAACCATATACTTACTTCATTTTTTTAATCATTTTGTTAAGCGCCTCGTCCAGTATCATGTGTATCTTTCTGATAAACTGAAAGACCCGCGTTCGATTCCTGGATCGAGTAAAATATATAATCGTTATAATACAATTGTTTAAACGCATAATATTATCACCAGTGAGAGCTTTTGAACTGCAGTAGAATATTACTTTTATGCTCCTACTATATCAACTGACCTCTAACTAAGTATATTACATTTATCTAGAATATTACAAACTGCTCATACATTGATTATATTCTTGGTCTAGATCGAGATAAAACTTTTTGCATTACATCTGGTCCCGGCATTACCAAACACACATTTATTTTGAGCTGAGTCTAAAATATTAATTCTCACGTTTTATTTATGATTGTATCCAAACAATATGAATATGAGGGTGAGTTTGTTTGTTGTCACCATGAAACATATGAAACATAATTGTGCATAGAGAATTACGCGAGTAAAATCACGAAGTACAGCTATCTCAATAAACTTACCTCGTTTGGAAATCGAACCTGAAATGATTTTTATGTCGACTGTCTCCAGAGTCGTAACGTTAACTTTTAAAATATAAGAGTGAAAACTATCAAATCCTTAACTAGGAATCAATCTATCAACGTAAAATTTTATTCCAATCTGTTCAGTAGTTTAAACGTAAGTTAAAGGAGTTACTTTCCTACTTTCCCATTTCTAATAATATTAGCAATTATTAATTTATTATTAAAACTAGCTGTGCCCCGTGGTTTCACCCGTGTAGTTCCCGATCCCGTGGGAATTTCGGGATAAAAAGTATCCTATGTTCTTTTCCGGACCATAAGCTACCCCTGTACCAAATTTCAAGTCAATTGGTCCAGTAGTTTAGCCGTGAAAAGGTAACAGACAGACAGACAGAGTTACTTTCGCATTTATTATTAAAATACGAAAGTAACTCTGTCTTTTATATAGTTAGGATTACTAATACACCTTAGTTAAACTGTCTTAAGGGACATATTTAATACCTATAAGCTTTTAAAAGGCCTTCAAATAATTTTATGTACTTGTTTATTTTATTAAGTATATCGTGGTTTCAAAGGCCAACGAACTCTAGCCTCATTTTCATAAGTAATATACTGAATTTAGAATAATTTGACTATAAAAAGCCTACGCCCGTTAAACTAACAATGTTGTAAAATTTGGTTTAACTATCATAAAATTGGTAATGAACATGGATTTTATAGTCTTTCAAGGAATAAGAGTTTAAGAAAGATTATTATCTACAACATGGATTTTCTTGGAAGATATTTTAGAACATTTATTTATTTATTTAGGTATTGCCAACCAAACACACACAAATAAAAATTACAAAAATATTACTTATAGTCTATGTTCTGGTGTGTGTGCTAATTACAGGCATGCACAGCACTCATACAATAAAAAAAAAATGAGACAGTCAACTTAAAAACAAAACAAAATATAAGGAAAAACACAATTAAACATCCACGTGTTTATCACTACTTAGTACAAAACACGGGACGAAAGAACTATCTCTTTCTGTTTGGACGTTCCTAAACATCACATACGCCTTATTAATTATCAAGAATATTACACATTTTTAGTCTGACTAGCAGCGACCCGCGGTTTCATCCGCGTAGTTCCCGCTACCTTGAGAAAGCGGGGATAAAATTATACTGAAAACTTTCCTCTTGAATTACTCTATCTATCAAAGAAAACGGTATCAAAATCCGTTGCGTAGTTTTGAAGATCTAAGCAAACATAGGGACATAGAGAGAGACATAGACAGAGAAAGCGACTTTGTTTTATACTATGTAGTGATTAGTAGTTGTCCCTTTAATATCACATCATATATAGTTCCTACAATTACCCATTAAGCATAATTTTTAATAATTTAAAATTGAACCTTATTCATATAATAATAAGACCTAAAAACCACCCTAAAGCATTATGTGTACAGGTAAAAAGAAAACCAATTTTCGGCTTATTTCCTTAAAAACCCGGGCTTTTAGCAACACAAAGAATGTTATGAGAATTAAAAACAAAATTAAGTGTTGGGGAAGAACCCACATTTTGTTATTGAAAGCAAACAGTTTTTGTGAGGGCAACTGGGTCAAGTGCGAGTCGGGACAAGTGCCCTGATCACCGTATTTACAAATTTAAGCTTACGCGTACGTACAAGAGTTTTATTAATTTGCTTTATTATATTCTGAAGAGGTTTGTCGAGTGGTTATCGCCAGTCCGAAAAGTTGAGGCGTAACAAACGGACGCGATTTGACCCAACTTTACATCTAAATATAGGATACTAGCGGCGTCCCACGGTTTCACACGCGTAGTTCCCGTATTAATATGAATATGGGGATAAAATTATGCTAAAAACCTTCCCATTGAATCATTCTATCTAGTAAAACAAACCGCATCAAAATCCGTTGCGTAGTTTTAAAGATGTAAGCCTAAATAGGGATAGAGAAAGCGACTTTGTTTTTTACTATGTAGTGATATAACTCGGATGTCTCGGAGCGATGAGCGCAGTACAGTGTATACTGTGTCTGTTATGGGCATATTGCTTAGCGGTTGCCTGCTCCACCTCGATCGAATACAATAAGAAGAAAGAACATTAATAAAATATATACAATTTTGAGTCATACGTTTTAGTAAGCGTTGTATAAAGATATTTGAACAATATTATTCACTTGCAGCGCCCCGCGGTTTCACCCGATAAAACTCGGTTATAAAACCTTCCTCTTGAATTACTCTTTATTAAAAAAAAAAACGTTTCAAAATCCGTTGTGTAGTTTTAACGATTTAGGGACAGACAGACAGCGACAGCAACGTTATATTATAAAATATAATGATTAAATAAAAACATAATAAATAAAGTTTTCTTTATTATAATTCAAAAATTACCAATGTAAGTGTGAACCAAGGTCGGTTCATTGTTACTTAATGCATGTTATTGTTGTATCAGTTCAAAGTAATCTATACCATTATCGCGCACTATTGTCTGACAAATTTAATGGTGTTTTGTAAAACGTTGAATAATACGTAAAATGTATATTCATTTTAAATATCATTTAGAGTTTATATTTTACGCCTTCAAATATACTAAGCTAATGATCTAAAAGTTCGCATACATGTTTTTGTATAGACCACCAACATTAAATATAAGACACCAAAATATAAATGTTGCCTAAAATAATTTTAAATAAAACTTGACAATTATTGTCAAGTTTTATTTAAAACTAGTAGCGCCCCGTGGTTTCTCTCGCGTAGTTCCCATTCCCGTGAGAATACAGGGATAAAATATAGCCTATTACTTGCTGATTATATAGCTTTCTATTAGTGAAAGAATTTATGAAATCGGTTCAGTAGTTTCGGAGCCTTTTTTACAAACAAATAAACAAACAAATCGTTTCTTTTTAAAATATTAGTAGAGATGGTTTATTAGAAAAGGGAATTTGCTGCGTAAAATCACGAGACCAAACTAGCAATAAATATTAACTTTTGGTTGACGCACAACCGATACGTAATTTGTATAAGAGTACCTTCTTTATACTATGTAAAGGCCCCAAGAAGACACAGAACTTCTTAATAAATTAAACATAATACCTTTAAAAAAATAAGATAAAACATATTCTAAAATTCAAAGTTCTCTTACTAAAATCTAAAAACGAAATCCATATAAAACATTTAAGTTTTCTCATACCATTAAACGAGAATCCGTCAGTAATTAATTCAAGTGTCCGTGATATGAATACTGGACCAACGTTTAGTGGGATGTCTATAAATTATGGGGATTATCGGAACATTTGTAGGAACGTCACGTAATCAAAACGTCAATTCGATAATGCACGATTAATTGCTCTTAAATAATTAAAACCTGTTTTAGTTTAAGAAATATTTGGTTTATTTACTAACAGCCTTACCAATAAAAAATACCCACTGTGTATATTCTTGATATAACGAATTATTAATATGTTTCACACTCGTTATATCAAGAATATACACAGTGGGTATTTTTTATTAGTAAGGCTTTAAGTTTATTGTGCTATTCACGTATTTTAAAGAATTCGTGAATTCAACATAAGAAAACGAAACATCAGATAATCTACACTTAATATTATACAGAGGAATGATTTGTTTGTTTGTAACGAATACGCTCCGAAGCTAGTGAACCGATTTCAAAAACCCTTTCACTAATGGAAAGCTAATTTATCAGTGCGTGACATAGGCTATGTTTTATCTCCGTATTTCCACGGGAACGGGAACAACGCGGGTGAAACCGCGGGGCGCTACTAGTGTTAAATAAAATAAAAAACACGACAAAAGTATTTTAAAGTAGTTTTATTATATTGTATTACCTCAGCTGGCTTGAACCCAGGACCATATATTTTACTATTGAAAATTAGTTTTTTTAAGGACTACGAAATTTAATACCCGATTAGCTACGCATTATATTAGCTACGCGGAAGCCTACGTCGTAGCAGCTACGATGCCCGTAGCGGTTTTAAGATTAATTTAAACTCGTTTTAAGTGTCGTTATTTTAAGTGCAAAGTGAAAAAGTTTATTTTTATGGCATAAGTTAAGTATAAATATTTCACATTATCGAATTCACCTGAAATTTTCGAAGGTAGTTACAAAAAGGTCTTACATAAATATGTGTAATATAGAGTACATAAAATCACTTAAATTTGTTTACCTCTGACGGGAATCGAACCAACTACCCGTAATTAAGAGTCAAACATAACGATCACTGCACTAACGATCGTTAATGTTAATTCCTTCTATTATTCACGTTTTTCCTTATATAAATAATATTATCATAATTTCCTATTGATTACGATCTTTTCATAAATATCCGATGAACGGAACGCTCTTCAATAATGAAAGAAATGTATAAATGAAGGGTCACTTCTGTATCAATAGTTTTTTAGGGTTCCGTAATCTATGGGTAAAAACTGGACCCTATCACTAAGTTTCCGATGTCTGGATGTCTGTCTCTATAGTTATTAAGACAAAAATTATTATAAAAAATCAAAAGAAAGATAATTATATCCCATTAATCATATTAATTTTAGTCTGTCTGTCACCAGGCTGTATCTCATGAACCGCGATAGCTAGAGAGTTGTAATTTTCCAAAATTTTCCAAGTGGGGCTCCTGTACAGAAGATTTTTTTGACGAACAAATGTGTTTTTTTTTTGCCTTTATTCTAATATTCTACGTGTATAAATAATGGTAGGTACGGAATCCTTCTTGTACGAGTTCGACTCGCACTTGCCCGGTATTTTCTACTTGTATTAGTTGTACTTTATGATAACTATCAGAGGAAGGCAATCAATCGATTTTGTTAATGGTCCGGATTGCCCTTAATGAGTTAAATTATCGTCAAGAAATCTTTGTTCACTTGGAAAGGAAAAAAAAATACAAAAATGTGTTGTTATATATTTTTTGTTACTGGGAATTTGAACCATGGATTAAATATAGTTTTTCTAGTTATCATAGTTATTAGCAATCAAATTATTATGATTAACGGGATATTTACCATGAATATTATTTATTTCGAGTTTCAACAGCGACGAAATATCGGAAACTCGAAATAAATAATATACATGGTAAATATCCCGTTAATTATAATAATTTGAGTGCATGGATTAAATGTTTAATAATAAAATTAAGTTTGTTTTAAATACTAAACTAAGGGATTATCTTTAGGATATGTTTTATCCCAATGTTATAAGATATTTAGCTTGCGTTGCCTTACGTGCGTGTCTTGTGGTATCTGCCCACTTTTTTTAATACGAAACTTTGGCGCAATATGTTCAGTGTTTTAAAATGTGTGTGAATAAGTCAGTTACTGTTGTCACATATAGAAGGCAACTTTTTACATGTAACAAATAACTTAATAATTATATCATTAAATTAAAAATTTAAATTAAAACTAAACTGAAATCGGTTCATCCGTTCGGGAGCTATGATGCCACAGCAGATAGATACACACACACATCCATACACACACACAGACACGTCAAACTTATAACACCCCTCTTTTTGCGTCGGGGGTTAATAAAATTATTTCGACTAATAATATCAAACAGTTAAAGTTAAATAATTTTGTAGTAATTATAGATATTAGGTTATTTTAAACCGGTCAAACTAACTCATATATTATTCCACTAGCAGCGGCCGCGGTTTTACCCGCGTAGTTCCCGTCCCCGTGGGTATTTGGGGATAAAAAGTATCCAATATTCTTTCCCACATCATAAGCTACCCCTGTACCAAATTTCAAGTCAATCGGTTCAGTAGTTTAGCCGTGAAAAGGTGACAGACTGACAGACAGAGTTACATTCGCATTTATAATATTAGTTAGGACTAGTTAGGTAGGACTAGTTAGGATTATTCCATGAACTCTGTACACACATTCCCGTAAAACATATTACAGCATGCAAAGTATTTCTATAGTTTAGTAAAACTCGGTTTTTATGGACGCATTGAGTAAATTGCGAAACTTTACAATGTATGGAAATAAATTTTGTTGATGCCATTCAAACGGTCGGTGGTAATGGCGTTTTCAATATTTTTATAGTTAAATTTAATTTAGGATATGGAGATATTTATGTCACAATCTTAGCATAGCAGTGTATTGTAAATATTTATTTTTGTAATTAAGTTTAGTAATCACTTTAAATATTACTAGCAGCGCCCCGCGGTTTCACTCGCGTAGTTCCCATTCCCGTAGGAATACAGGGATAAATTGATTAATAGCCTATGTTCCTCGCTGACAATATAGCTTCCCATTAGTGAAAGAATTTTTGAAATCGGTTCAGTAGATCCCGAGATTATTACAATTGAACAAACTAACAAACTTTACTTCTTTATAATATTAGTATAGATGAAATGTACCAACATGAAATCGTAAAATCTACGTACTTATACATAAAATATCTCGAGTTAACTTTTGAGTCTGCCTATGCAAAATGGCCTTATTATATATAAAATCATAATAAAAAACAGGTAACCAAAACCCAATAAACATTAAAATTTAAATTATCTCAAAACAAACAACGATAATTTGTTTTTAACGTGTATACTTAATAAGTGCACAACGAATAATTCCATCTGAGAATCAGATTAATTTACACGAAATGATTACCGGCTATAAACTTTAAACCATCAAGATGTAACATTAATCTTATAAAATGTAAAACAGAAAAGAATTCCTCAAAAATTACTTACAAAAAAAACAAAACAACCAACCCGCCGTCCTAAAATTACGCGATTAACCCGAAATCCTTCAAGACCCTTTGACTAATTATTGCAAAATTTTCTTAAAAATATTTTTCCTTCCTTCTTCCTTAAGTAAAGAATACACTTACCTACTGTAATCCTCTAATCACGAAGCACAGCACGTCCTACTTAGAGTTAAATATACACAGTCATTTTACTAAAAAAAATAACACTCGACAATTTTCGGAGATGCCGCGTGTTCCTGTTGGTCCGATTAGCCGTCCACCCTCGTCGGCGGTCGGATATCGACTGTTATGTACCGGCGAACGATAGCCAGCAACAACGTGGTAGACCTTCGAAGCTGCAATGACCACAGCGCATGCGTTCACTAACCATCTCTTAAATCTCTTTACAAACTTAACCATTTAAAAACATTGTAAATTAAACCCTATGTGTAGGCTGTGAAAGGTCATGTAAATGTAATTATTTTGATGGTAGCCGTGAATCGTTTAAAGAAAGTTGAGAACTACATGTCGAGTGAAACTCGGTTTGAGTGGAGTCGTCGGTTTAATGAATGGAATTGTGTGAATGATGTCGCGTCTTCAGTCTTCACTCCACGAGTTGAGGTATTACGAGTTTTTCATTATTTTGCCGAGTTGTTGATGGCTTCAACTTTGCTTGGGAACTTGAGTGGAATATGTTTGGTAACATTCGTTTTTATGATTTTGCTGTTACTGGTTTTATATTGTTGTATAGTATACTACCAGTTATTAGCAAACGGTTTCCGTAATGAGCTTTCTAATTGCAAAGAACACTTTCTTATTGATAATATTGGCATACTTACATATTCCTTCTTAGTATAGTTCTGGCTCAATGCGTGTTGGTGATCTCAAACCCGAGTCACGTTTGAAAAATATGCATCACTTGACCTAAGAATTAAATTCGGGACTATAGTCTTTGTGAAAAGGCCTAGACCGCGTTTAATTAGTAACTAACAATTTTATATAAAATTCGAAACATAATTTCATTACAACACGCTCATTTTGAACAGTTAGTTTAATTATAATTACTAAGTTAATTGTTCTACTAACAAATATAAAAATTCAATCAATTATAATGCATGTATACCTACTATTATACTTAATTCTCCGTCTGACCTCGTTCAAAGGTAAATGGGTCCACTACATGTCAATAATGTGGGGTTAAATCGATGTCTGTTTAAATACTCTATCTAATATATAAAATTCTCGTGTCACAGTTTTCGTTGCCATACTCCTCCGAAACGGCTTGACCGATTCTCATGAAATTTTGTTAGCATATTTAGTAGGTCTGAGAATCGGCCAACATCTATTTTTCATCCCGGAATTTTCACGGGAACGGGAACTACGCGTGTGAAACCGCGGGGCGCAGCTAGTTTTCTATAAAATATTCTCTACTAGCAGCGATTCGCGTTTCACACGCGTATATTCAGATGCAGTGAGCATGCGGGAATTAGCTTAAGTAACTTGATAATGAAGCTTACAATTAATGAAATAATTTATCAAAATCGGTTCAGTAGTTTGTATGTTGAATAAGTAGATGAAACGGTAATAAACGAATTTTTTTTATTCATACAAAGATTTCGAAGAATTGTAACCTCATGTTTTATAAAGTCTACTAAAAATATCAGTCAAACGAACTCATAAATTTAAATCAAGAAAATCGATTCCAAAGCTACGATTACTTTAAGAACTATTTTCCCCTAAAACTATCGGTATATTCTCCCCATTTTAAAATTATCTGACTTTTCGCTTTGCATACCAAATAGGTACATTACGAATTATTGCTTCGCGTTCTACCCTATTTTCACACCCCTAAATGTAAGTTTGAAGCTATCATCCCTGATCTATCGCTCCCTTTTTATCCCTTATATCATTGCCTTTCTCTTATCTGGGGTTATACACCACATTCTAAAGGGGATGAAATGAAAAATTCTTTTGGGAATTATTTGATTCAGATATTTGAAATAGTTGATAACAAATTGTTAGGGTTATGTTTTATGTAAAGCCGACGGTCTTTGGATCCTTTATATACCTGCAATATTTCAAGGTAAAATCGTAATTAACTTTTCAAACGTTTTTGAAAATGTTATATCAGGAATTATTGAAATTCTTTTCATACTAATAATAGACACCAGAAAAAAAGAAAGAAAGAAAACATTTATTCAGACATTTATCAATACAGAGAAAAAAAAATCGGAGAAAAAATAAAAAGGAAACAAAATAAAAGGTGTGCTGAAATGGTTCTGTCTCAGCTATATAGTACGCATAACGATCTTAAACTGTAGAGGTGTATCCTACATTTATTAAAGTAGTCATGTGTTTGGTTTGTCTATACTATACTATAATAATGATTATCTGTCTGTAAATTACTTAATCTTGAAAACCACCAAATATGTAATATTATGTACTTATATTATTTATCTAGCCGCATTTCTCAAAGGAAAGTTTAAAAAACTGCAATAAAAATAAGAAACAAACGAACAAAAACATTTCAGAACCTTTTATACAAAGACTAAAGCATTCGAAACTTGACGTAACTTGTTCTATTTTTGGTTTAAGGAAAACAAAAATGGCGTTCAAACGTCGAACATTTCAGGAGTTCCAAATCATCGCAAACACTATTACAGTAAAAATAACCCTAAAAGCATCATTAAAATGTAAAAGTTGCCGCGGCAATGCAAATAAACTGTCTGGTTTTACGTACACAGTGCTCTAGTGAGGCAGTAGGTCTACTTTATAAGTTTGAATAAGATTTCGCGGGCTATATTTTTTTGCCTAGTTTCAATCTAACATTGGCCTTCAGAAGTGATATGTTGACAGGAGCTAAAGTGGTACTCTATTACCAAAACAGCGGCGGCTCTTTATAAGTCAAAAGTGCGATGGATAAAGTGCAAGAGAAATGTGCACTGTGCAGTAGGTAAATTCTGGGGCAATTACATAAACAACAGTATGACACAATTAAATTTCGTCAAATAAGAACATTCCGACATACATATTATCAGGTATTTTTTAATCATATTTTGACAACGGTTGCTTCACCTAGTACATTAGAAAAAACAACATCCTACGATACTCAGCAACTGTATAAAATTCCCTAAAGTTAGTTAACTCGAGTACTTTACACTACAATCTCTCACTGTTTCCTTATAGGCTGAATCTGATTGTTTAATTATAAAATGCAAATCGTCTGCCGTTCGCCGCTCGGTGCCAATCGACGGAACACTCAGTTTTATGAACCGGAACTTACAGCCACAAACTGACAACGAATTAGCAACTGACAAAACTTAATTATTACAAACAAATACAATTTGTAGTGTGAATAATGTAAATAGATTTTTTGTCTCAACTGCGTGGGTGTATTGGCGTTTTATTTAACGTCAGTTTTAGGTAAAAAATCAAATATAGTTTTATTAACTGATTTTAATTTCATAAAACTTGTCATCATACTATACTAACTAATGAATTAACCCTGTAGCTTAAGTAAATGCCTCTCTCCCTCACTGATAATATTATAGACAACGTCACGTTTAAAATTTTATACATGGTTCATGTTTGGAAGAATAATATTAAAAACCTCAGAACTACCAGACGAGTGCACAAAACTTGCCCCAAAATAATAAAAATAAGGTGTTAAACATCATCCATCAAGAAGTAAAACATACTAATGCTAATCCCGAAACAAAATCAAGTCGATAACAAGAAAAATTCGAAGCATGTTTCACTGAAATGCTGTTATCGATTCCCACTTTTTTTAACTTGATAAAATATCAATTTGCACGGGAAGTAACAAATCATCAGATAGAATAATTTAACTCGCGAAACTCGTGAATTTGGCACAGATGTCGCTTTAATAAAACCAAATCAATGTTCACTCAGCGAATTTACATCGAGCCTTGAAATATGCTTTAGGATATTAGTTTGTTTTTATAAATATACTTATGCCGTTCGTAGACTACGTACGTAGAGTGTGTGCAAATATATAATCTGATACCCTAGATACAAGTTCTAAACTTAGGGGTCAGTTACTATAGTGAGATGATGTTGTGAATCATTGTGCTATGTTATGTTATAGTACGAGCCTGATAGAATGTTATGTATCATTCCTCCGCACTGTTTTATGTAATATCATCAGTAAAGGGTAACTGATCTTCGATGGGGTAGTGGTTTAAGACTGACTTCTATTCGGAAGGTTGAGCTTGGTTTGATCCTCGCCATTTACCGATTAGGTATTCCATTTTCAAATTCGTATGTTATATTAAACGTCAAAAGTAGATTAACATATTCAAATAACATTATGACGATGAATTCTTCAAATATTGCAAAACATCAGAAATGTATTAACAAAAATTTATACCACCATTAAAACTCGAGTAGTTCAATTACAATGTGTTCGCGTTGATCAGAGCCAATCAGTTGTCAATTTTTTATTTTCTATTCCTTACCAATTAATCGACGATTTGTAAATTGCACATTAAATACGAAGGAATAAATATTAATAACAAAAACAAACACAAAATATAAACAAAAATAAGACTAACAATTCGAAATGAATCTTTTTCATTTATTCACGATTCTCAGTGGAAACAGGATCAGCGGAGATCTCATCTCGGTGTAACGAGACGTGATCAATACGAGCATTAACCTGTAATTTGAGATAATCTCAACGTTTTTGATTCATTGCTAGAATTGACGGAAGATTTGCGTTCGTTCCGTAACGGGTAATTAACGATTCACTGTCTGTCTCTCTGTTTATCTTTTAAAGTTATTGGAACGACTTTTTGTAAATAGGAGTCATATTTCAACGTTCTTTTGAGCTTTTGATATTATTATTATATTAGAAGTGCCCCGCGGTTTCATCCACGTCAAAATAGTCCATGGATAGATGCATAACGTCTTCGTCGGTAAATGGGTTATCTGACACTAAAAGTTTTTCAAAATTCGAACCAGTATTTACTTAAAACCAACAAACAAACTTTATAATTATTGTTAGTATCGAAATTCATTTGCGTAAGCCCGTTAGTTATACTTAGCTAATTAATAACATTCGCACCATACACCCTCCCTTGTATCCCGAGATGCACATTAAATATTTATGCTCTTATAATCTATACACAAGCATCATTGGATATTGACCCTAAACAACATTGTAATAAAGATCATTGATTATAATTTAAACTGTAAAAGCTAACATGGCCACCGGTCAGGTACAGACAATATTTACTTTGAATTTGCCGAGGTTGCTTTGTTACTATCGGTTTTCGATACTGATGTAGCGTTTGATTCGAAAATTAAGGAAATAACAGTTGGATTTACACCATATTCATACATGGTCTTCATAGATATAATTCTAATCATTCAATATCTTATTTATAGGATAAGAAATAATGATTCGCTAAACAATGCCAAAAACCGAAAAACAGTATTTTAAGCTTCTAATTGACATCATTATTGTGCGAAAGTGTAATGCTTCTACCATCAAATCAGTCCTACAACATAATTGTCGTGTAAAATACTATTATAATTTAGTGTGTGCGTAGTTTCTGATACCCTACAAGTTACGAACTTAGTTATGGGTCAGTTACTATAATGTGAGATGATGTAGTGAATGATTATGTTATGTTAATTAAAATTTGAATCGTAGTTTATTTTCGAGTTTCATAAGTAGGGGACACGTGCAATATCATATCATAATCATAAATGCAGTAAACGTGTTTAGTAAGCGGTTTCTGCTGTTTAACTGTTCAAGTTTACTTTGTGAAATTAAACGCTGTCTTTGCAAATTACCGTTTTACTATCTCTTTGATAAATACAGTTTAAATTAACGTTTGTACAAGTATGTATAACAGTGTTTTACGGCGACGTGTGTTATACGAAAATGTTATTTATTTTAGTTTCTAACAATTTAAATGTAGGCAAGAAAGTAGGTTTCCAATCCGTAAAAACTGAGGGAAAATTATGGTGGGTGATTTGTTGCTCAGGTATCGGTTAGTTACAAAGTATTTTTATACATCCTAACTAATATTATAAATGCGAAAGTAACTCTGTCTGTCTGTCTGTTACCTTTTCACGGCTAAACTACTGAACCGATTGACTTGAAATTTGGAACAGGGGTAGCTTATGGTCCGGGAATGAACATAGGCTATGTTTTGTCCCGAAATTCTCACAGGGAACTACGCGGGGCGCCGCTAGTATTATATATTTTATGATTTTACAAACCATAATTCACTATTCACTGTCGCATATATTACTACTACAATCACATTTATTCCCTGAAAGATAAATTTTCCGACTAACACTATAAATATTTACCGAAAATCTGTGGGTAAACTAACAAATTATCGTTACACGACACTTAGGCCAGTTAGTTATCTAATGACATCATAAACCTGGAATAAAATAAAGTAGTAGGCAGTAAATTTTTGGCGAGCCGAAAAGTTATAGGCACATAACAAACGTAACATAGAATCGTAAAGTGTAAAGCGACTTTAAGGCCGAATTACACCGGTTTAGTGCCTGGATTTAGTTGTACTTGAATGAGTATGAGAGGCAAGGAAGTAACTGATGTGTCAAAGTTTGTGGGTTCGTTTTTCGATTATAATGTGATGATATATTCTTGATATATCTTTTTGACCAAATCTAGGCGTTTTCTATTTATTCTAAGTGTTGTTTACCTTAGTTTGATCAAGATGCAGATGGGTTGAATAACCCCATTCATAAAATTATTTTGTAAACGATATTTACCAGTAACTATGTGACAGTATTAAAATATGTTTTGGCATAAACATAACTTAAAAAATGAAATGAATGCCAATATAAAAAGCATCAAATAAAACCATTTCATATTACCAACCAAAATAACTTGTATAAAAAGCGTTCCAGCTACTCGCCCCAGTAACTAGCACAGTATAAATCCAGCATTTCTCCTGGGAGAGTCGCGACTGACTATTAATATTTTAGAGTTCGTTTTATTTTACGGTGAAATGAAAATATGGGTGAATGTGTCTCTTGTTACATATATCTATGGGCAAATGTGTCTCAGGTTGACTGTAAGCGATATAAGGGCGTAATGTCGCGTTTACAATATGCCAGTGAAATGTCACACTTACGAATTTAGATACAATCTTAAATTGTTACCGTTTGTTTGATTTTATTATTGTAAATTAAAGTTAAATGTTCCTTCGTGTATGTGAAATACGACGTTTAAGATGTAAGAATATTTTGAGTGCTTAAGTTCTTAAATGAAAGTATCGAAGAGGTATGAGAGTAAGAAGAAAGTATAAGTATTGTTTTATTTTAGAAATTATATTATTGGGTACTTCAAGTTAATTATAATGATCGAATTGTTTGAAATTTTCTATGTTACAAATCAGGAACAAGTTTTGCCTTCCATCAAAATCTCTCAGGCCCGTACTATAACATAACATAATCTAATACTACATCATCTCATTACAGTAACTGACCCCTAAGTTCAAAACTTGTATCTAGAGTATCAGAAACTACATACACACTTATTCACACACACACGCCCATCCATACCGATATAAACATTTGTGGTACACACAAATATCACTACATAGTATACAATAAAGTCGCTTTCTCTGTCCCTATGTCCCTATGCATGCTTAGAGCTTTAAAATACGCAACGGATTTTGATGCGGTTTGTTTTAATAGATAGAGTGTTTCAGTGGGAAGGTTTTTAGCCTATATTCCTACGCGATCGGGAACTACGCGGGTGAAAACGCGGGGCGTCACTAGTTTACTATAAAACTAGTTTTTAAAATATTAACTTACTTTAATTTAGTAAATAACACAAAAGGCAGCACTAAAATCAGAACACACTAAATAAATAATATGAACAATAAACTCTGTCCATAAAACTAACATTGTAGCACTGTACTATCATTTCGCGTGTTCAAAATGATGAAAATGCGCTTTCAACGACCTCCAGTCATAAAGTATTCATACAATCATTACTTAAAAAGCTATTCGTTAGGCCTAGCGCGATTAAAACATAGTGATCTAGTCTAAATCTGAGTGTTAGTGTGTTTGTTCAAAAATTTTTCTGATTTTGAAATGTGAGTGAAAAAGCTTTGTTTATTTTATTCAATATTTTAGTAAGAGATTTAGATTTTTGTTAAATATTGTTTACTTTATTTTGTACGTAGAGATGTAATATTCATTTATGTGCATGTTATTTAATTGATTTATTTTTTGGGGATTCACATATTAGAGTTATTGGCATGTCGGATTGTTAAGCTTAGAGTAACGCATTCGGTTCTCGTGCAAAGTACATATTGCAATTCATAAATGAGGACTTTCAAAAGTTCTAAATTTAGATCATCATCATAAGGTATTCATAATAGACAAAATTTCTACTCTCTCTAATAGAAATCCACTTCTTTTTTATCAAACTTAATTAACTAAAAACTAACCTAAAACACGATCAAACTCAAAGTAAACTACTAGTGCAAATAAACCCATAATTCAACTCCATTAATATAAATCATTCATGACACTCGACTTTTTAATTTATAGTATAATTGATTCATAGAAACTTTCAAGCAACTCGGAGGTAGGAACTTGATCATTTATTAAAAAAATAATTCTTTGAAATTGTATTTTTTAATTTGTTTGTTCGCTTTCGAACAGGGCTTTAATTTAATATTAATTATTGAAAATGCCATTTTATTTTTTCATGTATAAATTTAAAGAAAATTAATCATTTTAGAGGTAATTCTAAAATTGATCATTGTACTCATAACATTAGCAGTTTTCCTCAATTTGAGTTATTTTTGCGTATTTATATTTTTTGTTAAGATCTTTGACAGCTCTAACTGTCTGAAATGACTGTCGATATGTGTTGCAATATTTTAAGTCAACATTTCAAGTCGAGGACTCCGACATTGAATAACTACTATCGCTGGTGATATTGATGTTAGTACGACAACAGGGACCGAGGGCTTATCATGCCCTCAGAAAGACGGAAACATTATCAAATTAAAATCTACTTCAGTAACACCACCATCATTATTATGAAGGCGTCAGACGATGGACATATTTCTGGAATTATAAAGAATTTTAATTTTTTTATTTTCAAGGAAATTGTTACACTAATTGTTATTTATGAGCAACTACACCCACAGTTACTCCTACGTAGATTTCATTCAAAATAGGCATCCTTGAAATAGAACTCCTAGACGATATAAATACCTTATTCATTTAGTAGGTTTTCGAGTATATTAGGTACTTAACAATCCTCTAACATTTTCGTATGTATGACAGAAATCGAAGCTAGGAATCTGGCTTGCTAACATAACATACATAACATAATCATTCACTACATTGTCTCATTATAGTAACTTCGTGACTTGTATCTAGGGTATCAGAAACTACGCACACACTCATTCACACACACACCCAGACCGAGACAAACATTTGTGGTTCACACAAATATTCACCCCGCACGGGAATCGAACCCGCAACCTTACGGATGGCAGTCCGGCATGGTGACCACTCTGACATCGAGGTCGTCCAACCACGCTGTTACATAAAATCAGTGCTCAAACTTACAACTGTAACTATAATAAACATATTTTGCCATTGGTGGCCATTATAGTGCTATATCAGTGGCCGAGTTCTGGTCCTCAAAAATATGGGACGACACGCAAAGAAGAAGAAGAATACACATATCAAAATAAACAAACTCGTAAGAGTACTAAGTATGAATATATGATTGTATTACGAGTATGTCTCTACACCAGTGGTTCTCAAACTTTTTTGGTAACGGACCCCTTTTGGAAAGCGATATACTTGATGGAACCCTATCTGAAGTATACCCGCGCCTTGTCAGTACGGTCGACCAGAGAGGGGTGTTTTGTTTTTTTTTTCTAAATTCTTGCGGAACCCTTACAGGAGTCTCGTGGAACCCTAGGGTTCCACGGAGCACACTTTGAGAATCGCTGTTCTACACTATAAATAAACGTACTTTTGAAGTGTACTCCGACAGAATTCACCTGACATCCTGTTGATGCAATTTATGCAAAAATCTAAAAGTGAATTTCTTGAGACGCTGCTTTCGCCCCGAGCCGTTGGGCTAAAACTTACCTTCTGATATTTGATTACCTATTTTAAAACTTTGCATTTGCAGCTAAAGTGGTGTATACACAAGATGGTTCTTTATTTTTTAAATATAGAGGTATTTGATGACAGTTTTTTGTGTAATTACACCTTCTGAATCAAATTATTGTGTAACTTCACAATTATTAACAGTTTTCTATTCACGGATTTAATAAATTCAAAAGTGTGTCAAAATAAGAACAGACTATTGATAATGTCGAAAATGTTTGCAATAAGGGGACAAAAAACCTTTTAAAGAACACAAATTGTCAGTAACAAAACCTGGCTATAAAAAAAACACGTAGATCCTTATTCCCTCCTATTTCTTACTAATATTATAAATGAGAAAGTAACTCTGTCTGTCTGTTACCTTTTCACGGCTAAAGTACTGAATCGATTGACTTGAAATTAGGTACAAGGGTAGCTATGGTCTGAGGAAGAACATAGGCTTTGTTTTATCCCGAAATTCCCACGGAAGCGGGAACTACGCGGGTGAAACCGCGGGGCACAGCTAGTCATTCATAATTTCATGTACACGTACAGGAACAACTCATAACTAATGCATATTTATAATTAAGTAATTTTACATTAATACAGAATATATCCCGTGATGGAGTAGAAAAAAATGTGTTCCTGATGGAATAATTAACAAGAAGAATTCAAATTCGCGATCATTAATTTTGTTTCATCAAAGAAGCACTTATGAACGTCAAAGCGCTTATACGTAAGAGGGCTTACTTATAGGCAATTTTGCTTTTAGAATTTGATGATTATACTTAAGAGCCGTGATCTACCGCGCGACAACTCAAATTTCACTCACACAGACGCGCACGCGTGTCCGCATGCACACTGTCTATGTGGTGACGGCGCGCTCGCTCTGAATACTCCGGCCGAACGGTTTTGATCCATTGGAAATTATAAATTGTGTTAAAGTTATTGACAAAAGTATAAATACGAGTATATTTTTTTTTACGATTCGTAGAAGGTAGTATATGATTAGATATAATTTACGTAATACCTTTCGATTCGATATTCCATTATTCACAACAAGGAATAATGAATAAAACAAATACTTAGTTTTTTGTTTTTAAAATAAGACATGATTTTTTTTTGGTAAGTAACGAAACTTTTTAAAAACAAAGCAACATACGAGTAAAAAAAAATCTATAACTTACTTGTGAATAATATATTTTTTGCCATAATGGGGTATTGATTTTTCATATACTAATTGCAGTTTTAGTTTTTATTAAAATCGCTAGCAATTTTCGATATTCCTTTCCTTATAGTTTTGAATATCGTCATCCACGGGTCCATATTGGCTCACCTAAAGTTCTTTACCCGAAATTGTTCTTCCTAACTATTTGTAATCCGAATGATCATTCTTCCTAAAAATTTTCATCCTAAAGTTTTAATTCATACTATTTGTAGTGCTACCGCCGATGCTCATAACACTAATGTTTCCGAAAATTGTAATCAATAACATCTTTAATGTAAATATATTTAACCTCCTACTGTTTTTTGTCATAACGTTTTTATCCCTAAACATACTCACCATAATATTTTCACTCATACTCAGAAAGAAACATTTACCAAGTTTTGACGACCTCGATGGCAGAGTGATCACAATGCCGGACTGCCATCCGTAAGGTTGCGGGTTCGATTCCCGTGCGGGGTGAATATTTGTGTGAACCACCAATGTTTGTCTCGGTCTGGGTGTGTGTCTGAATGAGTGCGTGCGTAGTTTCTGATACCCTAAGTACAAGCTCCAAGCTTAGTTAGGGGTCAGTTACTATATTGAGATGATGTAGTGAATGATTATGTTGGGTGCGAAGTGTAATAAAAATATATGTGGGTAGAAGATGATATTTATAGTTTTAATGATTAATATACGACTCGTTTACGGTTATGCTTATGGCCTGGGAGTTTACCGTAACCGTAACTAAACCAATAACTAAAGGACCAATTCGGTTCTGGCACTTCGCTGGCCGCTGCCGCGGCACGCTCGCTACGCTCGCTCGGCTCGTGCGTTGGGGTCACAGTTCTAACATAACCTAAACCAATAATTAGGAATAGGACCGATTCGTTACTGGAACTTGACTGAATGATTGGAGCAGGACTCTGGTTTTGCTCGCTCGGCTCGTGCGTTATATGTTATACCTACATGTTATGTAAAAACAAAGTGACGAAAAATTTATGTATTTAATATTGATGATAATAAATAAAAATAAATCTAAACAAAAAAAATATGACTTTGAATAATAGTATGAACGATGGTTATGTTGAGAAAATATAGGAAAACAAATAAAAGTGTAAAAGATGTTTATTGCTACTGACTTTATGCAGTTGAATGTTTCGGAATTAAAACATTAGTGACAAAAATTTTAGGAGTTGCGATTGTTAGGATAAAAAATGTTAGGAAGAAAATTTTCGGATTTCCAATTATCGGAGTTGAAATTTTAGGTGAACTTTGGCGCACCCGTCATCCACGCCTACTTGAAAAATGCCTCGTCTGTATATGTACAACATATATTATCGGGACAACCTTTTAGCGCTAAAAGCAGGACTTTCTAAATTATTTCGTTTCCTTTTTTGTTAAAAAAAACCGACTTCAAAAACTAAAAAGTATAAAATAACAAATATGTAATGTAATACCTCTTATGCGATGTAGCACATAAATAAAATAAAAATGCGACCAATCCAAGCGGGCAAACGTTCGTTAACGGTCATCTCGAATTATAATTTTGTAGTTTATTTTTCTAATAGTTTTATTTCTTTGAGGCTTGGCACCGACTTCACACTTATCAATAGGTAACATACACACAAAAGTATAAATTAGCATCGCATAAAAGGTGTATTAAATTAAATATTTGTTATTTTATACTTTTCAGCTTTTAAAGTCTTTTTTTTTATTACTTTTGAGTGTCACAACCTATCTGGTTGTAAAGGTCTCATCGATACAAATTAATCAAGCCCAAACACGAGGTAACTGCTGTTAGTCGTTGAAGAGTTCCCTCGACTATCTTCCAGGTCCATCATCAGATCGACTCCAAACCTTCATTTAATTATAATGCTTTAAGATAATTAACGAAAAACTTAACAAATGCACTAATCACCCTACGATTTTCTAAAGTTCCTCTCAATTTCTCTAGAATGCCATCATTAGATCCTGGTTTCCTTGACATGGGACCAAACGGCAAGTCCATTCTTTTGAATAAAAAAAGAATTTTAGTAATCGGTACAGAATTGACGGAGATATCGTTGAACATATTCATAAAAAAAAACATACCGGCCGAATTGAGAACCTCCTCCTTTTTGGAAGTCGGTTTAAAATAATGTTGTTTTATTGCTCATTATTTCTAAAACATTATTTGTTATCATAAATGTTAATTTTTTTTTTTAATAAATAATTCAAATTATAAAACAAAAATTATTATCGAGTATCAAAACATGTTGATGAGTTATCGCATAAAATTCGTACGCGCCGCAAAGGTCAAACGCTCGGTAGGAGCGATACGTCCTCTCTCTAAAAAGCCTCGCGGCAGACTGATTTGAATTGTTTCGTGCGTCCGATTTTATAGTAGTTTTATGATGATTTTAAAATATTTGTAGAAAAAAAGACAATTTGTTTTAGAGATTTTTTTTTAGTATAATTGTTGTAGAAAATATTCTTTTATTATTTGAGGTAATTTTAATAACGTTTTGAGCATCATTTATCAACGTAAATTACGATTTTCTTGAGTGTGATTTTTACAAATTCTAACTTTTTTTTTTTTTCGATTTCAATAATAATTATAATAACAATTAAATTTTCCTATGAGTATTTCCTTAATAAGGATCTGGACTTTAAGTTTGTTTAATTTTTAGTGCTAAATTGGTCGAATTACTAGAATCCGAAGGCATGGAAGTTAATGCTAAAAGTGAAATTCAGAAAACATATGTTCAGTTTTCTTGATATATTTTATAAGTTTTCTGTATAATATTGTTTTTCTCAGAGTATTTTTTAGATGACAATATTTCCTTTAATTATTACCTAAAAGCATGTTTATAAAATACGCTTTTCATATAATATGACTAGATCAAAAAGTACAAAAACCGTCAATTATCGAGTTTCGGGTCGTATAATAAAGATTTATTTTAGTTTGACTTAAAATTAATCAATTATAATTTTGTGTTAATAAAATAGTGTTATCATGTGTAATGTATGTACTTGTAAGTAGGCAGATGTCCGCAATTATATTTTACTAATTTAGTTCATTTGTAACGTGCTGCGATATTTATGGTTTAAATTTTAAAATCTCTTTGTACCACTAAAGTCTGTTGAAATTGTTAGTACCACAACAAGGACTATAACTTGATTTGCCCTACGAAACATAAATGCGAGAACATGCTTTCTTTTTGTTAAAGAATTTCATAAACATGCATCACTCAACTCAGGAATCAAACTCTGCGCCTCAAGCATGACATCCAATAGACTAACTTCAAAAAGTGTGACATGGAGCCGTCATTGATGGAAACTCAGGCTGCGGATAGACCCGAGTGGAGATCTCGGGTCAAATCCAAAGTCTACGAGTTTGAGAACAAACGTCGCGCTAACCTCGATCGCAAGCGCGACCAATTGAAAGCCCGACCACCTGCGGCTATCAATTATAACTATATTGATGGTGTACTCTCATGCCTGGTATGTTCTAGGGTCTTCGCCAAGAAGATTGGTTACATAAGCCACATGAGGGCACACGACAGACAGTCGTAGCCGGAGTCGAAGTAGTCGCCGTGGCCGAAAAATTATAAAACATAAAATACATAAAACTAAATAAATAAAAAGAAACATTGTGCCCATAGCTTAACGCAAGTCTCGAGCCGTGAAGCTAAATACGTTACATGGAACTTCAAATTAGACTACTTTGACTGAACAATGAGACTGATGTTTACTTGAGAACCCTCGCCTCCTTTTGTACGTCGCTATAAGAAAATTGTACTTCTTTCCGTATTAGGGGTTGTAATTAAAACAATTTGAAGACTCTCTACCTTTTCAAAGGTATTTTTAAAACACGTTTCTTTTATATGACGGCGTTTTGTTGTTGTTTTTAAATTTGTTTTATTTTATTGTGTTTTTATATGACTTCGAGCCAGCCTGCCTAGCATGACTGTACGTGATAAATGATATAGACACCACGAAATAATTTCGATTTCGCGAGCATGACCAAATGTCATAAAATTAATCATGTGGTAAAATTAAATATGGCCGGAATTTTTATAAAATTTTGACAGTTGGATGTCAATAAATCGCTGTATTTATCGCGTTTTCGAAGTCATGGTAGCCCAGCAGGTATTAATAGGGTGACGATTACCATATTTATCGAGAATTTAGTGGTAAAATTTTACGGGAAATTGTAGTTTTCTCCTTGACATGCCGAACTAAGAATATATTCACCTTAAGTAGAAAACTTATAAAAAAGGTTTGAATATATGTTGTTAATCTACTTTTGTACTGTGTGCGAATGAGTGTGTGCGTAGTTTCTGATACCCTAGACACAAGCTCCGAGCTTAGTTAGGGGTCAGTTACTATAATGAGATGATTTAGTAAATGATTATGTTATGTTGTACTTATGTTTTCTAATAAAACATACATTGAGCAAAATAATTTTGATTTTGATTTTAGATGAGATTACTACAACATAATCCTGTTACTCATATCAAAAACAATATTATTATCCTAAACCAACACAACATTAATATTCAATTTCACTTAATAAGTATTGCCGATTGGTTAACCAAATATAGAGTTTATTTCAATGGCAATAAAATTGTGAATCGCTTATCACAAACACTCTAAAATGTATCTCGATTACTTGTAATTGATAAGGTATCTCGAACTATTCGTTAATCGATTTACTCTGAAACCTCAATTACTGGTAAGTGTTCTTCAAAGTAATTTGTATCCGTAATCTATATAATCGAATTGTTCTATGATTGATTAAAATTGAAATTGTTTTGGTATCGATTAGGCAAAAATGTTTGTAGTATCTCTCTCTATTGAGAAACTAATTTCTTAAGTTATATTTAGAGTAAGGGAAGGATAATCCAATAATTTTGTAAATGAATACTCAAATATTATAGTAGACTAGCAAAACCCCGCGGTTTAACTCCCATAGTTACCAATCCCACGAGAATACGGGAATAAAATATAGACAATAGCGTGCATAACTACATTTTACAGGCATACAGCGTACAGTAAAATAAATTTCTGCAAACAACACAATCAAATTTAAAGTATTAATACGGATTCTCCAGCGAAGTCTAGCTCGTTGTATTTGTAAATTTCATACAAATCTCAAAATGTTATGCTAAATGTTCCCTCTTTCGCATTTACCAAATATTTATATGAACGTTAAGAATTTTAGAATTCTTTCTCTATTTCGTTCGTTTCGAGAATGTTCGGTGCATTGTGAAATTTTAAGGAGATCAGGTAGGAGCTATTGGATTTTATGTTATTGTAGTACTTTTGTATTACATTGGACCCGTTTCAGTTCGCTGTTTATATTATTAATACACCTTCGAGCGGGAAATGGGTTTGATCTTTAAATATTTTGTGCGTCTGTTTACGAGAATGTTCTACAATTGCAGATATGGAAAGTTCTAGAATTTGCTAATGTAGACTACAACCCTACTACAAGGAGTGTGTGTGTGTTATTTTTCAAACATGACTTAGGTTTCGGATCACCAATTCGCATTTAACTAGCGTAGTATTTTCGCCTATTCCTCCTAACTGTACTCATATTTATAGTCAGAAAGAGACTTGGCAGAGCAATATACAAACCTCTTGCAATAAAAACGTGTATGTACTAGCACAAAACAAGAAAGATGAATGTCCATCTCCACATATTCCAAAATTAAAACAAAACAAACTACCAACCGAATCCAATGAATCCATTTAAAATGCACATATTATTGTAACATACGAAAACATTTCTCATGTACGTCGTTCTTCTGCCCAAAAACAATAAATAACATATTTACCACAGTGTAACGAATACAGTAAGCAATAAGAGTTATAGAAAACGGAAGCGCTGGGCAAACCTCCAAATTCTTAGATTTACTGCGGATCAGTGCTACTATAAAAACTACTAAATGACTATGTATCGTAAACTCTTAGACTAGATGAAAATAATAGACAGTGCAATCTCATCGAATCAAATATGTGTTATTTAAATGTTTTCAATTCGTGTATTTAATTTTACAAACATAAATGTTTTAATGATTTTAATTGTTTTTAAGTTAATATGAATTTAACGCGAATCTCTCTATTAATTTCATACATATTATAGCGACTTTTATCCGCAGAAGTGCGATGCGCTATGGAGAATGCCGTGTGTGACGGAAACTAGTCGAGGGATTCGACCAAAATCACGAAAGCCCTTAAAAATAGTTACAATGTCTACATAGTACGTTTCGTACTCAATTATAACAAAAATAAAGTAATATATCAGATGTCAATAAGAAAATACAATAATAAAACAACTTGACCTTGTCAAGTAACAAGTTATCTTCTAAGCATTTTCATATGTTCTATATTCATCTCAAACATTGACTATTATAGTTTTTATACGATTTGTTTCCACCCTTTAGAGTATAAACATTTATTGTTATTTCGTCGTTAATGCTCATAATTTCTCATTAATGCCTGTTAGTTGAGCTTTTAGTGGTTTTTGGTACTGAAATGTTTGCAAAAACCTAAATTAAGGGTTTAAGTTTCAGGCATATTATCGAGGTCAACATATAAACAAATATTCTCGAAAAGATCTATACGACCGATTATACGACCCCGTATTATCCCATGGGAATTTAGCGATAAAAGTAAACTATGTTTCTGTACCAAATAACTACTTAATCAATCCAGTAGTTTTTACGTGAAACAGTGTCAAAACATCCTAACAAACTTTCACATTTAATACTATTATCAAAGTAGGATAAGTAGCACAGATATATAAGAAAACTAATTCCTTATTGTTCACACTAATGGGACTTTGAAATACAAAGACAACAGGAAAAGGATCAATGCAAAATTGGGAAAATCAAAAAAAAAAAAAAAAAGTCTATCAAATCGTATTTTTTTACATTTTGGCAGTAGGACCTTGCATCGTTCTTTACATCGAATCACTGATTTTTTATACATTTCCTTCCTTATCTGTTCCTTGCGTTACACTCAATAAGTTTTATATTGGACAAGTTATTTGAATTTGTTTTTTATTACAATTGTTATAGAAAGAAGAATTAAAATAACTTTTGAAAAAATTGTGATGTACTTCATTTTGAAGTGGGTTAACTCTTTCAAGAGCAAGATGGCAACTGTTTGATAACTGCAAGAGCTATAGAAATATGAGTTGAATTAAACAAGAATAAATTAAAAACAAGCTTTTTTTAGCTTTTATTGCATTGTCATGGGACTTACATAAGTATGCCTAACAGCTCAATCGGATAACCAGAAGTGGTCGAAAAATGGCTAGCTAGATTTGATTACAGACAACGGGACAGGTGAAACTAAATAAAAGCTTGTAATTATATAAGAGAACAAAATGCCTACCAGCAGGGCAAGATAACTGGGACATGCTTCGTGCGATTGTCACTTGTCTAGGTTGGCTGGTTGTGGTACTAATATCATCTTCTTCTTTTCCGAACCTTAATCCCATGTCTATTTGAGGTCGGTTGTCAGTTTAACCAGATTTGGCGGAACGTATTTTACGTGAAGCGACTGCCATCAGACCTTTACAACCCAGAGGGCTATACGAAATTTTTGGTTAAACCAAATGTTAGACTTTTAAGGGCTCTAACTACCCGTAACGATTATCGATGATGTTAGTACGACAACCGGGACCGACGGCTTTACGTGCCCACCGAAGCACGGAAACGCTCATGAAATTAAAAGTGATTTTTAGTAACAACCCACAGTCATGACCGTGCCAGACGTTGCTTAACCGCACGGATCTCAAGTGACCCGCGGGTAGCACTGGGCCATGAGCGTTTCTGGTACTAACATTATCTTGAAACTAAAAAGCAGGGCAGTAGTATGAACAATCTACTGTCTAGTTTCATTCATAGCTATTCAAACTTTTTCAAGCAAAGAGTCGTAGGAAAATGAATTTTTAAATTAAAATTAAAACACTAATTACTTCTCCGTATTAAATTATTTATAGGAATATCGCGAAGGTTGAACACAATTCCATTAATGTTATAACGATGTCCACTGCGTCTAAGTTTAATTTACATTTTCTTTAAAGAATTTTTACTTCGAAAAAGCAACTTTTAAATTATGCCTTTAAACTAAAAAGTATCTGAAGAAGTTTATAATCATTTCATTTCGAACTAAGAACCGTACCAACTAGTTTTTATTATTAAACTTAGTGAGGAGTTCATTAAAAATTCAATCTAAAGTTTTTTAAAGGCTAAAGTACTTGAATCATTAGTAACTATGTATATATTTTGTAAATAATATAGGCAATCAGTTTATTAAGTATAAGCTAAAGACATGTATGCAAGTGGAATCTTAAATGCGTGCAGTAATAATTTTGGTTATATTTTTGAAGACTCTAAGGGACTAAGCACACTTAGTCGCGCCATTCAGCGTTTGTACATACAAAATCGTTGTTTTGTATGGACAAATGCTGATGGAGCCGAATTAGTGTACTTAGTCCCTTACTGGCCATAAGGACTGTTGATGTAGTTAGTACGACAACCAGTATCGATTATTTATCGTAAAGATAAGATTGTAAACAAATTAAACAATTAAATAATTAGTACAGTAGGTACTATTCCCATGCTTAGTAACAAACAAACTATAACATTTTCCTGTTATATTATTGATATGTCAATATTATAATTATATAATAACGCTAAGGAATTCCCACTATAAGATTTTAATAAAACTAATACGTTTGTACTGTATGGTTGATTGATAGTAGGGTTATCACCTATTTTGTATATAAAATATATTTACAGTAGAATTTTTTAAATTATAATATTTTGCCCAGATTCTTTAAAAAGTGTAGGCTCCGAAACTACTGAATCAATTTCAAAAAATTTTTCACCATTAGAAAGCTACATTCACCTTGAGTAACTTAGGCAATTTTTTATCCCCGTACTCTCACGGGAACGGGAACCACGCGGGTGAAACCGCGATACGCCGCTATGCCTAATATTTTTATGCCAGATAGACTACACAAAAATGTTTAAGCATTTTTACTCAACACATCTCAAACGTATTTATTTTCTAAGTTTGTTGTTATTTGTTTTGTTTATTAAGATTGTATAAATTTTGTTACTTTTGTATTAATTAATATTGTTTAAGTTTCATACTTATAAATATTTATATAAGTACCTATAACATATTGCATGCCTCATGTAAGGTAGAATAAAGAGATTCCTAATTTAAGTATTAACTGTAACACCATATTGTAACCTTTATTCGCAATAAATACATTTGAATTTAAATTTAAAATTAGTAAAATACTCATAATAAAGAGCATGTGGCAACCATAGTTTGATAGTAATATAAACAGGAAAATAAAACATGATAACTATTTACTTGATGTATTACGTACGTACCTATATCTTATTCGGAAGTTCATTGATTTAATTGCCTTCAACGAGACCAGTCTGTTTCTATTAAGAAGAATAGAATATAAATATTTATGTTTAAAAATTGTGGACTTTGATTGAAAATACTCGTAACAATGGGTTACGTTGTAAAAATATTGTGTTTGGTTCTACAAATATTTGTTTGTAAGTATAATTTGTTATTTTATTAATTTCATAGATGTGTTCTGGGGTAGGTATTTAGTCTGAAAGGACCATATTGAATGGCCCGCGGTCCATTCGGATGTAAACGAAAACCGACTACGTTCGTAAGACCGGTGTCAATATAGTAAATGTCAAACTATTAAGTACAGTCAAGAATGAAAGTGTAACTGTTAAAATAAAATAACATCATAGTTTTATTGGTGTAGATATTTGTAATTATTTCTCTTATATTATGTAAAGACTATTTAATATGACATAACAATTTATCTTTTTAATTTTTATGTTGTCAATGAAGTGGATAATTTATACTTACACTATTATTGTCGAGAGGTTATCAAAGCATTATGTTATCGTAATTATTAGTTAACTAGCTGTGTCGCGCGGTTTCGCTCGCGTCAATCCTGATCTCGCAGAGTTTTGGGAAAAACTGGGCCTTATGTTATTTCTTATAACATTTGTCAGTAAAAGTAGATATTGAAGTGAACCCACTCTTACTAATTAATTAATTTAATTCCAGTAATACCACAAAGTCATGCTGATTCAAATAATACGTAAGAATTTTGCCTCCTTAAATATAGCTTCTAGTCCTGAGTCCTGGCCAAATTTTAGTACTTGGTTTTCAACTAACTACTTAATACAAGTATGTGTTCTCTTTCAGCGTACCATTACTCTTGTTACCAACACACGAAAAACCTCAAGTTCCTGCTCCTAACGTATCCAACACCACTCCATCGCCCCACCAGTGTATATTGCCACCATATCCAAGAAACGGTGACTACAGAGTCGTTGGGAAATTCTTCACAAAACCAAGGCCTGCAGTTGGGGACATAGTGGATTCATACTTTTTAGAAGTACACTGTAATTTTGGATTCTATTTGACTGCACATTTTCTTGTTGTGTGTAATAGTAATGGAAAACTTGATCCGATGCCGCAGTGTGTTCGTGAGTATTTATTAATATTATTAATTAACTTACAGCCGCACTCAGGGGCGTTTAAACCTAAACTAAACTTAAACTAATGTGCTACAATATTTCTGTACCGGTGGCCAAAACTGGAAGGTACTGTTGTCATTAAGACCTTACTGTCATTTGGATACATTTTCAATACACTGACAACCAAAAGATGCGATTACAGCGACGCTTTCACCGGCACAGAAATATTTTCAAATCAAATCAAATTTATTTTATTTCAAAAAATCTTAATACTAATACAAAATTTCAGGCCCCCACACTAGGCATTGCCTGTCCTGTTTGGGAGTCACAATAGTTTAAGTATTTGTACTGTGACTGTGAATTTGCTTCTTAAGGCGGTTCTACATTAGTGTGCCTTAAAGCTTTGCGAACAGATGTGAACGTAAATGTGGATGGTTTCGAGGGCTTCACGTTATGTAGAGTCAAACTTACAGTCACTGTGCCAATTTACGACACAACTACAAGTACCTATATTTTTATTTTTACAAGCTAGAGCACTTAACATATATCTAACTCGTTTTATTTCAGCATATTGCAAGAAATACAACCCACAACTAATAACTTGCGGACCAGGCTATGAAAACGAAGAAGGCCTCTGTCATATACCTTACTCTTTCAATGAAGACGAGACAAATCCATTGAAAGCAACATCGGAATCTGTCACGATTACAAAAGAACATATAGGATCAGGCAAGTACACTTTAAGACCTTTGAAAAATTGACGAAATGCCTTACTGTTCTATTAAAAGTTCATTGAAACCTCGTATGGATGAAAATCGATTTTATTGACGTCATAATTGAATCAATTCAATTGAATCAATCATTTCCTTCCATATGAGGTTTAGATTTAGCGTCTCTTATTCTCTGGACTTTTATAATCTAATGTCATATGAAAGATATAATATTATTTCTAATACTTTAAAGATTTCTAGACAATTGCAAATAAATTATGACTTGCAAAAAAAACCTAAGGGAACTTGACCTAAAAGACTTCCCTTAATTTCTGTTGTTATGAAATCATTTGACCCTCAAAAATAGGGCGTAAAGGAATTTTATCCATCTAGTCCACTAAGATTCTTCATTTAAAAACTTATGTTCGTTTTTTTCAGTCTGTGGCCGAGTAGAAAGACCAATAACGACATCAGTAGCCGGTGGCCGGCGTGCTCTCAAATCAGAAATCCCATGGCATGTTGGTGTATATACAAAGATGACGCGTCCGTTTATGCAAATTTGTGGAGGCACTATCATTGGACGACAACTTGTTATATCAGGTAATCAGCATTCTGATGTGTCTGTTTGCATAAGTCATATCTGTAATTAAGAGAAATGTTGAGCAACCGTTGCTCCGTTTCAAAGACTGTATAAAGCGTGACTTGACCTATTTCAACATTAAGAGAAGCTGCATTAAAGAGGGCCAAAAGACTCATGACAATGACTGGTTTAATAGGCTCGCAGTCAAAAGAGCCAAACGGCATGATAGTGACAATATTCCACCTGTCTCATCACACGCCTGCACAAGGTGTGGACGCTGTTGCCGTTCCCGCATCGGTTTAACTAGTCACCGGAGAAGGTGTCGCTCAATATCACCACACACTGCTTAAATCATCTGTTACAGATGTAGAGGTTTTTGATGATGATCTGTATAGATAACTATAAGTTCTTATTGCAAGGTTTCATTGATGATATTTGTACATTATAGCGGAATATTATAACATTAGACAAGAGTGATGATTAAATTTATTCTATACCTCCTCACTGTGCTAATATAAGAAGTTAGACAAATGTTACAGGTCAAAACTTTACTGTACTACAATAAGTTGTATTGTATGTTCTCTTCCCAGCTGCTCACTGCTTCTGGAATGAGATAACGAAGCAAAAACCAGCGGATCAGTTCGCTGTTGCCGCTGGTAAAGTGAACAGACCTTTTGCCGACCACAACGATGAACATGCTCAGCATTCTGACGTGAGTTTTTATATAAAAATATATTTATTCTAATAATCAACTTACACTTTAATTTGTATTAAAAAGGTAGCTTGCCGATTTTGAATAAACTAAAAAAAAATATTTATAAAAATGGTTTTCTCAAGTTATGGTATCACCGAGACGAACTGAATTAAAAAATACAAATAAACATTTTAAAAAATACTACTTTTTGTTATCATCATCATCAGCTCTCATTATGTCACCGAGGGGCCTCGACCTCGGCCTGACTTAGGGCGATTAGGCCTTAGTCAATCTCGCTGGCCAAATTCGGGTTGGTCGACTTTTTTGTATAACTTCCTTGTTTCATTCAGGTACGTGAAATCAGGATCCCGCCCCGATATCAAGGAGCAATAACCAACTTTCAAGATGACATCGCAATCCTCATCACCAGAACAGCGTTCCAATTTGATTATTATGTGACTCCAGCGTGTCTTGACTTTGATTATGACTTCGATACTGCTCAGTTAGCTCATAATCGGAAGGGAAAGGTTAGAAATTGTATTACTTTAGATATTTATCTGAAGTGTAAATTATTATTCTCGCAATTTAATCACTCAAGCTCTCAGAATTGGTGCAACTACCATAGGGGATGTATAGTATTCAACATTTAGTACTCAGTTAGTGATGCTATACATCATAATTTTGATATGAAGTATGGTCTAGGAATAGCACTAGCTGAATCGATGAGAGGTTCGATATATTCTTGGGTTCAAATCCTAATTGTTTGACTGCTGGGCACACGAGATTCACCAACTGATGTCTCAAGGTGATAAGCAAAGCAGTTGTACTCTGTTTCTGTAATAGGCAGGCGTGTTGTTTACCATCTAACGACCACCTCGCACCGTAGCCACTTGATTGCAATAAAAAATGGTAGAAATAACACTTCTATTTTTCAGGTAGGTGGTTGGGGTTTGACCGCTGAAGATGGTAACCCTTCGCCAATATTAATGGTTGCTGAAATGCCTTCTATCGAAATAAACCAGTGCGTCGCTAAAACTGAGATGGATTACCTTGAAACCATTACTAGTGACAAAATTTGTGCCGGTTATAGTAATGGTAAGAAAATATGTTAAACTAGCTGTGCCCCGCGGTTTCACCCGCGTGGTTCCCGTTCCCGTGGGAATACGGGGATAAAATATAGCCTATGTTATTCAGGGTGAATGTAGCTTTCTAATGGTGAAAGAATTATTGAAATCGGTTCAGTAGTTTCGGAGCCTATTCGTTACATACAAACAAACAAACAAATCTTTCCTCTTTATAATATTAGTATAGATATAATTAAGTTTGGTTGAACGCTTCTTTAAACTTATGCAATGCCAATTGAGCATCTTTCGATGGCCGCAATTTGGTCCAAATTGATCGAACTTTTTATAAAATAATACCCCTTGATGTAAAACATCTTGCAAAAGCAGAAATAATAGCCACGATTGCATCTACTAGTAAAAATACTGTTCCCATAGGTAGGAGTATAGTTTAATTCAATAAAGTGAAAATAATATAACGTTCTATCTCTTTCAAGGTACGTCCGTATGCCGAGGTGATAGCGGTGGAGGTTTCGTGGTACCAGAATTATTGGAATTAGTCGTAAGATACTTTCTCCGCGGTATTGTCTCTACAGCTCCTAAGAACGATCACCGCTGCAATGTGTTTGCGGCTGCCCGATTCACACACATACTAAAACATGAACATTTTATTAATAAGGCTGTAAGTGACTAACGGATTCATGGTCTCCCCAGACAGCCGGTGGGGTGTGACGGCTATGCAACGCTGAGAATTGTAATGTACTGGATAGTAAAAGCTCACGCCAAGCAAATATATAAGCATTTACTACATCATTTCATTATAGTAACTGACCCCTAACTAAGCTCGAAGCTTGTATCTAGGGTATCAGAAACTATGCACACACTCTCAGACCGAGATAAACATTTGTGATTCACACAAATATTCACCCGCACGGGAATCGAACCCGCAACCTTACGGATGGCAGTCCGGCATGGTGACCACTGCCATCGAGGTCGTCAATGTCGAAAATGTGGCATCATGCCCCGCCGGCTGTCTGAGGAGACCTTTATTGCCCTAAAGGGCTGCAACATAGAAACGAACACTGAAAAACATTTCTTAATTAATGTATTTCATTAGATTGCAGATACAATGAACATAGTGTCAATTGGTGACCCTAAAAGGATAACGAAAGAAAGTATACGACCTACTACCAACAGAATTAAATTATACGATGATAGCAATATAACGTTCGTGGAAACTGACAACAATGAGAAAGAAATGGGAAAAGATAGTGACGTACTAAAAAATATAACGTTAAATATTCTTAATACAGATGTAAAACAAAGTGAAGAAAATATTACTGATATAAACAAAGGGAGGGAAATCATAAAATATAGTGATGTACCAAAAAATATAACGTTAAATATTCTTAAAACAGATGCAAAACATAGTGAAGAAAACATTACTGATATAAACAAAGCATTTCTAAATAATGTAACCATAGATGAAACAGAAAACGTTAATCATAATGTAAGTACTAACGGAAGCCAAAGATACTTTGTTTATTATTTAGCGTTATTAATAGTTGAATTATTGATATTTTTATGTTATTAGATTGTATATTGAGTCAAATATTGTTTTTTTAACCCCCGACGCAAAAAGAGGGGTGCTATAAGTTTTACGTGCCTGTGTGTGTATCTGTCTGTCTGTGGCATCATAGCTCCCGAACGGATGAACCGATTTCAATTTAGTTTTTTTCTGTATTAAAGGGGACTTACGTGCGAGTGTCCTTAGACATGTTTGATGAAAATCGGTTGACCCGTTTAAAAGTAATTGTATTGGGGGTTTTTTAAATTTTTAATTTAATTGTTATATACAAGTATTAATATTATTTTTATAATGGTTAAAAAAACTGGCACTCTCAGACGTAATGTCTGCGAGTGCGTGTTCGTGATCTCAATGTCAAGACGTGTTATTTATAACATCTTAACCAAAGATATGAATGCGAGTGTGTCTGTTTGTTACATTGTTTTAACTTCTCAGGTCTGAAAAAACTTCGATAAGAGAAAAACAGAAATGGACATAGAATATTTTGCATGCCGAAATCTCGTATTTTAAATAGTTTATTAAATTATGTTCCTAGGTTAATAAATGAAATGGCAAAAAGTCTCGTTTTTTATTATAAAAAAAAATTTGATGTATAAGAACTATGACGACCTCGATGGCAGAGTGGTCACCGTGCCGAACTCCCATTCATGAGATTTCGATTCCCGTGCGGGGTGAATATTTGTGTGAACCACAAACATTTATCACGGTCTGGGCGTGTGTGTGAATGAACATGTGCGGTGTGTAGTTTCTGATAACCTAGATACAAGTTTTAAACTTAGTTAGGGGTCAGTTACTATAATGAGATGATGTTGTGAATGAATATGTAATAAGAAATATGTATGCATTCGAAAGTGGGTTGTTCCGCACTTAGACTTCACCAAACTAATTTAAGTCCTTTGGGAGACTGTGTTAAACAACCAATTATATAAATAATGTTTCTCCAGCTCTTTTAAATATATGTAAACCAATGGCTATTCGTCTCTCTAAAATGGCTCAACAAATAATAAATCTTTCTTTTGTTCAATCCAACTTTCGGCTATTTTGGTAACCAAGAAAGACTACGTAAAAATTGCAAATAACAGGTTAAAAAAATATATTGTAATGAATGTAGTTATATTATAGTGCATACGGCAATCATAGTTGATAGTAATGTAAACAGGAAAATAAACAAATATCTATTTAATTCTAATTAATGCAATACGTAGATACCTATATCTTAAAGGGGAACATTGATGTAATGGTCTTCAAGGAGACAAGACTACTTCTAATAAGAATCTAATATAAATACTAGTATCAATGTTTATAAATTGAGAATTTTAATTTAAATTGAAAAGTAACTATGAGTTACGTTATAAAAATATTGTGTTTGGTTTTGCAAATATTTGTTTGTGAGTATTTTTTTAATTTATAAATTTAGTAGCTGCGTTCCAGGGAATAATTTGTATGGATATTTGTTTAGGGTTTGTCATATTTAAATCTTTCACCGCTTGACTTTTGTTCACTTTAGTAAAAACTGATAGAAATAACTTTTTAATAATCGTCTGACGATATTAAAATATTAGCCGTTAGCATTGCAATTCAATCAATTTATCTTTTTTAAAAATGGGGTCAAATCCAACTCTCACTAATGAATTTATTTAAATTTCAGTAATATTACAAAGTAGTGCCGATTCCAATAATGCGTAAGAATTTTAACTTACTTTTTATCTAACTAAGATAGCTTTTGCAGTATGTACAGGCGTAATTATTACGTATGCATGTTAATGTAAACATTTTTTGGATTCAAATAAGTTTTGTCACTGGTTTTACTTAATTATATAGTTTATCCTTTCAGTACATCGTTACCTTCATCATCGACAACCGATAACACTCAGGCACTTAACGTAACCAGCACTACTGACACGTATATTACCACCATATCCCAAAAACGGCGAATACAAAGTACTTGGGAAATTCGACAAAGAACCAAGACCATCACCTGGGGACCTAGTAGATTCATACATTTTAGAAGTACGTTGTAACTCTGGATTCTATTTGAATGCACATTTTCTTGTGGTGTGTAATAGTAATGGAAAACTTGATCCGATGCCGCGATGGATTCGTGAGTACTTACTTGATCGTAATTTAAAGCATGTTCTTTTTTTAAAAATCGTCTTTGAGGGATCAACTAATATCAGTTTCAAAAAGTTCTGGATAAGTATTTATTTTTGATAAGAGATTAGTGTAAGTGGTTCCCCAATCAATTTACAAATCCACATCATTAATGTAAAGTTATTTATAAGAGCAGCTCTAAAATAGAACCTTGTGGTACTCCACGTTTCATGAATGTTGTATTTGATCTTTATTTAATTTCTGTTTCTGTATCAATTTAAATTTACTTCAGTCAATTGGTCTATATCAGTTATGTGAGATTTGTATAAGTCGTAACACTATTGCTTGCTTATCCGATATTTCTAGAGTTCGTTAAATGTATAGTAAGATCTACTTAGTCAAATGCTTCACTAAAGTCCATGTAGAGAGTTATTTACTTACTTTTATAAGAAGTTTATTTATTTTTGTAGTAGTGTTGTGTCGTGTTTAAATATTCGTCGTGACGTATATTTTAGCATTTTGCAAGAAATATAACCCAGAAATAATAACTTGCGGACAAGGCTATGATAACGTTGAAGGTTTTTGCCAAATACCTTACGCTTTTAATGATGACTGGTCAACTCCTTTGACATCTACATCAGAAGCTGGTGTGACTACAAAGGGGCATGTAAGGTCAGGATCACGTAAGTAAACTTTATGGTTTCAGAAAGATTCAAATCTAATCCAGATCCATGATGCAAAAATTGGGCAAGATAAACATTTTCAAGATTAAAGTTCATTGAAAAATAAATCGTCTTAAAAATGCTGATCATTATTTTGATGTGTCATATACGTTTTTAGTACTAATGTTTTTTTATTAGCATGTGGCCGAGTAGAAACACCAATATCTACATCAGTAGCCGGTGGCCGGCGTGCTCTCAAAACTGAGGTCCCATGGCATGTTGGTGTGTATACGAAGACAACACGTCCGTATATGCAAATTTGTGGAGGCACTTTAATTTCAGCACAACTTGTTATATTAGGTAAATCCCTTCCGTATCTATTTAACAAAGCTGTAAAAATGAGTCTTGTCTTGTGTGATGAAATTGTGTGATTTGTTCTCAGCTGCTCACTGTTTCTTTAATGAGGTAACGAAGCAAAAGCCAGCGTCAGAATTTGCAGTTGGTGCTGGTAAACGTTAAAGTTACGACCACAACGATGAACATACTCAGCACTCTGATGTGAGATTTAATTAGTAAAGTTTTTAAATAAAAATAACCTTAAAACAAAAATTAAAAGCGATCATTCAAAGACCATAATTGATTTTCTTGTTTCATCCAGGTACGTGAAATCAGGATCCCGCCCCGGTATCAAGGAGCAATAACCAACTTTCAAGATGACATTGCTATTCTCATCACCACCACTACCTTCAAATATAATTATTATGTGACTCCAGCGTGTATTGACTTTGATTATGACTTTGATACTGCTCAGTTAGCTCATAATCGGATTGGAAAGGTTAGATATATCATTATTTTATGTAATTTTTATAATTAAGAGACATCTAACTTACGCAAAACTACCGTAGGCTAATCTGGTATTCGAGATTTTCAAACTGAGGTATGGTCTCTATAGCTCATTTAAACCAAGGTTCGACACGGTCCTGAGTTCAAAATTAAAAAATACTTACATTATGAGTTGTTTTAAATTCTTTTTTCAGGTAGCCGGTTGGGGCTGAGGACGGTGATCCTTCTCCAATATTAATGGTAGCCGAATTGCCTTCTATCGAAATAAAACAGTGCATCGCAAAAACTGAGATTAGTTTCCTAGAAACTATTACTAGCGACAAAGTTTGTGCTGGTTATAATAATGGTAAGGAAATTACATTTTTTTTTTTTAGCATATGCAACATAGTTTGATAGCAAAAATTACAGCCGAATTAATCGATAATTTTAAAAATAATTCTTGAAGGGAAACCGGGATCTCATTAGCTCCTAAAACAATAAGCAGGAGTAAAAGAAGAAATAACTCTATGTATTGCGTAAACAGATGAAAAACAAGATAAAGAAATGGTGTTGATATAAAATTCTAAATAGACCTCCTTCTTTACTTTCCTTTCTTATGAGAAACAAACATTGTGCAAATGAAACACCAAAATAGTTTTTACTATCTCTAAAAGAAAGTTAGAATTAAATAGTGAGAATAATAATAATATGTTTCAACTCTTTCAAGGTACGTCAGTCTGCAGAGGTGACAGCGGTGGAGGTTTTGTGGTCCAAGAATTATTGGATGAGGTCGTAAGATACTTCATACGAGGTATTGTGTCTACAGCTCCTAAGAGCGATCACCGCTGTAATGTGTTTGCGGCTGCTCGATTCACACACATACTAAAACATGAACATTTTATCAAAACTGCTGTAAGTAATTGTCACGTTAATTGCCTAAAGAGCTGAGATTTAAAAACTAACACTGAAAAATATATATAAATAAATGAAACTAATTAGTTTGCAGATACAATAAACATAACAGCAATTCCCAATAGATCAGCAGATCCCAATAGGATAAATAAAGCAAACACACAACCTACTATCAACCGAATAAAATTTTACTATGATAACAATATAACATTTGCTAGAAATGGTAATAAAGGGAAAGAAATCGGAAAAGATGACGTTTCAAAGAATAAAACTTTGGATATTCTTAAAATAGATGAAGCAGAAAATGTTAATCCTAATGTAAGTAACAAAAGCCAAAGATATTTTGTTTATTATTAAACGTTAATAATGGTTGAATCCTACTAATATCACAAATGCGAAAGTTTGTATGTTTGGATGTTTGTGAGTCTGGATGTTTGTTCCACTTTCACGCAAAAACTACTGTATCGATTATGATTAAATTTGGTAAGATATTCCTTATAACTAGGAATAACACATGGGGTACTTTTTATCCCGAAATTCCCTTGGGATTGTGTATAAGTAATCGTATGTTTTATTGTAACTTTTTGTAGTCACAAATCCTACCAATAGATGGCGCTGTTTTTTTAACTCACGATGGTGAATTGTGCCGAGATTGTATGATACTACGAGCTACGCATTCTCACGGGAGCGGGTACTACGCGGGTAAAGCCGCGGGGCGCTGCTAGTTATTAATATTTTTAATACCTATGAATGAATGCAAGTGTGTCTGTTAGTTACACTGTCTTAACTTCTCAGATTTGAAAATACTTCCAATAAGAGTGAAGAATATTTGGACATAGAATAATTTGTATGCCGAAATTTCCTCGAGATCAACAGTTTCAAAATAAGTTAAGACATTATTGATGTATAGTTTGTTATTCAAATTAAATAAATTATCCCTTTAAGTTCTTTTTTATTCATCATAATCATCATCAGCCTGTTTTCGTTCCACTGCTGGACATAGGCCACTCCCAACTCGCGTCATTTCAATTATGAACACACATTTGTATTTATTTTTATCTTGCAAAGTACAGTCAACGATATTAGAAAACATTTTTTAAAAATTATGCGTACCGATTTTTGTACGAATCCTTTGACTTGTTTCTACCACATAAGTACGGAGGCCTTCATCAGGAGGAGTGAGATGCTATCGCTTTCGCATCTTGCACCACACTTTGGTTATACTACTATTTATTTATTTAGGACATAAGTGAAAATTACATTTTGGCTTACAATCAATAACTAAAACTAAAATAAAAAGTTATTGCATTTTCGATTATATGCCACAGCATGCACAAAAATATAAGACGGGAAAATTTTTAATTAAAAAACAGTGTTTTATCAAAATCTAAATCAAAAACCAATCACTAACAAAAAACATTAAAATTGAGACACAGTGAATAAAGTTACAAATTAAAAAACAACCAGTACCTAAATAAAAATTGAAAAATATAAACAATCAATTCAATTTTAAAATAACATGACTACCTGATACTAAAATCAATGTTGTATATGTCTACCTACATCTCATACTTCGTTTAATTTAATATTAATAATTAAAGAGATTCTCACACAGCCTTTAACGAATCAAGTGCATGTATGTTTATTAATTAATTATAAATCGGTAAGAAATTACTTTAATTAACTTTTAATTGAAACTGACAATCGCAGGAGGCATGCGTTCGATGTTCTCGTAAATAATTAGAAGGTATAACAAAGCCTTCTGTTCTGAATTAATTATACCGAAGTTATAGTGGGCGGAAAAAGTTCGCGGGTGGCGTTTCGCGCCGAGCTAATGAGCGATTACATACTCGTACTTATGCTAAGTGTAATTATGTTTATTTGTTGTAATGACAATTGATATAATGTACTCGTATTAATAAGGTGTTAAATTATATGAAGCTAAACATATTATAAGAAAAAGTTGAGCAGCATAAAGACATTTGTTGTTTTTTTATTATAAAACTTAGTTATCATAAATATTACACTTTTTAAACTTTCACGATCGGAATTCATCGTTGCATAATTTACAGGTCCTAATCGCGTAAAACATAATTGTTATTTACCTCGACGTTTCGACCGGGTTACACCGATCGTGGTCACGAGAAGACATCATATATACGGTCTTCTCGTGATCATAAATATTATCACCATCATTGTCTTAATAAACAACAAAGAAACATATAAAACACCTACTTAACCTAGTAATATAATAAACACCTAGTATTCAAAGCCATCGAACGAAAAACAAATAGTGTAATCACAACTACTTAATCAACATCAATTTTATTGAAGTCCAACAATAACTCCCTCAGGGCTTGGCCCTTAACCACAAACGTCAATAAAGTCCTAAACAAAGGACCGAATCTTAAAGCGGCGTCCACACCGAGCGAAATAATTAGCGAAACCGGCGCAGTCTTGTCACGCGCCTAATCAAGCAACTTTCGCTAAGTTAGATGAAGTTACCATACGAGCGGTGTAAATTACTTTGATAACGCAACGTGACCGGACTGTGTGAACTTGGCCTTATAGGAAATTGTGACGTCATCGTGGTACCTCATCAAATTCTGATCGAATGTGGGGTGAAGGTGTTATTTGATTAGTAGCCGGTTCATAAACATTGGTCCGTGATGTTTGCCTAAGTAGTCTACTAGGTAAGGTTTGTCTTGAGACACTCAATTTATGATATTCGTTTTAGTAAAGTAAGATTGGGGTAAAGATAAGTAAGGAAGGAAAAAATAAGGTTCTACAGGAGTATTTGTTCTAGATAGAAATATTTTGGGGATTTGATATGAAGGATGTTCTTGATATTGTAACACACTGGCTATAGATAAACACATAATTGTCATCATAGTATGTGTAATTAGTACTACAACACAGGGACTTGTTCTTGTACTTTATTAAAACTTTCGTAATTATAAAGACCCTTCTTTAAAAAACGGCAAACATGCGCATTTTCTCGAGTTCCAAAATGAGAAACGATAACAGAAACTATGTTTTGAAAACCTACCTATATTGGTATATTCTTTTTGATTGAATTTGCTTCTATTTTCTCTAAAAATATGTACAAAGATATCGTGCTACTTAACTCGTCCACTGTTTCGTTTAATATAAAATTCCACAATCTAGTACTTTTATTCTTAAAAATCATTTATATTTTCCACAATTTATGATTTCCTTGTACCAGGAGCGCAGAAGAGTAAGATGATCGCTTTTTCAATTTAACTTATCTGTGCTTAGTGGGGACGACGCCACAATACCTAGAATACCTGCCTCTTGATGTTGTTATCACGATTCTCTACTATAGTTTTAAAATCTCAGTTTTCAAAGGAAACATTTTCTTCAATGTAACATTTTTGTTCTACTTTTCACGTTAGAAAATTAGTGTCGACATGAAACTTTGTTAGTTGTAGTTAGAGTTCAAGTTTGACTAAGTTTGTAGCGCTAGTTTTGCTTGCTTGCTTAGTCTTGCTTTTGATAAAAACTAAAGAAGCTGAAGTATTATTATAGACTTGAGCTGTACATTGGGTTTACTACCGTCATTACCGTTTTTTAATTTTTTCGCCTAAATTGATCTAGAGAAGAAAATAAAGACTAAAAAATTGAATATGTCGCATTTAAAATTTATAGCTAGTAGGAAAACGTCACAAAATGTATCTAAGTAATACATGTCGTTCAAAACGAGCATAATGTTTAGAACAGTTCACAGTGATCTATAAACCAATAAAAATGAGTGACGCGTCTCAAAAGCAATAGAAACATCGAAAACGTATGAAAAATGTTGAAAATATGAGTACATTCATCGTCAATTCGGTCTGAATGGCATTTTTATAGAGTTATTTGTTAGTTTGTATAACACTGCTTTCGAAGTCGTGTCTATAGTTTGTCGGATTTAAAACTAGTCGCATGAATATCAAAATGTTTTATTTCAAAATATGTTTTTATCTACCGTTGCAGATGTAACAATAAACAAGCTTTACTGAAAGAGGATTTATTTTGTTTGAATTTTTGCTCTATTAAAAATGGGTATTCTGCATAGAAATAAAAATATTTTATTTGAAAATTGAGCCTAACATAGGTCAGGTATGGTATTTATAAATATCAGGTACTAGTAGCTCCCCGCGGTTTCACCCGCGTAGTTCCCGTTCCCGTGATTACGGGGATAAAATATAGCCTATGTCACGCACTGATAAATTAGCTTTCCATTAGTGAAAGAATTTTTGAAATCGGTCCAGTAGTTTCGGAGCCTATTCTTTACAAGCAAACAAACAAACAAATCTTTCCTCTTTATAATATTAGTATAGATAAAACCTCTCTATTTTTTATTCTTTCCAAAATCTGTAAATAACGACGTGGACCAATTATTTTGGTATAGGATCAGTCTAGTCAAGGATTCAGTGTTTATCTAAACTAAAGCTAAAAACTAATATCAAAGAGGAAAGATTTGATTGTTTGTTTGTAACGAATAGGCTCCGAAACTACTGCTCCGATTACAAAAAATTTTTTCATTAATGGAAAGCTTATTTATCAGTGCGTGCCATATTTTATCGGGAACTACACGGGTGAAACCGCGGAGCTACTTATTTATATCATCTAATTTTCCCTGAATACGTAGCTTCTTTATCATGAAACACTCAAGTTTTTCATACAAAATTTTCGATTTTGGTAGATAAACTGGGCACGGATAAAATATGACAATTTTATGATTTTCAAAGACTGTGGGTTAAATCATAAGTAAAATTTTATCGGACGAAGAATTTTGAAAAATAGTCAAAATTTTTACTACATCTAAGTTTTCAGATATCTTTCAGATGGTTTCATATTTTGTTTGTATATTTTATTCAAATGAGACTGTCTGCGAAGTGTCTCCAATATTTCAAACGATTCCAAAACTGTGAAAGTAAACAATCACAACTAAAATTTAATTGAACTTCGGATCAAAATACAATATCCAGTTTTTTGTTGAGAAATTTGAGTAAAAGTTTTTGTTTGTCCAACATTTGGCGATGCTATTGTTTTCAAAATATTGAAAAAGGTTTGTATTTCTTTATTATTTTCTTATTCCCGGAATTTCGGGATGAAAAAAAAATGTTGGCCGATTCTCAGACCTACTGAACATGCTCACAAAATTTCATGAGAATCGGTCAAGCCGTTTCGGAGGAGTATGGCAACGAAAACTGTGACACGAGAATTTAATATATTAGATTTAAACTGCGTAGTGGGAATATCGAAGGCTTGCAGCGTAAAAGCTTCTCTCTGGTGATGATAGTGCACTGAGGTAGAATACGTGTAATCGTAAGGCTATTTTTGGAAAATTGCAATCATGTGGCGACCCAAATATAGAAGAAAACAAATAAGAAAAGACTGAACATCTCTGACATGTCTTTACGAAAAATTCTCTTTTACTAATGATATTAGTACAATGAGAAGGGAGTACTCATCATCACCTAGGGCGTGTTGGTGATCTCAAATCTGATCCATTACAAAACAAGTAAGTACTTAACTATGCATCAATATAACTTTTACTATATGAAAGAAAACAATCTTATACTTATATAAAATTCTCGTGTCACAATGTTCGTTCCCGTACTCCTCCGAAACGGCTTGATCGATTCTCATGAAATTTTGTGAGCATATTCAGTAGGTCAACATCTATTTTTCATCCTGAAATTCCCACGGGAACGGTAACTACGCGTGTGAAACCGCGGGGCGCAGCTAGTTTTAATATAACAGTCCTATAAAAACAAAAATATCATCAATACCACTTTTACATGAATTCACTATTAATATGGTATCATTGTAAAATTATTTATTAATAATGTCAAACAAAACCAACGGACCAAATACAAAGAAAATATTCATTAAATTAAAATACTCGTTTATTGTCTCGCTGTCGTTTTATTTGTTTAATTATTATTTTAACTACAAAATGGATGTAATAAGTTTGAATTATTTATTTCAAGCGTGGTACAAAAGTATATTATGTGCTTAATGAACTATCATCGAGGTGACGCAAGTTTGGATGACATTAGCGGCCTTTACACACACACTCTATCGCACGTGAAACAGCAATCGTGCGCGTATGAGCGCGCTTATAAAGGAAGCGAAAGAAAAAGGAAAAGACCACGCGCCGCGCTCAGCAATCATGCGCGCAATCGCGTTTCCTCTGCGTTTTGTTTTCTCTGTTCCTTGCGCCACTAGGTAGCAAATCTGTTTGGCGAAGATTGAGTGAGTTGAAGTTGTTTGATTTAAACTAGTAATACCCATATAATAATTTCATTAGAACTATTTAATTATTGTGTAGTAACCTAAAGCCATCTTGAATAATTATGGCGATGTTTAAGTAATAAAATATATCTATGTATTTATCAATATAACCGACTACGTGGGTGACAGTTAGGGCGAAAATTACCAGAAAGAAAAGAATGGAGCTGCACTTGAGGTTTCTGCCTAAAATCATTCAAATTACAATATTATTTTTATCTAATATTAGTAAAAATACACCGATGAAAAACATTCGTATAGGCATTTAACTACAGCGAACAAATGTACGAGTATGTAGGTTATTATTTCACGTATATGAGAGTACGTAGTTAGCTATACTCAGCTGTTGATTTAGGTCTTAATGTAAATCAAGGCAGTATAAATAATAGTCTAGGTCAGACCTTTCGTAATAAATTGAAATAATACCGAACTAAGCACTGTTATTTATTGATATGGTACATTGTATTTATTACCCTATATTCGTTATTATTTCAATCCATATATTTTATATGTAGATGTATTAATATACTAAAAAGGTCACGAAAACATATTTAAATAAAATAAATATGAAGATTTTTATGTTATTTTAATTTATGTTAATGTTATTTTCCTCATTTAATGGGCCTTTGCAGACTAAATGCTTCTTTTTCTTTTAAGTGAGAAGAAACAGGTGATCACTATCGCCATTTGTTTAGAACTGCATAGCAAGCCTATTATTTAATGTAAAAAAGCTAGAAACAAGTATAATTATTTGGTTTTCTCGCTCAAAGTATCTACACAATTATATATCTACTTCTTAACAATTTATGTTTTCTCTTCTACTTGAACATAGGTAAGATGATTGATATAATATGAAACATAAAAATACGAACATCGATAGAAGATACAGTGTAACGGAAAATAGTCACGTGTTACGAGGAAATTGGATTTTTTAATGTGACGTGAGTTCTGGTTATCCTTCAACAAATGTATCATGTTGTTGGTTTAATGTTTAATGTGGTTGTTTTGATATTAACTAATATTAATTTACGATAAGCAAGTACTCAAAATCTCGAGTCAATTTACTTACAAAAAAATGATAACAATAATTTATTTCAAAATTAAAATCAATCACATAAAATTTTAAATTTCAAAGTAAGTAAATTTTCCTTTACAATTAAGTCAAAAACTTAAACGACACAAACCAAAAAAAAAAATTTTTGTAATCCTTTATTTGACAGTATGTAGATACATATAAGCCATTCTCACATTAACATTATTAACTTTGACGACCTTGATGGCATAGTGGTCACCATGCCGGACTGCGGGTTCGATTCCCGTGCGGGGTAAAAATTTGTGTGAACCACAAATGTTTGTCTCGGTCTGGGTGTGTGTGTGTGAATGAGTGTGTGCGTAGTTTCTGCTACCCTAGATACAAGTTACGAACTTAGTTAGGGGTCAGTTACTATAATGAGATGATGTAGTGAATTATATAAAAAAAAAAACTACAAAGTATAACTAGTAAGTTCGTAAATTGTCGAAATTAACATTCATACTGTAACATGCGGATTCTATATCTCTCTGTACACCGTGTCTGATAGGTGTTTGTGAGAAAATATCTACTGGAATGATTGTATTATATAAATACTTACTTTCAAAATAGATTGTTAATATAAATTTTGATATTTTTTTATCTTTGATCAGTTTTTCCTTTATTTTTTTTAGATTTAATTATATATTAGAATAAAACATAATTTATAAGAACTTTGGATGTAACTTATAAGTTTGGGTTCGACTTCGAGATCTACCTCACACATTTATTTTACTACTGAACTATTCTAGTCATAGAGGCGTTTGCTTTTATGGGATCTCGCAAGACGATACTTAGAAATTATTTAGATCAAAGGCATTACAGTGTGAGTATGACTAATACAAATGTTAAAATTGAAAACAAAAATCAAACAATACTTTTAAACTTCATTAAACCAAAAAATCCCTGGACACTAGTTAAGACAAACAAACAACCGAAACTTTCAAAACGTTCATAAGTTCAATATAAAAATAAAGAGCGATATATCGTTTAAATCAAAGGCATGGAACTGGAAAAACAAGCGATCCCTGGTCGACGAACTCTTAAACACAAATAACTTTTGTCCCCCCTAAACTTAGCACGTCGGGGACATCCAAGGAGTCCACCTACGAAATCTCCACTTTACGTTGCTTAAAACAATTTCCTGCTATCAAAGTTCAAAGAGTAGTTTTTATTTGTTCGCGTCACGTCGGCCCCAAGAGTTGTTTGCTGTTAGTGACGCTATAAGCGAATTTACTTGAGTTTTTCTTTGATTAAAATGGCGCTTTCTTTGACTGTCAATTTAGTACTCGTATATAAGTATGTTAGGAGTTCCAAGTCTTGTTCTTGTGGTTGTGATGAGCGTGGTGGATCATATTTTATTTTTAGATTCGTGAATAAGCTAGATGTAAAACTGACTACTAACCAAAAAAAAAATTATAATATGCATATTCAGGTGTTCAATATTGAGTGTATTAAACAATACTCTAGTTGAAGCATTTCTTAATATTTAGACTAATATTTAGTATAATCCATCTATTTTTTAGTATTGAGATATTTTTATCACATCACACGAGAAAAATGATAAGGCAAAGCTAGAAAATTAACACCATGTACTTACTTAAATGTTACCAAAAATAAATAGATACCTTGATTGTAGCAGCATTTTATCGCCTGCAGTGTACGAACGTGCTTGTCCCGTAGGACCGTGCGTCCGAAGATCACGTCCCCTTCACATACCCGTGTTTATTGTTCACTTATATATTACATAATAACTACTGTTTATACAACAACTTAATACTGGGTTACTATAAATGGTACTTATAGGTGCTGGGAATTAGGCAAGTTGTTCTTAAAAGTTTTGTGTTTGTCTGTAATTGATTATCTAATTTTATTGTTATCTGAGTAAGGTTTTATTTACAAGATCGTATTGTTATATACATTTGGTGTTCAATTTACAAAAAAAAAATACTGAATCAATATTTTAAATTGGAAATGTTAATATAATATTACTCAACCATTTACAAATTAATCGTTCATTTGTCTGTTTCGCTCAATCATTATAGCACGGCAGGTAAGATCTCAATAATTACGTCAAAATATAATTTATTGTAACAAAATTAAATAAATAATTGAATATCAAGATTTCAACAAGTTTATTCAAAAACATGTTACATTAAATTTATAAATAATACGTGGAACGCAAAAGGTATTCTACAATTAGAAATTCAGAATAATTGAATTAAATTTATGCAATTTAACAAACAAACATACATTGTCAGAACTTCAAAATATAATTTAACCAAATCCCACATAATCAGCACAAACAAGAGCTTACGATACCACGGTACAGTCACATAATATGTCACTAACTAAAGCATAGTTCACACTATCAGTTATAAACTAACAATACGTTCCGTCTGACCTGATAGTTCACAGTGAGTACTAACTTTATTTTCAAACACACACGGCCGAGGTAACGGCCACTTTAAGCGAAATACAAGTAAAGAGGTGCCACTGAAACACAATTAATATAGAGTAGACGATTTAAATTAGATATCCTTTGTTTCATGGTGACAGTTAATGAAAGGTGCGTATCACTTATGTGGAGATAGTAGTATTACCGTCGCAAACTTTATTAAAATTAAAATAAAAAATAACCATTTATTTCAAATAAAATAATCCATATTACGTGAAAAATAAAAATGATAAAAATTACAAAATAAATATTAAAAATAAAAATTACAAAATATTTATGGAAATGTTAACTTGTATTAAAATATACGTTTGTATTAATGCCCCTAAATTCTCAAAGAATGTAACAATTTTATTACTTTGTTTAGAAAAAACCCGTGCAATAATTTGGAAAGAAATTGTATTCTTTTTAATCAATAAAAAGCCTGGGGATAACTCCTTTTGCTTCTCACTATATAGTTACCTATCTTGAGGCTATGACGCAATTTAAAGCATGTATCTACTAGCCAATACTTTACATTAAACATTGGCCATAAATACGATTACTACTATAAAACGAAATACTAGCTCAGTCATATTCCTCCACCAAAACTATTATTTCATTCCCTCTCTATGTATTGTGTGTTTTCCAAGGATTTATTCGTAACAAATGGTCGAATGGTGTGAACACGCCTTAACGGTAACCACTCAAATATTTATAGTTCTTTAGAAGGGTACACTCTCGAATAAAAGACTGTTTATTGTTTCAAACCATGTATAAAAACGTTAAAATATAATACTGTTTCGAGTAAAATTGTTACTCTTTTGTTTATATAGAAAGAATGGAGATAATTTATCATGATGTGAATGAATTTATGCTCCAAAGATATTGATTTTAGATATACGTAAATTTATTCAAATCTGTTAGGATTTTAATGGTTGGATTCGAACATAGTTTAACAATACATTTTAAGGTTAGTCTTTAATAAAGATGTTATTAATTGCGTTTTAAAATTATACTGAAACCAAGTAAACCAAAAACCTTGATAAGACTAGGTTTGTTTATGAACAACAATGAACCACAGGCTAGTTTAACATTAAACCAAAACTGCCTTATTTGCGTTGTATTTTTAGTCTGGTTTAACAAAACCTGGTAAGCATTTGACACCTTGTCAGTCAAATCTGTCACTTTGACAGTATTCAAAATTGATTGTAAAACCTGGTTTAGTGCTAAACCAGACTAAAAATGCAACGCAAATAAGGCAGGAAGAGTCTTTCAACGATAATAAGACAGAAAGACTTAAAAATCTGCGAAGTCTATAAAGTGTAAGTACTAAAATTAAAAATGCAAAGTAACTCTCTTTTAATTGGTTACTTTCAGAGTTATTAATTTTAATCTATCTTCTTCTATACTCTTATATGTAAAACTCTTCCGTTACTGAGTGATGTAACGACTGACAGATAACGCACAGCCGAAACTACTGGCGGTAGAGAGCTGAGATTTGGCACATGTTCGTTGGGGGGATACAACTAAGAGAGGATTTTTGGAAATTTCCTCCCTAGGGGTAAATTGAAAACTGCGCGGGTGAAACCGCGGGGCGCTTCTAGTAATAGAATAAGAGAGTTTATTAATAGTTACTAACTTTATTATCATGAACAACATTCCCTACATCTCTGAGTGTTCATTGTACAGAATATCTTGTACGGGGTAGACGTAGCTAATCATCTATTCCACGTGAGTGATTTATCTGTCTACCGGTATTCTGAGAGTATATCTACTGTCTAGTCCTGGTATGTAATACGAATATCGTGTTATGTAATGTAAGTACTCTATTTAAAAACTACCACCTAAACAAAGTTGTGTGGTAATAGTGCCTACCTTCTCAAATATACGGGTTTATTTTTACGTAAAGTTAACATTGGTGTGCTACGTAATATGGTCGTAATATCATCGACAGTGGAATGGCATGGGCAACTTAACGCCTGTTTCATCACTGTACTATAATATCAGTGATAGAGAAACCTTTGCTCAATAATGGAATCTGGTTTTAATTTTTAATTTACATTTCGTTGGATTAATTACAGTATCCATAATCATAGTATACTAAATCAAAGAGCTCATTACATAATCAGGCTATCAAACAACTAACTACACTGATTAGTCGACGAACTAAATTGAACGATCAATATTAAATTACCCGTTACCAAAACCTGTTAAAATTCACAAAAGCTAATCCAGATAGACGGTGGAGAGTATCGCAACATTGGACAGATAAGTTAGCAGGACATACACACGCTGTTGACATTCGATTACTGGGCCATTGTGGGGGCTTTCCGCACCCATGCATAATTCAGCCACAATTGTGTCCAAGTGTTTTATTCAGACAGTTCGGCTGTGTTCATAAGGAGGTTCTAAGCAAGAGGTTTTTGAAATTGATATTCTTTTCAAATACTTTGTTCGAAAATTAAACTTTTGATTAACCTACAGTAGAATCTCATTAATGGTACTTCAGAAAATCGATGCGTTGACTAATATACGCCACACTTCACTCAATACTATTCGGGTGTATACTTAACTGCACTAAACTAGCTTTAAGCTAGACTTAGACTAGAAAAGGCAAAGCCGAATTTAAATAAACAAATTAAAATTCTGAGGCGGAGATAGCGGGACGAACTCGACAACTATCTCGTCAATTGGGCCACAGCCCAAGATCGAGGTCATGGAAGGAAGAAGGAGAGGCCTTTGCCAACTGTGGAACAGCTATGGCTAAAGTAATACTAATAGTAACAAATTCAATTGAATACCATTTCAGAATGCGTCATCTACCAAACGACTTTTTTTTTGTTGAGTTGTCTTTTTATCTTCTATCACAAAATTTGGTCTACAAAAAGTATAAGAATAAGAATATTTTATTGTAACTTTTTATACTGTTTATATAACAATTGCGTAAGAATGTGTTACTTACTATAACATATATTTTTTTTGAAGAGAAGAATGTACACTTCTGTAAAGATATCTCACATGGGAATGTTACATAGAATAAGTTTTATTATTAGTATTATAAGTGAAGATGTTGTTGAAGTGTCAAACTAAATATAAAATAAATAAATATTATTATTCTACTTTTATTCGTAATCAATACATTTGAATGTGCCATAACAATATTTAGTATTATACACACATTACTTCAATTCGTTATAGGTTAAATACATTTATATTTACGCACTTCACTCCAGTATAACTCCCCCTTTACTTGGTTATACGACACTCAATGTTAGTTCTTCAATAATTCACTAACAAGGCTTAATGCGAATCCGGTGTTTATTTGCAGTTACTCAATTTTGCATATCGGAATGAGTTTGGTTTTTCAGTTTATGGCGCGCTTGAGTGGATATTAGATAATACATAAATGAACGGGTGCTTACCTTTTGGTATATACTCTTTATTATACTGTGTTTTGGTGTTTGATGCGATGTTGGTTTTGAATTTTGACTATACTTTATATTGTAGGCTATGTTATATAGCATTGAGGACGTTTTGGAATACCTGTACAGCGTACATGTATATGTTTAGAAGTTGGAGACGAGATATGTTTTATAATTGCTGTGTTATTCCTGACAACCTAAATAGTACATCGGGGACTGCTAAACATAAGGTCACAGATTCGATTTCCGTGTAAAGTAAATATTTTTAACCGAATTCCAAAAAAACAGGAGGAGGTTCTCTATTCGACGTGTATATATATTTTTTTTTTTTTTTTGTGTGTTTGTTACGCGATTTCTTTGTAATCATGAATGGAGCATTTTAAAATTCTTGTTTCATTAGAAAGCGGATATTCGCGAAGTGGTCCCATGTCAAGGAAATCAGGATCTGATGATGGGATCCAGGAAAAATCGAGGAAAAACCCGCAACAATGTAGGCTGGGGTGTCAATTGACATTATTAAAAGTAAAACTACCTGTGACCCGTGGTTTTGCTCGCGATATTCTTGATACCATAAGAATTTCTGGATGAAATTTTTTTGGCTGTATTCTTTCGTATTTAAATCAAATGCTGTTCACAATTCATGGGTTTTAGATATAAAAATGTCCCGTTTTTTAATTCGTTAACACACACTGAAATAAACCCGAACCAAAAACATTTTTTAAAAATGTTTTTTTTTCCTATTATAGGTACCTATTACACATATATCTTCAGAGCGTTTTCTTAAAACTTTTCGTAAAAATATATATTTAGATTTACAAACAAACACTGCACCAGATTAGATTGTATATATTATTTTAATTAATAAATAGACAGTATAAACGTCATCCTCTATTTTCGTTTTTATTTTGACTTTGGTTAATTTTTTTCTAAAAAGTTCTTATACCTTTGTGGTTATAAAGAAGTTTTGTAATAAAATGATGGTTTAGTTGGGATGATGAAGTTAAAAAGAAGTAATAAAATGCAGGGTTGTGTTAGATTATGAATCATGAGTAACATCAGCTCATGGGACAGGATTCAAGCGGTACCCGTTGAGGTTGAACTGCTCGACACTTATAGAGCAGCGAAAAAATCCCTGCAAGAGGCTATTGCCCTCACAACTCTCGCGGCAATCGTTAGAAACGACCTCTCCTTGCCAAATGTAGTCTCTGCTATGGTGAGCGAGGAGAGGTCTTGGATTGGAGTGTCCACCTTTTGTGAGGTCGTACTCTCGCAAAAAAAAGCTGCGGAGAGAGAGCGCGAAGCCCTCTCCATTAATACTATCCGCAGCAGAAGGTTGGGCAGACGGAAGCGGGACTACCACTTTGTCCTGCAACCGCCATACGCCCGACCTGCGGCAGTGATCCCCGGGGGGAAATCCACTGCCGTCATATAGGCCTCAAGGTGGCGCGCGGTACTTTCGGAAGGTGTTAACTCAACATCTGTCGCCTAGAGCTACATTCTAGCTCAGAGGAGAAACCCTTAACAGGGTAGAGACGCTGTCCGGGATCGTAGTAGCGTGCATCCGCGTTTCTTCCGGTTTCGGCCATAAGCGCAGAGGTGGCACACCAAGGGGTTTTAGTCGGTAAGCGCGTCGCCGCTCTATCTTTGCGGCGCGGAGTCCGACATACCCCGTCGTTCCCCTGGACAGAGGAAAGACGTAAAGTCTTCCTCCCACATAAAAAAAATTCAAGTGGTCCACGAGTCAAAAGCTCTTCTGGAGGAAAATTTAAGCGTATTTTGTAGAAGGAGACTTGCTTCCCACTAAAAAATTTAAAATAAAGTTAATTTAAAAAAATAAAAAACCGACTTCAGCACTAAAAAGTAAGAAAATAATTTAAAATAAACGATATTATTAATACATATTTACAATTTATAATTAGTTACTTTTGAAGTCGGTGACAGCCAAAGCCTTCATTAATATTATAGGCGCGTCATGTGCTATCTTATAAGGAAAAAAACTATCCTGGGCTGGCACTGACTCCAAAAGTTACTAATTATAAATTGTAAATATGTATTAATAATATCGTTTATTTTAAATTATTTTCTTACTTTTTAGTGCTGAAGTCGGTTTTTTATTTTTTTAAATTAACTTTATTTGTAATCTATAAGTGGCATTAAGTGCGTTGTATCATTCATTCTCATTTTGAGATTTACCTAATATGTACCTACGAATATAGTTGATGGTACAACTGAAGATAAATATTTCATAGTAAAACTAAAACATATTTCATCTAATGTTTTTGTTGCGTCCGAATTCATTCAATATTCGTCCATGTTTGATTGATGACTGAAGTTAGTTTTATTGAACAACGGACGATCTATTCCGTTTGTCCAACCTTCATGTTATTACCCGACGGTGATAGAAAGAGGGTTCTTTTTTGAAAAAAACGTAGTACGCTGATACTCGTCCTCTTTGTAGGTACAAAATTATGTTATATTCAATATTGGATGCATGGTAGTTATTGTAAGAGTAGGATTAGATTTCTTAAAGTTAACATTTGTAAAGTGTCCGATTATTTTTCCTCAATAAATAAAATAAAATAGTAATTACTTATGTATAGACATTTTTAAAAGTACGCAATGCCAATAACATATTACCACAACCACATTAATAAAAGTCAAACACAAACTTTTAAATACCATTTCTCGAGCAGAATGACCCCATAAAACTTCGTTGACATATTAAAAAATAGCGCCATGATTCCATCTCCAGAGTATTGCCTAGGGAACGCTGGTGCAATGTGTCAGCGCTATGCATTTAATAAATCATGAAAATCGTCCGTCGGTCTGTCATCGCGACTCGATGACAAATTGCGCTCCCGTAGCGAGCACGGCCTCGATTGATGACGTCACAGGACCTGTATTAATTGCTTTGTTTACGTAACATATTAGAAGGGAAGAATGTTTGCTTTGTAACTTTAGGATTAATAATGGTGATGGTTTTCTTTGTTGTTCTTAGATATCAAAAATAAGTAAAATTATATGCCTTTTTAGTGCCGTAGGTCAGAAACGTCGAATGTCTATCAAGTTTTATTTCGGTAAAGGCCTGTGTCAATCAACCAAGATCCTACATCTTCACATTACGTATAAGAACAAGTCGTTCCCGCTTTTGTACGCTAAGATCTTTTACGTTACGAATTTTAGTACAGTTTTCTGCAAATGATGGATTAATTCAAGACGATGGTTGATAAGTGTAATTTATATTTATCAATGCGCAAAATTGTACTCATTCATGTTAAAAGATTGTGATAATATGTCACAAAATAAAACGCACCAACTTTACCTCATGAATCCACGGCCGATATACCACCACTACTGGAAATAAACATTGGCAGCCCTATCTACGCCACAGTATACGCAATTACAGTAATACGTCACGTATCGAATGCGGCGACCGGCCATGTATCAACACAGAGTACTCACTAAATCATTTGCACAATAACACTGTGAGATGTGAACGCTTGGCTTGATGAGGTATGTTTTCTACTTATGGGGCTATTTAGTGGAGGTTTGGTAATAAGTAGTTGATTTGATTGTTCTGAGATGAATGCTAAGAGAGTTATTAGTTATGTGTAGGTCACCATGCCGTACTGCCATCAGGTTGCGGGTTTGATTCCCGTACGGGGTGAATATTTGTGTGAATCACAAATGTTTGTTTCGGTCTGGGTGTGTGTGTGTGTGTGTGAATGAGTGTGTGCGTAGTTTCTAATACCCTAAATACAAGTTTCGAACTTAGTTAGGGGTCAGTTACTATAATGAGATGATGTAGTAAATGATTATATTATGTTATAAGATTATTAATGTGTAGGTACAGATATTCTACTTCCAAACAGGTAGTGCAAAAATAATACTGTGTCCGAGTTTGAAGGGCAACGTAGTCTATTACTGGGCACACGAGACTCTCCAACTGATACCTCGGAGTGATGAATGCAGTACAGTGTTACACTGCACTGTTCCGTATTGCTTACCATCAGAGATGACCCCTTCGCTCGTCTCGTTTGTACAAAGTTTGTACAAAAGTAAAGCCGGTCTCTCTAATCAACTTTTAAAATTACCAAATTCTCAATTAACATCAAAAAGGAAACAATATAATGTTTAGTTGTCATTAAACCTGCCAACAATGCCGTCATTGTACCAGGGTACCAGGACAATGTAGGATATCGTTGTGTATAACTGTTTATACGGTACCTTCCTTGTATCGCACCTCGGCCGTAACTCAGCTCTATTAACAATTCAGGGCCCGTGTGACTGTTTGCTTTCAATTAAAATGACTATACTAGTTGGTTGCTCATGTTTTCCTAGTACTTCAGTTGTGATGTTTTATAACAATGGGCGGTTGCTACGTTTATGCATACTAATATAGAGTAAAGAAGACAATAAATTAAACGCTGAAAGTGTTAGAAATATCTTACAATTTATTTCGTTTATGTTATTTTAGCACAAAGGTGTCCTCACTACTCCGATTTCTATAGAAAATCTAAAGGTATTTTGTTAGAGTATTTTCTTAATTCGGACAGCCTTGTGGATATACTAGAGTCTCGTTTCTCAGTCGCATGCAAAATATAAAAATAATTAATTTACAAAAGTTTCTAGTTTATCAAAAATAATTTAATAATTTACTTAATTATTTATTTCGACCCCAAAATAGACATGGGATAAAAGTTCAGAAAAGAAAAGTAGACTTAATAATATTTATTACAATTTAAACAGAAAAACCAGTTTATTTTACAAAATAATTAATTCATGTAAACCCGCTACCAACAACTAGTATTACCATGTAAATAATGAGATAATCCAGGAGTGTACAAGTTAGTAAAACTCAAGGCGGTCATACAAAGTTGTTTGCGAGTAAGTTTTAATTGCATCTCCGTCAAAGGCGGCGCGATCGGACCCATGGGTCTTAATAATAATGTATGCATACGAATTTTCACTATGTGTATGAATAATTATTACTTTGTTGTAATTTATAGTATGTAGTAGTCGGTTAGATATTTATTTCGTGAAAAAATGGACATAGTTTGAAGCAAGTAGTAAGAAAGTCAGTCGAATAAAAAGGACTACGACATATTCCTGAAATTGACAGTAAGTATAAACGCAAGGCGTAAAAGTTTAAGTTTATAGTTGTACTAGCGGCGCCCCGCGGTTTCACCCGCGTAGTTTCTGTTCCCGTAGGAATATGAGGATAAAATTATGCTAAAAACCTTTCCACTGAATCAGTCTATCTATTAAAACAAACCGCATCAAAATCCGTTGCGTAGTTTTAAAGATCTAAGCATACATACATAAGGACATAGGGACAGAGAAAGCAACTTTGTTTTATACTAAGTATGTAGTGATAATGATGTTCACCTTCCTCACCAAGCATAATTAATTTGATATGGTAATAATTAGCTGGCTTTTGTATAAAATCAAACCAATATACAAGTTTAATAAACAAAACACACACACTAAACTTATTTTTCACTTACTTATAGACCTTTAAATAATAAAATCATTCATTGCACTAAGTGATACAGCAAATAAAGAGATAATAGCCCAATAACTATCATTGGGCTAATGTGAATATATTTCTCCAATTAATTTAGTACGTGGGGTCCTGTTACCTATTAATTTGAAGTAACAATGTTAAAGTAAAATAAAGCCGTTATGGTAGAATAGTAGTGAGGTCTAACTGCTGAAGAAGAAAGTTACGGTTTGCTTCTTACAAAATATAGACCACTCTTACGTTTTTAATTTATTAATACCGAAAGTTATTTATATTTCTTGTGTATTGCACAAAATATGATAGTTAATTTATTAATGGTTCATTTAAAAAATAAAACATTATAATCTAGATAATATAAGGACATATAAGAAATCTTTTCTTTGAACTGGGCTTCAAGATTCTGGGTTCAGTAAGAACTTAATTTATTATTGAACTATCTCACCAAATATTCTATAGTACTTAACATATATTTGGCTGTACCTGCTGACCGATAAAATTACCTTTCAAATAAACACTTTACAATAGCTTTGTACAAGTTTTAACAACATATTATTTAACAGTTAATTTATATTAGCACTCGGAAAATTAATTAAAACATAATTAGTACCCTGTTTTTAAACAAATTAACAGAGTAATTTACAGGTTTATAATATCAGTATAAAATGTCCATTTTATAACATTTTACAATGTAATTATTAATTAGTAATGGAAAACAATAATTAAAACTTATTAATTACTATCTGTAAAACATAATAAGTTACTAGTTTTCCATACTATAAATAACCAATCCGTACAACTTTCATTTCGCCCAATCTACGATAGTTTCACCTAAAAGTCCAAGTACAGTCAAGGTGAGAAATGGTTCGTCACTATAAAGTCTATTTTCGTTTGTTTAATATGAGTGAAAATCTGTTTTACCGATTGAGTCCTATTGCATTGCTAGACGTGGTGCAAAGATGCTATTTTAGACCTAGCAGTCGCACTACGTTAGTATAATATTATAATGCCGTTGTCTGTTTAATGTTTAGTTTCAAAAGGTACTGATAGAATAGAAGAAATTAATTTGGAAACTGGCAAAGATCTTCCTATTTACTGTAAGCCACAGCAGAAGAGACCAAGAGATGGTGTGACAACATCGACGATGATCTCAAGGCTCTTAAACGATTTGCCAACTGGGGAAAGGCAGCCAGGGTCATACATGGCAGACCATTGTAGAAGACGCCATAAACCATAAAAAGTTGTATTACCGTAAAAGTAAAGGAAAGTACGAAGGTTTTCCTACCGTGACTGTACATAGAATCCATTTGCAAGTTACCTTTCGTATTAGAACGGAGCGTTCAGAAATAGTGGTATCAATGTTTACACATCAAGCTTGTGTCAGTCACGTTCACTGACGTATGGTTTCTGGGAACTTATGACTTTACCTCGAATTGAAACTGTTTTTACATGGTTTGTATTCGAAGTAAGTCTTAGTAGTTGGTAGGGTTTGAATGGGTCTAATTTTGTTGTGGTTTTTAAAAAAAATTAAATAAATTTTGTTAGGTCAGGTGAAAATAAAATTAAACCTACCTTGTTTGACAATAACAAACAGAAAATAATTATCTATTACGTTGTAGTTGTTTTCAAGCTATGGCGTGCGTGACTAAGGGCTAAAAAGATACATTGTAACCTTAAAAATCGTTTTTTTTTTCCAGAAATTAGACTTAAGTAGCTTAAATAACTTACTAATATGGCCAATTTAATTGTAAACTTATCTTATTGATTCGCAATATTCATAAATAAGCTAGATTATCAGCACTTTGTGTGTTTTTAAAGACATTTTTTAAGTAACTGTACTCTAATCAATCTAAAAGCATTGAACATATCAATTTGATTTAAATAACAGTAAATATACATTTAAAATGCAAATGCAATACAAGTAAGAAGCGAATACTGTTGCCACTTTAAAACTATATCCTTTCAAAGATATAGAACTACTGGAATGTTCTTAAGATAATCTCATAGAAAAAAATAATAAATTATAGCAAAAAGATAATACAGTCGTGTGTTTTTGTTCCTATTTTTAGCTCAGCACTATTTTTTCGGCTACGGCGTAGCAAAAAATAGTCAGAATTTTGACCAATTTGTTCATCGACTAATCATAATTGTGAATTAAAATATGGAAATAGTTATATTCAATATGTGGTGTATGGCCTAGGTTATTTCTTGAACTTAACAATTAATAATCTCTAGTGTCATAAATTTAGAGCATTTTTTTATCATTGGTCAGTTTCGATTACTTCCAAAATATATTCACTACATCATCTCATTATAGTAACTGACCCCTAACTATGTTCGCAACTTGTATCTAGGGAATAATCAAAACCTGACTCAAAATTACGACACTTCACGCATACAAAACATCTTTGGACCAGTAATCTATTTCTCAGTCGCTTCTAGTATATTCGTAAAGGGTGCATTTTCACCCCAAGGGAGGTGAAACTAATCTGCTAATGGCGGCGCACTTACAGGTCACAGGCCATGGTTGAAGACCCAAAGCGTTTCAATTTCAACAATACGATTCCACTTAGCATTTGTTTTTGAGTCGTTCAGTCTTTGTTTGTTTGCTGCTTGTAATACTTAATGTTTGTTGGGATTTTGCTTCATAGGTAATATTTTTGTTCAAAATATAAACGGTATAATTTATAGATTTTTCATACCTATAATAGACTAAACTTACCTTGCCCTACGCTGACCTATGCCTAACTTTTAACGATATATATGTAAGGTATCAATGCAGAATCAAAACCTCCCTTTAGCCGATGATGTAAACATAACAAAACTCTAATGAAAATGAACTATGTATAAAGTATAACGAATTACCAATTAACAGATTAAAAATCTTCACAAAACAAATCCCAAACATAATATATCTCATATACCATCAAACAGTGGCGCATATAATTCTAAAATCGTTTAATTTCTCAAGAGGTTCGCGTAGAATTTGTCTCTGTCCATGAGCGGCCCCCGAGGACCCGATTGATGCATACATGTGCAGATGTTGATTAACTGGATCTACGCGTTGAATTACCCTCCGATGTTCACTGAAATGTAGGGATTAGAATGTACTGTATTTAAATTTCAACCAATTTATAATAAAGTAAATTTTCAACAGACTACAAAAAAGGGTGTTTTTGCCTCAGAAGTCTCGTCTTTGAGAATCGAATTCGAATTTTAAATTATGATGTTAAATCCTAATGTTAAAGTCGGATGTACAAGTTTTATTAAAACAGCGAAATATAAATAAGTAAGTCCAATAAAATAAAAATATTTATTAGCAATTCAAAGAAAATCTTTCAAGCTTACTTCAATCAAGTTGAAATGATACTTAAGTACAAGAATTTCATCAGAAAATAAAGTCTAATACAAGCAACAAATAGAATACCGTCGTTCCAACCATTTGTAGGAAAACACGTAACAAGATAAACAGGCGATGCATCGACCCCTCACTCGCAAACATGTTTAAGTCTTTTAACAGCAAAAAATAAGAGAACAACCGATGTAATGAGTTCCATTGCTGTGTGCATTAGCGCTAAGTACACACGCGTCAGCACTCGCTAGACAATGGAACCGCAACATTGAACAAACTCCTAAATAGAGTTACATTTGTAAGGCTCCAATCTGTTAAGGTACTATTCATACAAACGAAACGAACTTTAAGTAACGCTGATTGAATTTGCATCAGCATTTTTGTTTGAATAACTTAAGATTTGTAAGAAATAAAAACCTAACAAAATAAAGTTTTTTAGCAAATCTCGTCATCTAAATACACGTATATAACTCAAAGGTGACTGACTGACTGAGTGACATAGTGATCTATAAACGCACAACCCAAACCCCTGGACAGGTCGGGATGATAGCATGCAGGTACATGTTATGACGTAGGCATCCGCTAAGAAAGGATTTTGATTAATTCTACCCCCAAGGGGATAAAAGTTTGTATGACGGAAGTCACGCGGATGAAGTCGCAGGCAAAAGCTATTTTTAGATAAAAACTTTCGGCCATGTTGCGTTCAAAAAATAAAAAATAATTTCAAAATATTAAACTTGACTAGTAATCTGTATATAAAAAGTATGATGAAACAAGTTTTCATAACAAAGTTCACGAGAAAGTTAAACGTTTAGTTACAAAGACTACTTTTTTTAAAATAATTTTTATTCATGACCATAGATACAAAGTCTTTCAGTCGCAAACATTGTTTAAATTATGTTCTAACTTTTATATAAGAAATAATAAATACGCCTCGTTTGACTTCCCGCCAAAAAGTCCAACAAAGTCTACAAAAAATATGTCTTGCCATTAGATACATACTTACATAGGTTACAACAAAGCATGGCTATGCTAAGACTTGTTTTAACAATATGGGTATATTGTTAGAACCGCGTTAAAAAACAGGTCTTAAGCAAAAATAATACGCCTTAGTAGGTACCACGTATTCTATGATAAAGAATGATAAAAGCTAACACATAGTACTTCGTTGTTCCGTACATCACAATGACGTATGGTTTTGTCAAACGATGGCATATTACTGCCGACCTTCGCGAAAAATTGTAGCTGGCTTAGAAGAGTGAGAATTGGTAGCGGGTTCAGAACAAAATCGTAGAAGATTTATTTAAAATTTGAGTTTCGTACAAGAAATTTGTTGAGCGCAATTAAATATAATCCCAAAATTTTAGGATAAAAATATTTAATACTAGCTGTGCCCCGCGGTTTCACCCGCGTGGTTCCCGTTCCCGTGGGAATACGGGGATAAAATATAGCCTATGTTATTCAGGGTGAATGTAGCTTTCTAATGGTGAAAGAATTATTGAAATCGGTTCAGTAGTTTCGGAGCCTATTCGTTACAAACAAACAAACAAATCTTTCCTCTTTATAATATTAGTATAGATGTGATAAACCAGGCAATGTTTGTGTTTTGTCATTCCACAATTTATAAATGGAGTATAAAGATCATTGTGTTAAAGGTTATTTTATCCAATAACTTAAAGAACATGAAACATGGTTTGTATTTATCAAATAACTTTTTATGATAGAAAATAATATTACTGACATATTAACAACACTTTTACCATTGTCCTCCAAAACGACTTAAAACAAACTCAATCACAAACTTCACGCCAAACTCTAAAGAAAACCAACACAGATCGATCTATGTAATTAAACAGAAACAAAAGCCGTAAGTACTTGAAGCAAATGAACCAGACTTGTTTAAAAAGCCTTCGATTTTCCATGAATACCTCTCCTCTAAGATAAAAACTAAGGTTTTAAAACGTTCCTCCGACCGAAGGCTTTTTAAACGTTCCAAGACAACCCTAGTTGGAGTTGGTTTGACAAAATGCGGTACTCCCGACCACGATGTCTCCAATACGTACTCAATAAACCCAGCCGTGTGATATAGGACACTATTTCGTTATTCGATCGAGCCATCGCTCAGGCACGCTACATTGCGCGCTATACTCCACGTTGATAGATAGCCCTCCTCTCTACCCGTCAATGTGTCGTGTGTTACGCAAAATAACACCTTAATGGTTTACCTATAAGTACATTGTTTTTGTTGACTTATTTGCTCGTATGTTAAGTGCTTTTAGACGTTTTTGTGGGATTCTTAATTTGGTTTGGCAGCGATGTTAGTGAAATTACTCTGTATTTTCCAACAAGGATAAGTATATTTACTTAGTTCATAAGGTTTCTGAGTATAACAGCTTAGAGATATTTGTTTTTGAAATGTTTTTGATTATTCGTGTTATAAATGAGTAACTCTATATTTAGTTTATTTCCTCAAGTTTTATTATATTTGTAAATACATGGAGCCTATTTAGACGCAATATACTTTTTATACAACGGATCTTTCAATTAGGTATATTCCTTGCATTAGAGATTCTGATTATCTGGGAATCCTAATAATCCGTGCAGAGTCTAAACAATTGACGAACACAGTACTACATTATTGCACCCTAGCTGACGTTCACGTCTTCGTTCACTTTAAGTCTGATTTGGATAAATACTTTTTAGTTTTAGGCTTTGAATTCCTTATTTCTTAGGGCCTATTTCACGACCTTCAAGTAAAGTTACTCACCAAGTAAAGTTATTTTTGTCTCTTTCTTACTTTATGTCGAGTGACAAAGACAAAACATGTGAGTGGCTACTCGGAAGGTTACTAGAAGATGGTGAAATAGGCCCTTAGTTACACATAAAGATAAATGTATTTGTAGGATTAATTGCATATACTTACATATAAAAATCATATATATTTCTACCATAAAGCAGTCACGCAACCTAATGATGACAAAAAATAATGATTCAAACACACAGTTAATGTAACCAGGTCTCATGTCATGGTCCTATAATTGCGTCTGATCGTGTAGACATCACCTGGAGACACGCCCCTTCCGTGTCACCAGATATAACCCCATTCCGAACAGCTAATGTTCAACTCGTACTTATAGAAAGTTAGTTTTTCGATAAAAAATGGGAAGCTATTAGAATTCAGATGGTATAACTAAAAATATAAGTGTACGCAAAAAGATTTCAAAAGAAAAAAGCTGATTTTGGAAAATCTACCATCATCAATACATGATTTATTAATTCACCTGTCTTTACATTTTTATAAGTCACAATGCAATACAATAGAAAACAACCACAAAAGAACAAATAAAGTCAAACCAAAACTTAGATTAAAATGAACTGAAATTTTAATAAACACATTTCCAATTAACCTTTACAACACCGTTATAACAAAACATTATAATTTTATGAACCAAAATATTAAACTTTTCATTGAACAGTGTTCTTAATAACGACCACAAAATAATTGAAAACAATCTCAAACTTAAGACAATGGTCTGTTTACAATACTGAAGTGGAACAATAAATCAGTTTATGATAGAATGGCTAAGCGTTTTGTAATAATTCAATATCATAAACAAAGGTTGGGATGGCCACTACTCCCCCGGGTCTATCAATCTCCGAGAGAGTGTCCTGTCATAACTCGAGTCTATTTGATTAATTTCAGGACCCTACAAAACTAAATATAGGTTAGTGGAATACTTATAGAAGAGATGCTATGATATGTGAAGCGAATAATATAGTGAGTTTTCAGTAAGATAAGATCTATTTAATTTATTGAAATAAAATCATTCAGTTTAGGCCTCAAATAATCACTTTTGAATAAAAAGAGCTTTCAAAGGAAAACTTTAAAATAACTGGAAAATTATACATTAGAACAACGAACTTGTACCTTCTTTTCGTGAATACCTTGTGAATCATCTACATACCAGACTAGTTGAGCTATAAATGTTTCTTTGCCAGAATAATTTCTTACTTAAATCCTTACTAATATTATAAATGTGAAAGTAACTCTGTCAGTTTGCCTGTTACCTTTTCATGGCTAAGCTACTGAACCCATTGACATGAGTAGCTTATGGTCCGGGAAAGAACATAGAATTATTTTTATCCCGAAATTCCCACGGGAACGGTAACTACGCGGGTGAAACCGCGGGGCGCTGCTAGTATTATATATGTGAAAGTAACTCTGTCTGTTTGTCTGTTACCTTTTCGCGGCTAAACTAATGAACCGATTGACTTGAAATTTGGTACAGGGGTAGCTTATAGTCCGGGAAAGAATATAGGCTATGTTTTATCCCGAAAATCTCACGTGATCGACGCAGGTGAAACTGCGGGGCACAGCTAGTATATATGTACATTATCTCTGAAGAAATTTCGAATTAAAATAATAGCTGTATTTGTATTAAATAGTACCGCACTTGCAGTGGTTGCTGACCTCATTTTATGGGTTTATTGTTTTCCCAAAGTTGATTTATCATTTCAAGTCGTTAACAAGACGTTTGTGGACATTTGATCCCTACAACAAAGTTTACAAATTAATTCGACGGTCGAATTTGTGATCATTATTTTTATCTCTTATTTACGAGTATTATTTTATTATGAAATATAATTTTGATTGTTTGTATTAAATACGAGACTTTTGTTTATTTATTTATTCACTATTTGCATTTAGAAATAATATAATTTTTTTCAACACACTTGCTCATAAAGGGGCTCTTATTTGTGCAAAAACAGTTGAATAATGACACGCTTGATTCACAAGTGAGTTATAGATTTTTTTTTTAAATTGTTTAATTTTAAAAAAGTTTCGATACCAAAATAAATCGTGCCCATACATTTTAAAAACAAACTTCAACTATGTTTACTTACTTTTGGTAGGTCTATGGTCGATTCCATTCATTCATTCATTCGTTTTTTTTTAATAAGTATATTCTTTTAGTCTTTGGCCGATCACCATTGTTGTGTTGGATGCGCGCGAATAGAAAAACTGTTTATTTATTAGCGAAAAATTATAATTTCTTCGCAAATGTGTTGAAAAACGTTGTATGGTACTCGCGTGTAGTGATGATTACTATCCTCGGCTCAGACCCTCGCCTGACGGCTCGGGCCTCAATAGCGCCTCGGAATTAATCACCAACTTACCTCGCTTGTACCATAAATAACTATTTTATCATAAATACTGTCTATAACATAACATAACCATTCACTACATCATCTCATTATAGTAACTGACCCCAAACTAAGCCCGAAGCTTGTATCTAGGGTATCAGAAACTACGCACACACTCATTCACACACACACCCAGACCGAGACAAACATTTGTGGTTCACACAAATATTCAACCCGCGCGGGAGATGGGGTTTATCCAACCAAATATTACTGTACGCACATAAGGAAATTAATAGGAGCTTAATAGAATATAGGTGCCTATTGTTTCCCACAGCCATTAATGTTATGTTAACAACGGCTTTGATCCGTTGTTGCGGCGAAAAAGTTTCTTAAACCAACAAACTTTCACATTAAACGTTTAAATATTTATTGGCAATGACTACTAAAACTATGAAAATTATATAGTTTTGAAAATACCAAAACAATACCACCAAATAGTTGTTATTAGAATATTATTTTGTTTTGAATTTTCACTTTGTCTCGACCACGGTTTTGAGGGCAAGTCAGTTAAGTATAATCACCAACAAAATCTATTTCAAGCTTTTTTTAATTATGTTTATAGATAACTTTTAGTACAGAATTGTTTTTACAAACTAACTATTGACAAGTTTAATCAACCTGTATTTTTTCAATTTGGTATTTGATAAAAACTACTAAAATAAAAATAAAACAATAAATACTAAATATTATATATCAGGCTTAGCCAGCAATTAACGTGGTTATTTTTTTAGAAAGTTATTAACTTGTATATTAAAAATTGAGCTTTTAAAATTATTAAGTATAATTAAAACTAATAAAACATTAATTATTTTTACGAGTCTCATCGTTTACGCAGAAAATAATTAAAATTTTATTATTAAACGAAACGTACGACATCATATATAATTATTAAACAACGGGATGTTGTTTAATAATTATATATGTGCAGAGCGAGACGCCAACGGCGCGGGCGTATCGCACTCCTCCTGATGAAGGCCACCGAACGTGGCTGAAACTAGTCGAGGATTTCGACTTTATAATAATTAAAAGCTTATTTTCTTAGTGCTTTTGTATCGAACTGTACAATATAGTATTATATTTGTAGTAACTCGAGTGATTTGGTTAAACTAATGAGGTAAGTATAACTATTGTAACTTTATATGGAAATCACATACATATTAAATTGTTGGGCTAAGTTTGATAACACAAGCTTTAAGCCTATTATAGCTGTTTGATTTAATAAGTTGTCGGTTCGAAACATAATAACGTTTATGTTTTAATTATAAAATATAGAAATCCCAACATATTTTAAAAGTTTATAGTTATTAATAGGTAGGTTAGGGTAGGCTCGAGCCCCTCGGTGGGGACATATATGAGCTGATGATGATGATGAGGATAGTAATTAATAACAGTTTTTGTGACACTTTCCGTATTTTACTTTATTCTACATCACCTAGTATTGGTTCAGATTAAACAAAAAAAAAGAAATTCTATCCGCTCAATTTTCTCTTCGCAGTAAAAATAATATAATTGATGATAATGAAAAATCATCATCAACTTTCATCGATATCGCTGACAATAGCTTGCAGAGCTTGCAGGATTCATCACCCGCGTGGAAAAGTGATCGCGGCTGAATTTCCGTGCTCTATGAGTACACAATAATCAATAGCGTAGTAGTCTAAAAATACTTAGCGTAAAAATTTTCAATACAAAACGCAACAAAACAATAGTTAACAGATGTTAAAAACAAAACGCTTCCTACTACAGATCATTTAAAATAGATTATTTAAATAAGGCGATAAAGAAGTAACGATTTGTAACGAATGTGTAGAACCAGCCGTGTTGTGGAGAAGGCAAATTGAATATTTATAGGAACCGCTCGGGCAAGGAGGGTACGATGGAAATCGACCGAACAGGTGTTGGTATATTGTTTCGAGAATATTGAATTTTGCCAAACTTATTTTACATCTTAAATTAGACGTTCCCACGACCACACATTTGAATAATTTGTTATTGTTGAATTAGAATCAGGATACGTATGTTAAGTTTGTTGCCCTTTTTGGGTATCACTTATTGTTATTTTGATATCATCATGGTTTGATCTAATTTGATCGAATTCAGAGTGGAAACAAGAATATTATTAGAAAAATATAATTGCAGTACATGCACAAATTAGAAAAAAGACTATTATCTTTTGAGTACATGCAACTCAAGTGCATCAAGGAGAAACATTTTCTAAACTTTGAATAGAAAAATACTACAAGCTAAATGCATCACACACAATTATAATCCTATTATTATACCAATTTGCAATGATGTGAATAACATGACCTATTTTCTTTGCGGCGTCTATACTCATTAAGGTCACAATACAATGTTTCCTCATTTGAGTAAGATTAATTACTCTCCGTCGTTAAGTACGAGAAAAAGGGTGGTATTAAGAAGATGGACACGCTGCATCTGAGCCCAGACTGACAATGATTTACTGTACGTACATACATTTTGTTTGTAAACAAAGATTTTTAGTTTGGTTTTGAAAACGTTTATGGTAACAATTACCATTTTAATTATTGGAAAATGTAAAACTTAACAGGGAAGTAAATAATTGATAATTGAAAATGGCAATTTGACAACTTTGACTAACGACTGACGACTGTCGAATCGAAAATCGAAAATCGAAAATCGAAAACGAGAATCGAGAATCGTCGGGACGTCGGGACGTCGGGACGTCGGGACGTCGGGACGTCGGAACGTCGGGACGTCGGAACGTCGGAACGTCGGAACGTCGGAACGTCGGAACGTCGGAACGTCGGAACGTCGGAACGTCGGAACGTCGGAACGTCGGAACGTCGGAACGTCGGAACGTCGGAACGTCGGAACGTCGGAACGTCGGAACGTCGGAACGTCGGAACGTCGGAACGTCGGAACGTCGGAACGTCGGAACGTCGGAACGTCGGAACGTCGGAACGTCGGAACGTCGGAACGTCGGAACGTCGGAACGTCGGAACGTCGGAACGTCGGAACGTCGGAACGTCGGAACGTCGGAACGTCGGAACGTCGGAACGTCGGAACTTCTACTTAATGCTTATTTAGAGACGCAAAACGCATAAATATTTTGTAAAATTTATAATTCAATTTCTAAATTTCAGACGACATCTTTATTTTCAAATATTCACGTACGTGTCACAAAATAAATAAAATTTTTATTTATAAATAATATCTTAATTTAAATAAACAAACTTTAAACTTAAATGTAAACAAAAACTGAATGCAAACTAAAACACATCGTTTTTTTTCTCATTAGTCAACATACAAGGTTCAGAATACATTTTCCGAGCAAAAGTTATGCGATTTCCTTGAAGACATACGTAATTTCTCTTATTTCTAAAGGAAAAACAAGCTTATTCCGCAGAGATTCGCAACATGATGTAATTTCAGAGGCATTACAAACTTTCTAAGGAAATTATAACATGTGTTCCAGACGCATATAAATGAGTCTATTTGAGTATTCCGCTTTAACGAGATATTAAACAGAAACCGAATAATATTTGTGTAAATTATTTAAATTGTTTCGGAAAAAATGTAGCAAAGACGAGTCGTTAGACAAACACTACAACTTTTTAAATAATGGATGATAACTTTTTTTACTAATAAAAATGTTGGCTGCAAATTACTAGTAGCCTTGTCTCTTTAATTAAGCTAAAGCTTGATCGGTTCAATTAATAGGTAAAATCGAACTGACGACCCCTCTATTGCTAGGCCATCGCCTTAATTATTTATTGGACTATTTGCTGCTTCTTATATTATTTACCACACCAAGTATAGTACAAAATCATACAAACAAAGACTATTTCATTTCACTTTTTAATAAAACACATCCATAATAACGAAATACGTATTCGAATTTAAAAAATGATAAGTACATATATTTTGTATTTACGATATTTTTATGGTAGATATTCTTCGCTACACCGTGACAATATACTTCATAAGCCATGTTCGGCGAAATGTAAGATTTTATGTTGAACGTAAAACGCGGAAGGTGTCGGCGTCTATCGAAAAATAATAAAATTGAATGTCATCTTAGAAAAAAGATTTTCCATGTGTTGTTAACTTGTAACGGCTTTTCATCTCACACGACATTATATTAGAGATACATAAAAATAAAAACAAATACATTTCTTTTGCGTTTGTTGTTTCAAATTTTATATTTTAAGCTGTAATATGAAGAGTAAACAAACATATTCTCCTGATTTAAAAAAATATGTATCTTTCCTTGGTAATAAAACTATTTTGGATTAATTTAGTGTTTTGATTAAATTATGAATTAATAATGTACGAAATTTTAAATATTGTAACAATGTATACAAAAGCCTTTAATATAAACTTAATTTATATTCAATCAACAAATAAAACAAGTAATAACGTCCAAACTTTTATGATCAAAACCTGAAGAGTCTCAAAAATCTTTTAGGTTTTTTAACAAACTTAGTACCGCCTGTAAAGTTCCCTGTTTTCTGGTAATTTCGTCAAGTTTAGATAGCTTTTGAGTGCTGTTTGTTCGAAAGCATAACCTCTTAAATAAAAAGTTGGAAGTTTAAAAACTGGTTTAAGGAGAACAATACGACAACAACATTATCTGATTTTACGAGACATTCTGCGAATTGAGTCGACTTTGACAATTGTTTAGTATTTGTATTATTATTTAGTTACTAGCTGTACCCTGCGGTTTTACCCGCGTGGATCCTTATCCCGCGAGAATTTTGGGATAACATATAGCATAAGACCTTTCCCGGACCATAAGCTACCCCTGTACCAAATTTCAAGTCAATCTCCTTAGTAGTGTTGTCGTAAAGAGGTAACAGACAGACAGACAGAGTTACTTTCGCATATATAATAAGTATACCATGTGTTATTCCTAGGTATGAGAAACATCTGTACCAAATTTCAGTAGTTTTTGCGTGAAAGAGGAACAAACATCCACACATTCCCACTCACAAACATTCGACTTTATAATATTAGTAGGATGCCTTGCCGGAGGCATATAATTAGAATCTGTACAAAAACGGTCTTTCGGTCTATTAAAAAGCCTTGTAGAGAAGAAGCTGTATGTAACAGTTCCATACATTATAATTGCTAAAATTACAAATCATTTCTAATCTGAAATTTTATAATTAAAACTTTAGTTACAAATGAAAATCTAGGTATATTTTCAGAATTTTTCCAAAGGTATAGTTTATGTGAAGATGTCAGCAACGTTTAATGGAGGGGTATGCGGTGCACCATATCTAGAGAGAGCCAGCCGCTATCTGTCATAGACAATCACAGTGACCACATAGACGTAGGAGGATTTGGATATGGTATTTTATAAACAAGTGTACTTCACTACATAGTATAAAACAAAGTCGCTTTCTCTGCCCCTATGTATGCTTAGATCTTTAAAACTACGCAACGGATTTTGATGCGGTTTATTTTAGTAGATAGAGTAATTAAGTGGGAAGGTTTTTAGCAAAATGTTATCCCCATATTCCTACGGGAACGGGAACTACGCGGGTGAAACCGCGGGTCGCCGCTAGTACGATAATAAAATATAACGAATCTATTTAATTATTACAATAGTCAAAAATGCAGTTGTTCTATTATGATGCGCAAATATACACTTAGTATTTTTTTTTAAAGTCCAATCATCACAAATTATAATTTTGGAGTAAAAATATGTAACCCATTATTGAACTATCGAAAAAACTCTTTCTTTAAAATCGAAGAAATAACATTGATGAATGGTAACTTAATAACTTAGATTTTTTAGATTTAACAAACCCAAAAATAATTCGTTTATCGTTTTTTCCCAATTATGTTACTTAATAATTTAAGAATAACTTATCATGAAATTTAAATATAAATATTTCGAATAATTTGAATTATTTTTCTTTACTAATGTATTTCGAGTGACATTTTAATAAAATATTGTAATGAATTTTAAACCTTATCGATGATAATATAGATTTGTTTATTCTATAGCAAGGTAACCCTTATGCCCTCCTGAATTGTTTTACCTCTTTACCAATTTTAAAATAAATAATTCAATTAATTTTAAGCCTTATCCACTGTGTTATAGATTCGTTTATACCATAGCAAGGTAATCCTGGTGTCCTGAAGTGTTGTTCTCATCTGCAGCCCTCTCCAATCGCCGTGCTCTATCTTCTGATTAATACCTAGCTTACGGGGACAAACGTGTCTCCGATAATTAGATTAGAAACCTTAAGTATTAATAGATAAGGTCAATTTTTCATTGTACTTACATATTTTGTTAATTGTTGATGAACCAATTTGATCGGTAGTAAAATACAAAAAGTATGTTCTGTTTCTCGTTTTAAAGCAAAAAAAATAACTGAAAAAAAAAACGAATAAATTAGAAAAATGCCCCACAAAATAGAAATAGTTTTGAATGAAGTGTGTGGGTAGAAATCCTTACTAATCCTTACTAATATTATAAATGCGAAAGTAACTCTGTCTGTCGGTTACCTTTTCACGGCTAAACTACTGAACCGATTGAATTGAAATTTGGTACAGGGGTAGCTTATGGTCCGGCAAAGAACATAGGATACTTTTTATCCCGAAATTCCCACGGGAACGGGAACTACGCGGGTGAAACCGCGGGGCGCTGCTAGTGTAACATAAACTAAAACTTATTACGAGAAATAGATTTTGTGTACCTGCATACGCTCAAACAACTCTCTCTTTCGAGCGCAGTCGGGAAATAAAAACGGATATAACCACTGAATGCAAGATTGAAAAGATTGCAAGTGAAAAGCATAAATATTGTACCTACTTCACATACATATTCAATCATCTACAACTAGTCCTTTCCAGGCTTTTTTAAATGTGGAGACATTCTAGATAAACTTTCTAACATCTAAACATTATTCACAATTACATTAATAACACTTTGTAGGTCATAAAAGGTACCCTTTAACTCCCTTGGTTGGCAATACCAAAGTGGCCATCACTACATAGTATTAAGCAAAGTCGCTTTCTCTGTCCCTATGTATGCTTAGATCTTTAAAACTACGCAACGGATTTTGATGCGGTTTGTTCTAATAGATAAAGTGATTCAGTGGGAAGGCTTTTAACATTTTTATCCCCATATTCCTACGGGAGCGGGACTAACTAGCGCGGGGGCAGCTAGTTAATAATAAATTAGCAAAACTATTTGATTTACTTAACACTAAATCCATTGTAGACATCAACAAACTCAAAGCCACGCGATATAATTCACGTTTATCCGTCAAAGAAACTCTTATTAATCAAACTTAGTTACAAAACGCTTAGATATTCTATTAAAACTTTAAATACACAAAGACAGACAATGTAAACTATTTTAAAAACTTTTCTATTTATTATTGTAACAGAACCAGGAATACTCTTTTCTAATTTGTATGTCAACGACGTCGGCTTATACTGAAGTGGTCTTTGAAAAAGGAAACTTGAAATAGCTGTCCTGTTATTGTTAAGACGTTGCAAACTTGCGTCTTTTCTACAATTTTAATAGACAGACGCTTGTTGCATAACAGCGTATAAAAAATGGAAAAACAATTTGATGGGTATGACAAGTTATCAGCTTACTCTTGCATATTTATGATTTTAGAAAACTTTTATAATATTTTTTTTAAATTTTATAAAATAAGTATTTGATTGACACAAAAAGAAATATGGACGCGTATTTTCTGTGTAATTATATAGAACTTCTTTTTTATTTTGCTTGTTAGATACTTATAAGATAAACATTAATTGATTTTATTATTAGTTATTTTCGTTTTAAGTAACTAAGTTCAATAATCCAATGTAAGTTTAAAATACAACTAATAATAATTAAATACGTAAATTTATTAATTATTACATCAACTTTAAGCTACACAAATGACGTATAATTAATTAACTCATTCTGTTTGTTGGTCATACCACAAAATGATGAAATGTAATTTGAAATTCTATTGTATTCCATCGACAATCATGACAATTTCAATATTGAACTATTCAATTTGTATTCAATTAACTTAATCAGAATATACTTATGTTTATGCAAAGCGTAAATAAATAATTAGGTATATGGCCGGTATTATTTCTGACTAATAAATCTATGTAATAATTGAATATAACAATAAATAAATGACCTTTTCAACACACTTGCTCATAAAGGGGCTCTTATTTGACCAAAACAGTTGAATAATGACACGTTTTATTCACTAGTGAGTTATAGATTGTTTTTTTAAATTGCTTTCATTTTAAAAAAGTTTCGATACCAAAAAAAATGTGTCCATACATTTTAAAAACAAACTTCAACTATGTTTCCTTACTTTTGGTAGGTCTATGGTCGATTCCATTCATTCATTCATTCGATTTTTTTTTAATCAGTATATTCGTTTAGTCTTTGGCCGATCACCATTGTTGTGTTGGATGCGAGCGAATAGAAAAACTGTTTATTTATTAGCGAAAAATGATAATTTCTTCGCAAATGTGTTGAAAAACGTTGTATGGTACACGCGTGTATTGATGATTACTATCCTCGGCTATCTTCAGACCCTCGCCTGACGGCTCGGGCCCCAATAGCGCCTCGGAAGTAATCACCAACTCACCTCGCTTGTACCATAAATAACTATTCGCTAGTTAGTTTTTCTCAACTAAGTAAGTCCTAATGGAACTAGGTAGCGATGTATTGGATATCTATTTTAAAAGGTTAAATTAAACCGCGTCAAAAACGTCCGTCTGCACCCCTCATACAATGTAAAGAAACTTTATGCTAAACCGAATGCACTCGGCGTCGGCGGCAAACGCCTAGAGTGTCCCGTGTCTTGAATTCTGAATCCAACAAATGCATACTGGAGACCATATTGCTACCGTGAACCTTTCCTGTCTCACGAACTCACGTTCGCACTCGTACCAACATTCAAATTAAATTGGAATAGATACTTTGCCAAATCAAAAAAGTTTTTAATGATATTATATTGCTGGCTGGAAAATTGTGTTGGAGAATTTAGAAAATTTAAATGCCAATTGTTAAGTTTTAAATTTCGAATATCTCGGAAACGGCTTTTATGATTCTGTTTAGTTATTATAACAAAAGCTTTGTTCTAAAAAAGTAATAGTGTATCTGAATATCTTAAAAAAAATATGTAAAAAAAAAACAAATAGAATTTTAAGCAAATAGTAAAAGATATTTTATAACAATTAATTTCCCGAATAATTAAAGAGACGTTGTAAAGGTTTTACACACAATTTTCGTTAAAATTTTAAGTAAATTAGCATATTCTAAATATCTTCAATAAATTCATTTAGCATGACGTCTGATATGAAAGTTTGTATAAGTAGGTACTATTTATGTTATACTAGCTCTGCCCCGCGGTTTCACCCGCATAGTTCCCGATCCCGTGGGAATTCCGGGATAAAACATATCCTATGTCCTTCCCCGGACCATAAGCTACCTCTGTTCCAAATTTCAAGTCAATTGGTTCAGTAGTTTAGCCGTGAAAAGGTAACAGACAGACAGACAGAGTTACTTTCGCATATTTCGCAAGTAAGGATATTTTTTTTTTGGGTACAGTTAACTATTGACGACCTCGATGGCAGAGTGGTCACCATGCCGGACTGCCATCCGTAAGGTTGTGGGGTCGATTCCCATGCGGGGTGAATATTTGTGTTCACCACAAATGTTCGTCTCGGTCTGGGTGTGTGTGTGAATGAGTGTGTGCGTAGTTTCTGATACCCTGGATACAAGTTTCGAACTTAGTTAGGGGTCAGTTACTATAATGATTATGTTAAAAAACTATTACACCTAGTAAATGTCTATGTAAATATTAGTTATTTAGATGAAACTGAAAGAAAAGGATAGTTATTCAGGGAAGTCAGACAATCCTAAAGGTTTGAAGAGAAGTAGGAAATCACCAAGCTGTGATTTACTTGTCAAGTTGTAATATTTAGTTAATGAGTCTTCTTATATCTAAAAGTTCCAAAATGAAATAACAATATGATGCTGATTAATAATTTATTTGATTAAATGTATAAGTTTAACCTAAGATCGAAGTCAGAGCATAGCAATGGGTCAGTAGACAATCATCTCTTATAAAATAAATTCTATATCTAAAAACAGGAATATAACCTAGGTTCGGAGCTAGGACATAGCATGAGTTCGTCGATTCGGTCAGTTGTGGTCATCTGATTTAGCAAAATGTAAGCAGTTCTTCAATGCTGCAAGGTTTCTCGCAGCATTCTCTCTCTGCCAACCGGTAGAGCTCAGCTGACAAGCTCGACGGCACGCGTGATAACATCCACGGCAAAATTGCGCCAACGTATTGATGGTTTCGGGAAGTCGGAGGAAGTACATTATCTGAAATGGGAGAAACGTGTTAATGTTTGTTGAGTGAGTTGAGGTTGGGGCTGGTAATTTCTTGTTATTTTTGGGTTTAAACTAATTCCTGTTAAAACGAACAAAGCTAAAAAATAATTGATTGAATTGTTCAGTTCGTTTTTGAGAGACTGATAAACAGCAATTGATTTTAATTTGTATTTAAAATGAAATAACGAGTGATAATATCATCTTCTCTAAATAAGATACATAGGAATATCAAACAATGCACTGATTTTTCAACATCTACTTCTGTTATTGATTCAGAAATTTTAAACTGCCAAAAATGTAACGTTAACTTATCAAAAATGAATATAATTGAAGTATTCTCAAAAAAAATCTATCTTAAAATATAAAAAGAAACAAATGTAACTCACAAGAAATATTGCTACGATAAGAGTGCGTAGGTTGACCCGACACATCGTCGCACATCAGTGCGAGAGCCCGCGCCAAGTTCCGCCCGCAGTACACGTGGGGATCAATTCCTTGAGACGACGAATGACCACCATAAAGAGCAAAAGAGAGTTGCACCAGAGCCAAAATGGCTACCACGGTCATCACCATCTTCTGAAATTTAACAAAAGAGACAATTTTGAAATATTTATGTATTCAAAACCTGATTACAATTAAAAATAATCTGATGATCCTCCTCTTTTTTTAAGTCAGTGAAAAAAATAAAAAATGCAGCGTTCAAAAAACTTTCATGAAGGGGATACATTTAAAAAGGGGATTAATTTGGAATAATAAAAAACCTCTACTGACCCAATTTGGTTCGATAAAAGAAAACTAGTGACCGATTACTGTAAGAAAGGCCAGTAATGTATACTTCACAAATATTTAAATACGTCAGCAACGTGCCGTACACTACTTCAATTACTTGAGTAGATTAGGAATAAGAAAGCCCGATAAGGAAAACGAATAAAAAGTAAAAAATATATATGAAAAAAGCCCCCAGGCCCGAACTGAGAGCACCGGAAAACCCCCTCTAAAAATCTAACACGGTTCAAAAACTAAAAACCAATGATGTTGGTCCATCTGACCTTGACAAAATTTTCAAGACAAATTAAAAAAAAGCTACAAGATACAACATAATGCTAGGTCATCTGACCTCAAAGAAATCTATAAGATATATTATAACAATTTAAAACACTTACCATCTCTGAGAGTCTCCTTATGTTCCGGCGTCTTGATGAAGTATGAAGATAATTCTTAAAACCATCCCTTTATATACCATTTTCCCCAAGGGTTACTTATTAATATTCAACAGCATGTCATGTCAAAATCATTCAGATGCTTAATCCAACTCGATCGACCTAGATTGGGGGGGTTGGGTGCATCTTATAGTTCGTCATCGCTGAATTTAACAAATAATATAAGGGCCTTTTTTTACGATTCTAGTATTGGAAAATTAAACCAGACTTAGTCGCGACTTTGCGACTTCTTCCTTACTAAATATACTAAAACGCAAAATATTTAGGGTTACTGATATTTAGGATTACTAGATTAAATCCTTACTAATATTTATAAATGCGAAAGTAACTCTGTCTGTCTGTATGTTACCTCTTTACGGCTACACTACTAAACCGATTGACTTGAAATTTGGTACAAGAGTAGCTTATGGTACGGGAAAGGTTTTATGCTATATTTTATCTGGAAATTCCTAAGGGATCGAAAACTATGCGGGTAAAACCGTGGGGCACATACAGTTAAATTATGCGCGTGCGTAGTTTCCAAGAAAAAAAAGAAACAAAGATTTTATTCCTTGTATTCATTACGATACTCAATCCAAAACATCACATGATGCTATAGGTGTATTCTGCGACCTTTCCAAAGCTTTTGACTGCGTCGATCACTCGACGCTGCTTTCTAAACTTGAATGTTACGGTATTCGCGGTCCTGCTCTAGGTCTTGTTAAATCGTATCTAGGAGGACGGCAATAGAAGGTGAAGATCAACGATGTCCTATCAAAGGGGTCATTGTTAGAAATGGGCGTGCCACAGGGCTCTATTTTAGGTTCATTCCTGTTCTTGTCGTATATTAACGACCTCCTTTACATGATGGAAGACCTATGTAGTATGGTTTTATTCGCAGATGACACTTCTTTGCTATTTAAAGTGGATAGAAAGGATAAGGATTTGGTAGAAGTAAATAGGTGTTTGGCTTTAGTTTCGGATTGGTTTACCGCCAATAATTTGCTTCCAGTGCGTCTAAAACTAAGTGTATTAAATATTCACTACCCAATGTCCGAGCCATTGAATCCAATGTCTTTTTGGAAGAAACGAAACTTAAACTTAACTTACTTGGTGCTACTTTCTATTTTAATAGAAAGTAGCACCAAGTTTCTAGGTAAAGATTTAGATTCTAAGTTACAATGGGGATCCCACATTGACGGTCTTTCAGGGAGGTTGAGTTCTGCTGCGTATACTGTTCGTAAAATTAAGGAACTAACAGATGTGGGAACGGCAAGAATTGTTTATTTTGCTTACTTTCACAGTATTTTGTCTTATGGCATTTTACTATGGGGGGGTGCCGCGGATTAAGATTCAGTATTTATATTACAAAAACAAGCAATTCGGGCTATTTATAATTTGGGGTCGAAAGAGTCATTAAGGGAACGTTTTAAAACATATCAGATCCTTACTGTTCCCTCTTTGTACATTTTTAAAATATATTGTATGCCCGGAAACATCGTTTTAATTTCAAAGTTAATAGCGATCTTCATAATTTTAATACTAGAAATAAGCATAAAATCGCCATCTCAGGATGTTGGTTAGCTAGGACTAAAAAGTCCTTCATTCATAGATGTATTAAATTTTATAATAAAATCCTCCAAATTGACTGGGCTCACTGATGGAAGGTTTAGATCACACGTTAAAAACATTTTTATAAGCAAAGCATATTATAAGGTTACGGACTATATTAATGACCGGGATGTCTGGAATTAAATTTCTGTACCCGCAATCTCAACATGCTACTTTTTGATTATATAGGTACATATAAGTATTTTTCTATATTTATAGATTTTATTATTTGTTTTCTTTTTTCAACTATGACATTGTACTAGTTAGGTACTGTTTGTATTTTATTTTATTAAAAAAATACCAGTACAAGTTTCTGCCGATTCTTCTCGGCTGATGTAATTTCCGAATCGGTGGTAGAATCAATTTCGATGTTCATAAGTGCAACATTGAGGCCTTAACTGAATAAATGATTTTTGACTTTGAATTTGAAAGTATAAGGAATATCAGAAAATGATGAAAGACGTCTCGAGGTAGATTTTGATAAGTACTAAAACTACATCATTAGATTTTTCGTAAATACATATTTACGTTACCATACGTTTTAGTTCCTATTAAAATCTAGCCTCGAGACTACTTTCAGCATTTTCCGATATTCCTTATAGTTTTGGATTTGGTATCGTTATGAATATAGGGAATAAAAATCTGTTTCGTTTTTCTTGGAAACTATTCATACGCGGTCCATACGCCTATACACAATTTTAATAAGGAAGTCAAAACCTGCATAATACCAAAATTCCAGCCAATTTGACTGAATCCCATTTTTCCATCCATTAGATCCGGGATCCTTTGAAAAACACGCTTTCTGTCTCACTACACTAAGCAGCGTTTTACAAATATTTTGAATAAAATCTAATAAATGCATTAAACTAGTCTCAAAATTTCAAATCTATGTATCTCAGGCGTGTCAACTCTGAGCATAACGTTTACAATTGCTTAGCGTTTTGTTTCTTAAAAACATTTCTTTTATTTTCAGCCATAAAATAGTCTTATGATAATCCTAACTTAATCTTGACTTTAGTTCAGCATCACCAGAATTGAGGACTATTTAGTAAGACTTGATTATTCATAGCCCCCCTCCAATCTTTCCACTTGAACGCGTCAAATCAAAGCAGAAAACAATAATCGAACGATAAATAAACGTTTAAATCTTCAGAGAAAATAGGAAATATTGTGTTGACCACGGTGGCGCCGGCGGTCTCACCGCCCACCAGAAAACTGTCTTTGGTGATATTTAGTAAAGAAAATACTTATATGAAATATGAAAAAAAATGTTTTAAATTCAAAAATAGCACTCAAATCGGCGACATATTACGGAAGTAATAAGAAAAATCTAAATTTTGTAATTGGAAATTTTGTACTAACCACGTCACCAACCACCGAAAATCTATGTGAAAAAAATATGTGAAATATTAACAAAAGCACTTAAACCAGTGATATTTCTACAATTACAATAATCAAACTGTACGTTCTACGATATGACAAACAGAAATTGTAGTAAGGTTAGTGTTCCAAAATTGTAAAAAAAATACTTTTTCATCCCACTAGCTCGGAAAGTATGTTTTTAATCCTCGATATCTGGGGGTAAAAGTCGATATTAATCTCAAGAGTGGAAAGTATCGGGGTCGCTGTGACAGCCCGTGCAGGACCCAAGGCATTTTCGATAACTGGGAGTAAAAGTCGTTTTTGCGCTCTAGAGGTTAAAGTAAATTTGAATTTGGAACATCGTGTGCACTAAGTGTGATGATGTTTTGGATTCACAAACTGTCATACAACTTTTTTTTATTTCAAATTCAAACTCGGAACCTCCTTGGTGTACTTACTTACTTATTTTTTTATTTGCTTTGCGCGTGATATTTTTGCTTTTCACTTAATACTGTGTTTGTTTTATGTTTTCATTTAGTAATTTCCTCGCTGAGGGGGGATGAAAAATAATGTGTTGCACTCGAGTGCAAACAATTTTTAACCTTGTGCTCCTTTGAGTCCCTCGCTAACGCTCAGGATTCTTATTTTGAATCCCTCGCTGCGCTCGTGATTCAATTTTAGAATCCTTCGCTGGCTCGGTCCTCAACTGGAGCCCCGGTTAAAAAGCAACTTTGCACTCTTGTATAACAAATAACTATTTTTACATTTTATGACGTGGAGCACAAAATTTGATTGTCTTTAATAGTTATTTGTTATTTGTATAGGAAATGGAAACATAAAACAATCACAATATTAAATGAAAAGAGAATATCACGTGCAAAGCAAATTTAAAAAAAAGTAAGTACACCACGAAGGTTCCGAGTTTGAATTTTAAATTTAAAAAAAAGTTGTATGATAGTTTGTGAATTCAATACATCATCACATTAGTGCACACGATGTTCTAAATTCAAATTTACTTTAACCTCAAGAGCGCAAAAACGACTTTTGCTCCCAGTTATCGAAAATGCCTTGGGTCCTGCACGGGCTGTCACAGCGACCCCAATACTTTCCACTCTTGAGATTAAAATCGACTTTTACCCCCAGATATCGAGGATTAAAAACATACTTTCCGAGCTAGTGGGATGAAAAGAATCTTTATTGTTGTATAGAAATTACAGAATTTCACTGATTAGACAAAACCTAAATTAATTAATTTCATTGTAGATACGGTGACTAACGGTGAGCAAGTGAGCATGCAGAACTAAAAGAGAAATAAAGTTAATAAAAAAAAATAAGAAACCGACTTCAGCACTAAAAAGTAAGAAAATAATTTACAATAAACTAAATCTCTAATACATATTTACAATTTATAATTAGTAACTTTTGGAGTCGGTGCCAGCTAAACGAAAATTATAAAGTGCTTCATTCATGATTACAACAAAATCGCGGAACAAAAAAAAATATATACACGTCGAATAGAGAACCTCCTCTTATTTTTTTGGAAGTCGGTTAAAAAAGAATCACAACACAATGCATATCATTAAAGTAACTTAATCACCAACAAAGTGGAATTCATACATACTTACTTTGTTTATACAATAAGTTAGTACTTACTTAACTCTATTTTCCGAACCTTTATCCCATGTCTGTTTTGGGGTCGGTTAAAAAATACATTTCAATTTAATTATTTTGGTTGTTAACAATTTTATTTTATTTCAGAGACATACAATTTTAATAGGTTTTTGTAAATATTCATTGATGTCGTAGTTTTTATATTATTTGGTAATTTATTATTTGCGCTGTGCTCCTTGATACATTATATTTCGCGACCCATAAGACTTTCTAGGAAAAGGTAGGTTAATATTATCGGCATTTCTTAGTTGTTTTTTTTTTATTTTACTATTTTAAGTAAAGCTTAATTCGGTTTGAATATCTTTGTTAAAGATTTTACGTATCAATATGCAAGTTTTTAATATAAATCACCCCTCTCTGGTCGACCGTACTGACAAGGCGCGGGTAGCAGCAGCGTCTTTAGTTCCTAGCGTATGACATTTTATCATTTCGGTTATACATAACTACCTACTTATTACCCGTAATTGTAATGTACTAAGATTACAATATGTATAACAAATTAAATAAACTACAAACACCGGCAAAATTAGAAGAACGTTAGTTCATTTGTGGCAATTTCAGATTTTTTTAGAATGTTGTTTTATATTTATGACTATTTAAATATTTTATAAGTAAATGAAAACTTTTAATAATATACTTATTTTAAAATATATTATGTTATAAACTTCCAAACGAAATAGTTAATATGTCTATTGGTAAATTTAAAAATGTAGTGAAACGTAATTTGTGCGAAAAAGCTTATTACACTATAGTAGATTATTTAAATGATAAAATCGTTTGGAAATGAATTGCTCTTTTTATTTCTCTTATTATTTTAATTATGTACACATATTTTTATTTTGTGAATAGGTACAATCACAACAAAAAAGACAACCCCACTGAGTTTCTTGTTAGTTCTTCTCAGTAGTGGGCGCGTACGCGTAGCGAACTAACAATCAAATCAATTTAGTTTAAGTTTTGACGATTATAAGTGATTGTATCAATCCTTGATAATAAAGATAATTTAAATTTTGAATTTGTTTTTTTTTAATTTTGTTTAGTGGAAAAAAAAATTGAAGTTTTAAGTAAGAAGTACTTCTTATATGAATTTTACAAAACTAATGATTTTTTAAGGTGAAAAGTGTGTCTCATGTCTGGTGATCTCGCTGGTCAGTCGATTTGGGTAATTTCCACTTCTTTTAAGTACTTACGTACCACTTTAGCTGAATCCGTTATCATGCATAAAACAATACCGTCGCCTATAAATGGGGCTAAAGGCATTTCATGGGGTTCCAAGACATCGGTTATATATCGCTGTGCGGTCAGGGATCCATTTTAATCTGACCTCTGGCTCTGACTTTAGTCTGACCTCTGGCTCTGACCTTAGTCTGACCTCTGGCTCTGACCTTAGTCTGACCTCTGGCTCTGACCTTAGTCTGACCTCTGGCTCTGACCTTAGTCTGACCTCTGGCTCTGACCTTAACTGACCTCTGGCTCTAACCTTAGGCTGACCTAATTTTGACCTCTGGCTCTGACCTTAGACTGACCTCTGGCTCTAACCTTAGGCTGACCTAATTTTGACCTCTGGCTCTGACCTTAGACTGACTTCTGGCTCTGACCTTAACTAACCTCTGGCTCTGACCTTAGTCTAACCTCTGGCTCTAACCTTAGTCTGACCTCTGACTCTGACCTTACTCTGACCTCTGGCTCTGACCTTAGACTGATCTCTGGCTCTGACCTTAGTCCGACCTTTGGCTCTGACCTTAGTCTGACCTCTGGCTCTGACCTTAACTGACCTCTGGCTCTGACCTTAGTCTGACCTCTGGCTCTGACCTTAACTGACCTCTGGCTCTGACCTTAGTCTGACCTCTGGCTCTGACCTTAATCTGACCTCTGGCTCTGACCTAAGTCTGACCTCTGGCTCTGACCTTAGCCCGACCTTTGGCTCTGACCTTAACTGACCTCTGGCTCTGACCTTAGTGTGACCTCTGGCTCTGACCTTAACTGACCTGTGGCTGTGACCTTAGACTGACCTGTGGCTGTGACCTTAGCCCGACCTTTGGCTCTGACCTTAACTGACCTCTGGCTCTGACCTTAGTCTGACCTCTGGCTCTGACCTCCGGCTTTGACCTTAGACTGACCTCTGGCTCTGACCTTAACTGACCTCTCCGCTCTCTGACCTGACTGACTGACCTGACCTGACTGACTGACCTGACTGACTGACCTGACTGACTGACCTGACTGACTGACCTGACTGACTGACCTGACTGACTGACCTGACTGACTGACCTGACTGACTGACCTGACTGACTGACCTGACTGACTGACCTGACTGACTGACCTGACTGACTGACCTGACTGACTGACCTGACTGACTGACCTGACTGACTGACCTGACTGACTGACCTGACTGACTGACCTGACTGACTGACCTGACTGACTGACCTGACTGACTGACCTGACTGACTGACCTGACTGACTGACCTGACTGACTGACCTGACTGACTGACCTGACTGACTGACCTGACTGACTGACCTGACTGACTGACCTGACTGACTGACCTGACTGACTGACCTGACTGACTGACCTGACTGACTGACCTGACTGACTGACCTGACTGACTGACCTGACTGACTGACCTGACTGACTGACCTGACTGACTGACCTGACTGACTGACCTGACTGACTGACCTGACTGACTGACCTGACTGACTGACCTGACTGACTGACCTGACTGACTGACCTGACTGACTGACCTGACTGACTGACCTGACTGACTGACCTGACTGACTGACCTGACTGACTGACCTGACTGACTGACCTGACTGACTGACCTGACTGACTGACCTGACTGACTGACCTGACTGACTGACCTGACTGACTGACCTGACTGACTGACCTGACTGACTGACCTGACTGACTGACCTGACTGACTGACCTGACTGACTGACCTGACTGACTGACCTGACTGACTGACCTGACTGACTGACCTGACTGACTGACCTGACTGACTGACCTGACTGACTGACCTGACTGACTGACCTGACTGACTGACCTGACTGACTGACCTGACTGACTGACCTGACTGACTGACCTGACTGACTGACCTGACTGACTGACCTGACTGACTGACCTGACTGACTGACCTGACTGACTGACCTGACTGACTGACCTGACTGACTGACCTGACTGACTGACCTGACTGACTGACCTGACTGACTGACCTGACTGACTGACCTGACTGACTGACCTGACTGACTGACCTGACTGACTGACCTGACTGACTGACCTGACTGACTGACCTGACTGACTGACCTGACTGACTGACCTGACTGACTGACCTGACTGACTGACCTGACTGACTGACCTGACTGACTGACCTGACTGACTGACCTGACTGACTGACCTGACTGACTGACCTGACTGACTGACCTGACTGACTGACCTGACTGACTGACCTGACTGACTGACCTGACTGACTGACCTGACTGACTGACCTGACTGACTGACCTGACTGACTGACCTGACTGACTGACCTGACTGACTGACCTGACTGACTGACCTGACTGACTGACCTGACTGACTGACCTGACTGACTGACCTGACTGACTGACCTGACTGACTGACCTGACTGACTGACCTGACTGACTGACCTGACTGACTGACCTGACTGACTGACCTGACTGACTGACCTGACTGACTGACCTGACTGACTGACCTGACTGACTGACCTGACTGACTGACCTGACTGACTGACCTGACTGACTGACCTGACTGACTGACCTGACTGACTGACCTGACTGACTGACCTGACTGACTGACCTGACTGACTGACCTGACTGACTGACCTGACTGACTGACCTGACTGACTGACCTGACTGACTGACCTGACTGACTGACCTGACTGACTGACCTGACTGACTGACCTGACTGACTGACCTGACTGACTGACCTGACTGACTGACCTGACTGACTGACCTGACTGACTGACCTGACTGACTGACCTGACTGACTGACCTGACTGACTGACCTGACTGACTGACCTGACTGACTGACCTGACTGACTGACCTGACTGACTGACCTGACTGACTGACCTGACTGACTGACCTGACTGACTGACTGACCTGACTGACTGACCTGACTGACTGACCTGACTGACTGACCTGACTGACTGACCTGACTGACTGACCTGACTGACTGACCTGACTGACTGACCTGACTGACTGACCTGACTGACTGACCTGACTGACTGACCTGACTGACTGACCTGACTGACTGACCTGACTGACTGACCTGACTGACTGACCTGACTGACTGACCTGACTGACTGACCTGACTGACTGACCTGACTGACTGACCTGACTGACTGACCTGACTGACTGACCTGACTGACTGACCTGACTGACCAACTTCCTTATCTGACCGACTTTGTGTCTTTGACCGATTCCTTTGCATTGCCAACCTCAAGACTTGCAGTGTCTTATAAAAATAAGATTGATATTTTTTTAATGGAAAAAAATCCATTAAACAAGTTTATTATTTAAAAAAAAAACGTGTGGCACTCCGGGACTGCCGCGGTAAAGCTATTGCATAGCAATTTTATCAACTAATTGTTTTTTTTTATTTTTGTATTGCAATCCTAACCTTAGAAATTTTGTGTAGTTAGAATGTCGTGCTTGGGACTTCATACAATAAAAACTTTGTCTACATTACTGTAAAAACTTTCTGGAAAATTTACAAAAAAAAAGTTTTCGATAATAAAATAATAAAAACGTGAGGTTTTTTTCGTTCGTTATTAATTTCTGGATTCGGTCCCCGCGCTCAAGGCCCTCGATAGGAGCTATGCAATAGCTTAAAAATTCATACATAGAATATTCAAATACTCAATCATAGACATAAAACAATATTATAAAAAAAACCGAAAATTTTCACAAATGAACTAACGTTCTTTTAATTTTTCCGGTGTGTACTTCAAATAGGGTTCCATCAAGTATATCGCTTTCCAAATGGGTTCCGTTATCAAAAAAGATTGAGAACCACTGCCCCAGATACAAGTATCGAACTTAGTTAGGGGTCAATTACGACAATGATTATGTTAAAAACTATTACACCTTGTATGTATATCTATGTAAATATTTGTTATTTAGATGAAACTGGAAGAGAAGGATAGTCATTCAGGAAAGTCTTTGCAACAATCCTAAAGGTTTGAAGAGAAGTAGGAAATCACCAAGTTTAGAGGTACAATTACTACTTGTAACTCTCAACTGTGACTTACTTGTCAAGTAGAAATATTTAGTTTATGAGTCTTCTTATAACTAAAAGTTCCAAAATGAAATAACAATATGATGCTGATTAATAATTTATTTGAATATAAGTTAATAATAATTTATTTATATTCTTTAATAAATAGATACATTTCAGAATATATATGAGGCTTAAATCTAAACATACATATGTTTGTCATACAATAATCTTGGTTTATTATTTTATAATACATAATAAAGTTTTATATAAATATTAGATACTTCATACAATTATAGTTTATAATACATACAGTTCCAAAATACAATACATACTTTAAATGAAAAATACATACTTAATTCTTATTAATTTATTCTTAAGCTAAAAACAGGAATATAACCTAGGTTCGGAGTTAGGACATAGCATGGGTTCGTCGATTCGGTCAGTTGTGGTCATCTGATTTAAAATTTAGCAAAATTTAGCAAAATGTAAGCAGTTCTTCAATGCTGCAAGGTTTCTCGCAGCATTCTCTCTCTGCCAACCGGTAGAGCTCAGCTGACATGCTCGACGGCACGCGTGACAACATCCACGGCAAAATTGCGCCAGCGTATTGATGGTTTCGAGAAGTCGGAGGAAGTACATTATCTGAAATGGGAGAAACGTGTTAATGTTTGTGGAGTGAGTTGAGGTTGGGGCTGGTAATTTCTAGTTATTTGTTGGATTTAACCTAATTTTGAATTAAAACACACATAGCTAAAAAAATATTGAATTTTCAGTTCGTTTTTGAGATAATTGCAATTTTCTCAAAAAAATAATAATGAAAATATCGTCATTTTCTATCTTAAATATAAAAAAGAAACAAATGTAACTCACAAGGAATAGAGCCATCATAAGAGTAGTTGCGCGTAGGTTGACCCGACACATCGTCGCACATCAGTGCGAGAGCCCGCGCCAAGTTCCGCCCGCAGTACACGTGCGGATCAATTCCTTGAGACGACGAATGACCACCATAAAGAGCAAAAGAGAGTTGCACCACAGCCAAAATGGCTACCACGGTCATCACCATCTTCTGAAATGAAACATAAGAGACAATTTTTAGAATATGATGTATTCAAAACCTGATTACAATTAAAAATAATTTGGTGAATTAAGATCCTCCCCTTTTATTACGTCAGTGAAAAAAGTATAATATAATATGAAAAATGCCCCTTTTTTTAACGCGGTGAAAATGCATAGTACTGCATACCACCGTGAGCCGATATTAGGAGGGCCCCCGGGGCATGTAGGGCTCTTCCAGCCAGAAGGGCTGGGCCTACCCACTAAAAACACAGTGACTTCCGTCCGCGTTAAATTCGATAGGATCCCGAGGGGGATGCTACGGCACATGAAAAATGCCCCTAGGCCCGAACTGAGAGCACCGAAAAACCCCCTCTAAAAATCTAACACGGTTCATAAACTAAAAACCAATGACCCAGAAAGTAACTACACCCATAATTGGTCCATCTGACCTTGACAAAATTTTCAAGACAAATTAAAAAAAAGCTACAAGATACAACATAATGTTAGGTCATCTGACCTAAAAGAAATCTACAAGATATATTATAACAATTTAAAACACTTACCATCTTTGAGAGTCTCCTTATGTTCCGGCGTCTTGATCAAGTATGAAGACAATTGTTTTCCGAGGGACTTCTTCGTCTTAATCCTTACGTTCCGGTGTCTTGATGAAGTGTGAAGATAATTCTTAAAACCATCCCTTTATATACCATTTTCCCCAAGGGTTGCTTATTAATATTCAACAGCATGTCATGTCAAAATCATTCAGTTGCTTAATCCAACTCGATCGACCTAGATTGGGGGGGTTGGGTGCATCTTATAGTTCGTCATCGCTGAATTTAACAAATAATATAAAGGTCTTTTTTACGATTCTAGTATTGGAAAATTAAACCAGACTTAGTCGCGACTTTGCGACTTCTTCCTTACTAAATATACTAAAACGCAAAATATTTAGGGCTAATGATATTTAGGATTACAAGATTAAATCCTTACTAATATTTATAAATGCGAAAGTAACTCTGTCTGTCTGTCTGTTACCTCTTCATGGCTACACTACTACACCGATTGACTTGAAATTTGGTTCAGGGGTAGCTTATGGTCCGGAAAAGGTCTTATGCTAGGAATATGTATTTATGAAAAATCTAAAGATGTAGTTTTAGTTCCTATTAAAATCTAGCCCTGTCTCACTACAGTAAGCAGTGTTTTGCAATTATAAGATACCCGTTTTAAATATAATCTAATAAATGCATTTATTAATAACTCGCTATATGATAGTCTCAAAATTTCAATTCTTTGTATCTCAGGCGTGTCAATAACGTTTACACTTATTTTGGGTTTTGTTTCTTAAAATCATTTCTTTCATTTTCAGCCATAAATTAGTCTTATATATAATTCTGACTTAATCTCGACTTTAGCTCAGCATCACCAGAATTGTGGACTATTTAGTAAGACTTGATTATTCATAGTCACCCTCCAATCTTTCCACTTGAACGCGTCAAATCAAAGCAGAAAACAATAATCGAACGATAAATAAACGTTTAAATCTTCAGAGAAAATAGGAAATATTGTGTTGACCACGGTGGCGCCGGCGGTCTCAACGCCCACCAGAAAACTGTCTTTGGTGTTTGGTAAATAAAAAATATGAAATAAGTATGAAAAATTTGAATTTGAAAAATTAACAGTAGCATTCAAATCAACGATAACTCTCTAATTACAAAATCTAGTAATAATGGAATTGTTGTACAACCACGTCACCGACCCAAAATAAATCTGTCTCTTGATTTTATTATTTGGTAAAAAAGTATAAAAATGTGTGAAAAATTAATAATAGCACTTAAACCAGTGATATTTGCACAATTACAAAAATTAAACTGTACGTTCTACGATATGCCAAAAAAGAATTTGAATGTAAAGCAGCAAGGTGTGTTCCAAAATCGTAAAAAAAAACACTTCTATACATTTTATGATATATTTCTATATATTTTATGCCTTAGAGTAGCAAGCTAAACGTAGGGCACAAAATTTTAAAATACCTTAGAACTAATAATATGATTGTCTTGATTCTTGATAGATTATCATCATCATCAGCTCGGTACATGTCTTAACCAAGGGGCTCGAGCCTACCCTGAATTTGGGTGATTTGGTCGAACTACGCTGGTCAAGTGTGGGTTGGACGACTACACACATAACTTTTCTACGTAGGTTTGTGTTCCTTGAAGTTTCCTTGCGACGAAATCCGAAGAATAGATAAATGACCACTTGTCTACCAATTTCACGTTTCGTAACGTGGCAAAATTACAAGTCGTAAGCAAATATCAATTTCATTCATAAAAAGGAACTTTCTGTTCTATACATCTAAACTTGTCTAGGGGGGCAGGTGACGTTTTTTCACGATGTTTTCCTTCGCCGTGAGAGCATCATACGAGTATATATGTACCGTACAGCTGAAAATCGAAAACACAAAGGTGTAAGTGGGGGGATGGAACAAGGCACTTCCGAATATAAGTTAATAACATTAAATTAAAAATTTAAAAAACCCCCAACACAATTACTTTCAAACCCCCATAACTTTTAAACGGGTCAATCGATTTTCATGAAACATGTCTAAGAACACTCGCACGTAAGTCCCCTTTAGTACAAAAAACTAAATTGAAATCGGTTCATCCGTTCGGGAGCTATGATGCCACAGACAGACAGATACACACAAATACACACACAGACACGTCAAACTTATAACACCCCTCTTTTTGCGTTGGGGGTTAATCAGTTTAATCACTGACGATTCTTGATAGTAGGTACTGTAATAGCAGTAATACCAGTAGTAATTGAGTATTCTTGTAAAAACCTGAACAGGTTATTCGGAGTACACTTATACCCTACTAGCTGTGCCCCGCGGTTTCACCCGCGTAGTTCCCGATCCCGGGAGAATTTCGGGATAAAATTTTCTTTCCCTATGTTCTTTCCTGGACCATAACCTACCCCTGTATTAAATTTCAAGTCAATCGATTCAGTACTTTGGCCGTGAAAAGGTAACAGAAAGACAGACAGAGTTACTTTCGCATTTATAATATTAGTTAGCATGTATTTTTCTTAGGTTATTTATTGGAAATAAAATTATTTGTATTTGTTTGTTTGAGAAAGTTATTTTCCCAAATACAAAAATTATTCACTTTTTATGAATTGAATTTGATAATTAAGTCATAGGATGAAGCAAAATTACTTTAAAATAAAACCAGGCATCCTGGTTTCGGTACAAAATATTCATGATACTCCTCTAATACAAAAGAAAAGTTCAATCAAATCTGAACTATATTGTTTTTTTTTTTAATTTATGTGAACTGAACTTATAGGTACATAGAAATAAGTACGTACTTTAACGAAATCGGATTATCTTCTAATATATAAAATTCTCGTGTCACAGTTTTCGTTGCCATACTCCTCCGAAACGGCTTGACCGATTCTCATGAAATTTTGTAAGCATATTCAGTAGGTCTGAAAATCGGCCAACATTTATTTTTCATCCCAAAATTCCCACGGGAACTGGAACGGGAACTACGCGCGTGAAACCGTGGGGCACAGCTAGTTATATTCTGTAAAACAAAAGCTAAAATCGCGGATTCAATCTTTTAATTTGACTTACCTACACGATACGATTAAAAATTTTATTACGAAAAAAATTTTTTGAGTTACTTACATGTTATTACGATAAAAAAAAAATAAGGCGTAAACCATGTAAAAAATCACCTTCTACAACTCGTAGAAGTATGTGGAAAAATTGCAAAGAAATATAGTAAGAATAAGAGTTTGCTATACAATTAATATTTCTAATATAACTGTTTCGAAGACTTGATTATTCATAACCCCCTTTTGCCACCCTCAAATGTTTCCACTTGAACGCGTCAAATCATAACAGAAAACCATAATCGAACGATAAATAAACGAACGTTTAAATCTTCAGAGAAAATAGGAAATATTGTGTTGACATTCGGAAAAAGAAGAAGGAGTTTGCTATAATGCAATTAAAGTTTCTAATCTACAAGACGCTTCGATCAACTTTGTTAGTGTTTAAGAACAATTTTTCGTATTGTCCCGCGTAGGTTTGCAGACGCCGCGCGGCGTCATTTCCCCATGTCGCCGTTTTGGCGCGAATACCAATCTGGGTCGCACTTAAGCCGTCAAATAGGATGAAACCGAGTGGAACATTAGATGTGACGCTGCCTCACACGGCTCCAAGCACACTTCATTTGTTAAAAAGTCTATTCCGCATCGCTGAGCGACATAATGGACTCGGAACGACGTGTTTGAGAAACAAATAAATTACAAACTCAGAGGAAATTCCCAAAAGCAGTTTCGGGACGAGGTTTTTTTGACAGAACAAAGATCAAAGGACGCGTAATCATGTTATCTGGATGCTTGGCTCGTAATCAAGTGCCTCAACTTAAGAGATTTCAATAAGCGGTGAGTGAGATTAAATTTAGAAACCACAGTACCTACACAAGTACATAATTATATTGAAAATGCCGACTTCTTTATAATACATCGCCATCGACTTCTAAACTAAGTAAAACTTGCACTATGGAACTTTATTGGTTTTACATATTTTTTTTATGTATTAGGAAATTTTCAAAGGGCAATGGAACGCAGCATACTCGGATTCAAACGAATCGACAGAGTACGTAACACCATGCTGCGTTCCCTTATCGGTATCACCGATGTCGGCAGCAAATCGGCTAGACTGAAGTGGGAATGGGCGGGCCACGTAAGTCGTATGGAACCTGAGAAGTGGGCCCACATAACAACAGTATGGGTTCGTCGGGGTCGGCTGAGAAAGCGTTGGCGGGATGATCTCGTCGCCTTCGACAGTAGCTGGTGGGAGGCTGCGAAGGATCGGGAGAGTTGGAGATGTCTGGGGGAGACCTTTGCCCAGCAGTGGGACAATGTGGGTTAAAAAATAAATAATAATAATTATGTATTAGATAAATTATACGTTAAAATAATAATAATTATATGTGTTACATATACCGAAAGTTTTGGTTCTGTGATGTCGGATGTATTAAACTTATAATATATACATTAGTATTTATTAAAAGTTTATATAAATATCATACATCGTACATTTCACGTAAGCTCTTCAATATGACGAAGCTATAATGGGAGCGACAGGTAATTTTCTAACAGAATAAATGTGAAAAAAAGCCTCGGTATATATCCTAGCGGTTTCAAATTGCTTTGATCAAACTTCTAAGAGCTAAAGAAGCCAATAAATAAATATTTACAAAGAAAATATGATTCAATGGCGGAGGGATTTTTTCTTTTATATTCGGTCTTGATTTCTATAAGAGCCGTTTTCACGTCAAATTCGGATCCTATTATTCTAAATTTCTTGATATGTGTTATTTCAATCGGCTTGATGTCTGTTTTGACAGGATTTTGATAAATTATTTTGATATATTCAAGTAAAAATATCTTTTAGTACACATAAGTTTAATAGGATTGGTTTATAGTCAATACTTTTCGCTTTTGATGTTGAGTTTATTTTGAAAAAAGTTTATATCAAAGTCATAATTCTTTTAGATTTGATAATACATACATATACTTATATGTGTTTTATTGCTTAAGTAGTAACGTTAAATAGGCAAAGATTATAAGCTTGAAGAATTCTAATATAGGTCTCTAGGATCTTTTCAGTAATACAAAGATGTCGCTGAATATGTTAACACTTTAATCTATAAAAATATTAAAAATAGTGTTTCAGAGTTTGTCACTTTCCATCAACAACGCGTCATTACTTCAATATTTCTTTATGCTCAAATTTTTTTTGTTTTTTTTTACCAAGATCCCGCATCAAGAGTCACAGGAAAACCTTTAGTTATAAATAATTCAAAAACAATATCACCCGGTTATACCTGAATGACGAGGGTTTGGGAGAAGGTCACTAAATGTTACCGTTCCCGTAATATCCCGGACACGTGGCTATTTTAAAAAACCCGATCCCGATAAATTATATTTTTCTCTGGACGTGTGCCCTATAAATGTCAACGGATAATGTTTTAGTGAACGCACGATTCGTATAAGCGGAGCGTATTTGCTGAAGGCCTAAACGTGAACGGTAGCGATTTGAAAAATCAATCTTCTTTAAAACTTATCTAAGGTTCATATATTCATATCACATATAGTTTCGTTACATAATTTTTATGGTACTACCATTACCCATGGAGAGTGGAAACTAACAACATCTTTCCGATTTCATCCCACCCACGCACACCGTGGAACACAACTAAAATTGTAAAATCCTTTATTATCTCTCATATTTTGTATACTCAAACAAAAATGTTTTATGCATTTTTGTTTGAGTATACAGGAAAGGAAAGGAATGGTAGGAAAAATATTGAGAAACTACCTGCGCCCCGCGGTTTCACCCGCGTATATCAAAATCCCGTGGGAATCCTTTCTTAGTGGATGTTTACGTCATAACATCTACCTGCATGCCAAATTTCAGCCCGATCCGTCCAATGGTTTGGGCTGTGCGTTGATAGATCACCTAGGTGATCAAAGTGGAGTAAACCTCACCTGTATCAGTCAGTTTGCCAGTTACTCAGTCAGTCACCTTTGAGTTATATATATATTTGAAAGATGGTTGGCCTCACCACTGAAATTAATCTCTTAAAGGCAATTTTAATTATGCAATATTGTGTAACAAACATTGTGTTACATAGTCGCAATACATTATTTGTTTGTACACTCGACTGTATTAAACAATGTACACATTTAATTATTTATGAAAATGCACAACAAAATGATAGTGCTAGTTTATTGTGTACCGATTGATGGCAGCATAGATAAATATTAGATAAACACGCTTGTATTTGTTATAACAATAGATATACCTAATCAAAATTTTAGTAAATGATTATTATTAGTAAATGATAAACATTTATTTGTTCGATTCCCATGCGGGGGGAATATTTGTGTGTACCACAAATGTTTATCTCGGTGTGGGTGTGTGCGTAGTTTCTGATACCCTAGATACAAGTTTCGAGCTTAGTTAGGGATCAGTTACTATTATTAAACGATGTAGTTAATGATCATGTTATGTTATTGCTCGAATCAGAATTTAAATGTAAATGCATAAAAATATACGTTGATTTAATATTTAATACCTTGATGGCATACGTCAGACCTACGTCAGTCTACGAGTACCAAGTTGGGTCCTGGGCTCAATTTCTGGGACAAGCAAAATATGTTTGATATTTCTCAAAATAAATTCTGGTTTGAGATCGCCAACGCGCATAGGGCAAGCGTATTGAATACTGGAGCGTAGTCCATACAAATCCCTTTAATTATATTTGGTCTTGATTCCTTTTGAACTTAGCGCGACGACTTTCTCGATAAAATGGGATAACCAACACTGAAAATTAACTGAAAACACAGAATTGGGAATACTCTATGGTAAGTACTGGCGACACACGTTCCGATATAACCAGAAAGTAGATAACAATTCTATACTTACCATAGAGTATTCCGAATTCTGTGACTGAAAACTACCATAATTTAATTTATATCGTACAACAAACCCATACAAAACCGATGTAATCGCTAAAATGCGTCATTTAATTTCTTGTGTAAATAAAACAAGTTTGGACGGGCGCTATCAAGGGCCCAAGGGGGTCGTACACTGAAACTGTATTTACACAGCCTGATTAAAAACAGATACCGTCACTGATACGCGAAACAGTTCATTATAAAACAAAAGAAATCAACGTAAATACGCGTCGCTTCCCCATTTATTTACGGGACATTTTACCACAGAAACGTAAGAGTAGGAAGGAAAAAGTTTATTCAATTGACAACCTTGTGTCATCAACCATCTAATATATAAAATTCTCGTGTCACAGTTTTCGTTGCAATACTGCTCCGAAACAGCTTGACCGATTCTCATGAAATTTTGTGAGCATATTCAGTAGGTCTGAAAATCGGCCAACATCTATTTTTCATCCCAAAATTCCCACGGGAACAGGAACGGGAACTACGCGTGTGAAACCGCGGGGCACAGCTAGTAGGTATATATTTTCTTTGATAAAACTGCATGAAAATCTGACCAACCCGACCAACCCGACCAACCCGCACTTGGCCAGCGTGGTTGACTAAGGCCTAATCACCCAATTCAGGGTAGGCTCGAGTCCTTCGATGCGGTAATATATACGATGATGAGATGATAAGTAAATTTAATAAAAATAAACATCATTTCGCCGCTCTATGGTGTTTGAGTGATAACCGTAATTCCGCAGTTAAAATCAGATCCTACAGTTTCATACTGACTGAAAGGTATTTGTTTGAATATTAATTAAAATTTCACTGAATACCTTCCCTCTGAATTGCGATTTTTCGTATTGAAACACAGCTCTTTAATATTGCAATTTGTAGGTAATAAAATACGATTTTGTTTCAGTTAATTGCAATTTGATTTGTTTTTTTTTTTGTATTATTGATCTCCCTGTTTTTTTTGAAGATGAACTACTTTAGATTGATTCTTTGTAGTTTTGATTTGACATATATTTAAAATCTTTAAATCAATCAATAATTACGCACAGAATAAACCATAGAGATATAATACCTCTATGGAATCAACACAATAATGAGTAACTGTGGCTGCTTTTTACGACACTTTATTGGTATCTATCTATAATATAAAAATGAATCGTAAAATGTGTTGGTAAGCGCATAACTCAACAACGCCTGAACCAATTTGGCTAATTCTTTTTTTATTAAATTTGTTATAGTAAGTAGAAAGTTCTTATGTAAAAAAAAACGGGAATATCAATGGGGAAATTTACCCGTGCGAAGCCGGGGCAGGCAGCTAGTTGATATATAAAATTAGGATATTTTAGTTGTGTTAATAGATTGTCTATGTCTACTAATTTAATGGTGAAAATTTTATTGTTATTCATTATTTTTTCTATATATTTTTATTCCAATTTGTGTTTTATTTTTCAAATTTGTAGTTTTATAATGAAAAAGTAAATTATAATAATTGATGTAAGTATATTACTAATAAGCGAAAATGTTGTAATCAAAATATGTATAAATAGGCGATAATAATGAGTGGATCGAGTTGTTTATCCCAACAATATGGAAGTAGGCGTCATTAGCGCTGGATTTTCCAATTTAATTTGGAGCCAACGAACAATCTTAGCAATTAACGAAATGACGTTTATTGAAATACTTGAGAACAAATTCTACGGAAAGTTTGCCACTTTTGAATAACATGAATGAAATTTTGCAATCAAAAGATTTCTATATAATTTTGTGTTTTATTATTATTTTAACTAGGTATTATATTTGTTTGGCTACAAGCAATTGTATTTTGGTTTTGAATGTGTATTAATATTACATAATATTGAATAGTAATTATTCATGTTGTGATTGTATTAGATAAACTGTTGTATTTTTGTTACTTTATAATAGCTGTGCCCCGTTAGTTTCGACATTCACGCGCGTTAACCTGCGTTAATTCTGCTTCTTATTATTCTTCAATAAACTAGTGAAATTAACGCGTTCAACCAACAAATTCTTCAGCTTCAAACCAACGGACACGTTTACTTTTTAAACAGAATATTTTGTCTGCCGCCGTCCCAAGTATGTATAAACCTACCATTATTCCGACTCCTCTCCCACGTACGAGACTCTCTATTATAACAAAAACTCATCCCCAAGTCTTAAAAACAGAACAAAACTGGAAGTTAACGCCTTTTGCGTGGTAACTTAACAAGTGTATAATTTAGACGCGGCAAAAAGGAAAAAGGTGTAAAAAGCCATAACGAACAGAGGAGCTAGTTAGCATATTACGGTTGTGATAATTGTATCAGGGGTCGCGGGTCTCTCGCAATTTGCATGACTAATGAACGCCCGGTCTAAAGATGTTTTTCGCAACTTAGAGGGTAAGGGCAGATACAGAATAGATGTTTGATTACGCTCCAACTGAATTAGTAAGTGTTAAAGTTTTGTTAGTTCAGTACCGAACGGTCAGTTGTTTGCGAAATTTATTGTTAGTATTGTAAGTTCTAAGAAATTGTAAGTTTGTTCTGTTTCGGACGTTTTACTATTGATTTTGTAATTGTAAGTTGTTCTTATTCGATATTTGTTTGTCGTTATGTCAGTATCAGGACTTGATTAGGGTAACTTTTAAAATGTAAAGGTGCGTACGGATAGCGCGTTCCTGTGTTACGCGTAATTGGGAAACACTGTCCACGCGTACAATGGATACGCGTACAGCTCCTGTACGGACCGCCGCGAACCTGTACGCGAGGTCAATCGATCCAGAGCGCAGGTGAAATTCATAAAGTTGAATCAATCTTATAATATTTTCATTATTGAAACTCGAAGAACACGCGTGTTTATTCATTTTGCCGTCCAAATATAGCGTAGCCGGCCGCGTGCGTCCTCTTTGACGCGCGACCAAAAACCGACTTTCGGTGGCTCGCGCTGCGAGTTGGCTCGCGCGGTACGCGTACCCCAAGAGTGAACGCGTAGCTGCAGGTATGGACTAGGCGTTCCGGATACGCGTAAACTGAGTACGCGTACCAGGGTACGCGCAATCCGTACGCACCTTTATAATAATGATTTAAGTAAGTACTTGTTTTTTATACTGTGTATTATTTAATTATTACTTTCATTTATCGTTAATGGATTTCTCATGACATTTTGAGATCCTAAGACATAATTATAAACAATTTTTATACAAATAAAGATTTTAAATAAAATTGTTTAGTTTAATTAAATAAATTGTTTAGATTAATACATTTAATCTCATAATGAAGACTGTCTTTCCATTCGTAAGGAAACTCGACACTGGTACATTTCATACCAAATTCTGTTCCTATATTATGTTTAGTGGGTAGATTGTGGTGTTCTATTCAACGTTTGCAAATGTGTAGAATATTCTAGAACTATTTGAAGCAACATTGTGCACGAGACCTAACCAAGGAAGCTAGATTTGTTGCATACAGTGACAATGGCAGATTTCTTGTGGCAATTAAGTGGTTCACAGCGTTTAGACGCTGTGTTGGTAGCATCTTAACATAAATTAGAAATTCAAATTATGGTATGCTAACCTTCGACTTGGGGTTTTGTGTGCTTTGAAACTTAGTATTGTTGAACGAGCCTAAGAAATAAAGTAGTTAAGCTTTTAGGTGAAGTTCTATATCGCTAGATGCTGTACAAGGTAGAGCTACAGAAATAAGTTTTAATTGTTTATTGTATATTAAGATTTTTACAAATATTTACCTATATAGCATGGAAATCCAACCTGCCACCCCTTTTTGCAGTTTGGCATGGACCATGGTGTACTTGCAAGTGGGCAGTTTTCTGCAACTAGACCACTGCAGTTTGGGTCCTTTGTTTATATGCTAGCTAAAAAAATATCTAAACCATTCCTTAACCAACAAACCTTATTGATTTATTCCAAAACATAAACAAAAGCAAACCAGAACCAGTGTTGAAGCGCGTCGTCGCGCTCGCGCTGAGATAGCGTCTTGTGATTAGCGTTCGCGGCAAGTTTGTCAACATTCGCCCCACGTGTTGATAATCAAGAAACTTGGCCGAGACGACTGAGGCAGACGTGACACCCATTCAACCAATATGGCACGTGACGGCCACAGACGACATTATTCAGACTCTATACCGAGACGAAGATTGAACGCCTACCTAAAGGGAAATGGATTCTGTAGCTGGATTTTTTTTCGCAACATTTTTTGTTATGTGAAACGCTGTTAGTTTGGAATATATTTTCGAACCGATCTTTATCGAGGAAATTTATATCATACTGTTCATGTTTTTGCTTATGTATCGGTTTACTGAGATGTGTGTTAGATATTTCGGGTTTTGTATCACGTTTATTCCGATTTACATATTATAATAAAGTTAAACTGGTTATGGCTTCTCAGTGAAATAAAATAACTAACCAACCTTCAAATGAGACAAGAAGCTTTTCAGTATTATCCATCGCAAAATAAGTACCTACTTATGTCTGATTCGTTTATCCTTAATCTTTGACATTCGCCAAGTCCGAAACTGAGTTGCATTATAAAGTTAAAGATTGACGCATGCGTATATAAATCGTTGATTTATTAGCCGAATCCCTCGGTCGTTGCCGGACAAAGTTTCCTAAAGGCCTTTTGGTAACTTAAGTACAGTTTACACTTTGAGGTCTTTCCGATAACTAAAGCCACCCGAAAACTTATCGCTAAGTTTAAAGACAAATATTTAGATAATGTTCGCATTAAATAAACGACTTTTGAACTCTAAAAACCTTTTAAAGACCTATAAATGTTGAAGAGCTTTATGCCTAACACGTGTTTGAATTAACGCTAATAGCTTTTACATTTTAGTATAGAATAAATAAGTTATCATTTTCACCTTCTACAAGTGCATTAACTTCGTTATACTTGCGTTTAATTAGGTATACGACCATTTGGTCACATAATTTCGGCTACGAACATCTCATCTTACATTACACACAGCTACAGTAAAGTAACAGCTTTTAAATGCAAGGGGATTTTTAAAGAAAAAAACTCATCTCATACTGATGATATTAGTATTACCGTGAAAACCATGAGGTGTAATCACTACGCTTGACCAACGCGTGCCGATAATCTCAAAGGCAAGCTCCATTTGAAAAATATCTCTATTTTAACTCTACTGTTAAAGTGGAACAGATAGTTACTTAGTTCTAATTAATCATAAATTAATATTAGTAGTTACGTATTATTTAACGCAAACATCTTTCGAACTTTAAAAACCTTTTAAAACCCATTATAAATGTCGGTAAAGTTCTGTTTAAGTCTAACACGCGTTTAAATTAAAGTTTAGCAGTTTATTTTCTGCTCAACCCTCTTGGTGCTTTCTTCTTTTAAAAAATGAAGTCAAACTTGGAATTCATAATCCATTGGAATTAAAACCATAGTTTAAGTTGTAGTCGGGGAGCTCGCGGCTCATTTCTGCCCCTAATTGCCGTAGCGATTAAGCCCACTTCATTTCAAATGCGCACCATGCCCCGCGCTAACCTACCTACATATGCCACTACGTTTTGAATATTATTGCGAGTATTATTGTAGGTACGAGATGTGCCGGCTGCTACCTCCAAAGATAACGTGGCTCTTTTTAATTATTAAAATAGCTGTTTTAGTTTTAGGTTCCTAGCGGAATAGTGTTAGCAAATCTGCGTTAAGATAGTTGCTTTATTTATAAGAATTACATTTTTACATTCGACAGTAGTTGGTGGGATGCTGAAGGATAGGGATGGTTGGAAATGTTAAGGAGAGACTATGCCCAGCAGAGGGACAATATACGTCAAAAAAAAACTGAAAAAGTGTTTATGAAGTTCACAGAACCCAAAATTGTCACAAAATTACCACATTACCAATTCTCACAGACCAACGTATTACTCAACCACGACCTTACCTGTCTCAGGCACAGTTGGGGGTGACCTGCCGTAACGACCTCTATCAAAGCCTAAGTAATTACGGCTAAAGTTTGTGAGTGCATTCCGAAGTACTGACAAACCAACACTAGGTATTTGTGTTAGGTGTCGAGAACCATTCACTTCTCCAACTTTTCTCATAATAAACTTCAGTCTCACTCCAACAATTGTTACAACTCTAATTTCACCTCGTAAGTCGTACCTGCACTCTGGGTACGTGTAATTTAAAACAATTTTGATATTTTTATAGAAGAAAAGCTATAAATAGATGCTGTAATAAGGAAAATTTATATCTTCAATATCGATTTTAGTCGAATGCCTCGACTAATTTCAACCAATTTACCTTCATCAGGAGGAGTGTGATACGCTCGCGATAGCGTCTTCGTTTTAATAATTATTTTTCGGAAAAATTACAAACATCTATCTTCACAAAGTTCTGTCTATTTAATTATCCTAAATTAACGCCAATATAAGAACAGTCACTAGATTTTAAACCATCTCTGAAAGTTACGATGCCAACATCGCAGCCTCTAAGCTAACCCAAAATTCCTCCTTAAACTCTTCAACGATTAAGTAAGTGCCATTTTTCGCAGACATTATAACAAATACAAAAGGGATCATCAATGCCCTTTATTATTCACATTATGAATGGACCCAAACCGTCTCAACCTAATTGACTGGAAGAACAGAAACTTAAAAAATAAAGGGAATTGTGAACTAATGCCGATCAGTTGGCAATTAGGTCCTAGTTCATTTGCGGTGCTATCTGCCAAAGGAGTTTTTTCTCCAGGTTACCTAGAGGAAGTCTAATTATACTAAATAATGAGGTTGGTTCCATTGCAGTTGCACAACTTGTTTTTATCAGATGAATTTTATTACTAAGAAAATTACTAACGTTTAATAGGTTTTATCTGCAGCTCGTTATGTCGTAAGTTCATTAATTTATTTGAATTTTTAGTTCGTAGTTTTTTTATGTTAGTCTTTTAGTTGACTTAACTTCCAACTAATGTTTTTGTAATAAGTTCAAGTTCACCGTGCTATTATTTGAGTTAATTTGCAAAAAATTAATTTAGGAAGCAAGATATAAGTACAACTTTTAGGTGTATGAGTATGAGTTTTTATAAAATGTACCTGCTGGGTTTCTTGAATTCGCTTATGAATAAACGAGTTTAACACTCAATTTTCCAAGATGTCCCGTTAACAGTATAAAAAATAAGTAAAACAGAAAAAATCTTCCTTATTCTTATTAAAAATGTGTACAATATTTATGTAGAGCGTGTACTCGTATGTACGGATATAATATATAGGCATTTAGTTTGAGGTTACCAAGCCAATCAGACCGAATGTTTTCTGGGGCCATATCAAGCCCCGAGCGAGCCCTTATTTCCTGTGCTGTTATGGCATACTCTACTACGGAAACTCGATAGTAAATACTATGACGAAAAACGTAAAACTGTTTGGTCGTGTTATACTCAGTATGCGTGTTATAGTACAATAGTTTAGCTATTTTTGTGTATTTTACTATTGACGTAGGAATACTACGTCTTGAATTTAAATTAAGAAAGATTTTTTATCTTCTGTATAAAGTGTCAAAGTTAGTAGGCGCTAATCTCAGAAACTAATGACTCTTTAAAAAAATTCTTGCATTAAATAGTTGGTTTATTGAAAAAGGCCTTCCTTGAATATTAAAGTGTATATTAATTATGCGATCCGTTGCTGTCAGGCGATTATACTTGTATTCTTCTAGGATCGCTTAGATCATAAGGTCCATCACGATTCTCTCATCATAGATTTAGAACATAGTGGGCGACGTATCGTGAAGCTACCGCGTAATGTGGCTAGCCAAAACAAACTGACTGAAGAAATGTGATAAAGAATGAGATAGATAAGGGATGAGATACAAGTAGTAGTGCACACTACGTACAGTGGTAGTGTGTTGAGGTTCAAACGCGGTGGTTTCCGTAACCCGCGTCATTTCTGATATTGTGCCCTAACAACCTCTCTGCCCTAAGAATAAAACGTTTTGTATCGAGAATTGAATTGGCCCTTTTTCCACTCACATGAAATTTTATAGTTAAGGACCAAATAAGGTCGCTCCAAGGAATCGTTTGTTGCAATACGTTTTCTGATGAACTTTACTTACCTACGATTCTGTTGTCTCTTTTATTGCTATTTACTTATACGAGTGTTATGAAAAAGGCTTTTTATCTTATTTACTTATTGAATTTTGTATAACTGACAGACTTTATTATGATTATTTTTTATTTATTTATGTCAGGTATTCGTTTTCATTCTCTAAATTCTATCAGTTGGTTGTATGTGGGATTGAATGAGTGTGTGCCTCGAATGTGCGTAGTTTCTGATTCCCTAGATACAGATAATAACTATGATTCGTGTAATAAATCTAGTGAGGGTCAGTTTTTAATGAAGATAATAATTAAGATGAAAGAAAGATCGTCTTCAGGTTGAATTCTGATATACGGCCATTCCCAATATTCGATCCATCTATAATCTTGCTTGATGGACCAACAAGATCATAGACAGATCACATATTGGAAACGCTCATTAAAATACGGTCATTTTGCCCAATCTAATTAAATTAAAACTATCAGTTAGACTTTAGGCAAAATGTTGAAAGAAAAAATAAACAGGTATTCTATACATGCTCACATACAGCTGAAGTAAAATATAACCCTCGTCCTCCACAGTCGGTTAAAACATCTCAAACAACAATACATCTACTCTGTACATACATACTCGTAGTTCAGTTCGCTACATTTCCCCTTGTATATAAAGAAGCGTTAAATAAACAAAAGAAACGACATAAAGTGATACACCTCTCTATTCCGAAGTCTTATTTTATGAACCTCATAAAACCGGGATGGAACCAGGTACAAACGTTTAAGGGCCTCAAACAAATAAAATGAAGAGAAGAACAAAATTTTATTGGATTACAACTTCTTATGTATTATTTATAATAAGTGTTTTATTTAATGTGTGCCGTATTTTTGTTGCGTAGTGATGTAGTAAAATATTTTTTGTTGTGAATGTTATATCTCGTTCGTTGTCTGTCTATAACTTTGTTTAGTTATTTTTTATAAACTAGCAGCGCCCCGTGGTTACGTAGTTCCCTATCTTGTGAGAATGGGGGCTAAAAACTTAATCACTCTATCTATTAAAACAAACCGCATCAAAATCCGTTGCGTAGTTTTAAAGATCTAAGGATAGGGACAGACAACGGGAAGCAACTTTGTTTTACACTGTGTAGTGATAGTTAAGGTCTGAGACACTATACAATCATAACTTTAATTTATTATACAGGGTTGCCCAAACAGTCTGAAAGAGTCTGAAACTATAAGAGATAAAAAGATCTGTTCTTAGGAACCATGTCATCGATTTTAGTAAAAATAAAAACTGCATTTGGAAAAAAATATTACTCACTGCGGGAATCGAACCCGGAAGTTTTGAAAAGTTATTTTTAACTAGGAATCGATTGTGTATGTCTTAAGTAGTAAAAGTTACTTAGAAACATGATATCTAAAATGCATAAAATGCAAACAAAACTACTTATTTACATTAATTATCCTCTATTTTTACCTACAAGAACCGCACGAGTTTGCATACAATGCAACCTTATAAATACAAGTTCCGAGTTTCGCTTGCAACTTTATAGTAATACATTTTAGGTACCTGTAGCACTCACAGGGTGCGGGCGCTTAAATTACATTTAAGAACTTTAAACTTTCTTTGGATAATTTTCATAAGGGAGGAGGTTTTTAAAATGTATGGACATGATTTTTTGTAACGAGCGTTTTTTTAAAACAAAAATCTCGCTTTTGAATAACAGGTGTCATTATTTACCTGATTGCGGAGAAATAAGAGCCACTTTATGAGCTAGTGTGTAGAAAAAGTTATTTAAGTATTAAAGTTAATTTGCATAAAAACTGCGTTAGTAGTTTTTTGAATATAGTTTACCAAACCATTTGTTAGTAGATTCTTTCTTTGTTTTATATTGTAAAATAGTGTGTAACCACAGTAGAACCAAACACCTGATATTTCAAACTCTTCAACTTCCAATTTAAACCTCAAATTGTCAGTTCGACCGTTCGACGATCGCTTTCAATGCTGTATTTATTTTCTGTTTCAAATATCCATGTTTCAAGTAAAAACTGTTGGAATACCAATATATTTTATTTATATTAAAAAAATTATTTATCGTACTCACAATTCAGATATTCTTTATTGAACTCACAATTAAAATTACAATTGAATCTCATAGACTAAAATGTACAAAGGCGAGCTGAACTCCTTTTTGAATGTTGTAACAATATTTTACTACTTTTTTTTTCATTATTCTTAGTATTGTTATTACTTATACATTATAACAGATATTATTGTCATGACATGACATTACCCTGGTAAAATAGATATATTACCCACCAGTACCATTACCACTTACACAGATAAGAAAATAGTATGTACCGTTAGAAGTGGTAATTGTTTTTTAGAACAAAAGTATTACCCACAAATACCATGTTTCAACTTAGTACAATTTTTGAACATGGAACATAGACTAGGATCCTTCGCACAACGAGCTATAACTTATGGCTTTATTGTTTTTATAGTATAAAAAGATATGTTTGTCTTTGTTTAAAGATATTTTTGTCGTGCCACGATTTTAATATTAATATCCTTATAAAGAACCATTTTATGTAACAATATAGTATGTTCTAAGTCACCATCATCACCGCGATTGGTTATCGAATCGAACCGTCGAACTCATCATGAAAATTAAATTAATGTTTGCTCTCATCGATTCCACTTTTGTCGGGTTTAAAAATTGTTTGTTTTATACGGGCGCGTAGCATGATCGGAAAATGTTTCAGCTAATTGGACGTGAAACCAATTTATGTAATTTTATGAACGAATTTTTAATTTTAAATTTTTATGGCACGTTTAAAATTAAAAAATCACTAACAAATTCAGTTTGGGTAATGTTTGTATGTCCCTTACGCATTTCTTAATATGAAGATAAGTAGATAGAAGTAATAAAGCATCTCATACAAACCTTTTTACGTTTAGAAAGTACATTTTAAAACTTTTATTTTTAAATTATTTAAAAATAGTATTTTCCATACATGTGTATCCTATTAAAGTTACCATCACTACATAGTAAAATATAGAAAACAAAGTCGCTTTCTTTGTCCCTATTTATGCTTAGATCTTAAAAACTACGCAACGGATTTTGATACGGTTTGTTTTAATAGATAGAGTGATTCAGTGGGAAGGTTTTTAACATGGCAATTTTATCCCCATACTCCTACGGGAACGGGATCTCCGCGGGTGAAACCGCGGGGTGCCGCTAGTATTGTTATAAGTACGATATCTCCCTGAACGTTACTAACTACGAGTATATGAAGTTTCAATTTAAGGAAGCACCAATACAAGAGGCTTTGTGTTGTAAACGTACCAAGTTGAGTCTCCGTAGACAATCTCGACACAATCTAGAACGTAATCTTGAAATCCAAGGAACACTGCTTGAAATCACTTTCATCGCTTCTACGAGTATAACTCCATAGATATTCGTTTTTAATTTGTAAAATGTTACCGTAGTTTCAAAATATTTAACACCAGAACATGGGTTTCATATTAAATATTTTATTATTATTATTAAATTAACATTCTAACAACTTAATCATTCACTCCATCATCTCATTACAGTAACTGACCCCTAACTAAGTTCGTAACTTGTATCTAGGGTATCAGAAACTACGCACACACTCATTCACACACACACCCAGACTGAGACAAACATTTTGTGGTTCAAACTAATATTCACCCCGCGCGGGAATCGAACCCACAACCTTACGCATGACAGTCCGGTATGGTGAACACTCTGCCATCGAGGCCGTCAAAAAAAAAAGTTTAATTGCGGAAACCTACCTTCTACAAAATATAAAACAAATATAGTTTTGCAAAAAACTCAATTGATTTTAAAGGAAAAGTACATATGTTTGGAAAATCCAAAAGTGCACGACTCATAATGCTTATTTAATTATCAAATATTGAAATAAAAAAATAAAAAAAAACATAAGTCGTTCAAAATTAGTTGCCGAAAAAACAGCTGTACTAGGAAGGTACTGCACAAGCGCCCCTGGTGGAATAAATGTACATAATATCTATAGATATAAATATATCACCATCCATGTTAATTTTATATGGATATATATAGATATACAGTCTTGCAGTTTTCGTTTTTTATTAATTGCAATTAAACTACACTGAATTAATTAATCATTCGCATTGAGTGACCAACAATCGTCAATTAGAATTTAAAAAAAAAATTAACTAAAATAATGGATTCTTTCACAAGTTAGAGTGTTTTCAGGTTTCACACATGACGGACAGGAAAATTTTTTGACCTATTTTGGTGTTTTTTTTCCAATTCTATTGCAGTAAATCAATTTTTTAAAAGTATGGAATTAATCTCCATTAAATTATCTCGACAATAGTATGCAAAATATCTTGATTCCGTGAACTAACAAGGCTATAATAATAAAAATAGCCGCCGAAATGAGACGAAAAAAATTTTTCGATCGTAAAGCACTCTCTGATGCTTCGCATCATAAGTCGTGCAATAAAATGTTAATTCATGTTACTGGCCGAAGCTCTCTCTGTCTCTTGATATATTAAAATAGATATTGAATAAAACTGAGGACTGAATCAATCAAATTGAACCAACAAACCGTTTGACTAAATTTACCCGTATAGTCAAACATATTGATTGATCACTGGTATAAACATATATATTTTTTATTGTTTGTAATTAAGTTAGTTTTGTTGTGAGCCATAATTTATACGTATAAAAATATTCCCCGTCCATCCCTGGGTACTTCCCCAACTAGGTACTCCCCTCTCCGGCTACTTCGCCGTCCGTTGAAGCCGCGAACCCACCGCCACGCACGCTACGCCCACGGACCACGGCCACGCAGCTCAGCTACGTTGAGCTATAGCCGAGTCAGCCACGAATGTATCAATGACGTCATTTTCATGCGTAGCGTGTGCGTGTACTTCGGTGGGTTTTACCTCATACATTTTCATAGAAAGCGAAGCTGAGTACACGCACACGCCTTTATTTCCCCTTCCGACTTACTTTAGGCTAACTCTGACAAAATTCGCCATTAATGACTAACAAAATTATCGAAACTATTTTTTAATGTAAAAGGTATTTAATTATTCCCCTGAGACCTTACTATAAATCCCATTTTACCTCGTACTTCTAAAGGCGAAGTGTTTGTGATTGTATTATGTTAACCACCATTGCTCCGACTAATGCGATGAGGGTGTGAGATATATTTATTTTACATTCGTCATCGTCAGCCCGTATTCATCCACTGCTGGACAAAAGCCTTCCCCATGCCGCGCCACCACACTCGGTCCTCAGCTCTGCGCATCCAGCCGCTACCCGCCACCTTCTTCAGGTCATCGGTCCACCTGGCGGGTTATTATTTTATACATTAATTTATTATAAAGAAGAAATATGTTCCCAAAATTTCAATTAAACAAAATTTTAATCCTTTGCATTCTCCATCATGAAGTATTCACGCGATTTATTTGGAAGTTGTACCAACTTTTTGGATTCAAGAGTGTTTTGCATATTTTGGCCTTTCACTTCGAGTTATTGAAATAATTCGAAGGGTGGATCGGTAATATTAAATATCGTACGGAGCGATAACTTTTTGAGGTTTTTAAATACTTCCTGACGGCCTGTTTTGTTTTTATTGTTTACATGTTTTATTATATTATGTTTATTATATGAGATAATTTATAAATAACATTAATTGAAAATTCACCATTATATTTAGGGTAGGCTCGAGCCCTTCGGTGGCGACATAATATGAGCTGATGATGATTAGAAAATTCATATGTCTGTTGGACTTTTCACTTTGGTGTCTATAAATAACCTACAAAGTATCTTTCCGTTTTTCTTTTTTCAACACTTATATCCAATGTTTCTAAACTAGATTGTGCATTAATTTTCAAAACATATGAAAATAACCTTATAATTTCTTATTTCAGGTACACATTATTCTACACTTTTTAATAAAACCACGCATTTAAAATGTCTAAAACGCTTAACACACACTTAGGTACATAATATTATAATCAAATAAATAAATACCGCTATGTTGAACTACTATTTGTGCTTACTATTGAAATCATTGAAGTTTCCACATAAAAATAGAAAACCAAAGTTATGTCTGGACGTAATAAGGATGGGGGCGGTCAATAAGTATTTGAAATTTTAGACACATCAATAAATGAAGCATCATCATCAGCTCATATAATGTCCCCACCGAGGGGCTCGAGCCTACCCTGAACTAGGGTGATTAGGCCTTAGTCAACCACGCTGGCCAAGTGCGGGTTGGTCGACTTCACGCACAACCTTAGAATTTCTTCCCAGGTGTGTGCAGGTTTCCTCACGATGTTTTCCTTCACCGTAAGAGCGTCGAAATTAACGTACTTATTAATTCGTAAATTGAAAACACATTGGTACGTGGCGGGACTGGTGGGGTTCGAACCAGGCACCTTCCGATCGGAAGTCAACGGTCATAACCCCTGCGCCACCGACGCTCAATAAATGAATGACTTTTTATTTATTTAAAATAAAAAATTACATACAGTTCAACATTTAACGTTTCCTTAATCAGTGCCTTTGTATGTCTTTTGTCTAATTGTCGGAGAATGTTATTTTTGTTTCTTAAACAATACATTTTTGTTACAATGCTATTCATAAATATAGATTTACATATTTATTCATCATTGATACGATTCTTAAGTACATACGACAAATTAATGTCTCCTTTAACTATTTTAAGTTAATAATATAGTTTCCTAAACGTGCTAGTGCATATACATATTAAAATGATTGTATTTTCGTTGTCTAATATTTTTAAACAGTCGAAGAAGGTGTTAAACGATTCTATTGTTATTTAAAATATTAAAATTTAAGATGATTCACAGACATAATTAAATGATCTTCTAGATTTTCCACCTCATTCTTGTGAGGAGAGGAACGGTTTTTATTGGAAAATACTTCGGAGAAAGTCAGCTAGTCAAGTCAAAGGTCTAAGTAGGCAACCAGTTATATGTAGCTGAGGACCAGTTTTGTGAGTCCAGTAAGCAATAAATGACTAAATTATAACACGATATGTGTTAAATAAAATTATATTTTAAAATTTAAAAGACCTTTGAAAATCGATAAAAATAAATCTATCTTAGGGTAACATCGCTTGCAATCAGACGAAACAGGCAATTTCCCTCAAAATATCAACATACAACAGATACTAAGTAAAGTTGTCTTAATTCATTTATTTATTTAAAGACCAACAGCTATAATGACAAAGTACATTCTTACATTAATTATTAACAGTCATTCAGCCAATTATAGGCTTTACTTAATAGAACAATTACAGATAATTCCTACAGTTGACAATATTGTACATAAGTAATTATGTAGTTAAAGTAACAGTAAAAAAAAGTAAATATCTAAAGTGTTTTACATATCTTATTATTGTGACATCTCTTGTATAATTTCAATCGTATCTTATCACCGAAAAACTTTATTACTTATTACGTAGGTAATTAGTTTCTGTAACAATGATGTTTCTTCGTCTAATTCCAAGTCACCTTTACAAATAGTAAAAACAAAACAAAACGGTTTAAAATACAAATGCTATACATGCGTCACACTTGTACAATTAAATATTGATAAATATTAATAGTAAAATAATGCCGATTTTCTAATATCAATTTTATTTTATTTGGTATTTTATTACCCCCGGAGAATACTTCGCTTTTTGTAACTCTGAATAGGTTTGTACTTGACTGTAACATGTCTGATGGAAAGCGATGATACAGCCTAAGAGGGAGCGTGTTTGCCTAGAAGAAATCGATTCACTCGCGAGCTCGCGACAGCTGATTTGCGTTGAGTATAAATAGCGCCCTTTTAGCCCCCACACTGAGTACGTCCCCTTCTTCGAAGTGTAAGCACAATGAACTCAACGAACTTATTGCAATATGATTGTAATAATCAATTTTTTTATTAGTTTAGTTCGAAACATTCGCATAAAACTACAAGATTATGAGAATGCAATGCTATATAAAACTTTCTTATTATAAGTATTTGTGGTAAGTGAAAACAAATATTCATAATGTTATTTAATTTAGTAAAGAACCAAGTGCGATATTTTCTAGTATTTTTATTTGTATACTTGCTTCACCCCGCTATTTTGCCCACGTTTTCCCCGTTAGCTTCATTGAACTACGTAATAAATAAATCGTTTAAATTTTATATAAGTACAGTGAAACCTGGTTAATTGGGACCTGGATAAATGAGAAACCTCTATTATTGAGACTTGCAACAAAGTCCCGGTTCTTTTTCATTAAATTACCTCTGTTAATGGGACTTTTTGAACCTGGTTAAATAAGATTTGAATTCGAAGACGTTTTCGATGTTTACCTCTATAATTGAGACTCTGTAGCTCAATTACCTGTATAAGTGAGACAAATTAATCAGGTTTCAACACGTTTTGACGTGTTTGTTTACATAAATTTCGCGTCGTCTTTCGCGCATGCTTTGATTGTCAGTACTATCTCATGTTTTGACCTAAAAACAAGGGAATAAAAGTGTACAAAATGTCTAAAAATGGAATAACGGCACATTTCGACCTCTGTAAGCGGGGACCTCTGTAAATGAGACAACTATAAATTTAAACCTGTTTAATTGTAAAACTGGATTATTGAAAACGCTCAATAATTGGCACATATGTCACCAGGTTTCACTGTACTTAGTGTTTCACAAACCTAGGAATTCTGAATTCAATCTTTATGTTACTAATATCATAAATCTAAAGTAGTAAAACATCGTAAGAAACAAATTATATAGTTAACATCTCAGACATACTTATCGGTCATAATGTTAACTACATAATTTGTGTATCAGATTTATCAGTACAAAAACATACTGATAGATAAGATAAACAGTATAAAACAAAGTCTGTCTACCCTTCACTCCTTGTTCTTATTCTAATCTAAGCAATTCATTTTTATATGGTTATTATCACTAAAAGAAAACAACAATAAACAAGGAAGGTGTATACATCTATACTAATATTATAAAGAGGAAAGATTTGTTTGTTTGTTTGTTTGTTTGTAATGAATAGGCTCCGAAACTACTGGACCGATTTCAAAAATTCTTTCACCTTTGGAAAGCTACATTATCCCCGAGTAACATAGGCTATATTATATTTAAAAAAAAATTAGGGATCCTTACTAAAACTCCAATAATGTAACATAAGGTGTAAAAAAAGACCTAAAAAATTCCTTACGTCGCGTGCGCTGCGAAAACTATTGATGATAGAACAAAATCATTCACTAGGACTTTGCAGAACTCATCATTATCTACAAAAAGTGTCGCGACAGCATATGTCTAAATACCTATTATAGTTGTCACAGTAAAAGCAGTTTTTTATTCTAAAATATTAATTTATATATGCCGCCTCTTGAAAAGGCTCTTCATTCGTACCTTGGTATTAATCCTTATCAAAATAAATTACTTTATATTCAAGACGGCTTTAATACCTTTTTATAACTTTTTGAATTATTCAATTCGGACATTTCATTCGGAAGATATCACGAGTTTAAAAATGCAAGTATTAGAAAAAAGTCGCGTGGTTGTCGCTCACCACGCTCAGCTAGCCAGCATGCGATGTAGGCTCCATGTAAGCGTCACTGGGGTACGGGGGGGGAGTGATCGTATGATTTTATCTTGAAAAAAATTTTGAGTTCGCTTTAAATTCGTTTCGTAGGTAAATAAGTATCTGATAATAAATATTATATTTTAATGTAACTATTCAAACAGCTTATAGTAGTATTTTATTACCAGTTCAAAATTTAAGCAAAAATTTAGTAAAAGGTAGTTTTCTAAACCCATATTTTTAATTTTCTTTCAATAAGTACGTACTACTTACCTGATAATAAATATTATATTTTAATTATTCAAAAAGCTTAGTACTTCATATAGTTCTTAAGCAAAAATTTAGTAAAAGCCTGTTTAATTATTTATTTCCTTCTATTTTTCATTTTATAATGCCCAAAAATGCCAAAAAGATCAAGATCTCAACATTCTAAACATAGTTTAAACAAAGTTATAAAAAGGTATTAAAGCCGTCTTGAATATAAAGTAATTTATTTTGATAAGGATAATTACCAAGGTACAAATGAAGAGCCTTTTCAAGAGGCGGCATATATAAATTAATATTTTAGAATAAAAAACTGCTTACTGTGACAATTTAAAAATAAAAAAATACAAAAAAACATTAATAAAAAATATGAATAAAAAAAATCATAAAAAAAAATTCAAACTTCCTTTATAATTTTACTATTTTTTTGAAACCCGATGCAAAAAAAAGGGTGTATGTGTGTGTGTATGTACCCGTGCGTAGCCGGGGCGGGCCGCTAGTACAATATAATTTTAAAACCTTTTGTTCAAAATGTCTGAACTACTGATACATTGTTGTCAATAAACTGTTTTCTTACTGTAGCTAAAAGGTATGAAGACTTATTAATATGTCAAAATAATTAAATTGCCGTCACCCTGTATAAGCACCTACTACTTAATACTACTCGTACGCAAAAGTTTGTATGGATATATCGATGTTAACTAGCTATTTAGATGAAATATCGTACAGATATTCCTTATATCTAGAAATAATACGGAGGATACTTTTTATCCCAGTATTTTACGCGGGAAAACTGAGTGACATAGTTAGTGCTTAATAAATTAAAATCAAAGGCAAATGTTTGCAATTTATGTTGAGCAACTGCCTTCAGACCTTCACAATCCAATTTTTTGGGGGCACCAACTATCTGAAATGATTGAGTAGCAGACGACACTGTGGAAACATGCCTAAAGGGTCTGCTATTGATAAAATTTGACCGCGTTCTGGGCAAAAATAATTATGACCGTTACAATTCTAATAATAATTTATCCCAGGACTTATGTAAAAACTGTATCCAGGGACACAAGTAAAAGTAAAAACTAAAGCGACGGAATATAAAATTGGAACAGTGGGGGTAAAAATGACACCCAGTGCAGTAATGCGTTTTGCTTAGAACGAATATTCACGTACGAAAACTTTTACTAAAAATGAAAATTGTATTTTACGAGTGCATTGAGAGTTTTACGTTAATGAAAACGTATATTTACGTATGCTCTGTAGTTTTATGTGACCTTTTTTAAGTATCATTTAATATTTATTAATTTTATTTATTTGTATTAAATATAACATACTTAACATAACATAATCATTCGCTACATCATCTCATTATAGTAACTGAACCCTAACTAAGTTTGAAACTTGTATCTAGGGTATCAGAAACTACGCACACACCCAGTCCGAGACAAACATTTGTGGTTCACACAAATATTTACCCCGAACGGGAATCGAACCCGCAACCTTATTGATGGCAGTCCAGCATGGTGACCACTCTGCTATATAGGTCGTCATATGAGTTTTATACTTTTTTAAAGCTACTCATTTTAGATATTATTATTTTAATTCGTATCTACCTATATGAGGGTGTTCTAAACTTTCGTTTTATAAAAAGATATATTGAGATCACTTTGTGCCGAAATGCCTATCAATAGAAACGGGAATTGCGTGATTAAAAATAGAACAAAGCTAGTACTCGTAGTAAGTAAAGATATATTATATACGCTATTCAATAATGGTTGTTCCCAATAATCCATCTGTCTATATCACGTCTCGATAGAAACTATATTACGAGTACATCCATGCTTAAATTTATGTAAATTACAGATTATACAATTTATACAGAGTTTTGTATCAATCGACAAACATATTGAGAACGGATAGAAATAGAAATAATTATATTATTAAATAATCGAATATTAAGAATGGCCATAAAACAATATACAATTTATTCTACAACCATGCATTATGTACCAACGGCAGTCAACACAAAGTGGAGAAACATTAGTAGTAGTGGGAGGAACACACGATAAGTTTTAAGTAAATCAGTCAAGTGCGCATCGAGACGGACCCAGCTGTCAAATCGTTGAAACTTCGTCCTCTGACTACATCTTCAGCGGATGTCCCAAGTATAAGAGAATAGCGATTTTTATTAATTTTATTATACATACTCGTAGTAATATATCTTTGAACTATTTCAAAACAAACTAATAGTTATCGTAAAAAGCATCTTAGAACTGGTGACAATACAATACTTACCAGTAGTAAGAATCTTGCACGATTCCATCTGAGTGGGCATTGGGCATATTTTGGTGGTAAACAATAGTGCGAAAACATTGGGCGTGTTCCAATTTAAAGGTCAAGTAGTCTGTGAAATTACTGAGCGCACGAGACTCACCAACCGATGTCTCGGGGTGATGAGCGCATTACAGTGTTGTATACTGTTTCTGTAATGGGCCGGCGTGTTGCGCTCTTTCATCGCGCTCGTCTCGCCAATTGATCATATAAAAAAACTTCAACTGAGAACCTCTCGTAGAGCTCTCTTAGAAGTACTCGACTCTCTACTTTATCCTACCACAGCAATATGGCGTATTAATATAAGTAGCTAGTTTTGGTACGAGAAGTTTAGACAGTGATTTCCTTTTAGTCATTTGATTGATCATCCATTTTCCAGGGACCTCTGATAGAACCTTTTCTACTAATAGAAGCCTTGGCATTTCGCCCATACTCTCTACTACGAGCCATTTTCCTATCCTATTTAAACTAAATTCAATTCTCGCTAACCTCTCACAACTTAAACGAAAGTATTTAGAAGCACGTGTAAACAGAATTATCGAAGTGTGCGCCGTATGCGGCGGTCCTTGATATCTACTATCGAGTTATGTATCCGGACGTAATTACAGAGTTAGAGAGTTTTGGACCCTCTCGACAGAACACGCCGGAGTTGTGGTATTGTTGCCAATACATGTCCAGAATGACTGACAAGTGTTGTGGGATAATCAACCCGCTGTTTGTTAGTTTTGCTTCTGTTAACTTTTTGTGTTCTGTATTAAGAAAAATAGAAAAGGAAGGAACAATGTGAATGGATGCTCAGTATTAAACGTTGTTCTATATAAGTGGGAATGACAAACAATCATGAACAATATGCGGTCATCTTCTTTTTTCTGGACCTTTATCCCATGTGTAATTAGGGCTGGCTTTAAGTTTAACCCGAATTTTGCGGAATATCAGTATTTAATATAGATAAACTGCCATCAGACTTTCCCTACCTAGAGGCCGACAGTGAAAAAAATACAAAGTAAATAAAGTTATTTTTGTTAGACTTAGGAAGTCTACACAACCATTACGATTAATTATAAAACGTACTTAAGTATCTAGATCAAGTCGTGCCTACTCTACATTATACCTAATAGTGCAACAGTTAACGAATTCAATAAATGAGAATGTAAATGAGTTTATTTATTGATTTCTTTGATTTATGCAAACTCTACACATTGAAACAAAAGTATAGATATTATTCGCGGCTTAAATTTTTGTTTTAAAATTTTGATGTTACGGTTTTTTTTATTTGTTGTTATTAGAAGACTAAGGCGTATCTGTATAAAATCACCCAAAGAACGTCAGAAATTAAAAAACACAACAAAAGTTAAAAACGCGACTAAAACTCGTTTAAATAAATCCTACTAATATTATAAATGCGAAAGTTTGTATGTTTGGATGTTTGTGAGTTTGGATGTTTGTTCCACTTTCACGCAAAAACTACTGTATCGATTTTGGTATCAAATTTTGGTACAGATGTTCCTTATAACTAGGAATAACACATAGGATACTTTTTGAATGGTTTAGTAGTTACCTTGACAATCGCTTTCAGTTTACAAAGCTAAGTCGGAGCGATGGTACTACCCTTGTGTCAAATAAATTAGCTGTAAAAAGAGGGGTGCCACAGGGGTCTATTCTAGGTCCCGTCTTATTTATTTTGTATACCGCTGACATTAGAGCACATATAAAATACTGTAAATTCCATATGTACGCTGATGATATTCAGGTTTATGTATCATGTAAGCCAACAGAAATTGATAGTACTATAAAAAAACTAAATGCTGATCTGACGTCAATAGCTGTATGGTCCACCAATAACTGCCTTGTACTTAACCCGAGCAAAACAAAATATTTGATATTTGGCAGTAGGCAGCAGTTACTAAATGTAAATAATAAAGAAAAAGTTTTATTGATGAGTGAGCCTATTGAGCGAGTATATGAAGCGCGTAATTTGGGTTTGATTATGGACTGCAATCTTCGATTTGAGAAGCATGTTGTCACTACAATTAGTAATTGTTTTTACAAACTAAAAGTTTTGTACAGAATCAGACCTTACATTAATGAAGAATTGCGCCTACAACTGGTCGAATCACTGGTGCTGTCTAAATTGAATTACATGGATACAGTTTTTGGTCCACGTCTGTTAGCAAAAACCAAAAAACTTGTACAGAGGGTTCAGAATGCGTGCGCACGTTTCTGCTATAGCATTCCGTTAAGGGATCATGTGACTCCCTACTTAAACAAACATTGTATCCTTAAAATGTCACATAGACGTAAACTACACTTAGCCTGTCTTCTTTTTGGAATTTCAAAAAATAAAACTCCCAACTATTTATATAATAAAATAGCCTGGGTAAGCAAATCGTGCAGAGTGCGTGATTGTAGAAAGCCGCTTGCAGTGCCCCGACATTCTACAGTGGCCTTTCGTGGTAGTTTCCGCTACGCAGCCACTAAATGTTGGAATAATATCCCTCCGCCGGTCAGGAACCTGCAAAGTATTCATAGTTTTAGATTCTATCTTAAAAAATTTCTTTTTGACCACCAGAAGCAACAGGAAACCCTGCTACACGACACGAGTGCTATCTAGAATCGTTCTCTAAAAATCTAGTGACACTGGAATGTAAAGATAATAATTGATTTATTTTCGAAACAATATATTTTCCAAAGAAAGTAGATAGGTACTTACATGTTGGAATGTTTAGTGAAACCACTGTAAGACGTATAAAGCACCATAATATTTTAAACTTTGTTACATATTTTTATTTTTTGAGGGTATAATTTAACGTACGTAATTTTTCATACAAAGTATTAAAATTCTCATGATTGTTTTGCTAATTGCAGGTACTTTAAAATTTTGTGATAAGTTGATTGTTACTGTTTTCTAGTTATAATTTTTTGGTTCCTGTATTTGTAAAATGTTAATATTTACATTATATTAATATAAGTAAACAATATTGTAATTGTGTTGGCGATCCGTGATGACACTGCACACCCGGCTCCAACGGAAGACCAGCGTTGACTGCTGATACTTTCGGGTGTCACGCTCAACTGATGCTGAGTTGGAGACCGTTTTGTGGCCAAAGTTTCATTTTTTTGTACTCATGTATTATTATTTTTTCTTTTGTTTTATTCTTTGTGTCACAAATAAAGATATGTTTATGTTTATGTTTATGTTTTATCCCGAAATTCCCACGGGATTGTGTATAAGTAATCGTATGTTTTATTGTAACTTCTTGTAGTCACATATCCTACCAATAGATGGCGCTGTTACTTATTTTTTAACACACGATGGTAAATTGTGCCGAAATTGTATGATACTACGAGCAAAGCATTCTCACGGGAGCGGGTGCTACGCAGGTAAAACCGCGGGGCGCTGCTAGTATTTTAATAAGTGTATTTGTTACGGTTTTATGTCGTAAATAGTAAAAAACCTTGTATCAAATTTTGCATACATACTTACATATTTTTAGGGTTACAAAAAAGGAACCACTAAATCAACAAAATCATTGTACTGATCTTGACGACATTCAGCACTGAGATAAACTAGAACTTTACTTGACATACGCAATATTTGTCCCAAATTTTCACGGGATAAGTTTGGGTAAAACTGCGGGGCACTGCTATTACCGCCACAATAGTCTTTTCTTATTCGTGAGTACCACAGCCTAAGTAGGCTTAGTACTATGCTAGTACTGTAGTTAAGTACCATAGCGTAAGAGATTCCGTGATAACCGTGCCTACTACATTCTTGTGGATTAGATCCGGTATTCCTAAATACACTAAATCCTAACTAATATTATAAATGCGAAAGTAACTCTGTCTGTCTCTGTCTGAAATTTGGTACAGGGGTAGCTTATGGTCCGGGAAAGAACATAGGATACTTTTTATCCCGAAATTCCCACGGGAACGGGAACCACGTGAGAGAAACCGCGGGGCACAGCTAGTTGTTTATAAATGGCTTTAAAAGTCGAAGTACAATAGTTCTTAACACAGACATTGTCTTCATAGTTAAATACTTTGTAAGTTTAACTTATTAGTTTGCTTAACCGTACTAAATTGATTTTCCAAGGTTTTCTTATACTTATTATTATAGTATTGTTGTAAATAAGATTCAACCTTTAAATGTATTGAAATTTAAAATTTAATATAAACGGTTGAAATGAGAATGAACCATGACTATATATTTTAATTTCAATTATTTTATTTTTAGGGTTCCATACCCAAAGACTAAAAACGGGACCTTACTACTGAGACTTCGCTGTCCGTCCGTCTGTCCGTCACCAGGCTGTATCTCAAGAACGGTGATGGCTAGACAGTTGAAATTTTCACGGATGATGTAAATACATCAGCAATAGAAATTATGGCAGCAATAGATTTCTATTGCTGCTATAACAATATGTCAATTTCCATTTATTTAATAAACATTTAATATTAAAAATAAAATAAAACAAATATTCAACAGGGGTTCCCAGACAACAAACGTGTTTTTGTCGTTTTTGGTACGGAACCCTTCGCGCGAGTCCGACTCGTATTAGACCGTGTTTTTTATCATTATTTTTTAAAAGAATATTTTACATATTATCTTTAATTCAGAAGTTATCACAAAACAGACGAATACTAAAACTTATAGAATTACTAATCACCTTGCAGATTAAACTGCCCATTAACATAACTACACACTGACATCAAATCTGAACAACTGTTTAAACAACGCGAAGTAGTTCGCTTAATCATCACATATGTATGTAACAATTAAGTAAATAATAATTAATAACCGTTGAAATTTTCCATTGAAATAATTTTATTAATTACTCCCATTCCCCACCACTCCCATTCCATACCAATCCTATTCCACACCACTCCCATTCCACACCACTCCCTTTACATTACTCCCATTCTTCATCACTCTCATTCCACACCACTCCTTTTCCACACCATTTCTCTTACTCCCCTTCCACACCACTCCCTTTCCACTACACACCACTTTTGCGAAGGGGGTGGGAGACCCCCTTCCACTATCGTTAATCGATACGATTTTTATCACAACATTTAAGGGTATTGGGTGAAGGTCTGTAACATCCTAACTGCCAAAGGAATGGACCGATTTTCATGTGGTTTTGCTTATACAGGGCAATAATAAAAAATAGTCGGCAGTTCTTTTTTAATTTTGGCACAGTATAATAATGAGTACTAGCGTAGGCTAGTGACTAACCTCTCTAAGGGTTAGACTAACTGTATGTCCGTATGTAGTCATTTTAATAGCGTAACACACTAGTTAAGTGAGGAAGTCCGCGCGGCGAGCCGTAGTGTATCGCGGGATCGGATCTTAATGCTAGCTCTACACGAGTTTAGTTATCAATATGTACTCACTAATAATGTAATAAAGCTGAAGAGTTTGTTCGTTCATTTGGACTCGGTAATCACAGGACAGGTTTGAATTGAAAATAAATAAGTTTAAGTTTTGGATAGCTTTTTTATTGAGGAAAGCTATGGGTTAAAACGACCAATAGCATCTGAACTAACGCGAAGAGCAGCTAGAATAAACAATATTTAAATAGGCGTATAAAAATAATTGTGGATACTATGCAAAAAATAACTATCAATTAATGTTTTACAACTGCAGCTATATAAAATGTTATACTTAATTTCTAAGAATGATATCATTTTATTTATTAAATGAATACCATAAGTATAGATATCTAGATGTTCAATAAAACTAAGGTAGTTGTCATAAAATTCCAACAGGATCCATAAATCCGGGATTTACTTGGATAAAACTAGTGTTATGGTTATATTTTCTATTACACGCTAATAAAATATTTATTTCCACTACGGATAGCCTGAAATGCAAGCCAATAACTTCCTTGGTCTGTACTCGGCTGAATAGTACGTAAGCATCAGCGGCAAAAAGTCGTCGACTGAGTAGCGGCCATTAGTCACAATCACAATCAAACGAACGGTTGATCGCATCCGACATTCGCGTCGCACCTCTACCTACAACTCGCTCGGTAACTGTGCAACGAATGCACGATGCCACATTAAAATAATATTAAAAATTAACGACCAAGTTTAAAAAATAACAGTTTAATTCGCGCGCTGCATAAGTGGTGATCGAACGCGTAATTTGAATTTCTACTGTTCCTACCTCCGTGGTGGAACGAATTCTATTTTCAAATCTGCAAAACGGTCGTTTGTTTTAGTAAATAAAAACAATAGCTGTGTGAAGTGTTAAATGGAATTAAGAAAGAAGTTAATTCAAATTTGAAAATGGAAAAGCAATCGATATCTCTGGATGATATTTTGCAAAAGTTTGGCATTTTTGGTCGTTATCATGTGAAATTAATGATTTTATTTGGTTTGGCGTATTTAACCAATTCGCTTTATTCTTCCAATTATATTTTTGCGGCTGAAGAAAGTGGATACAGGTAATTTGTTTTTCATTTTAATATTTAATATCACGATGTTATTTAATAGCGAATGTTAATATTTTACAGCTTATAAACGATTGCCATTTAATTTAAAGATCGCAATATTTTATATTCATCAATTCGAACAGACTAACATTTTAGTTTATACTGCCTCATCATCCATACCTTTTTATAAATACATATTATCTTTCTCCTCTTAAATGTACTTACATACATTATTATTTTTAGTTACCTATATTAATATCTTTAGTTTAATTTCTGCACATAAGTACTTGTACAACATAACTTTACATGTTTAAAAGGTCAATTGTCAATTATTAATTTGTATTAAAATCACGTATTGTATTTAGTTTCTTTCCGGGTTCCGGATTCATTGAAGGAAACCTCGGAACAATTTTGTAGGTCAAACCGCCGAATAAGTATTTATATGCCGTCATGTACTGGCCTAAAGGCCCTCTCTCACTAATAACAGTATAGGCAGTGTACAGGTTCCATTAGAGGAGGAATAGTCTTGATCACCTTGAATGCTAATGAATGCACCAATATTTCACGAAAATTATATAGTATCTATTTGATTCAAAACAAAATAAATTATATATTCGTAGTATTTATTAGATTCAAAACAAAGTATTTATTACCTTAAAGACAATGAAGTACGATATAAGTTATTTGAGATTCGATAATGGTAGGTTGCAACTGCCTAGCAAAAGCGTTACCATTCCCAATTACCACGCTCATTTAATAAAATTTTAATCAAGGAAATCAAACTTAGAATGTTAGAATTTTGAAAGCAAGTTTAAACCACCACAGCAAATTCTTTGTGGCGCAAGCGGTATAGCCGCAATTCTGCCAATGTCAAGCGTATTGCCAGGATAAAAAAAAACTATTTTTATTCTAATTTCAAACGGAATCCATTGTCACCAGTGTCTGAAGGAGACAATTACGCAAACTAACAACAAAGAGTATGTTTATTATTTTATTACCAAACTCTATCTAAATATGTACTTGAAGACACGGTTGAAGATGAGCAAGTAGCACGTTTTAATATTGATAAACAAATACGACGAGACTTAACTAGCATTGTCCGAGTTTTATCAACATTTTGTTTAGTTTCTTATTTTATTTTTATTAATCGTCTATGTTTATTTATCTTGCTGTAAGTAAAATGAGTGAAAATATTCATAGCTCTATCTTTATAACAATTAAATAAAAACTCCCAACACAATTACTTTCAAACCCCCATAACTTTTAAACGGATTTTCATCAAACATGTCTAAGAACACTCGCACGTAAGTCCCCTTTAATACAAAAAAAACTAAATTTTAATCGGTTCATCCATTCGAGAGCTATGATGCCACAGACAGACAGATACACACACACACACACCCCTCTTTTTGTGTCGGGGGTAAAAATTATAGATTTTCATTCAAGATATCGTTGATTCCTCGGTTTCTGTCAATTTATAAGAAAGCTGCAATATGAAACAAACATTAACATTTACATGGTTGCAGTCACAGTAGAATAAACTTGCTGTATGTACATATCAGTCAGTTATCACCTTACATATTTAAATTAAGATATAAAGTAATTTGAAAATTGAACCTTACGGAGCTAAAAATAGGTCTTATTCCACTTATTAGCCTACACGGAACGTTTTCTCAACATTAACTGTGTCAGAATGTCCAGGTCAATAGAATACCTAGCTATTTACTCAGTTGTAGGAACACGGTCATTTAGATTACATTATACTTAGCAAGACAGAGAACATATGATTCGAATAAAAGTGTCTGTGAACTTATATTCGTATCCATTCAATAGTTTAGCTTGATTCGTGGGTAAAGAAACTCAGAATATTTCTCAAATACTAATTTGATGATGACTCAGTTATTTGTAATACATTGTTTTACTAATTTAAACCATAATTTTGGTGAAGATGTTTATTTAATAAAAGGTCAAAGCACAAAACTATTAGCTGATACAAATGTGTGTCGCAGTCAACTCCTACAATACAATTTGGGAGAGCAAGAAACAGTTATATTTTGTCTCTTATGGATCGTCAGAGGAATGTGTTAAACTCTTAAAAACATGTGAATTAATTATTATAGCAATTCGCTGCGAACCTTACCTCATTTTTTTTAACAAAAGAAAATTAGTTGTTTTGTTTATGAGTAAAAAGGGTCTGGCTGTTTAGCTATGGACGCTTGAAACAAAATCTTTATTATTTTTTAGAACTTTAATTTTATGTTAAATTCTAACGAATATTTTTTTTCCTTTCAAGCGTCAGTTGTGCAATCCAGAAACGGTTTCTTACAGGCCTGTCAAATATTGGCCATTTTAATTTAAGCCTTTGAAAGGTTTTCCGCCCTAACACTTTTTTACCAAGAGTCAGGCCATAGAAATAATTCGCTTACCGTTGCGCCGGCACTCAGCGCCCAGACGATGTCGCCCCCGCCGGGGGTTTTAGTGGGTAGGACCTCCACCGCTCCATCTTGGTGGAGGGTGAATCCCACGTACCCCGCTGCTTCGGCACGGGGATGCGTCAACGCATTTACCCCGGAACAACAAAAAAAAGGTCACAAGAATAATTACATGGAGTTGCTAGAGTTCTTGAAATGTAATTGCAATCTCATCACAGTTTTATGTTTGACCCTAACACAATCACAATTCACCACGTGTAGACATCGCTCGTAGCGACTATCCGTCTATTTATAAACAACTATTACGAAATGCCGTAACAACATAATATCTAATACACGAGTGTAACTGTACAACTTCCTTTTGTACGTCCGACTCCTCTGTTCGTCTACTCAAGTTATTTATATCAATAGCTGCTATTTAAAGAACAGTTTGTATGCATTAAGTAATTGACATATACAGGGTTATTGGTTAAGTCGACCTATTCCCGTTAAGGGCGTGTAGTTTACATCGTTTCCGACTGATTTCACCATGAAACACCCTACCCTAAACCTAACCGTTTAAGAGATATTTCAATTTATTTGTTTTTATAAAAATCACCGGATCTTCGGCTATAAGTTTGGATATTTTCAAATGCGTGTGTCTTATTATTAATATTACTTGATTTTTACGTTTATAATAAGGTGCTTTGTGACCCCAATAACAATTATTGTACCTAAAATGAATAAATAAGTAGTTGTAGACGATTAAAACTTATAAAAAATAATATGCATCAGAAAGTTTATTTTTCGTTCAAGGATATCTAGAAAAAAAAATATGGCACATGTTTGGCACTAATGCTTAAAAATATCTACATTTCATCAGCTATCTAACGAGGTATAACAACCTAGGGTTTTATCGAAATTTTGTACAAAACATTTAGTTTTATAGGCTACTGGGGAGGATAAATAAAACAATAGGTCAGCATACAGAGCAAGATACTAAACTTTTTAAACTTTTAAGTTCTACACACACCATTTTTGAGTCTAAATTTCTTGTTCGACATGTCCGACCCTGCGTTGCACACATCCTTGCATTCTTTTGCGAAGACCAGTTTTCACTACACCAGTAGTTAATTTTGTTCTTATTTAATTGACCGCATTAATAATTCTGTCTCTCAGTACTTCAATTGATGAAATTGGATTGGGCTCACTATACACGAGACTCTTCATGTACCCCCACACATCAAAATCCATGGGGGTTAAGTCCGGACTTCCGACTGGCCAGGGTATAGGCCCACTTCGTCCAATCCATTTGCCTGAATGTGTGGATGGCATTATCTCCAATCATTTGATTGGGCCTTACTTTCTCCCCGACAATTAAAATGGGGAAAACTATGAAAATTTCCTGCGAGAAGACCTAAATGACCTATTAGATGATTTGCAACTCAATCTTATTCAAGACATGTGGTTTCAGCATGATGGCTGCCCTGCCCATTTCAGGACAAGTGTCAGAGAATGGATAAACACAAATCATCCAAACAAATGCGTATGCTTATTAATGCGGTCAATTAAATAAGAACAAAATTAACTACTGGTGTAGTGAAAACTGGTCTTCGCAAAAGAATGCAAGGATGTGTGCAACGCAGGGTCGGACATGTCGAATAAGAAATTTAGACTCAAAAATGGTGTGTGTAGAACTTAAAAGTTTAATAAGTTTAGTATCTTGCTCTGTATGCTGACCTATTGTTTTATTTATCCTCCCCAGTAGCCTATAAAACTAAATGTTTTGTACAAAATTTCGATAAAACCCTAGGTTGTTATACCTCGTTGGATAGCTGATGAAATGTAGATATTTTTAAGCATTAGTGCCAAACATGTGCCATATATTTTTTTCTAGATATCCTTGAACGAAAAATAAACTTTCTGATGCATATTATTTTTTATAAGTTTTAATCGTCTACAACTACTTATTTATTCATTTTAGGTACAATAATTGTTATTGGGGTCACAAAGCACCTTATTATAAACGTAAAAATCAAGTAATATTAATAATAAGACACACGCATTTGAAAATATCCAAGCTTATAGCCGAAGATCCGGTGATTTTTATAAAAACAAATAAATTGAAATATCTCTTAAACGGTTAGGTTTAGGGTAGGGTGTTTCATGGTGAAATCAGTCGGAAACGATGTAAACTACACGCCCTTGACGGGAATAGGTCGACTTAACCAATAACCCTGTATATGTGTGCATCATAAAGCATTGCTTTAGAAACCTGCACCTTTTTCGCTAATTCTGAAGATTTCAGAATTTCAGAATGCTGCATATGCTTTGCTAATACATTGAATTATTTGCGTCAGTAAGTCAAGTTTTTGCAAATCCACTGGAATTTTTAAAAAACTTGGTCTAACTACGTGTGGTCAGCACAATATGTTTCACCCTTAAATTCTTCTCCTTCAGTCGCCATCTCAATATTCACACTTTTCTTTGGCACATGTATACACACAATTCATCCACCGTTTCATAATACTGGAAAAATGTTTACCGCAGACCACGCCTATTTATCTTTTTTAACTTATATTATCCCACTGCTGGGTATAAGTCTACTCCAATTTATCATTATAATCTTTAAAATATTTGTTTAAAAAGCATTCTTTTATAAATTAACCCAAATTCCCAACTCCTAATTAATAACATGGGTCAGTCTAACTCCTGTTCAAATCGGGCTATTCCTTAGGGAACCTAGTTAGTCTCCTTGTCAGGTAATTCTATTAACATCGTTATCTGCTCCAAACTTATGATAATAGGGTATTCCCAGCTGATCCTGCTATTAGATAGTTGAGTATTATCATCATCGTTAGTCTATGTATTTGGTTGTTTTTGATTTTTTACTATTTTTATGTATGTAGGTCTGATTCTAATACTCTGAAGATTCTAATACTCTTGATACGATTATAAAGGTTTTTACTGACACGGAGCTGTGCCGAATGGACCATGAGTAGGCCAATCCCTCGAAATTTCGGAGACATTTCGAGATTTAAGCTTGTTATAGGTCAGTTGCTATATGAAGATGATAGAGTAATTTACTATATGATGTTATTTCCACGTATTTATTTGCGTCTCGTCTTTAAATTAATAAATCAAAGTTAAAGAAGTATACCATCACGATTTATTAAATACATCACTCTTAAAAGTTAAAAGACATTACATTCTATCCTCATATAAAGTTCCTACCTGATCGCGATTTCGATTTACCTCCCATACTAGTTTAAAACTGTGTCATGGCAAGCTAGGGTCTCTCAAATTACGCACACATATAAAATATCATAACAAAATAGTTAAATATAAGAGTACATATACAAAAATTGATAGCAGTTGCAAATAAGAATATCGTCAATTTTTATTCCTAGCTAACCACACTTCTCTTGCAATTAGAACTACGGATTAAAAACGAGACGTCACAGGCAATCATCTCATTGCAATATCGATGGAAGCAATTCGTTAAAAATTGTTTCCTTGTAGGTATCATTGATATTGCACTAGTAATACTCGTAATAGCCACTGGAGAGTCTGTGTAATTGCGAAAAATAACGTACTTACCTACGGTTAAACTAGCGTATAAATACACTAACGCCTCAAATGTGATGTGCACCTACTATCCAAGGTCTTTAATTCGATTCCTGGGTCAACCAAATACACTTATTTGCTATTTTCCAAACACGATTCTTATTTGAGATGTCGCAAGCGTAGTGATTACGCATATTTTCTCCTCATTAAAGTAATATTATCTTTCTGTTAGAGAGAGCTGTTTTTACCCTTTAGTGGGATCTATTAGGCAGATACTAATTGAGGTAGAAACGTGCGAAGTATTCATTGTAAAAAGAAGAATCACTGGATCTTTACACGTACCTCATTTAGTCGAATCCCTCGATTAGTTTCAGCCACATTCGCACTCATCCTCCTGATGAAGGCCACCGAATGTGGCTGAAACTAGTCGATGGATTCGACTAAATTAGTTACGTGTAAAGATACTAATTTGTTATTTGTACTCCAGAATAGGAACTCTTTCTCCAGACTGACTGTGGACTACTTCAACCAACACATATCCAAAATCTAACAACAAAAATTAGTCTTTACAAAAATGTTTTGATCGGGAATCAAATCCGAGATTTCTTAGAACCCAAGGGGCGTGATAAACAACTGACAACGGATATAAATCAATTGATATGAAACAATTTAAGTGATAGATACTTACATAAACTGAGGTCAATTCCTATGCGGGCTTCGAAACTGCATTTGAACTTTTTGATTAACAATTTAGAACTATATAAAAATATCAACTTACTTATAATACGGCGCGCCCCGCGGTTTCACCGGCGTAGTACCCGCTCCCTTTAGAACGCAGGGATAAAATTATGCTAAAGCCTTCCTCTTAAATCACTATTAAAACGTTTTAAAGATTTAAGCATACATAGAGACAGATACCAGTGCCATACCAACAACGGAATACTTATTCTACATTTATAAAATCCTATAAAATTCTATCTACCTATCTAGGGGTGGGAACCTGGTGATCTGTATTACAGGTTTATAACCTACCATGGACACCAGTTTCTCACAATTTACAATTACACTAGTAGCTAGTTATAAGTCGAATTTTGTTGAATAGTATGTAAATTGTGAGAGAAAATAGATGATATTTATTTATATTTATTTCTTAACATGCATTTCTAATTATTCTTACTCGTAATAATGAAAAAGAAAAAAGTGGTTTAACGATGCAGTTGTTAGTACCTACTCATTCTGTTAATAAGTGGGTTAGAGTACTTTTATATACATTTAATAGTTCTGATAAAGTATTTAAAGAACCTATAAAAATAATAAAGAAAAGATGTTAATACGAGAACCGGCTCCAGTTTTTAAAGTGGTTTAAATTGAAACTTAATAAACATCATTTATTTATTACACCAATATATTTAAAGACATATATACTCACTCATACGAGTATATACAATAGTATGCAATACATAACTAAGACAGGATTAAAGATCAAGGTTGTTACTATTATAATGAATTACGAAATAAATTCTTAAAGATATTTAAGACAATTTTAAGGAAGGTTAGCTGCAATATAAAAAACTGAGTATATTTAGTTATAATTAAGAATTGCATTTTATTGCAAGTTATTAATATTTTGATTTTATTTTTGCACAAATTGTATATTTGCCGCGAATTAAACATCCAATAAACATCGATTCATCAATTACGAACATAATCAATTAAAGATCCCGCCATCTTGACGTTCATAAATATCTGCCTTGTACTTAAGTAACCTTCTTATACAGTCAGCAACAAGAGAATGTTAATACATTGAAATATTCTTAAAGGTTTTAATTTCATGAGCGTTTGCGTACTTCGGAGGGCACTACTCTAAGCCGTCGGTCCTAGTTGTCATACTAATAACATAAACAATCATTACGAGTAGTTAGAGCGAACAAAAGTCTAACAAAAGTGAGTTCTAATTGCCGAAAACTGACCATTTACTAGTTTACCTTCAAAAATAAGCAAACTATATTGATTACGTTCATCCTTACTTAATATTACCTATAAATGCGAAAGTAACTCTGTCTGTCTGTCTATCTGTCTGTCACCTTTTCACGGTTAAACTAATGAACCGATTGATTTAAAATTTGGTACAGGGGTAGCTTATGGTCTGGGAAACGGACATAGGCTATGTTTTATCCCGAAATTTCTACGGAATCTGGAACTACGCGGGTGAAACCGCGGGGCACTGCTAGTTTAAAATTTTAAAGAAAATTCAACTAAAATACTCGTTTTAAAAAGATGTTTATACACTTTTGAATCTGACCGTACATAGGTACATACCTACCTGCTTACTTGAATAAGTAAATCCGAATTAAAATTTTATTTTTAACAAATATCTTGTTTGTGAATAAGGAAAACATGTTATTTATTTATGTTTAACCTCCGTTAAAAAGTATTGTGAAGAATACACAATTGCACATAAAATAATTGTACATAGTTTCCTATTTCCTATATCCCATTCGAATTAGAAATTAGAAATAAAAAACATGAGAATTGATAAAGTACGCAATATAAAGCCGTAAACACACAGAGCTACATAGTGTTTGATTGTACAACAATATAATAAAAAACGTAAACCAAACATGTAGCGTGTTATACCTATGTAGTACTCGTATGTTTAATCAAAGTTGGTTATGTAAGAGTTCATTAGTTTACTCTTTAATATGTCAAGTATTTTGAGAGTACTCAATATTTGTTTTAAAAATAGCTTCTACTTTCTTACAAATATTATTAAAGTAATTAATTATATAAAAACTTTTGATCTTAATACCGAATAGCAAACCCCACAATAAAAACAATAATTTAGTTTAGTACACAAAACAAATCTAAAACAATACAATACAATAACAACTAATATTATAAAGAGGAAAGATTTGTTTGTAACAAACAGGCTCCGAAACTACTAAACTGATTTAAAAAATTCTTTCACCATTAAAAAGCTACATTCACCCTGAGTAACATAGGCTATATTTTATCCCCGTATTCCCACGGGAACGGGAACCACGCGGGTGAAACCACGAGTCACCGCCAGTAAACAATCAAATCATACACAATATTTAAAGCGTAAGTTACTCAGTATGATTAGTACCTAACCACCGACCGACTTCCAGCGAAAGTAGTGCGTTAGTACAATTCACACAATACCATGTTTTGTTAAAGATTCAATGAATTCTTCAATGAATAGACAAGTACATACATTGTTATAATTACTTATTCTATGATTGTTATCATTCTTTTATTAGTACAAACTATGTAATAGGTTCGATAATTAATTGTAACGGGTTTATATAAAGTGATTGACGTCACAATTGTTAAAGTATTCTGTAATCGTAAGGTTTGTATTACAGAATGTTACCAAGTAATATTTGCTTCAATAGAAACTTGATGTATAAATTACATTTTTCGTAGTCTGCAAATTTCCCTATTGTTACAAGTACCAAGTACCAACAAAACTTGTTCTAATAATAAAAAAAACGTTATCTAGTTACCTTTTTTTTTAAATTTAGTCCAGTCGCTCTGAGATTTTGCTCGAGCATGAATTTTGACGATTAATTTTTATTCTTCTAAAGTTCAAAGAATCAAACTAATGTTTCCTTACTTAGCACCATTGGAGTTCTACCAAAAGCTAAGCTCCTTTTGGTCTGTTAGCTTAGCTCGCCCAAAACTACGTCAGCTATGCAAGCTAAGAATATATAATAAGATAAACTTAGCTTAGCTCTTGGTGTGCAATCGGCATTAAAATCGTTTTTCTAATTATTTCTAAATATTGTTCACAGATGCAAAGACGAGGGTTTCGAACCAAACGCATGTCATTCAAACTCATCAAGACAATGTTCCGAATGGATTTACGACAATCCGCACAGTTTTATTGCTGAAGTAAGTAGGTATCATTGTGGTGTGGTTTGTATTTACATACAAATAAGGTTTATAATCGTTTAACGCAATTATCAAATGATCACCAGCTTAAAGAGTCCTCATAGTGTTATGTTTCTCACTAACAAAACTGCTCTAGAAAAACTGCAGTTTTAGCCGCGTCTCTCATAAATAAAATTAGGATTAAAAATAACATAATCATTCATTACATCATCTCATTATATGTGTAGTAACTGACCCCTAATAATTATTATGTGCCCTAACTAAGTTCGAAACTTGTATCTAGGGTATTAGAAACACACTCATTCACACACACCCAGACCGAGACAAACATTAGTGGATCACACACATATACATCCCGCACGTGAATCGAACCCGCAATCTTACGGATGGCAGTCCGTCATGGTGACCACTCTGCCATCGAGGTCGTCAAACAATTTAAATTACTCGATGAAAACACAGCATCCTGCTAGCGAAGTTTACTAAAGGCTAGATTTTCATTGCGATTATATAAAAAAACCTTTTCCCTGTAGATATGTTACTTCACATACATAAGCAATAAATATTTGAACTTTTTTTATCAGTTCCAGTTGGCTTGTCAAGAATGGAAGCGAACCCTGGTCGGGACGGTCCACAGTTTTGGATACATGGTGGGACTACTCATCGTGGGACCACTATCAGATAAGTAAGTTACTTAGAATAATTTTTTATAGTGTTTAAAATTTTTATATTGTTACACACATGTTGTATTTTTGAAAAATAGATTCAAAATGTTTTTCCTCCACTGTGATTTGAACAAGAAATTCTAGCATTTCAAGGTTATCAAACATAACAGCTGAGATGATATCTCGGATAAAAAAAAATATTTTCGGGGTATTTTCCACAGTCATCATATAAAAAAACATAGCCAATTTGTATCTTTAAATTAATCTTTTTAATACTTATTCTTTTTTACGAAACTAATCCCAGTTCTATATCATTTATAGCCAATTTGTATTTTTAAATTAATCTTTTTTAATACTTAAACTATTCCTAGTTCTAGACGTCATATTGTAACAAAACGTGTGTTTAACAGTCTATTAGTTAAAATAACTATAAAATGCACATTCTCCCATGTTTTATGGCTAGTAATAGTGTACTAACTAAGTATTAATAATTACAAGCTTAATGTTGTATGTCACGAGATTACAAAGAATAAAAACTGCATAAGTCACGCATTTGGACTATCATTAAATAAAAACGGCCAAGAGCGAATTGGACTCGCGTAAGAAGGGTTCAGTACCATTACGTGCGTGTCCTGCACGCGAGGACCTTTACAAGGCCATATCGGTGGCCGAGTTCTGGTCCTCAAAAATATGAGTAGACACGCAAAGAAAAATTACCATTACAACATTAGTAAGAACGGCAAAAAAACACGTTTGTGCCCACTTAATTATTTGTTCCTTTTTTCTGTATTTGAATGTGTGTGTGTAAATGAGTGTGTGCGTAGTTTCTGATACCTTAGATACAAGTTTCGAACTTAGTTAGGGGTCAGTTACTATAATGAGATGTAGTGAATGCTTATTTGTGTTTTGTATTTAGTATTTGCTGTTATAATTACAGGCAACAGAAATGCATCAATGGTGAAATTTTTAAATGTTATTTCTGAGATACAGCCTGGTGACGTACAGTGTTCCGTAAAGTCTTAGTAATAGGATCCCGTTTTACCCTTTAGATACGGAACCCTAAACCGTTTTATCAATGTACCACTGTTATTTATTAAAGTCGTGCTAGATGCAACCAATTATGATTTCTGAACGATATTTTTATGTATTTCTTATCTATCTATTTACTTTGTTGTAGTTAATAGCATGTCATTTTGTTTTTATTTGGATTGAGATGTTTAAGTTATGGTTAATTTGTATCACTTTTAAAACATAAACAGACATTTGTGACTAAATTAAGCTGTATTTTGGTATTATACATAAATGTATTCTTATATGTAGGTATGTAGAATACAACTACTATGTTATATAAAATACTCATTTAATATTTATTCCCGTATGGTTGCGGGTTCGATTCCCGTGCGGGGTGAATATTTGTGTGAACCACAAATGTTTGTCTCGGTCTAGGTGTGTGTGTGAATGAGTGTGTGCGTAGTTTCTGATACCCTAGATACAAGTTTCGAACTTAGTTTGGGGTCAGTTACTATAATGAGATGATGTAGTGAATGATTTTGTTATGTTATTAAATTCGGCTTTGAAAGTCCTTACGGTTTTTGTCACTACTACAGATAATTTAGGATTTTCTCTACCGCGCACACACATAGTCAAAATTATAATTTCCAATCATGAAAAAATAACTAGCAGCGTGTGACGTCATAGGATGAAAAAGGTACATCCCATACACCTGGCGGAGTTTAACTCAGAATGTTTAATTGTAAATTCATCCTTTTCGTCAGACAATACTCCTACCTAAGGTATAACGACTGATTGTTTTATTATATCATGATTTATGATATGATTGACCTTTTCCTTTTATGTTCTTAGACGTCATTCGTTATGATCATTTGTAATGAGTATTAACAGGTTTAGACTTTCCAGTTCTTTTAATACTTTTCACGTACAGGAAAACACAGAAAATGCCAGCTCTGCTCCGTAATTCTTTGACTACCCTATATATCTATTGAAGATAACCGTTTATAACTTACTGATACCTGCCCCCCCCCCCCCCTAGCATGACTGTGTGTGATAAAATATATCTACACCGCGATATAATATCGATTTCGGGAGCATGACCAAATGAATTATGGCGTGCTATGATATGGTAAAATTAAATATTGCGGGTATTTTGACAGGTGCATGATTTACTGATATAGCGATATCATATCGCGTTGTCGAAGTCATGCTAGCATGCTAGTCATGGTAGCTCGGCTGGTGTAATTTATTTCAAAGATCTAAGTGTACATCAAGTACACACTTGTTATACAGGGTGGTAATGTTATTTTAACATGAAAAAAATACCAAGATCAAATTGAGAATTTATTGCTATAACGATATTATTATAACAACGTATTTTTTAGTTTTTAATACGACTACTAAAGCGTATCATTTTATATAATTTATTATACAAAATATTAAAAGGCTTTAATGCGTTCGCTGTTATGAATAAGTTCATATAGCCGAACTAAATACTTGTAAGTACTATGTAATTTCATCGTAATTACAAGGTGATGTGAACTATTATTACTTACTAACATATGCAAATAATATAGAGTTTTAAATTGGAAATAAAATATAGATAAGCTAGACACAGCTCAAATCATAGAACGAATTATGCGGAAAATACAAAGAAACAAGAGTTTGTTCAGATACTAACAACTAATGCAATTTATTAGAAAAAGTTAATTTTATTTCAACGTGTTCCTTTCGAGCTCTCAAGTCCAACATTTGGTTTGACCAAAAAACACGCTATATGGGCTATGATAATATAAACTGGTTCGCATTCCACCAAACCTAGTTAAGTATCTATCTAAAAACCGACCAAAATTAGACAAAGGAGAATCGCTCGGAAGAAGAAGTTAGTACTTAAACATAACATAACATAACATAATCATTCACTCCATCATCTCATTATAGTAACTGACCCCTAACTAAGTTCGAAACTTCTATCTAGGCTAGGGTATCAGAAACTAAAGAACATCAAGTAAAGAAACAAAAATCCGCATACAAAAAGCAGTAAAATAGTAGTTGATAAATCTTTTTACAAACACCAGTAGGTAATGTTAGCTATGACCGTGAAATCGCCAACCTTGTTGCAATTTGCTATTGAAATGAAAGGTAACTGAACCGTGGTCTTAAGCACAATAATCAATTGGATTCAATAATTAATTATATTGTACACTATCAATAGATTTCCGTAGGATTTCAATTGACGATTAATTATGTCAGGTTTAATGGGAAACGTTGATGAGATTCGTACGATTATGTAATATTCATACAGTTAAAAAAGTTATTGAAAAATAAATATTTAAAGAGATTAATCATTTAAAGTATTAAGCCGTTTTGTTACCCAAGTTACCACCATGGTAGGAGTCTAACAGAGGGTACTAGGTTCGTTTCCAAAGCATGTTATTTTTTGTCAAGTTTCTTAATATTTTCGGCTATCAGTATGACAAATTGTGGGTAGCTTATTTTTTTACATGTAAGGACGTAAATAACCTAATTATATGTTTGTTGATCAGTCCAATTAACAATATTTATCATTGTGAATGATTTTATATTTCCTTCTAGCTAAACTTATTTAGGACTTACAATAGTGATATATACAGAGGTATCTCAATACCTCTGTACCTCTATTTTAATTCCTCATTTTAATCTTCGTTTCAGAATAGGACGAAAGAACACCCTGGTTCTGACCGGATTAGCTGGTGGAATCATCGGCATAGCAAGGAGTTTCTCGACATGGTACTGGCTCTACATATTCTTGGAGTTTCTGGAGTCAGCCATTGGAGACAGCTGTTCACCGGTTTATGTTCTGAGTAAGTTTAACTAAATATTAAGAGCTGTCGTAGACAGAACAACTATCTAAGTATTCCTTTTGAGTCTAAGGCGTCGTCCTTATTAGCCTTATTAGCAATGATGGTACAAAACTACGTTACGTTTTCCATGTGCGAGTTCAAACATAAGGATATCTTCAGAGTATCTAATTTGCCAAGGATTTCTTCAGAGTGTGCTATTAGTTCATCATCATCATCATCAGCCCGTCATCGTCCACTGCTGGACATAGGCCTCTCCCAATTAACGCCACCGAGCTCAGTCTTCAGCTCTCTCCATCCAGTTTTTTCCCGCCACTTTACGCAGGTCGCCCTCCCACCTAGCCGGTTGGCGTCCCAATGCGTGCTTATATGCCAAAGCATGATTGTACAATCGTACGATATGTTTGATAGTAATTTTCATCACTCGAGAAAAATGAATCGTGCCATCTTACAATCGATTGCCAATTAGAACTAAGCTTAATAGTAGGTAACTGCTTCAAAACAAACGAGCAATTTCTATCTCGACACATTATAAATGCACACCAACACATACACCAACTTTCGAAATAAGACATCATGTTTTAATTTACAAGATGAAAATGTTTATTTTAACTCGTTTAAACTTGAAACTTAATGTGTAGGTTTTCCTCCCACGCAAATAAATGTAATTAGAAAGCTGTTTATTGCAACAAAGTGGTTCTGCCTACGATAAATGTAGGTGTTATCGATAGATTTAAACAATGATATGTAAAGTTGAAGGTAAAGGTATAAATAGGTACCTGTTTAAACAATTTGTATGGCTTTGATATGTAACATAATTCAATGATACCTAAGCATACATTTTTGATTGAACATATCTGTCTGTCTATCTTAATATTTCTACAATCGTATATCATCGGTTTTTAGTTTAATTAAACTTTTCCAGATTCAATTAAATAAAATAAATTAATAAATATTATATATAAAAATACAAGACAGTACATGTTATTTCATTGATCCCATTGAATCTGGAAAAGCTTCAGTGTTTTCCATATAGTGGCTACCATCAAATACTACCCAGAAGAAGACACGATGTGTTTGGGTCAAACCAACTTTAGTCTTTTCAGACTACCCCTAACGCCTATCAATATGGCTTACTTGTAATATGACGACCTCGATGGCAGAGTGGTCACCATGCCGGACTGCCATCCGTAAGGTTGCGGGTTCGATTCCCGCGCGGGGTAAATATTTATGTGAACCACAAATTTTTGTCTCGGTCTGGGTGTGTGTGCGAATGAGTGTGTGCGTAGTTTCTGATACCCTAGATACAAGCTTCGAGCTTAGTTAGGGGTCAGTTACTATAATGAGATGATGTAGTGAATGATTATGTTATGTTATGTTAATATACAAAAATTCGATTTTTATAAATACATATCTTAATGTTACAGATTTGGAGATAGTATCAACCAAAAAACGCGTTATGTATTACGGATTTTGCGGTATCGGATACATGATCGGGTCCATGCTTTTACCAGTCGCTGCAATGACGGTACCTTACTGGCGAAACTTTCTCAGAGCGATATACACACCGGCACTTCTGTTCTTCTTCTACATCTACTTAATAGACGAGAGCCCGCGATGGTTAATGACCAAAGGGAAAAAAGATAAAGCTATAGCCATAGTAGAGAAAGCTGCTAATATGAACAAGATCAAACTAGACAAAGATGTCTTAGAGAAACTTCCTTACGAAGAGGAAGATAAGTCAGTTAAGTTCATGGACTTGATAAAGATGACATTTTCATCGCGAGCTCTGATTAAAAGGTTCTTTATATGCGTCGTTTGGTGGACTACATCAACCTTTGTCAGCTATGGAATGATGATAAACTCAGTCTCATTACAAGGGAACAAGTATTTGAACTACGCGCTGGTTTCATTAATAGATTTGCCAGGAAATTTCATCATAATGTACGTCTTGATATATTTCAATAGGAGGAACCCTCTGATTGTGACGTTCCTTTTTGGAGCAACTTTGTGTTTTATACAACCGTTTTTACCTGCAAGTAAGTTGATTTAATTTTATGTTTTTAGTTAACTACAGACTATGGTAATTCTTATCACGTTGGCTTTGGTAGGGGCCTATGTTAGAGTCTCCACAGTATTCGAAATAGCGTCTAAAAAATAACCTTAAACCTTAAAAATAAAAAAAAAGTATTCCAAAGCTTTCATTACTTTACACTGTTGACTAAACGACAACCTACCAACAAGACTACGACCTCGATGGCAGAGTGGTCACCATGCCGGACTGCCATCCTTAAGGCTGCGGGTTCGACTCCCGTCCGGGGTGAATATTTGTGTGAACCACAAATGTTTGTCACGGTCTGGTTGTGTGTGTGAATGAGTGTGTGTGTAGTTTCTGATACCCTAGATACAAGCTTCAAGCTTATTGAAGAAAAAAAAGACAATTAAATCAATAAAGGTCGTTTTTTTTAATGCAATCAACCGCAGATGCCCTTTAATGCTTCACCCAGCAAATAAGGGTAGAGTACTTCTGCTCTTCGGAGAGCCTTCACTCTCCCATTTTTTATCAGAATATTTCTATGGTACTTTACACAAACAATGTTATTTTTCCAATATGCCTAACTGTTATGCAAGAAACAAGTAAAATATTTATAAACAGATAATTCTTTACCATTTATTGTATCTTTTATTACTATTACCATTTATTACTTTAATTTTAATTATATTATATTTAAGAATATAATTGTAATTAATGACATGTGAGCCCTCTTTACGCAATACCTCCGCCCAACATCTTAGGGGTACAGGAGTGGCTGAAAAACAGCGCTGGCCGAATCGTATGTGGTTCAGTCAGCATCAAGCTGAGTCATTTCCTTTTATTGTTGATTTCTCTGTATTTTTTGTAGGTTTAAACGAATAAAGCAAAAAAGATTATTTAATTTACTTAAAAATATGTCTTCTGTTCCAGACCTCCCCTGGCTATCTCTATTCGTGTACATGATAAGCAAGCTGATGTGTTCGTTCTACTTCAGCATCACTTACCTATACACGTCGGAATTGTTCCCAACGTATACCAGGAACTCAATGCATGCGTTATGTTCTTCGCTGGGACGGGTAGGGTCTATTGTAGCCCCACAGACACCTTTATTGGTAAGATACTACATATGATTATATTCTTAAAGAAAAATACCATGAACAACACTTTTGACACGCATTGAAAACAGTGTTTAAACCTTCATCAGCTGAAATCATAGTTTTTAAAAACACGGCTGTGGAATTCAAACAAAAAAACACCGCATCGAAATCTCTTTATTGTTAAATTTAAACGCGATCAACCCATGCTAAACTAGTATTATGTTTCACCGAGTTAAAAGAATGATCTTCGACAAACAAACAACAACGAGTACATATGCATAGACAAACATAAAATACCCTTCTTTGGTCACCACCATTCTCACACACCCATCGAAGTTTAAAAACCGAATCCATTTCTTCTTTCCAGATGGTGTACTGGCCAGGTCTTCCTTCCATAGTATTCGGATCAGTCTCCTTACTAGCTGGTCTCATCACCTTCTTAGCGCCTGATTCATCCAACGCTTCTCTACCGGACACAGTCAAAGAAGCAGAAGCTCTCGGGACGAAGAAAAAAGGAATTGACAATATGGCGATGTCTATCGAACATCTGGAACAAGCAGAATGCGTTAATAGGAGTCTGGAGAAGATATTATAACATTTGTTTAAGGTTTTTGTTGTAAAAAGTTTTTTGGACAGAATCTTTTAATCTTTCGCGATTAGGGCTTTTATTATCGAACTAAACAGATGAAATCAGGTACTTTCAAATTGCTTTTTAGTCACTAAGACTAATTTCATCAGCTATCGTTCTTTATTGGATAAGTGAGCGCTTTAATTTAATATTTTTATTAAATTAAGTTATACTAATATAAGTTAAGACTGAATATTGTACAATTATTTAAACTAATACATATTTATATATAACACACTTATACACTGAGCATATAAACTATTTTCAAAGTAAAAATAGAGATACAGGCAAGTTTTATACAAGTAAATAAGAAAGGAGATAAGTTCAAAACAGAAAACCTCGAATCAGTGTGAAGAGAATTCGCAACGCAAAATTCTACGATGCGTATTGCTCTAAGTTATAGAAGTAAAGCTCTAGAGGCTAAGCTACAAAAACTATGTATACTTAGTACTTAGGCATAAAAAAATAGATTGTAAAAACATTACTTTATAAGTAAGTATACAAAGTTAAAGTTAACTTATTTATAATACTATTTAACGGTAAATTATGAAATATATATATTTTTAATAAAATATCGTGTCATCATTTTCCCTCAATTCAGTTTATTTATAACAACGAGAACCTTTTTTATCATTACTTTTTAGAAGTTTAATAAATTCCTATAATACCTTATCTCGTAATTTCATAGTACAACATTTTGTACGTGAATATTCGGAAATTTCGGTACAAAATGAATTTGTTGCGTTCATTACCTTAACCAGTATTTTATAAAGATATTTATAAATTGAGTATTTTATAACGTAGTAGCAGCGCCCAGCGGTTTCACCCGCGTAGTTCCCGTTCCAGTTCATGCGGGGATAAAATTATGCTAAAAACCTTCCTTTTGAATTACTCTATCTATTAGAAAAACTGCTTTAAAATCCGTGTCGTAGTTTTAAAGATTTAAGCATACATATGGACAGACAGCGGGAAGCGACTTTGTTTTATACTATGTATTGATTGTAATGAGGGCGTGTCGGGTGTAAAAGGAAACATCGAACGTAGCCATTTTCAATTTGGTGTGTGGTAGCGCCACCTGCAGGCTGCGCTGCAATATTAATCCCTATGCGACGCACATGGTACTAGTCGCGGAGACAGTGGTGTTTTTGTTGGTGAATTGAAATATGAACAAATAATAATGAAAAAATTTGAATGGAACAGTATGTCTCAACTGAAGTGAAAGTGTGTGGCAGTTTCCTAACGATGTTTTTCGTTACTATAAGAGAGTTGAATTAACGAATGAATATAAAAATGGAAAAACATAGGTACGCTGTGGTTATCGTATCAAACAAGGCACGGTCCGAATGGGAGTCAGAGTTATAAACTACACTATCGATGCTCGCAATTTTCACTCGCAAATATTAATTTGAAAATTTTTCATCGACAAATCATGGATGGCGAACCACGCCTAACGCGTTGCTACAGCTTATACACTAAATACCCAAAGTTTTTCCAATTGAGTAAATAAAATACTTCCCCGGTGAGCTCTCGCCCTAGGATGCGTGAATGGAATTCCTACGTTGGGAATTGCCACCACACGTTGGCACGGTATCCTCTCGTGCCGCTCATATTGCATTATAATACCACGTTTTATAGTATTACGTACAATATAATACATATTTTGTTATAAATATTAATTAATCTTAACATAAAATGTAAAAGTTCTAGTTGTTATTACTATATTCAATGAGACGGCTGATTTCTATAGACAAATTTTATGAAAGGATTTATAAGTCCATGTCCAGTACGAAAACCAAATATGTCTGACACAACTATTTGACTATAACTAGATTTAAACCTGACGCATTATTATAGTGTAACTGTATGTAATCTTTTTAATTGAATACAAAGCAATTGGAAATACAGAGATAAGAGACTGGCATTTTTTACATTTTATAGAGCAGATGTTTGCATATTTCTAGATGATAATATTTAAATTACAACTCATAAACCCCAAGATGCGCCTGTTTATAACAATGCAATAAACATCTTAGCTTAAAGAAATAATATCATAAAAAGAGTCTATTATAAAGAAAAACCTAGACCACTTGTTTGCTTTATTTCTGGTGCACCCTATTAAAATTCATTGGACGTGCCTTTACATAAAGCGTGATCTATTTCACATAATTGTTAGGGCTGCGAAAACACTCTTCGAATGTTTTCCTTGGAGTACTTAATGTACCTATATCATAAGTTATTGATAATCAATATACACACATCAAAAGTGTCTAGGGATCAACATATATTTTTGCAATAACTTTTCTCCTGATTGATATTAATTAAAATTTTCTTTAAGGATTCATCAAATAAAGTGTTTTCGTTTGTCACAGTAACGATAAACCAAGTCACCTTTGCATTAATAAAGAAATTTGCCATTTTCCTAATAAAGGGATTTTTGACATTTGAACCACTAACATTAAAGTTCGAAAAAAAGACTGAAATAACAGTTTTCTTTAAAATTTTATTGGGTAACTTAAACAATTAATAATCCGTGTTTCTACCGCGAACACTAACAACACAAGAACATCGGTTTGGCATACTCAAAATGAGTTCATCCAAATCACGCTGTGGAATGGCCGCCCATGTTCGTTGCAACAACAAAAAAAGGTCTTCTTGCGACTGGATACCCTCCATATTCGGCAGAGCTCTTCTCTGTAGCATATCCCATGCATGCTCAATCGGGTTCAAGTCTGGCGACTGAGCAGGCCAGGGCAGGACATTGATGTTAGCTGCGGCGAGAGTCTGTCTTACAACTCTTGCGGTGTGCGGTCGTGCATTATCATGCATTAACTGAAATAAGGGACCGATTTGCACTTGTAGAGGAACGATGACGTATGATACAATCGTCTCAGCATAAATTTGAGCGTTGAGGTTGCCTCTGATCCAAATCAACTCAGTTCTTCCGCCGATCCAAATACCCGCCCATACCATGATGGTTCCACTACTATAAGGATGGACTTCCTGGCAGGATTTTAATCGCTGTTGGCGTCCAGGGGTTCTCCAGTGTCGTATACGTCTTGTATCCGGTCTCATACCAAAACGAGACTCATCAGAAAAGCACACGAAACGCCATTGTTCTTCTGCCCAATTTCTGTGTTCAAGAGCCCATTGATATCGAATCCTACGATTGTGCATTGCTATAGGTGGTACCCGTAGCGGTCTTCGGGAATGAAGGTTCACTTCATGCAAGCGGTTTCTGACTGTTTGGTCGCTAATTAAGTTCCCTGAAGAGTGATGAAGCCGCACGGCTAACATCATGGCGGTTATTGTTGGAGCTCTTCGAGTTAAGATTTGAATGTATCGGTCTTGTCTCCGTGTGGTGCAGCGATACCGTCCTCCATGGCGCTCAGCCACGGTACCAGTGCTTCGGTAACGTGTCCAAAGTCGACTGATAACACTCTGACTTGTATTCAGAGCTAAAGCCACAGTACGTTGCCGGGAACCAGCTTCTATCATTCCCACGGCTCTGAGCATTTCTTCCCTGCTTAAATGACGTCGCCGCTCCATAATAACGTTGGTTTTAATCAGTAGTAGGGAAACAGTAGCACTAATAATGTCTTCAATGCGTTGTATGTTTTTATAGGGAAAATATTGACAGCTGATTTTCATCTTTTACTCGAATTTGATTCACAGTTCCTGATTCAAATTATGAAATGCACCAAAAAGGATCCATATAAATTTATAAAATCATAAATTTATTACAAAGCCACATCTCAATCTCAAGAAATCCGCATAAAAATGCTTGATCCCTAGACACTTTTGATGTGTGTATATTTGATTATTGAATTAGTTTTTTTATACTCGTCTGTCTCGATATTTTATAAATATTGGGTTTTTACTCAATATTGAACAGTCAAAAATCATCTAAGGGTGAGGCCAAACGAGCGTCATTTTGTGAGTTGTGAGTCGCGTAAAATGAGTCGCGAAATTTACGTTCAACTGAAATTCGGTTAGACTGCCACACTGACGGATGTATTTTCAGTTGTAATCCGAAACATTTGTACGGATCCTTGTATCGTGCAAGCTCTCCACCTCAACCCGACCGAAATTCAGTTGATATTATGCGTGTGAGTCGGCAGACAATTCATTTTGCGTCGCCGTGTGAATCAAATAGGACTTTTCTATTAAACTGAATGCAGCAGAATTTCTGCGAACGAAATTCTGCGACTCACGACTCACAAAATTACGCTCGTTTGGCCTCACCCTAAATTGAAATTTGTTTTAAACTAGCGCTCGCCCTGGTTTCGCATAGATCCTTTCTCTACATCTTTGTACCTCCAATAATGAGGTTATATACATTATTACGAGTATTTTATTATTACGAGTGAAATCGTTCCCCATTCCCATGCCCGTGGGAATACGGGGACAAAATATAGCATATGTCACTCGCTGATAATATAGCTTTCCATTAGTGAAAGAATTTTTGAAATCGGTTCAGTAGTTTCGGAGCTTATTACAAACTACGTTACAAACAAGCAAATCTTTCCTCTTTATAATATTTAGTATAGATTATAAACTCATAAACAAATAGTATTACGTTGGATTTCATAGACAAAATACTACTCACTATCATCCCTTTTAAAACAAATGCAAATAATAAACGCACATAAATAATTCATAAGCATACCTAAAGATTTATTTATACTGCAGAATAAAAAAAAATACTTATAAATATGCTGTCACAACATCACAAAGTAATAAATAACGTCGTTTACAGTTTTATGTATAAACAAGAATAATTCAGTAATAATATTAATGTACCAATAAAATATTTTAGTATCAGTACCATGCCCAAATTATTTTTGACTTGTAAATGCGCCATTATTCTGATTACAACCTATCTCGTTGCAGAGGCGGTGTTTATAGTCCAGTGAAATAAAGCCTGAAAGCAACATTTAAAAAAAACTTGAACTTTGTTATAATTTTTAAATGAAAAATGCAGTTTTAATAATTCAAAAACTTTGTGTAAAAGTTTTAATGTCCGTGATTCACAAGCAAGTGTTCATTTTTTTTTTACTTCTACTTTCGCTATCACTCAAAAGCGTTTAAAAAATTATACAAAAAGGTACTTATTAGAAATTATACAGCTTATTCTTCTTCTTCGTATCGATAGACAAGACTAATTCATATATGACTGCACCAGTGAGTAGCCACCTTGATGGCGTTTGATGATATATATAGCTTAAAATATTACATAAAAAAGTCCCACTATTTTCTTTCCTATGTGAAAAAACCTTATTTTACTGGACTATGAATTCATACGAATTTGCGAATCGAAAAATATTACCGCCCATTAAGCACCCTTTCTATTATCTCCGGATTAATGTTAACAGTTATTCAATTTAATTATTTGGTGTTAATATCGTAATCATTTTAATTGTAATTAATTATCTATTATACTTTGTTGTAGTTTACGTTTATTTCTGAACATTGTTTATATGACATGTTTTTTTAATACTATTTTGTACGCGAATGACCCTATTCAGCACGAACGGTGCTCAGATATGACTGCGTTTTGGACTGACATAATCTAGATACTGATCTAGTACTGACTAGAGTACAAGGTTAATAAGCGTCGAAATTAACGTACTTATGAATTCGAAAATTGAAAACATTAGATATTAGTATAGTAAGGAAAAATAAGTACCGTGGGCATATAAAAAAATATAAAATCAGAACGCGAGTCAAAATAACTTTATTTAAGAAACAAAACAATATTTTATATAATTTTCGAACACACTATATCAAATTATAGAAGAAGAATATTATTATTGTCTGCTGTGAAAGATTGACAATGATATCAAAATAATGAAAAAGTATACTTAATGGAGATTATTAAGGGGCTCTGAGATGCCAAATGCCCGTTTTCGGAAGACTGGTTATGATATTTCTACTATTAGTACAAAACTATTTTATGTATTATATGCAACTTTGGTTCTTTAACTAAACTTGACCCGCACCGAAACACGATAGCATTACATTTTCTCGATACATTTTCATTTTGAAAATTGTGCTTTTAAAATTTGTTTTTGCGGTCTACGTAAAAAGTATAAGAGCTGGTACCACGAAACTTCGAATACGCTTAGTAAAGATAAATAAATAAGTCTCACCCGAAAGATTTTTTAATCATTAAAGCTTTTCACTTATAATTATTGAATTTCATGTTTTTATCCAGTCTTATTTGAGCCGTTTCGAGGTTGTCATTGCGCTTCTCTTTCCTTTCAATGCAGTGCGACAGTGACCGCTGAGCGGTGGTGCTAGACGGACGTGTATCACTTCTGCTCGTGCTCAATGCTGTTTTTTTTACATTGCTAAACAACGGGATATGAATAAAACTAAGATTTTAATTGCCTGAACTACATTACTATAATATTTCGTGATGATCAGACAAGCGGTACTCTATATAACATTTTAATATTTCAGACAAAGATAAAAATATAAACACCGATTGCACAATCGTCAACGAATACGAATGAACTATAGATGTGGCACTTATTTTCTTTCCCTTTCGTCATGCGCCTTTGTCTCTTTCATACATATGTACAATTTACGCTATTTTTGAGAGTCGCGAATGTTGACACGGCACGTCTATAATATTTTTTTCGAGTCGTTGACAAACTTCCAGAAGATTTTTGACACTAGCTATGATAATATAAATATAGTAAAACTAAGTAGTTTGTCCAGTACAGGACAAAAAAAAAATTGATGATCCATTTCCATTTTTATGTACGTGTAAATTTTATTATTCGGATCAGACTTTATGAAGTTATGATGGGTACAAAAATGGACAAAGTACCTATGAAAAATGACACGGTTTGACCAAACTGTTCAAAGTTTAGTCCAATCAACTCGTTACTGGATTGATTTAAAAATACTTACTTCAGTAATGTAAAGTTTTACTTTCAGTATTATTTTTGGATTAGGTATATAGCCTATCAGGTACTTGAAATCAGTAGTTCAATAAATTCATATAAATAAATAATGTAATATCCTAATAGACTTTTAACAAAAGCCTAATAGAGTAGGCTCAAGCCCCTCGGTGAGGACATAATATGATGATGAAAAATATTGAGAATGTTTGTTTCTTATTATATCATTAATTATCTGTCGCGTATTAAATTCTTGGATACCTGGTAAATTGAACCTGAATTTTCAAATTTTATCGCATTAAAAAACAGAATGCACGTGGGTGAAACCGAGGGGCACGGCAAGTATAAATACTCAGTTATACTCTGACACATGATTATTGATTAGATAACCGTACAGAGACAAAGCTTCATACAACCTCACGAATCGGTTGCCCTGCTAAACAGGCACGTAGAGTGGTTTTTTTTATTGATTTTCTTCTTTATTAAAATTTATCATTATGAGTATACAGATATTAGTTATTTATAGTACAACTTTGTAAAGTTGGTGCTTACCACCGAGGAGCTATTGAGGAGGATAGCCGAGGATAGTAATCACCAATACACACGTGTATCATACAACGTTTTTTAACACACTTGCGAACACAATAATTATAAAATACAATTTTCGCTAATCAATAAACATTTTTCCTATTCGCGCGCATCTAAAACAACAATGAGATCGGCCATAGACTAAAATAATATACTTATAAAAAAATAAAACGAATGAATGATTTGGTATCGAAACTTTTTTAAATATGTACAAAGCAACTTAAAAAAATCTATAACTCACTGGTAAGTAATAGGTGTCATTCTGTGCCTGATTGCAGAGAAATAAGAGCCACTTTATGAGCAAGTGTTTTGAAAACATATATTTATTAGGGCGAGCAAAGCGGAGTCCGCCTGGCGGAACAATCTATTCAGTTTTGTGGTCCATTTTACGTAAAAACTACAATACCTACTGATTTGATATTTGCCATAGTTATTAAAATTTGTGTTTTTATATAATCGTTTAAATACTCATTTCAACACACTTGCTCATAAAGGGGCTCTTATTTGTGCAAAAACAGTTGAATAATGACACGCTTGATTCACTAGTGAGTCATAGATTTTTGTTTTTAATTGTTTAGTTTTCAAAAAAGTTTCGATACCAAAAAAAATCGTGTCCATACATTTTAAAAAGAAACTTCAACTATGTTGCCTTACTTTTGGTAGGTCTATGGTCGATTCCATTCATTTATTCATTCGATTTTTTTTAATGAGTATTATCTTTTAATCTATGGCCGATCACCATTGTTGTGTTGGATGCGCGAATAGAAAAACTGTTTATTTATTAGCGAAAAATGATAATTTCTTCGCAAATGTGTTGAAAAACGTTGTATGGTAAACGCGTGTATTGATGATTACTATCCTCGGCTATCTTCAGACCCTCGCCTGACGGCTCGGGCCTCAATAGCGCCTCGGAAGTAATCACCAACTTACCTCGCTTGTACCATAAATAACTATTATCTTGTATTGAATTTCCATATTTTACATGCCGCGGGTTAAAGGCAGTCTTGGAGTGATTAAAAACCTTGCGAGACCCTACAGAGCATAGACGAAGTCACGTTTTTAACTACCTAGTTTTATTTTTAAGTATCGTTCATTAATTTTACATTTTTGTTTGCCAATCTCTGAAACTAAAATTGGTTTGATTGTTGTCATAGAGCACTTTTATTATTTGACAACCTTGCCAAAACAGGTAATAATTTTACACGTTCTTATGAAGCTTTGTCTCTGTACGGTTATCTGCTCTATTTTTTAGGCTTTAAGCTATTCGAAATGTAAGGCTCGCCGCTGACTGTGATTTTTTGTCACTAAGTCGAGCGCAAGAAAAATATATGTAAGCTATAAAGAGTGCGCTCATTATGGTAACGTGACAAATAGTTCCAGCGATATGAAACGTGCTCACTGGTGTGACTTATTGTCATTCGGCCGGCCGAATATATCGTGTACAATTTTCCTTATTATTATCATTTGCATTATATAGGATGCACCCAGTAGCGTTTTTATTTTCGTTTCATTTTTCTTCTACGTATTTCAAGAGGACTACGTATATCAATCACGACTACCTCTTTGAACCCCATAACAAAAATTAACGCGATTCGACACCCTAGATAAGATTCAGTATAGCGCATTGTGAGTGACAGCAGGTGATAGTGATAAAAAGTCACGGCAACAAAACATCATAGTTAGCGGCGGGCCTTATATTCAAAACATTCTGACAATAATCATTTTGAGATAAAGCAGTTTGTACAATTGCACAATCGCAGTCACGAGGCAGGGGGAAGTTAGATTAGATGTTCCGTCCGCCACCCGTCTGCTTCACCCCCTCAAAAACCGAAATTTGACTAGTAACCTCGCCTTAAATGTATATTTCAAAAAGACATAAACTCCAAAACTGAACATAAAATAATCAAAACAACCAGTAGGTTCTAAACAGTGGCTTATCTAAGTTCACCTCTTCTGAATTCCATCATTGATCCCGGATAAGATAGGGATCCCGTAATAAATGGGAACGAACCGATAATCTACAGATTTAAATAATCCCGGGATCAACCGAAACTTTCTAAGGACCGGCAGAATGGATAATTTTTTTCGAAGCAACTTTTTGGAAATTCTTGTAAGAAATATTGACATTAATCATGAAATTCTTTCTCTATATTATGTAAGTACTTTTCTAACATGTTTTAATAAATTGCTTTTGTTTTAAAGTAAATAAGGCAGTGTTTTATTATGTTACTAGCGGCGCCCCGCGTAGTTCCCGTTCCCGTAGGATTATGGGGATAAAATTATGCTAAAAACCTTCCCACTGAATCACTCTATCTATTAAAACAAACCGCATCAAAATCCGTTGCGTAGTTTTAAAGATCCAAGCCTACATAGGGACATAAGGATATAGGGACAGAGAAAGCGACTTTGTTTTATACTATGTATTGTTTTTATAATGACTGTTGATGATGATTTGATGTCATCACATCAAATAGGTACTTAATTTAATTACAGCAACTTTTAGTTTGGCATAGTTTATTATGATAAAGAAAATTAGGCCTAATTCAAATTAATGTGGATAATCATTCTAATTACATCACTCGGCATAAGTTATGCTTTGAATAAAAATCTCAAATGTTTGATCCCGTCCTACTTAAAATATTTAATTAAGTATTCATGATCAAAAAATGTTATAAGTTAAAACGACTACGTACCTATTGTGATCTACAATTTTTGTCACATAAGTATTACATCACGTTAGTTGCACGAGTTTAAACCTAATGTTTAATTTTCGGAACGGAAATAAAATTTAATATGGCCACTGGGATGAAATAGGAAAAACCACGGAGTCCACACGTAAAACTGGGAGGCCGCGTTCCGGAAGCGGACGCCACATCTGGTCGCTTACGTTACGGACCGGAAATACCCGCATTCGTGCGCTCTCAGCGGTAGGGTTACCACTATGGTGTGGTATAGGGCTACCAAGGTTGCCAACAATAAATATAACAAAAATGCATTGTTTTTGGATTTATATAACTTATTTAAACATTTATTTTCGGTTTAAAAATTCTAGTACTTATACCATATTAATGTATGATTATTAACAATAATAAAGGGTTAAATATTTTTTAAAATTTTCTAATATTTTACGTACCGCTGCGTAGCCTCACAATTTCGAAGTTTTAATCCGTGGTCACTAGACAAATGATTATAGAAACTATTTATTTTTGAATCCCAATTCAAGAAATAAATCACACAGAAATCATATACGCACTACGCACTTAGCCTATATAAGTAATCAGAAATTTTCACATTTAGCCTACAAAACGCAACTCAACGCGCTAACACCCTGCTTACATCCAGTGTATAAAACTCTAGAACCCCGTTATTTGATAAAGAGATGAAGTCTCAACAGTAATAACGTTGACGCCTCGTCCATTCCAAATCTCTGTTTGATCTCCGCGCGCGTGCCTCGAATGCTGCCCTGCTTTTTAGGGTTCCGTACCCAATGGGTAAAAACGGAACCCTATTATAGAGACTTCGCTGTCTCTGTCTATCAGTTCGTCTGTCACCAGGCTGTATCACAAGAACGGTGATAGCTATACAGTTGAATTTTCACAGATAATGTATTTCTGTTGCCGCTATAACAACAAAATAAATATTTAAGAGGGCCTCCCATACAACAGATGTGTTCTTTTTGTCTTTTTTGGTATGGAACCCTTCGTGCGCGAGTCCGACTCGCACTTGGCCGGTTTTTATATCGACGGACGACAATGCCCACTTGCCCAGTCCTCGCGCGGTCCCTGCTGAGGAAATTAAGTGCTATTTACAACGTAAATGTACTGCACAAACTATTTACTAAAGGTCTTTATGGTTGTTGAGAATTTTGGGAGACAAAGTTTATCTATACTGTAATACTTGTATTTATGACAATGCTAGTTATGGACTGTTTTAGGTGGTTAATGTTCGCTGAAGTTTGTGTAAAAGTTGTGGAGTTTTAAGTACTGACTGCAATGTATTGAAGTATTTACATATATTTTTGATGTTTGTTAAGACAGCACTCTAATACCAATGAACAGAACATGATAATCTGGCTTATAAAATCAATCAATCAATTTGTGTAACTCACGCATACATTATTAATACAAATAATATAATATTTACTTTGCCAAGGAATCGAACCTATCAATTAACTACACTACCATTTATATGACAGTTAGATTAGATAGTACGATGTCCACTTGCTACTTGCTCTGCCACTCAGGCCATCAAAGGAATATTAATACGAGTATGTAATAAATAAATAACAAATGAAATCTATGACTTTTATTACCATTGACTCAAAAATCTTTCACTAGTACCTACGTTAAAATTTCAATTTGCCTAAAAATAACTACTAAATATTTAATATTTCAAGTTCCTTCACTACATAGTATAAAACAAAGTCGCTTCCCACTGTCTGCCAATAAGTATGCTTAGATCTTTAAAACTACGCAACGGATTTTAATGCGGTCTTTTTAATAGATAGAGTAATTCAAGAGCAAGGTTTTTGGTATAATTTTATCCCCACATTTTCATGGAAACGGGTACTACGTGGGTGAAACCGCAAGGCGCTGCTAGTACTCTATAAACATTAAGTTTCAAATAGCGGAAACTAACAAGTAAACGATTACTTAAACCATACTTGTTAATAATGAAAAGCAAAGCAGAAACCAACATCAAATACTCGAGTTCGTAACGAACAAAGATTTATCAAGTTACATAACGTTTAGACTAATTGGTTCTAGAATGAAACGGTTAAGTTCATAAACATTTTAATTGTTTATTACAAAGGATAATGAGTCTTATCTTTTGGTAATATAAATTAATTTGCTTTGTGTTAAATTAATAATTAATTAACATTGTTTGAAGTTTCTTTCAACACTCGCTTACTTAAAGCATCTATTTTCATACATTGCTAATTGTTCTACTTGATTGTAAACGTGTTTATTTATATGTTTTTTTGAATTATGTTTAAACGTATGTTTCATACACTACAAAACCTAGGACTAATAACCTCTGGGTATAATTTATGAATAATATTCTTTAGAACCAAACGCACATAGAATATTTATATTAGGGTGCGGCTAATCTATGTCGAAGTTGTATCTCTAAAAGACATTTGTAGTTAGACACTATTAAAACATTTATCACTTTTAAGTATTCTTTATTTAAACCATATAAAACTCAAGTAAAACTCTCAAGTTCCACGTACTTCACTACCCAAATCGTCACCCCATACGTTATAATTGGGTATGTTTTGAAACGTGTATCTCCACGGGCATGTCAAAGAGTTCGGCGTACAACACTTTTATGGCACGCTGAAGTTCTCCCCGGAGGGAATCGATGTGGAATGGCAGATGGCGCGATAATGTTTCCCTATTTGACACTCGTGCATTTGTTGTCCCGTTTGTGTATAGACAAATATTTATTTTTAATCGTGATAAACGAATGTTTTGTTTGTGGACTTAGGTGATGATATTTTTTGAGATGTGATGTACTGTCTGTGTTATGATGTTTAATTTTATAGACTATAAGAATAGAGTTATAGACTCCAAAAAGTATCCACGGTAGGGAAATGATTCTTATATGACAATTTAGAGATCATCTAGAGGTCGACTCTCAACTAGAACAAACATTTGCACAAAAACAAACCATTTTTTTCCTTTACGATATCGAAGGTAATCATAGTATATGCATGTAATTACTGTTACCTACACCGAGAAAAGTATAAAACAACCATTTCTAAGATCATAACGTAACCAGTAAATAGGTAGAGCTAACATCGTTTCTCGATCGATACAAGCGTTCCATAAAAATAATGCGCTCGTAAAATCGTGCATATCGTTATCGCAAACAGTTAAAATTGAAAATAACGTCTTCTGAATGCGTAAAAAGCTGAAGTTACCGGTTATTGTTGATATTAATGTATCTAAAAGCTAATGTGTACATTTGAATTCGTGAATTCTTATGGAAATATGGTAAACTGGCACGCGACTACCGAAATGTTATGCGGTGTTTTCGGTTTCATATTTTATATTTACCCAGTTATGGTTAAATGGATTTTGTGTTATTATTCTTTTGTAGTTTAACGTTCAAAGCGCTTGTATTAGTTTTATACAAGTTACTTTCTGTACGTAGAATAATGGTGAAGCATAACTGTGATTGTCACAGTCCGAATATGGGCTGAGTGTACCGGGAAAGTACCACGCTCTTACGGAGTATCGGCGTGAAGTAGTAACTCAAGCTGTACTATAAATGAAAAGTCCGAAACCCAAATCCCTTCCCTGTAGCCTATAACCCAAATGGTGGAAGGACTACCAAATAAAGAGTTGTAATTTTCATAAGAAGTAGGGTAATATAAGAAGAAGAGTTGCTTTAAGATGATAATAGAGTAATTGATTCTTATTCTTTTCCGAACCTTTATCCCATGTCTATTCCCAAATAGACTGACCCCAGTCGGTTTTCAGTTTAACCAGAGTAATAATAGAGTAATTGATTATTTAAGAGAAAGGCGACAATATCCAGCACAAATAAGAGAAACATAAAATAAACAATAAAAGGTTTAAAAGTAATAAACCGAAGTGCAATGTTTTTATGCTCACAAAACGTGCACTTCTGTAACTTAAAACTGAATAATTTAAGAGTAGTTGTTAAATAAAGTAAGACTAAGATTCAAATATATTTATATAGAGCTGGAGAGCAGTTTGTTCGTCTCGAGTTACTTGTTAACTGGCGATATGACACGCTGCTCTGCTTCGCTCGAGACATAAAAATATTCCCACTACATTACTACCAGTATATATTTCAAATTTATTTATAATTTGAATTATGAACTGTGATATTTTCATAGTATTTCTGAATTTACAAAAAAATATATATAATTAATAGTTAAATTTACAAAATGTAATTAATAATTAAGTATTCATCATCTTTGGCGTGAGTTGGGAGATGCCTATGTCCAGCAGTGGCCGTAAACAGGCTGGTGATGATGATGATGATGATACATCATAAATATCGGAAAACAAGGTTAACATGATATTTATAACTAAGTAGTGCATGGGTAAAGAGTAGTAAATGAAGTGGTGACGTCAGTATGTCAGTAATTGCATTCAATAATTCCGTAGTCGTGTGATAGAATAACATAAATATGAAGTACGTATTTGATATATCTATTTGCAATGGCCCTAGAGTGATACCCGGGAAATTTAATACATTTTTCGTCTTGAATAACTCTATCTATTGATAAAAAAACCGTTTGAAAATCCGTTGTGTACGGAGTAATAAAATAATATTTATATTGATCGAAAACCCGCATTAAAATCCGTAATGTAAAGTAAAAAAAAATAAACAACAAAATAGGAATTCAACTTAAAACACAATTCTCTAAACAAGTTAATATTCAACAAACGAACGAAACGAAATATCTCAATTGTGTAGTGAGAAAATAAAATAAATCTTGTGAAAAGTTTCTCGAAGTCAATCAACCGTGGCTCAATCTCCATTGCAGTGCAAACCGTGTACGTTTTAATACATAACTCAGTGAACCGTCCCTATGTACATCCTCCTTTGCTCGGACACTGATTGCGCGAACGGGGCGAACTAAAAAACGAAACTTGGCTTAACTTTTTGTTCACAACAACGGAACGGAAGGTTCGCCGGGTAACAGAAAAGATGCATTAAAATTCACTTTGGAGTTAGCTCGCTAATGAAACGTTTCTTGGCAGATTAATGAATCAGTTTTTTGCTTAAGACAATGTGACCGTTACTGCGTAACATTTGGCCTCACGCCTGCTCTAACAACAAATTACTTGAATCTCTTGCTTGCATCTTTATTTGTCCCAAGTTTATTGCAAGGAAATGGACGACGCTCAGCTTTCTCATCTTTGCCAGAAAATTTATTTATATCGTCTCGTGTAGCTAGAATGAAACGTAATTATAATTCTTTTGAATTATACACCATATACTAATAACTTTAGGCAATTTTTACACGTAAAATTTGTAAAATCTTAAAACAAGAGCACATTATTTTAGCCCATAGTTATTGTCGCATTCACATATCGCACATACTATAAAAGCTGCAGATCGTTCGATTCATTTTGTTTGTTTTTCTGGCGTTAACGATAAATGATAAGTTGATTTAAAAATGATGAGAGTATTACACTGAGTTGTTGTATTTCTCAAGTAGGTTATCTAAGTGTGCTGATGTCCTGCTACCGTTCTATCTTGGCTGCAATTTGCTATGCATGCTTCGCCTACGTCCGGCCCACACTTCCTAGCAGTCGAGTCACGTTCACACTTTGATTTCAACTTAAAACTCTGAGCCAGTCGAAATATAAGAGACACTTGGACATGAATGAGAGAATCTTATTTCGTTTTGAGTTCAATGTAAATATCTTTGAAACAGAGTTTATTAAAATACAAGTCCTTTAAAATGTTTTCCTACTAGATAACGTTACGACATGTCAATGTCTGTAATGTATAAAAATAGGTATTATAGTTATTTATGGTACAAGCGAGGTAAGTTGGTGATTACTTCCGAGGCGCTATTGAGGCCCGAGCCGTCGGGCGAGGGTCTGAAGATAGCCGAGGATAGTAATCATCAATACACGCGTGTACCATACAACGTTATTCAACACATTTGCGAAGAAATTAAAATTTTTCGCTAATAAATAAACAGTTTTTCTATTCGCGCGCATCCAACACATCAATGGTGATCGGCCACAGATTAAAATAATATACTTATTAAAAAAAATCGGATGAATAAATGAATGGAATCGACCATAGACCTACCAAAAGTAAGGCAACATAGTTGAAGTTTGTTTTTAAAATGTATGGACACGATTTTTTTTGGTATCGAAACTTTTTTAAAACTAAACAATTTAAAAAAAAAAACTATGACTCACTAGTGAATCAAGCGTGTCATTATTCAACTGTTTTTGCACAAATAAGAGCCCCTTTATGAGCAAGTGTGTTGAAAAATATATTACCTCAACGGTTCGATCACAGATCATGGAGTCAGTTTAGGACTTCCGTCAAAGAGATGCCTAGTTCTCTTTGCCATGGTTTCGATAAAATTTTAATAAACTATGAATTTGCGTCGCGTAATTACTATAACAATAGGGATGTCGACTGGGTAACCAAAATGAAATTCTAATTAGTCCGTCAGATAGATTTCGAAAAAATATTAGACACGTATTTTTTTGTTTTATCAAATTAATAAAACTGACTTAGTGATAACGCATTAAAATTCAGGAGTGGGGGCTTGTGACGATAATTCTTGGTAAAAAATATACGTAGCTGTGACGTCACACGAGTTTTCTATGCACTATATAGTCTTTATTATTTGTTTGTATCAAAAAAGAGAAAAAACGTGTCCAATATTTTTGCGAAATCTATCTGACGGACTAATTAGAGTTTTTTAGTCGACATCCCCATTCGATTATTCGTCCTCTCCCTGCTGACTAATTAAGACCTTACAGACTAATATTTTACTTTACTACACATAATAATAATAATTTTATAAGTTACGTAATTCTTATATTTGAAGTACTTAATTCATAAATCAAATATCACTAGTGCACAAAGAATCGGTCCCATAAGCCACTTAGTATGAGAACTAAGAAAGTACCTACAAAACGTTTTCATTACATTTTCATAATAAGTAGCGGTTGTAACTGGAAATCTAGTTTTATATCTTCCCGTCTGTTAAATGAAGCAGAAACTAAATTAAAATTAGTTCGTACTGCTCATCATAAAGAAAATTAGTAGGAAAGCGCAATCTCGTCTTCGTACTCTGACGATTATTTCAATTTCAACCTTAACGGTATGGTTATAAATATCATTATTAGTTACCTGTTGTGAGATAGGATTTTATGCGTGGTGACTTACTTTAAATTCGTAAAAGATTATTTTTAAAATAATTCACCTTACCTAGTTTTTTCACATTAAATTCCAGCCCTTTTATTTCAATACTAGCTGTGCCCCGCGGTTTCACCTGCGTAGTTCCCGATCCCGTGGGAATTTCGGGATAAAACGTTTCCTGGACCATAAGCTACCCCTGTACCAAATTTCAAGTAAATCGGTTCAGTAGTTTAGCCGTGAAAAGGTAACAGACAGACAGAGTTACTTTCGCATTTATAATATTAGTTAGGATTAGTTAAGATAGTTAGGATGTTATAGTTAAATACGTTTTTTCGGCTCTATCACTTCATTTTAATTCAATTTTATTATAAGTAATCTCAAAAATATAAGCTTTCTTTAGAAAAGTCATAAAAAGGATTTGAATGTGTTAAAATCAACTATAAAACCCAACTTTACCACTATCCATAAGCAATAACTTTGTAACAAGTGACATAATTTATGTTTTTTATTAAGACAACTTTAAATAACATATTATACTTACATAACAATGTTGGGTAAAAAAGCCTATTTAACTCATGGTTAAAATAGGTGTTTGTAGCATAAGGATACCTAAATCCTCGTTAGTTTGCCGCAGACAAATGTCTTGGCTACAACGATTTACACATGAAGTCGTTTAAGGCGGTCCTTTGTAGAATAAATAGTGAACGTTGTTACACAACAATATATGTATTAACTAAACTAGCAGCGCCCTGCGGTTTTACCCACAAAACTCCCGCTTACGTGAAAATGCGGGGAGAAAAATATATAAAACTAGCTGTGCCCCGCGGTTTTACCCCCGTGGAACCTTGTCCCGTGTGAATTTTGGGATAAAAAGTATCCTATGTGTTATTCCTAGGTATGAGAAACATCTGTACCAAATTTCATTAAAATCCATTCAGTAGTTTCTGCGTGAAAGAGGAACAAACATCCACACTCACAAACATTCGGCTTTATAATATTAGTAGGATTATGCAAAAAAAACTTCCTATTGAATCACTCTATCTACTAAAAAACCGCATCAAAATCCGTTGCGTAGTTTTAAAGGTCTAAGCATACATAGGGACAGACAGACAGCGGAAGCGACTTTGTTTTATACTATGTAGTGATACAAAGTACATAGTCTTTTTTTGCGCAGTAAGTTTTATTGTTATTGAGTAAAGTTTATTTCTTTTCATCAAAGTGCGTTGTAGAATAGAATAACTAATAACAGGGTTCAGATATGAAACTTGTTTTGTGTAAAAGTTTTTTATATGACTACTTACTTAGCCCCGCGGTTTTACATGGTATGTTACGCATTTTTTTTAGTGTTCTAGCTGAATACGGGTTGTTTATACGTACCGATAAGTCGAATCCCTCGACTAGTTTCAGCCACATTCGGAGGCCTTCATCAGGAGGATGATTGCGATGCGCCCGCGATGGGCGTCTCGCTCTGCACTAGCTGAATCAGTTGACTAAACCTAAGCTCAATGTATGTCTGCTATATTTCTGAGTCAAACAAAAATAAGGTACCTATTTGACATTTCGATCTTGCTGTGTTGTGTGTGTTGTGATTAAATGAATTTTATGATCAACTTCGACTTTTACGAATCACAAACGTCTTACAAAATCTTGATTATTACAAGCTTTTATTTAGTTTCACCTGTCCCGTTGTCTGCAATAAAATCTTGAAAGCCATTTTTCGACCACTTCTGGTTATCCGATTGAGCTGAAATTTGGCATACTTATGTAAGTCACATGACAATGTAAAAAAAAGCTTGTGTTTTTTAAAGTATTTTTTTTTTGTTTTTTATTCTTGTTTTTGTATATTTTCGCATAACATCGTGTGTACCAACTGATAAACTTACTCTACAACTTGATGTTTGGTAAAATTCCACCCCTCGGACTCGTAAATATCACATTTGTTGGAGAGGTGCGAAGAAAAATAGGGACGCCATCGCACCCTCCGGAGTGCCATTAATGAATTGGAATAGTGCTAATAAATATTATACTCAGAAAACATCGTTAAGGTAAATTAAATATTAGACATCGGCGACTATGTGATAGGGATGTAGGAAATATAGTTTGAGTATTTTATTGCTGACTCATAATTATTATTTAAGGTAGTGTATACAACTCAAAGAAGCTAGGACTAGGATTTGGAGTGCAAAAGGTTTCGAGTCAAGCCTTTTTTTAAATATTTTGATGTGTTTAAATCGTTTCTCTCTTGTTAAGATATAACAAAACCAGCAATATTTCCAGTATTGGTATAAGTACTTATTTGCGTTCATAAAGTCCATAAAATATGTATTATATAGATATTATTTACAATTCAAAACCAATACAATTTCTAGAAGACGAATGCAAAACATCTCCTAGATACTCAATACTGCGGTCATCCAATATTCATGTAATACATTGTGATCGAATTGCATATTCGTAGCTCCATCCGTACTCGATGGACAAACACTGACATCACTACCCATACATAAATGACCCATAAACTTAATATTACTACGTAAACTATGATCTTATATTACTAGTTTTGCCTGCCTAGTACATTTCTGTTCATTTTAAGATACTTTTATGAAAAACTAGCAGCGCCCCGCGGTTTCACCCACGTAGTTCCCGTTCCCGTAGGAATATGGGGATAAAATAATACTAAAATCCTTTTCACTGAATCACTCTATCTATTAAAACAAACCGCATCAAAATCCGTTTTAAAGATCTAAGCATACATAGGAACAGAGAAAGCGACTTTGTTTTATACTATGTAGTGATATTCCGGTTGATTCCGTAATATTTTTAGTATTGTGTATGTTCTAAGTTACTTCTCACAATGTTAACAAAATTTCCATGGTATGTAGCGGCTATTTTGAAAATCACTTATCACACAATAACGCCTATACAATAATTATACTTGACTCTTTCATTCTCATAATTATTTCTGTCGTCCCACTCCCACGTGCCATCAAATCGAATGTAACTACAGTTCATACTTAAGTACATTTAATGTAAATACATAAACTAATAACGTATAACAACCCACGGGAATATATTGTTGTATAATAAGCGCGTGCCGCATGTCGTCCATGTTGTATGTTCGCGGTGGCGAACCTTTGATTTCTTAACTTGGAGATTGAGTCCGTTATTCGATCCCATATTTACATATTTTCCCAAAACTTGAATCCCAGAAGTTTTGGCTCAGATTCGATTATTCTGAAGATATCAGCTCGAACCGATATTGTCCTGCGATAATATTTGTTTTTTGTTTGCGATATTTTATTTTGTTTATGTTATATTCAATTTCTTTGGAGGGTCCTGTTTTCCTATTGTGTTGTTTGTGCAACTAACGTTGTGTGTTTTTGATATTTTTCTAAGTTTCTTTTGTGTTTCGTTGAGTGTTGACGGAAAATGATTGGGAAAATATTATTATATCGATAGCGAAGGGAAACTACGAACAGATACAAGTTGTGGTATTTTATTTATAAAGTTGTTTCAGTAATATCAAAACAATCTAGTCCAAGTTCTTTTTGCACAAGACATCTCGTTTTTGGTAAAAGTCGTAGGTTATATCAACATGCGTAAAACAGCTGAGTACAGCTAATAGGACTATTTTGATTAACATACCAGACACAGACACATTCAAATCTAATAAACACATAAAAAATATTCATGAACCTTTTCTATTCCATGTGAATTTATTATAACGCCGAACGAAGTATGATGAACATTAACTAGTACGTCAACAAAGTTAACTTATTAACCCTATTATAGAAATAATTGTATCTCCTCGTAATCCTTTTGAACGTCGAGGTGTAATGGGTACACCGTACATGTGATCAAGAACGTTGGTTCAAACATTTGGCAATGTTCAGCGAATAAATGCCAAGAGTCTCGTAGGTAGCGACCTCCCCCCCTCCCCTCCCAAACCCCCTCTTTCCTAAATCACGCGGAAGCCGTTTGAGACGATGCCAGCTCCGCTAAACTAAATCGGATTAAGGCTTCAAACGTAACGAATTTTAAATATGGGTAGTTAGTTCACTCTCCAGCAACTAAAGGGGATTGATTTATTCTGACTCAAAGTTTTAGTTTAATTAATTTAGAGTGGCAATCCAGATGAGGTCTGGTATTCAGTCTCATCTACTTTATATGGAAGAGATGCTAATGTTTTCCTAATGGACATTGTCCTTTATTTTTGATTAAAAACTTTAATGGATATCGTTTACGTAATGAAGGGAGAGCGGTCCATAGTAAGCTGGCGGTCTAGTGGTTTGGATTCAAGGAGTAATACATATTTGCAATTTTCCTCCTCACTATACTAATATTATCAGTGAGAGATAAGTATTGCCCTGAATTAGAATCTCACTTACCGATACTTTACTTGTATAAGACAGCGTGATGGACCAATAGTTAATTGTCTCATGCTCCCAAAGTAATAGGCGTTTTTGATCCTCAAAAATTTAAGTCGATACGCAAAGAAGAAGAAGACGTAAGTGGGTTCAACTTTGGCAGGAATTATTACATCAATTTGATTTGTCTTTGTGAAGCGTTTTATGCACACTTACCATCGAATGCTAAGCCAGCTCTGCAGCGTGATAAGTCAAGTTCCAACACATCAAAATAACATAACATAACATAATAATTCACTACATCATCTCATTATAGTAACTGACCCCTAACTAAGCTTGAAGCTTGTATCTAGGGTATCAGTAACTACGCACACACTCATTCCGAGACAAAGATTTGTGGTTCAAACAAATATTCACCCCGCACGGGAATCGAACCCGCAACCTTACGGATGGCAGTCCGGCATGGTGACCACTCTGCCATCGAGGTCGTCAAATGAGAAATGAGAACAAACTGTTCCTTAGTTTTAGAATTGTTAACAATAAGTACAAGGATAGTTTCTACATTTTATTTCATAAAAATTTAATCGTAACACGTCACATATACTCTGAGCAAGATAAATTTTAACAAGAATGAATTCCATACTGCTACACTGCTTTTAAATTTATGTCACCATCTATTCCTATCTCAGGATGCATTAAAGGTTTTACTAATACTAAATCTAGAATCTATGTATAGCAAACTAAATCGGACGTGGTTTAATTTTAATGTATACGACACGACACGAATTTATAAAACTGATACTTACTTTGAGTGTGATATTGTTTGAGTGTTTATGGCTAAATATACAGTTTCAATGAGCCTAAAGTGGGATATTCCTAGGCAATAGCCATCTTTCGATATCTCTACTTGTAATATATATATAATAATACGATATCTTACCTAAACATAAATTAAGTACCTAAGTATTTATTTATAAATTAAAATAATTGCTTCACTTAAACTTGCTGACCATTCTTTATTATTTTACAGAAGTGGTGTAAAACCTAAAGAAAATGGTAATTACGCGCGGAAAATCGTACAACATAGAATGTTTAAATAAACATTTTTAATTCTATAAGATTTTTAGGATATTTTGTGAAAATATCGTATCGTCGGATGTAAAATGAGCAATATGTCACTGGGGTGTCGTTCATCGAATAATCTCGGCGTGAGGTGGCTGTAAGCTTCGATTGAAATAGGCTTCTGACACCCGAAATGTTATGTCACCTACTTTATATGGGAAACTATTTATAGCCCTCCAATACATTATTCATATCAGTCTATTTTTGGTACGGACTAGATGGAGTAAAAGTTTTCTGTTGGCTACTTATTACGAGTAGTATAGATTTTAATGTTATAGAGTTATTGGTCAATGTTACTCTACCAATCAAAATAATCAAATGACTGATATGTGTTGTGATCTAAAATTCATGTTTAGTGAATAGCATGCATCATCATACATGCATCAATTGACATAAAAATTAAAACCAGGGCTTGTTTTGGGAGATGAAAGTTTTATAGGTGTTAAATTTTACTACATGTGGTGTAAATACAAATAATAAAACGTCACACATATTTTAAAGGGCGATGATGACCCTTAATTAGGACATAGTACAATAAATTAAAATGAAAACCCATTTCAATTCAAACAAATAATTAAAATCAACTAACGAGACCGCGTTTCACGGCTGACATGTTACTACTGAACAAAAGTCAATAAAAATACAATGTTCGAACGCAATATCGCAAGTATGCAGCGGTGCTTGTTAAAAATCAATGTGTTTAAGCGTTCGACGGATTAATATTCACGCGGACGGTTGAATCGCTAATGAATCGTTACAAAGCTCGTTACGGTACATCCACACTCGGCTAGTCGCCACAAGAGATACACACAAGAAGTTAGTTAAACGTACTCGTAAAAATGGAATTTAAAAATTGAAAATGGAACGCAAAAATTGTGTTTGTATTTGCTTTTTCCTTGCTATGTTTGTTTTTGGAAAATTTAGCAGTATATTTATTTACGTTGAGTGTAAGTACACTGGTTATAAAGAGATATTATACATATACTCGTAGTAGATTAAGGTTTGAATGTTATAGTATTGTATTTGTTGGTGGATAGTTTTCCACAATTAGTCAGCTCTCCAGTTTGGATCCTTTGCGATATTTTGGCTAAACCTATTGTAACTTGTACTTTTGAAGGCCCTAACTGGCCGGAACGTCAATCAATGACGTTAGTTCGACCGGGGTCAACGGCTCAAGGTGCCCTCCGATACACAAAAGAGCTTATAAAATAAAAGCACACTTCTTCCTCGTTATTACAATTACATTCAAATTACTATTAAAATCAATTGTAGCTCCATGAAAAAATACCCTTAAATGTTAAAAAAGTATCAAAATACGAAAAGATCACAAAAAGTTAAAGTCTAATAACCGTTAGAAACAGATACGATAGAATAAACTGAACCTTTGAGCCAACCTTTATTCAAATAAAATGAAGTGAAAATTAACTGCAATTAGTTAAATTGCTAAAAGCGCTAACGTGCGAGCCCGAAAAAATATCCCCACCCTCCCCCTCAATTCGCAGAGAGACAATTTGTGGGGAGATCTCTACGAAATGGATTCGCAGTAATGATAAAACAGTTGGTATGCTCTAAAATTATTCATGCAAATTCGTACCAATGATAGGGACAGTGCACTTTAGTCCAAAATCACGGCTGGCAGTAACAAAAATTAAATTTCACCTCAATTTGCCGTTCCGCAGCTCATTTCGGTTTATCCTTTAGTGGCGGGATGTGGCGATTGATTTAATGAATGGACCGCCACCAAATGATTCACTACGATGATTGAATTGCTTCACGTTTGCTCAAACAATCGAACACTTATCTTGGTTAGCGGTTCATAACTATTAATCTGAATGCTAATTTGAAACTTGATTTGAAATTTCATTTTCGATTCCATTTTGATAAGTTTAACTTTTGGAATTGATTAAAGAACAAAAACACAGAAAGGCATCTCTATCGTGGTAACGTAGGCGGAGAATATTATGGAAAAAATAACTTTTTAAAAAAACTTTGCTTATTCAAACCTACAGTCTTGCCGTCGGCATATGTGGTATTCTTTCAATGTATGCCGACGGTATGATAAGTAACCCTAAGGCCTACTAGTGCGGAATCTATTTTCAAAATAAATGATTAACAAAGCTTACTCGATAACTACTGCGCCATGTTTGGCTTTCATTCGATTCTTCACACAGAAATAATTGATTGAGTTTAAAAGAATTTATAAGATATTGCTTTATAAACAAGACTAAATCTGACTTTAAATTACGTTTGTTCGATAAAATATTGCGTTCACATTAAGTAAAACATTGGGATACAAAGCGTCTGTTGTTTCTTGTCGTGTAGATTCCGTTAATATTATTTTAATATCGGCACAGTTCAGTCTTAAAATACGAGTATAACAATATTACACATAGAATACTGTACTCTATATAATATACTTAACGTTAACAATAACTCATCACGACAATGCAAATAATACAAAAATATTTTTTGAAATTCACGAAACATTTACAATTCTACTAAAGAGTTCTGCTAAAAGTAACATATGAAACAGATCGTATTGTTTTAATACAACAATATGTTGGTATTACTTAAGTACTGTGGCGTACGTAAAGGTGGCCATTGACGAGTCAGTTGAACTGATCAGACCAGACATAAAACTGTGCCGTCACTCCAAAAATTTTAGGCCAACTAGATTTTTCCACTGTAATCTCGAATCGCTCCGGTGATTGTCGACCATTTTTGAATGGATGCCAGTTCAACTGATCAGTTAAACTGACTCGTCAATGGCCACCATAACGTACGCTAAACATGTCGAAGAGATAAACAAAAACATTATGTTATGTATTGTTCGCGAAAAGTTTTTATTTAACATACTGAATACCGCTGTACAGAAATGGTTTTTAAATATTACTGCGTTTTTACTGCGGCTTAATGAAGATGAGATACCGTACTGTATGTTTTAGTACGTGAAATTATTCGTAAATCATCTAGTCGGTTCCAAAGTGGGTCACCGTAACAAAAGTGGCTTTTAATCTCATGACTTTTTAAAGGACACGTTAAGCAATGGCTTAATGGCTAATAACAATATCGACAGCATGTATAAAGGACCCAAATCAGCAAGGTAAGTTGCGAAAAATTACCCATCTACGAATTACAAATACATAGATACGCACAGGGATATTGTTTGGTCTGTGACATTTTAGCGCGTCATAGATGTTTTCCAATATATTAAATTATTATAATTAACGGTATATTTATCATGTATATTATTCAGTTCATCCGTGATCATGGCGCTTGCAACAGCGTCGAAATATCGGAAACTCGAAACAAATAATATACATAGTAAATATCCTTAGTTATAATAATTTGAGTACTAATAACCATGATAACTATAAAAACTATTTTCCAATATATGTTTAAAATAATTTCCATATACTTAGGTATTTTATTACTATTTTCTACTCTAACAAATAGAAAATTGGCCAAAACAAATAAAGTCAGCCAAAATTTACCCAAAAAAACATACGATTCTGTCTAAAACAAAAACATTTGACCAACGTTGAGCAAAATTTGAAAAAATAAACGAATATGTTTTTTAATTAAACCGTTAGCCTTATCCACCTGTGTACGTTGAAGGAGTAAATTAAACTGGCTTGTAATTCTCGACACAGACCCGGGGAAATTAACGTTACACCCTGTTTGTATGAATGTTTGTATATACCTAAGTGTTATTGCTTTTGTTTCACAGTATTACAGTTTTTTGGCACCTTTTAGATATGACATCTTTATTACAAAATGGTTTGGGGTTAAATATATTTTGTGTGGTTATGGGTTTTTTATTTAAGTTAATATAATTATTTGCAAGGAATATTTTATCGTCTGACTAACCTGTTTGGACTTAACAATATCTAATTTTATCGTATTTTTCAAAATTGTCTTTCCAACAAACCTTTTCCTGACTATATTAAATGAATACAACAAAAATAAATATTCAATTTGATTCAGTCGTTCTCAAGTACCCGTAACCAAGTGACCAAAGGAAATAGTGATTAATTTTTATACATACGAATACACACATAGATCCCAAAGAACTGATCATTTTGTTTAAAATATATTAATTAAAAGCGTGTTTAAATCTACTTTATTCATCCATAAAAATAGCAAACAGAGCTATTTACACAATACATACACAAACATTTCATTACTTAATGGCACTTAAAAATGATTTCACTAAAAATAAACGGTACATTCATAAATTCCGAATTGTAACTACCTATCCGTAGCACTTGTGCTACGAGCTACGGCGTAGCACATCATACGTAGTTCTCAATGACCATCGTAGCGTTGCTGTTCGTGAAATTCGATGCAGTTTTCATATGAATGATTACACAATTAGTTAACTGAAATTGTATTTACTTGAATTTTACATTTTTATGGAAATAAAGTTTAAAATAATAGTATTTTTGTCTACTAATGTGCACCATGGTGGGTAAAACTTATCGTTCAATTTTCTAAATATTTAGTTACTTTTCTACTTATATGTCTTATAGCAATTAAATGAACTAGACCAAAAAATAAAATCGAACTATTTCCAAGTTTGTACGGCAATTTATAATTGACGTCTGGCAGTCAATACACCCTTTATAAGTAGTCTTAGTTAAAAATCTAATTGTTTATCTTTATTCTTACAACTAAAGTAAAAATACTAATTTATTAATACTTTCCACTATCCATTACCTGTAGTAAGTAAACAAGTCCGTTTTACCCAAAAAATACACAACCATAAATAAACCCATTAATTTCAATTCAGTTCCCTACATAAAACAATAAAAAACCAACACATTTGGAGCAAGTAATCACTAAAATGTTTGTAAAGCACATTTTCAGTTAAAAATGTGCAGTTTCCATCTAGTAGTAACGTGAGTTGAATGTAAGCGGGAGAGTAATGGCGTCGGAACTACCCGCCCGTATCGGCACGAATCACTACCATGATAGTTTTGCAAAAATATTACATCTAAAATATGTACTATTTAATTTAAGTTCATTTAAGAACTATTTAGAAGTTTTTACCGATAGATGGCGGTGTTTATTTAAGTACTCGGTCCTTAGATTATGAGAAATATAGATCTTGAAACTTACGCAAGTACTATTTTATTAATATTATTTATTTATTTCGAATAACCAATCTTTGAACTTAGAAACTATTTTGCGTTTTTTTATGTTATTCTTATTTTACCCAAAATGCTAAAACGGAACCTTTATAATATTATAACTTCCATCCGTATATCAGAGTCATTTGACTTTAAGATATTGGGTCTACGATACGGTGACAGATGCTTGCCGCCATGATGAAAAAGTGTAGTAAATTCGAAAATAGAACAACAACGACTACAAACTATAGAAAGAAAGAAATAAAAAGCAAAGCTAAACTTCATTTCGACACTAATTCCAAACTCAAATTAAAAAGAGAACACAACCGTCGTTCTTTAAAGCCAGTATTAAAACCGAAATTAGAATTTGCTTATTGAAGCACAAACATAGTGCAATAAGCGTGCACAGTCGTCGTGCTTGCAGCGACTGGATTCAATATAACCCATCCCCGTTGGAGAATCAAACGTGCGCGGAATGCGGCCGATATCATAGTTTATTCTTTACCATTTGATACCTACGTTTTTGAAATGGACTTCATATTGATTCTTTCGTTTTAATGAAACCTACCTACGATTATTTGACGAGCATATAGGTTAGTAAAGATAAAGTACTTAGTTTTTAACCAATTTTCTCATTCGAAATTTCTCTGATATTGTGATCCAATTAAGTTTTCTTTACTAGGCTGTTACTATTTTTATTATTTTCACTCGTTGTTTGATCGAGAGACTGATTTATCTTCTATCCTTCGCATTATTTTATAACAATAAAATATTCTAATTTAAACGACCCGTACTATGTAAACATATGAATTACGCGTACATACCAATTTTAAATAGCCCGAGTCATTGAAGTAAAAATGTTCAACGTCCAAGATAACTCAAAGGTAACAGTCCTTAGTCAGCGTTAAAGCGTTAAAGCATCGGAGTCCCGAAACGTGCTCGAATTTGCATCCCGGATTCAAATGTCAGAAGTCTCCAATTGACGCGGGAACACGAAAAAGAAAGACGCTACTTACGCAGCCGTCCGCCCGTCCGTCCGTCCGACGTTTCGACAGATACCTGATTGGGTTCCCAGTATTTTCTGCTTTGTACCAACGGACAAAAGGCATGAAGAAAACTAGAGCTGCCAACGAACAGGCTGGCGTGAATCGCACCAATGGAAATTGTGTTTCTATTCTCTCGTGAGTCGCGTACTAATTTCAACGGGCACGTTTATTCAAATGTGTGAGTAAGCTTGTTATCGTTTAACTTAGACCGTGTGTCGGAGACCTGACAAAGGTAATACATACCTTGAATACCTGACTCGAGGCCGTCAGCGAGTTTAGCAAGTCACACTCTCAATAAGTATTTGTAAACTTCTTTTAACGACCTTTATAAAACTTTTTTAAAGATATAACCAACTATAAACTGCTCTTTGTACTATTTTTGTAAGTCTGTTTGATATCACGAATAAACTTTACATCTGAATTTGATTAGTCCTTAAAGATACACCTAGGTATGAGTAAAAGAAATTTCAAAAGGATATAACAAAACTCAAACCACGAGCCGCTACTAGTCAATCTACTAATAAAACATAACACGGTTCCCTTGTATCTTTAATAAAATAGGTTGTGCGTACCATTAAACAGGCGAATGTTCATCCACCGTAAAAACCAGCGCAATTATAAGCCCTTCCAATTGTTTCCCACTTCACATGTCCATTCCACGCGATTACTCGACAAAATTCTGTTTTAATATACCTCCGTAACATTAAAGAAATGAGTTTCGTATATTAAAGTATAATGAAGAGGGCTTAATTAATAATTAATTATATGAACGCGTCAGGCACAGAGGCAGAACAATGGAAGCCCTTTTTATAATGACGAGTACTTTGTGCGAGGTTCGTTGGACACGCTCTAGTGGAAAGTAACGATTAATTATGTCGATAATTGATAATTATACTTATTGAGAGGGATGTGACAAAGGTTAAACGACTTTTTGATGAAGATAGATCGATTTCATTGAAACTTTCTTTTACCTATAAGATTCTTTTTCCTCTCGAAGCGGAATTTAATCTTGCATCGATTATTACAGTTCTTTTCTGATTGAAAATCGTAATTTTATTTTCATAGCAGTTTTATATTGGAAGGAAAATAACTTATTATTTTCTTTCCTTTAACAATAACCTATTTTTAATACAAAATTAATACTTCGTTTGTGCAAAGACTTCTTCCCTGTTTAAGTGTTTATTGACAGTGAAAATCACATAAGTAAGTTTTAAAAAGTATAAAGCATCGAGACAAAATTCCTACTCTACTAAAAATATCTTTACATAATCCAAAAAAAGAAAGGCTATTCTTGGAAAAAACGAATTGGATGATCTCTATCAAGCTATTAAAGTTTTAGTACAATAAGTGGGTAATATGGCCCTTGTCAACCTAAAATGGAAAAATAGGTCCTATACGGTACATAGGTAAGATTACGTCACACATCAGTACCTGCGTACACCTGTCGTGTCACATACTTGGGTTTGACAGCTTTTTATTGGATCCCTGATTTCCTATTCAATAAGTTTTTGGGGTTGCATTACGTAGCCAACTGGCCCGTGAAATGTGTTGCCAGAGTATAATAGCGTATGTGGCTATGTGACCGAACCCATTACAATCAAACCTGACGTTTTGCGCCTGAAACCCCTACCTGTTTGATTAGATTATCTACCCAAATGGAACAAAAATTTCGTTGAACAATGCGTTCGGTTCTGCAAATACGTATTTGATTGACGCTTTGAGGTCGGGAAAGGTTCTATTTATGTCTTCATATTAAAATATTCAATCTATTTATTTCTTTATTTCAGGATATTTATAGGTCGCAAGAAGACCTGATGAAGGCAACTAACGCTGGTATAGGCTTAGCTGGATTTTGGTCAGGGAATATCTATAATATAAAAATGAATCGCAAAATGTGTTGGTAAACGCATAACTCAACAACGCCTGGACCAATTTCGCTAATTCTTTTTTGTTATGTTTGGTATTGTCAGGAGAAGGTTTTTATGTAAAAAAAATCAGGAAAATCAATGGGAAAATTGAACCCGTGCGAAGCCGGGGCAGACCGCTAGTTTAGTTATAAGTTTATCCTTTTTATGGCCATTGACACGAAAGAAGAAGAAGAATAGGAAGGAACTTTGTATAAGCACCTACTTCTCAACAAAGTTTAAAAAACAACGAGCAAAGTACCTACATAACGTTGTGAAAACCTATGGTACGTACCGACGAGTAGATAATCATGTATTATTGTAATTGTACATGAAGAATGGAAAGTTTTGTTCGAAATTCAAAACATTAATAACAAACAGAAATCTGATGCATAGGTTACCCTAAAATGACCTTGTTCTCTAGACTGATGAGTTATTTATATGGCTTCGACAATGTATATCAAGTTTCAACAACATTTTATAAATGAAGCTTGACAATAGAACCCAACCAAGTGAAAAAGTGGATGTCGTTTAAAGTCGCAGATTCATTATAGAAACATACTTATTAATCATTCACTAATCATCTCATAGTAGTAACTGACCCCTAACCAAGTTCGAAACTTGTATCTTGGGTATCACACACCTATCCACTTACACACTCAGACAGAGATAAACATAGTACCTACTTATGTGGTTCACACAAATATTCAACCCGCACGGGAATCGAACCCGCAACCTTACAGATAGCCCTCCGGCATGCATGGTGACCACTCTGCAATCTATGTAGGTCGTCATTAGAGAAACATCTTTTCATCTCGTCCTGAGTCGCTTTTGACCAAATCCTTCTTTTGTAAAAATTTAAATTTAAAATGCAAGTCTTAAATATAAAAAGTTAGTGCGAAACTAATAAAATGTAGAAAAAATAATACCTTTTAAATTAAGAATAGTGAGTAGGTACCTACTTATTTTTATTGTAAAAATTACTTTTACTATTAAGTATACTTCGGTACATACCTAGGAAATTTTTTCAAGTGGGCGTGATAGAGCAAAGGTGTTGTCCCAAGTTTTCATCAAAACCTTTATGTAACTTTCTAAATTATTACATTTGGACATTCCATTCGAAAGATATCACGAGTTTAAAAAGTAAGTACTTATTATAAAATGATACGTGGTCGCCGCGCGCCGCTCACCCTACTCGCGAGCTAGCTAGGCAGCATCTTATGCGATGTAATTAGGCGTCACTGGGGCCTGGGTATAGGCTATATTATATCCAGATATGCCCACGGGAAAGAGAACTACGCGGGTGAAACTGCGATTCGCTGCTAGCCCCCGTTGATGTCTATTTGGTCTAATATGGCCTCCTCTATGGATATGTTGTTGTGGTGTAACAAAAATAATTTCGATGGCGGCCGCGGCGCCCCTGTTGTCTTGGCGCCTGTGTGCGCCGCACACGTCGCACATAGGGGCGGCACGGCCCTGGTCTAGCCAAGAATTAAACAATTTAATTATGCTAAAAATTCTGTACCTACCTGCATATTATCACGCCATCTAATAGTTTATAATAAATACGTATGGATCAAATTCTACGAAGTAATGACATAATTATGGCAAAGTAACTAAGTACCTAGAAATATCAAAAAATACTGAAACGAGTCTCAAGGCCGATTTTGATAAAAAACAAAACTGCATCATTAGATTTTAGAAAAATCTCTACCCCCTGGCCAGGAATCGAACCGGTTGACTATGCTTTATGTTGTCACACCCTGTTTTATCTTATCATGCCACAAAGTGTTATTAGGATCAAATTCTGTGAAGTAATTAGTACTTAATTACATTTGGCTAATTGGCATCTTCCTTTAATAGGAAGATGCTAATTTTAAACAAAATGCGGTTTTATTTCAAGGAACTTTCTTTTCATAGTTATAAAGAGGATTTTTGTTAATTACATAATATAATAAGTTAGTATACCTTTTTAGTCATCACTTTATTCCATGGTGTGCTTATTGACAGAAATTGTCATTATCAAAGTCATTGCCCTACTCATTGTGTCAATGTCAAAATCTCAGAAATAATTCTCGTATCGATCGGTGTTTTTGGAAATAAATATTGGACATGCGTTTAATTCCAATCTATATTATATTATTATTTTTTGTATTGTGCTGTATAAAGTGTATAATTTTTACTTACATTTCGTTAGCGATGTAATGACTGCTTTTCTCAATCAAACAAAATCATGGAACACGTTCGCCAATTCGACTGGTAAGTCTCGAAAACCCGATCTTTACTACTAAAATGAAACAAAGAACCACAACAATTTTAGTTAAATACTCGCAATTTTTGTATTTTATAATCTTAACAACTGTGAATTAAACCCGCAATCCTCATTTGGTAGCCCGACTTCAGACCATTTTGTTATTTCATTTCTATCTTAACCAAAATGATTAAGTATAACATTTTTTACCAGGTATACTACAGAACACGAAATTCATTTTGTAAATGAACAAGATTTGGACAACTGTGTTACTGAAAAAATACTGCGCAACAAATTCTATGACCCGCTAGCGAAGTTTTCAAACGAAAATGTTGAACAGGGAGAGAAAATTAATTGGGATGAAGTATTCAAAAAGAGAAACAATGTAAGTCTATGCTTCTTTTTTTTTGAGCAAATATTTCGAGAATGTACAAACATGATTTACGATTAATTTTATGTAGCTCGGCCCCTCTTTATTGTAGCATAGCTCCTTGGTATAATTACATTAAAGGCCTAATTCACGATCTTCAAGTAAAGTTCCTCACCAAGTAAAATTTTGTCTCTTTCTTACTTTACATCAAGTGACAAATTTGTAAGTAGGTACTCGCAACTTTACTTAAAGATCGTGAAATAGCATAACATATTTTTTTAATTCCCGTTTGAATTAAAAAATATATTTTAGTGTTGTTCCTGAGATTCATGTGTTCAAGCAAACAAACTCTTCAGCTTTGTACAGATGGATAATAAAGTATCATTTTTATAATAGTATATTATAGAATTATTTTTAAATTTCAGAAAGAACACACCCACCGTTGTTTTGTGCCAGGACTAAAACCATATCCTCCGTTTCCTAAACTATCAGCCCTAGATCGTAAACAGCACTGGCAATGTCTAAAAGTGCTGAGTTCCCAGAACCCACATGTTTTGGTTATGGAGGAAATGTACAGACCAACTAAAGCCGATCTCAAAGTGTTTGAAGTAAGAAACTTAATTACATACTAACATATTTTATTTTTTTTAGTTTGTGAGTAAGATTTTTAGAGTGAGTAAAAAAAATAAAACTATTATAATGAACGTCAGCAGGACAGATTCTAGCTAGATTTGGCTCCTTTCTTTTCTTATTATTGTATAGAAATTATTTATTTAAAATATTTATGTCTGTTCAGATTAAATTAAACAAAATAAAGTTATTTTTCAGCTTATGCTATAAGCTATGATATGAATAATATAATAATTATTTACTTAATTTCCCTACAGGATGTAAAAGAAATATACAAAAAGGAACAAAATGAATACATCGAATGGGCGAAAACATTATGGACAAACAACCATTGTATAAGAGCGCTCCGTCCCAAACCTTTGATTGAGACTATCTACGAAGGAGAATTCAAATTAAGAAGACAGACATTAAATTCATACCCTAAGAGCTTCACAATGGCGGCTCAGATCCCACTTGATGCTAAAGGGGAATTTGAACTTGTACATAAAAAGGATTTGATTAAGGTAACCTTCTTGGACGTATGTAGTGTGTTTAATACATCAGAAATTTGTATTAGAAATAGAGATTCTATCACAAGTTCTGGTCCTCAAAAATATGAGTTGACACACAGAGAAAACTGTAGCTTTCCACCCCAAAAATTCCAAGCTCATAAGAATTTGAGATAAAGCGTATCCTATGGTATTATTCTTCACTAGCTGTGCCCCGCGGTTTTACCCGCGTAGAACCTTATCCCGTGGGAATTTTGGGATAAAAAGTATCCTATGTGTTATTCCTACGTATGAAGAACATCTGTACCAAATTTTATTAAAATCCATTCAGTACTTTTAGCGTGAAAGAGGAACAAACATCCATACATCCACATATACAAACATTCGGCTTTATAATATTAGTAGGATTATAAAATTTGTACCAATTTTCATCTAAATCATTTCAGTGTCTTTTATGAAAGTGTAACAGACATCCATATCAATACAGCATTTATAATATGAGTAATAAGATATAGTATGAAAGTCGTGCTTATTCTTAACAATATATGAATTTCAGGTGAAAACAACAGATATACCTCAGATAGATTACCCGACCATAATAAACAAGAAGATATCAGTAATGAGTTCATGTTCTGCGCCTGAGCCGTGCTATAAACATCCATGCAGATTTATATTACCAAGTAAGTTTGGAACTACATTAATTTTCATTTTGTCAAGTACTTAAAAAAAGTTTTAAATGACATAACATGATCAGTCACCTCATACATACATACCTCATATATCACCTCATTATAGTAAAGGACCCCTAAGTTATTTATTTATTTATTTATTCAGAAAAAACATCAACAGCTTCATGCATTAAACATTTTTTCATTAATGTACAACAAAATCAAAATTCTGATGTATAAAGCCAATAACAGATGTATATAGCATTTACAAACAAAGCTGTAAATTGTATCTAGGGCTTTAAAAAACTACGCACACACCCAAACCGAGATGAATATTTGTGGTTCACACAAATATTCAAATGCATCATACATAGAAAAATGAAGTATTATTAAACCTACATTTTTGTTATTAAAGTCACACTCACAGAATGTTTAACACCAGCTCTCAGATTAGCACCTAATTCATATTAATTTCCAATACAGATGAAAAATCACAATCAATAATGCCGTTATCGGAAATACTGCGTGAACTGGCGCAGTACGCGGCGGAATCGGAAGCGGATTACATCGCGAGCGAGTCCGCACTCAAATGTCTCATGGAGACGGATCGCAGTTGGACGCTACCGCTGGTTGTGTGTGAGGGATTGAATACAGGTTTGTTAAGGATTAAATCCTAACTAATATTATAAATGCGAAAGGAACTCTGTCTGTCTGTTACCTTTTCACGACTAAACTACTGAACCGATTGACTTGAAATTTGGTACAGGAATAGCTTATGGTCCGGGAAAGGATCCCACGGGATCACAAACTATGCGTGTAAAACCGCGAGGCACAGCTAGTATCACATAAACTGAATTACTATACATTGGTGTGGCCAAATTATATTAATTAGGATCTAAAATACTTGGTACTAGAACAAAAATCGGCAAAAATATATTATCACAGTTCAACCAGATGGCTGATCTTATATCTTAACATGATATGTTTTTATAACTATTTTAGGCGGAAGTTTAACAGATAAAAAATGAGTTTTTGACATGTATACCACCTGCCATTACACAGGTAGGTATCACAATTTGGTCTAATAGGCACAAGTTTATATAATTTTTACCCAGTTTGCTAGGTTTAAGGCGATATTTAATAGAAAATATGTTGGAAAATTAAGAACTAAATGTTTCTATTATTGTTTGTATCTTACAGATGGTGAAAAAGTGAATATAAGTGTGTTTGGCAGTGAGTTCCCGATATCCAAAGAGGGAGCTCCGATGCGGACCTACCGCGCATATAGACATTTGTTACATCATTCGTTTATACCGTAAGTTTTCAATATCTTTCTATATCTCTAGGGGCGGATCCGACCAAACTGGAATACATTTTATTCTAGGAGTAAAATGCTATTTATTCGTGAATAACACAATTTCACGTTTTGCCAACTACAGTTCGAGAAATAACGAGTCTATTCGAGAATAGTCACTATACAGCATGGTATAAGAAGCTTATTCTAAGAATAAGAAAATGGCGCGTTTTCTTTTTATCGAAATCAGCTTCGAGAGCAATCTTCAGCTTTTTCTTACATTTTCGGATTTGGTCTCGCCACCCCCACTTGAAAAATTCACCCTGTATACAAAACAAAGGTTATATTTATTCAATTGTTCGTCAATCAATTGTCATTTCTTAATAATTTTCAGAGCATCAGAGCTATTGAGAATATCTGAAACGAGAAGAACTTCAACGGACAGTGCTAAAGTAAAAAGCCAACCTGCAGACGAACACTTGAGCGATGATGACGATGACAGGCTGCTTATTGATATACAAGGTAAACTTTCGTGTAATTACAGTCATTTATTTTACACTAGCGGTGCCCCGCAGTTTCACCCGCGTAGTCTCCGTTCCCGAATAAAATGCATTGTTTTTCAAAGTATTCAATAGGAATGTGTTCAAATGACAACATTTTTTCAAATTACACCTATTCTCTGCTGACTGTATATAATACTACTTACTCTTATTATATTTTCAGTAGATCTAGTGAATACAAACATCGATTCAGATATTAATGAGACTGAAATAACCAAAGAAAGAAAGAAATCAACCGAGGTGAATAAGTTAGAAGAAAACGTTCAAACATCTCCCAAAAGAATGAGAACCAGATCAACGGATATCGATAGAATTGGTGTTTATAGCTGCAAGTGTAAAGGTATGAGAAATATGACAAAATTATATAACATAACATCATAATAATCATTCACTACATCATCACATTATAGTAACTGACCCCTAACTAAGTTCGAAACTTGAATCTAGGGCATCAGAAACTACGCACACACTCATTCACACACACATCCAGACCGAGACAAACATTTGTGGTTCACACAAATATTCGAGGGATTTAAAAACGGCTTGCTAAACCTTCTAGCGACTCGTCTTTTCGTTTCTCTGTCTTTAAGTAGTTGTGTTAACTGCCTATATCAAGTGTAATATTGTATTTTTACTTTCAGAATCTCTGTTAGAAAACCCTCCGCCGCGGTCGTATAAACTATGGGAAGTTAAAAACAAGACAACGAACTCAAAACATAATATATTGGTACATTGTGCGCACAAAACTAAGGTAAGGAAAAGCAAAAATAGAAGAGGCAAAAACGTGCGTATTCTTCGCTGATTTGACTTTACAAACATCACAAGTAATGTGTGCTTTACGCTGTGGAGTTAAGGTTCAATTTGTTATGTTATGTTTTGGACGTTTGGCTTCGATGCTCTTCGACTCTGCGCTAAAATGAATTGACCCTAATGTTTAATTTATGTAAATTAATTGCAGGGAATAATAAACGAAGTGTTGCTAGAACCGATAGTGGAGTACCAAGTGGATTTGGCGGGAACTCGGCAGTCGGACGAGAAGATAAAGTCGCTCGCTTTGTCATTGATGTTGAGGAAAAATGCTGATCTAATTAATGGTCAGTTATATTTTATTTATCTTCTTAAGTATATAAAAATCAATTGCTGTTCGTTAGTCTCGCTAAAACTCGAGAACAGCTGAACGGATTTATCTTATCTTAGTCTTGAAATGTTCGTGGAGGTCTAGGGAAGGTTAAAAGGGTGAGAAAAAATCGAATAATTGTTGGGAACACGAGAACGGGTACTACGCGGGTGAAACCGCGGGGCACAGCTAGTAAAAAATATAATTTAGTTTATATTATATACTTTCGAGTTTATAATTTTTTTTGTGGGTAGATGCATGTTTGCTTTTTCAAACATGGATCCGGTTTGAGATGTCCAACACGGCAAGCTTGGTGATTTCTTCTATTTGTCCTTGCTGTTTTAGTATCATCAGTGAGAGAAGCTACAGTCCTAAATACATATTGGAAACCATAAAAAAACAACCATAATAAACGTTTGACTTGAGCGGAAAAAACCCGTAATCATATAACAAACAGGGTCACTACCATCATTACCACCGACTTAATTAATATAAAATCTATACTAATATTATAAATGCAAAAGTAACCGTGTCCAGACAGACAGATAGATTTACTTTCTCAAAAACTGATCATTTCACGGCTAAACTACTATACCGATTGACTTAAAATTTGGTAGCTTATAGTCCGGGGGAAGGACGTAGGCTGTTTTATCCCGAAATTCCCACGGGATCGGGAACTATGCGGGTAAAACCGCGGGGCACAGCTAGTTTGCTACAAATATTTTTTGCATCCGCAGTTCGCGTAGTAGCCGACTCAGGAGATATCATCCTAATAGATCGGTTATCACTAGACGAGTTCAAAGCGAAGCACGAGGGATGCGAGGGCGAAGTGGCGCAACGTCTGCACACGGCGCTGGATCAGATACAGGGTTTGATGCCCGGCAAGTACATTTTGAAGCATGAGGTTAGTTAATCATTTGGCTTTACCTATGTAAATACAATTAATTAGTAAACGTGGGTAGAACAACCTATGTGTAATAATTAACTTTTTAATGAATGCCCAATGCCCATCAGTTCCAGAAATTATTGTGGAACAGAGAGATTATTTATTTTAGCCAAAGAGCTTTATTCTTTCTTTAGGGAAGGTGTTCCACCTTTTAACCCTCTGAAGGGCTTTTATCTCTGCGTTCAACACTACTTTTTACTCAAAAAGTATTCACATTGTGAACAGGGCAAATGTTAAGCAACATTGTCCTAGCTAGAGTCTCTCAGAGTGTAATGTTAGGTCTCAACTCAGTGTCAAGCGATACGACCCTACGACATATTTCCTAATAAAAATGCGGCTACTACATATTGATTACATACCATTCCAGCCAAACCACGGTGCCAACGTCTTGCTCTACCGCGCTGGCTGCGGCGACAGTCACGACACGCTGTCCCTAGATCCTCCCGCGACACAGCAGGATGAAGCGAAACACGTGAAGAACCCGCCTCTATTGGCACCCGTGTTACTGCCTTGGCACAAGTTAGTATACTGATTGTATTGTTAAACTGTGTGTTTTACTCGCGTGGGTCGTGTGTAGTATTGTCATTATATTGTGGAACTATGTTGTTATTGACGACCTCGATGGCAAAGTGGTCACCATGCCGGACTGCCATCCGTAAGGTTGCGGGTTCGATTCCCGTGTGATGTGAATATTTGTGTGAACTAATGTTTGTCTCCGCCTGGGTGTGTGTGTGTGTGTGTGTGCGTAGTTTCTGATACCCTAGATACGTGGCCGTGGGCCGTGTGCGTAGCGTGCGTGGCGTGCCCTAAATCGCGATCTCGTAAGAATTTCGGGATAAAAATTATCCTATGTGTTACTTCCATAATAATAAATTATTCCTAGTAATAAGGAATATCTGTGTTCCAAACACTTCATCAGTTCAGTTGTTGTTGAGTTTTAAATGGTGTAAATAACTCGACATTTCTTTATGTATAAGTACACAGGTCTTTAAATTTATGTAATAAAATTAATTAAATATTATTGTCAGGTTTCGCCGTATATTGCCGTGTGCGTTCACGCCGTTCGAGAACCTCATCGCTAAAGAACCGAAGAAACCTGTCACGCGGCAGAAACCTCCACCGCAAGCGCTCAAGGTAAACTAATATACACTCTATTATAATAGACATAAAGACTCATTTGGGCTTAACTGACAATGGTCGACTTAAAGACTATTCATCAATATTACAGAATTTGATTTAAATTGGAATGTAAAAAGCTTCATAAATATTTTAAAATTATTATTTATAAATATAATAATTTCAAAATATTTATGAAGTTTTTTACCTACCTACCTTTTTTACCTAGGGCTAGGTAAATACCTAGTCCGGATAATATAATCGGATAATATATCGTTATCGGATAGTAAACCATATCGGACATGTTATCCGATTTTCGGATTCATGCTACCCGACTGTCAAGGAAGGGTTATGTTTTGTTTTGTTTTTAATATTTATATTATTTTAATTTGTTGATTGCATAAAGCGTAAGCCTCACCATGTGATGCTAATTGTAACTGGAACTTAACAAGATAAGTGTACTACAATTTATTTCTATCTCGCTCGCATCGAGAAGTTATTAAACGTCATTTGAAAAAAAAAATTTACCACTACCCCCTCAAACATTAAAAATAACAATGAATTTATGATGTACCGTTCCTTTTTTAAATTAAAGCTTTAAAAAAGGTTTCTAAAAGTAATAACAAACCTTTTTCGTATTATTTATTTGTATTCTCTTAATAACATAATCGAGATTATCACAAACTAAAGACAACTTTATGTTCATAAAAATACGGTCCATATTTTTTGCAAGCTAAAAGTTTGATCAGTTTAATAGTAGTTTTATCAAATCCGTCCCAGCAATTGTATGTATTTATGTCAGTTTAAATAAAATTGTCTGTATTTATGTTTGTTTAAGACAACCATCATAATTTTTAATAAGCCTATCAAAATTTTCATACAAAAAAATATATTAAAAACATCGTACATTAAATACATTCAATTAAAGTAAAAATTAATGACATTTTCTGTTCATAGAGCTCAAATTAGGCCATGCAACAGCGGTTTGTATTGCCAGGTGAAAAACTTCATTATCTTCATAAACTTGACATGATTATTGATTGAAAGTGTTCTTATTCATCAGTTGGATGGAGAGGAAGGGGCCGGCACGCAGGGAAAGGTGCGGCAATTAATAGAACTGTTTACGAACGCTTGCCCCAACACAAGTGGGCATTTACTTAATCGGCGTAACGTAACGTATAAGATACCATTGGCTTATTTTAATATGATGGGATAAACTGCACTCAGAAATTATTGAACTGTATCACTCTAATACTGCTGAACCACTTGAATGCAATCAAATTATACATTAAATTTCCCTTTAAAGTAATGGTCAGGTTCTCTTAGGAAATTAATTACTATTATAATTCCAAAAAAAAACACTTCGTATCTCCCCTTTAGGCCCAAATTTCAAATCTACAACTTCTTCATTTGATGACATTTATCAAAAAAAAATGACATTGACAGCTGTCAAAGTGACAGATGACATTAGATAAAATCAACTCACTTTGAACCTAGAGAGAGCCTGTCCTAGTTTAAAAGTAAATTCTAGTTTTGTCCCCATATTTAATTTCGTAAAGAAAATCCTCAAGTTGTAAGAGTAGAATATTTTAATTTTAATAAATCTGTATGTATATTGATTGCATTCAAATGTATGTGTGTATGTCTGTTACTAGTAAGACTGTTCTGAGTAACAACCTCCACGGTTATCAAACAAAATTGCTGTCAAAAGCAATTTATATTAAACAAAGATTTACAAACAAAATATTTTATCAGTATTTTCTCTCTTTCGTTCAAGCGTATTTGAGAAAATGCAAAAAAACTTTATTTTTGTTGAAAGTAGTTTTTATTTTAAAGTAACCATCTCTAATTTCGCTTTTAGTTACCCCGAGATAAATCTGATAGACATATTACACATTAATTATTTTCTATTCACATTTAATTTTTACACACTTAATTTCATAGTATTTAGTTATTTTTAACCAAATTAACATTGAAGTCATCCATTTCATTTGCCCACATACAAACCAGTAGTGGCGCGGCGACGTGTGGTCTGCTGCTGCTGCCTGCAGTCGGCTACCAACTTATACCTTAATTGACTAACACACTCTAACCCTCTTATTCATAAACGAGGATTAACAATGATATAGCTAATTCACCTTTTCTCTCTTTCACTCTCAAGAATAATTACACATGTATGAAAGAGATAAAACGTGGATTTACTAAAACGTTGTTATTCCTGGGTTTATTAAGAAAAATATTGAAAATAATCTTTAATAGTTATTTATGGTACAAGCGAGGTAAGTTGGTGATTACTTCCGAGGCGCTATTGAGGCCCGAGCCGTCAGGCGAGGGTCTGAAGATAGCCGAGGATAGTAATCATCAATACACGCGTGTACCATACAACGTTTTTCAACACATTTGCGAAGAAATTATCAATTTTCGCTAATAAATAAACAGTTTTTCTATTCGCGCGCATCCAACACAACAATGGTGATCGGCCATAGGTTTAAACAATATACTTATTCAAAAAAAATCGAATGAATGAATGTATGGAATCGACCATAGACCTACCAAAAGTAAGGCAACATAGTTGAAGTTTGTTTTTAAAATGTATGGACACGATTTTTTTTGGTATCGAAACTTTTTTAAAACTAAACAATAAAAAAAAATCTATAACTCACTAGTGAATCAAGCGTGTCATTATTCAACTGTTTTTGCACAAATAAGAGCCCCTTTATGAGCAAGTGTGTTGAAAATACTTTTGTTTATTTAAATTAATTAAACTCAACAATTTACTTTGGTTTATGATTTAAACTGTTTATTTAGCAATCAGAAATTGAAACTCTTTTCTTCAAATTCAATCGTATTTATAAGCAGCTAAAGTTGAATTTCGCAATTAAACTGTACTAACTTACATTATAAACTAAGGATAGATAAAAAATCATACCAAATCCGTTTTCTCTTTTATTTTGCTTACAAATGAAAGAGAATACTTTAATTGTTATTTTTTACTACTTTTATTAATAAATAAGGAATAACAACGGTATAGTGAATCCACTCATATAAGAAAATGAGATAACGTGGATTAATTTCGAAAAATCGTCGCGACCATTATTTATTGAACAAAATTAAGATAATTATATACTTTTATAAACTTTTGAAGGAAACCAGAGTACATTCTTTTTAAGACTTTTTTTTAAATTAGCTGCGTGGCAATCGTAGCAATTTATTTGATGCGAAATAGCTCAGTTTATTACTATAGTTTATTCTTCAAAGAAATTATAATAATAATTAGAAATTCTAAAATATACTAGAACAACATACATATTATTAACTACTAGCGGCCTCCGCGGTTCCCGTTCCCGTGGGAATACGGGGATAAAATATAGCCTATGTTACTCAGGGTGAATGTAGCTTTCTAATGAAAAAAGAATTATTAAAATCGGTCCAGTACTTTTTAAGTTTATTCGTTACATACAAAAATACAAATCTTTAGTGTAGATATTCGTATTATTCATCGTAACAGCAACCTTAGTTTTCATAGTCGATATTAACTTTCATTTCACGTCGTCGATTATCTAAATATTTTGAATAATTGCTTTACAGAGACTGCCTGGCGGAAAATAACAAAAACAACTAATTTCCTTTGACAGGACTACATGGCATTACTAATAGTTATCCTGTTTGTTTATCCTATTGTGTCCCACAGCTGGGCAAAGGTCTTCCACAACAGCCTTTGGCCTTATCCCACCATCCTGCCATGGGAAAATTTTGTTTCCTGTGGCTACTATTTTTGTATCATAAGTCTATTAAAACCATCCCCTAATAGACTTATTAATATTGTCATATTTTTTGTTTTCATTTCGTATTCACATCAACACAACTCAATTTGCGATATGTTTGCTTGCAAATTTCGAAAATAGAAAGAAATGGAAAGAATGGTTGGTCCAATGGCATTTCTACTTTTCAAATTTCACTCTATACAAATTTCAAATTGATATAATACTGGGTGGCGCAAAAGTACGGGCACTAAAGAAAATACTTTTTTTTTTTTTATATGACATTTTCTGTCATTCTGTTGTTGAAAATTGTGTAGTGAACAAATGTAAAATACACTGAAAATAAACATGGACCGTTTTACTCCCCAAGAACGCGGAATAATTGTGTCAATGTTCTTACGGAATAATTCATCAGTGATAAGAACACAACGTGAATTTCATCGACGATTTCCCCACCGTCCGGCACCGATTGGTCGCACAATTCGACGCTTTGCCACACGCCTTGAAGCAACTGGCTCAACATTGGATAGACCTAAGTCTGGGAGACCAAGAACAGGCCGTTCAGCTGAAAATATCGATGCTGTGCGCGAAGATGTGGAAGAGTGTCCAGAAACATCAACGAGACGACGTGCCACGCAATTGGGCATTTCCAGACGGACCCTGCAGCGTATTTTGGTGAAAGACTTAAAGATGTTCCCGTATAAAACTCAAATGACTCATCAGCTGCTGCCTGCTGACCACCGAGCTCGTCTAGATTACTGCCAGCGCGTCATAAACCTCAACCTTGAAGAGGATGATTTTCCTTTAAAATTGGTTATGAGTGACGAAGCGCATTTCCATCTCTCAGGGCATGTCAATAAGCAGAATACTCGGTTCTGGGGCACTGATAATCCGCGCATTATTCAAGAAACACCTCTACACCCACTAAAAGTTACTGTATGGTGTGGCATCTGTGTTGACAGAGTGATCGGACCCTATTTTTTCGAAGACGCTGGAGGCAATGCGATAACTGTCACTGGAGAACGCTACAGAACCATGTTACGTGAGTTTTTGATACCCAGTTTGGACGAATTGGGGCTGGAGCACATCTGGTTTCAACAAGACGGCGCTACGGCACACACAGCGCGCGACACTATGGACTTAGTGAGGGACGCTTTTCCAGGCCGAGTTATCTCTCGTTTTGGCGATTTGCCTTGGCCTGCAAGGTCACCCGATCTGACCAGTCCAGACTTCTTTCTTTGGGGTTTTTTGAAATCTCGGGTGTATGTGAACAAGCCACAGACTCTCGCAGCTCTAAAAGAAAACATTCGTCAAGAAATAACGAACATATCGCAGGAAGTGTTACGGCAAGTTATGCAAAATGTCATAAATAGGGCTCAAATGTGTATCAACTCTGGAGGTCACTATTTAAAAGACATCATCTTTAAATCCTAATGGTACGAAATTTAATGGCACAAATATACATTTAAAAAAACCTAAATCTAGTTTTCTAATTTAGAAAAAATGTTATAGCTGAACCAAATAGGGTCTTTACTTTTGCGCCACCCAGTACTAGCTGTGTCCCGCGGTTTCACCCGCGTAGTTCCCGATCCCGTAGGAATTTAGGGATAAAACGTAGCCTATGTTCTTTCCCGGACCAAAAGCTATCCCTGTACCAAATTTCAAGTCAATCGATTCAGTAGTTTAGCCGTGAAAAGGTAACAGAGAGACAGAGTTACTTTCGCATTTATAATATTAGTAGGGATACATAAAATTAAATAGAAACTCAAAATATAAGCGGTAGTGCCAGGCAGTGCTACCGGCGTAGTAGTGTTATGAAAACCCTAGGATACTATTAGTAGTACTGTGTTGAAGTGTCAAAGGAAAACGTTGAAAACTGCTCTATAACAATAACTATCAATATTTTTTACTAACTTATTTTGTTACAGTGGCCGAAGAAGAACAGAAAACGAAAGAGGAATAATTAAACAAGATTTTAATTTTACGTCGTTATTAATAAAACATAGTTTAATTATCATGCCTCTCTTTCATTCCAAAGATTAATTCCTTAAGAGCGAAAGAGAGAAGACTACTTTTAAAAACTATGTTTATTAATAACGTCGATTTTATTTATTTTAATTAAATATGGTATTGTAAATAATAGTGCATTTAATACTACTTAATTGTCTAATGAAATAAATATTGATCTGATTAAATATTGTGATTGTATTATATATAACTGTGTTTCATTATGCTGCTTCGTCAAAGAATCCGTCGAGCTGTGCGGCGATCTGAAACAATTATACAAACGTAAAAATCGTATATAATAAAATACATGCTTCATTATACGGTGTGTGCGATATGTTTCGATAGGATGGGACCACATATTTTTATACATATTGGTAGTAAATAGTTCAAAATTAGCTCGAATTACTCGATATTAGAGCAGGGTGGAATGTTACCTGCATTTTGTTTGGGGTACCTGCATTTGTTGTCATCAAAACACACAGGCGCATCGCTCACTGCAAAGTCGAGGCGAGACCGCGCGGCCGGTGGCGGCGCGCTGGACCCTCCGACGCGCCCGCACCTCGCTTCCACTTGACGGTCCCGCTCCGTGCAATAGTGAACGCACTGCCTAGTAATTCTATAGCCCAGCGCGACTATATAGGATAACGTGTAGATGTATGATGTATGTGTACCTGTAGCGGCGTGTACTTGATGTACTTGTCGGGGTTCTTGGAGAAGGCGGCGGGCGCGGCGCGGTCGTGGAAGGCGGAGTAGGGCGGCAGCAGCGCCTGCTTGTTGTCGCGCTTCAGCGCCTCGCGCAGCTCCGCGTCCGGCACGCTGTACCCGCGCTGCGTGCGGCACGCCTCCTCCCACTCGCGGTTGAAGGACTACACATACAAAAATCACGAATCATTTATACAATTAGAAGCCACTCAAGCTGTGGTGTCACGAGAAGTGTGGCGAGTGGTCCCAACCCCGAGAGAATCAATTTCAAAGACGCGGCGCGACACGACCCGTCTCTTTACGAGACTAAACGAGATATCGTGCACATCCGGTGCGAACGTGGACCTACGCAACGGCCTCCACGACTGCTCTATCAAGAGCATACCGATAGAGAATAAATATAAGAATACCTAAAATAAAAGGATCATCACCTTAGATATTGGACAATTTTTATCACCCTGTAAGAGGGTTTAACAATCGATTCATCTTACATTGAGATCCTGGAAATAAATACCTAATTTCTTACTTCATACTTACATATATACAATAAAAAATCACTTACAGAAAACTTGTCTTTGAGCATCTGTCTGTCCTTGTCTCTCAACTTGGCTGGAAGAGGCTCGTCCAGTGTTATGTATTGTAGGAGTTTATTCCAACTGTCAACAGAAATTTTAGTAAACAAAATGATCAAATAGTCAATTCACCATACTATATCAATCGAGATTATTTAATATTTTAGTAAAACAATCATGTTCTCAAATTAAATAATTTAATTAGAAATATTGCTAACTATAGACATACCTTTGTAAATATGAGTTTTTATACTCTTGTATCAAGTTCCGATAGTTCTTTTCGCAGTCCGGCTCAGCCAATGATAGGACGTCTAACAAACCACTGCGCTGTAGACCCTGAGAACAGAATACATTCATAATTGCTTCTTTGAGAATATTATAAGAATGAAACATAGAATTGGAATAGGAAACTTCATTAGGCAACTGATTAGCTGGCCGACGGTTAGTTACATTAAGTAGGTAGAATATAATTTGACACTTACTAAATAAATATCACTAGTATTCACATTGGCCATCACAAACATTAGAAAAAAAAGAAATGTGTTACATTTCTCTTACATATAATCCAAGCATTAGGGCAAAAGTTCTCACTGGAGATATTAGTACACAACTGTATTAATATTTCCAGTGAGAGAAAGGTATTCATTCTAACAAGCATTTGCTACTTATTAAAAGAAATCATCATAGTTTAAAGACACAAAATTCGTCATTTTTGTATCACTCACCTGAAGCAAATACAAGGTATTGTTCAACAGAAATATAGCCTTCAACGCGTCAGGATATTGTTCACTCTTGTTCCTTAGAGCGACGTTCAGTTGAGCCAACACTTTGCCTAGAATTAGATACCAACATTAAAGATATATTTTTGCAAAAATAACTTCGTTATTAGGGTGCCTTTCTACCAGAACTATGCTATGTTATGATGTGCATGATATCCAACAATCATAACGATCATTGCAATCATGTGTGATGGATATCAAACGCATCTGTTCAGGTAAACCGAACACATAACACGTTTCGCATTCGTTGCTGAAACGTATCGCGGCGGCTGGCGCGTGCGCCGGTACTTTCAGTTCACTACTCATTATCAATCATAACACATCATTTTTTGCACCATAATATATTTTTTGTACACCTCGGGATTTATTGAACATTTATAATTATTATCAATCTGAGACTATCATTTAATCATCAAACGTCCAACCGTACCCCGAACAGCATCCATAGCAACGTAACTTAGCATACATAACTGTGGTGGAATCCATTGGAAATCTATTAGTCCTTAAAACTTAGCACTAACCAATGACTTTGATTCATGGATATCAAGCACCTCCACAGCAACATAGCATAGCAAAGCACTGATAGACAGTCACCTTATACAATATACATACTTGTAGTGTTAACTTACGCATATAAATAGCAAGTAGCGCCGCGTCTCTGTCGTGCGACGCCGGCAGAGTGCTCAGCGCCCGCGCGTACGAGGGCTCGTTTACTAACGCTGGACCTGGGAATATATCCTATTCGTTAGTTAGGGAAGGTAATATGCCTGTCCTAACTGAATAAATGTCCTACTACTGGCTTAGGTCATAAAATTAGTACGATTTTTTTATGTTAGCGCGTTGGGATTAATAGTAAAGTGAGTATAAAAATATGGTTTTATAGTTTTTTTTTTTATATTACTACCGCATTTTAATTTTCCGCTGACAATAGTAGTGCATTAATTAACATTACTGTGTTGCAGTTTGAAGAGCAATGTAGTCAGTGAAATACTGGGCACACGAGACTCGCTACAGTTGGTGAGTATCGCCCATAGATTCAGTTGTCTCGGGGCGATGAGCACACTGTGTTGTACACTGTGTGTGTGACTAGTGACCACTTCGCTCATCTCGTTACTTGATCACATTAAATTAAAAACTTAAAAAACCCCCAACACAATTACTTTCAAACCCTCATAACTTTTAAACGGGTCAACCGATTTTCATCAAACATGTCTAAGAACACTCGCACGTAAGTCCCCTTTAATACCAAAAAAAAAACTAAATTGAAATCGGTTCATCCGTTCGGGAGATATGGTGCCACAGACAGACAGATACACACAGACACATCAAATTTATAACACCCCTCTTTTTGCGTCGGGGGTTAAAAATAGGCGTGTGTTGCGAATGTTGAAATTGCGATCTCACCAATGGTATGCATGTGCGGCGCGAGCGCGTGGCAGTGCTGCAGCGCGGCGGCGGCCAGCTGGTGCACGGTGCCGTCCACCGCGCCCGCCGCGCCGTCCGCGCGCACGCCCTCCACCCACTCGTCCAGCGAGCGCACGCACTGCGGACGGGGAACGGGGAACACTTCACTACATAGTATAAAACAAAGTCGCTTTCTCTGTCCCTATGTATGCTTAGATCTTTAAAACTACCCAACGGATTTTGATGCGGTTTGTTTTAATATATAGAGTGATTCAGTGGAACGGTTTTTAGCAATTAAATAATTTTTAATTTTATCCTCATATTCCTACGGGAACAGGAAATACGCGGGTGAAACCGCGGGGCGCCGCTAGTACTTCATAAAGCGACAAGTTAAAAGCGACTTTTGTGTGTGTGTTTTCCTCCACCCACTCGTATAGGGAGCGAAGGCACTGGGAGTGGGGGGGAGATGACTCTGTGTAAGTATCAGACAGAAAAGAGAAGTTAGTGAGTTGTGGTTTTGTCTGATTCAAACTGTTTAATATGTAGAATGTCAAAGAGATTGTTTATTTAAGTTATGACATCAGTCATTTCAGTCTTAAAAAAGAGTCAAGCTTATTTGTTAGTCACCTAAATCATAAAAGTATTATTACTGCTTTCAAACCAATATTTTAGAAAACTATAAGTACTCTGTTCCTTTCCCTCACCTCTTTCTGACAGTTATTAACGATAGCGACGTAGGGCTGCGGCGAGGCGGGGGCCAGCGCCCGCTCCAGGTCGGGCTGCAGGCGCTGGAGGCGCGCCAGCAGCGACCAGCAGCCCGCCGCGCTGCCGCACCGGCTGGCCGAGCGCCGGGACTTGGCGCACGCGCGCTGCGTACGGAATAAAAGGTTTATTTAAGATTATGAAATCTGTATTAAGATATAAAAATTTGCGTGAAAAGACAATGTTAAAATTGGAATTATCATAAATTTTAAAACTTGAATTGTGTTTCGCGATCTTTGTCCTAAAACACGAAACTTTTTTAACGAGTCAATCTTTTTTGTGCCAGTGGCCAAAACTGGAAGCTACTATTGTCATTTGGATCAATAAACTAACAACCAAAAGATGAAATTACAGCGACGCTGTCAACGGCACAGAAAAGACGGTGATTCAATATAGTATGTACAGCAATGTGGATTAGGTTGACGTAAACAGTATAGTATACCTCGACGTCGGCGGCGAGCAGAGCGAAGCAGTCCTTCATGACGGCGTGCAGCAGCGCGGGCAGGCGCGCCAGCGGCACGAGCCCCAGCAGCGCGCGCTGCTCCAGGCGCGCCAGGCGGGCCAGCGCCGCCGCCACCGACCCCGCCGCCGCGCACTCCCACTCCTCCGCCTCGCCGCCCTCCTCGCTCTCTATATATTTATTATGGCTTGGTTTAGGATGCGCTCCCACCGCTGTGCACGCTACACACGTTTACGTAATGGAAAGAGATCTCAAACTCGAGCGATGATTGGAAAATAGCAATGTACATTTGCACATGTACCTAGACCGCCGAGGTGTTATTTGTATAACTTTCAAAATTCCATTTAATAGAAATGTCCTATATCAGTTCAAATTCAGGATTCACATCTTTGACATAAAAGTAAACATTCACATGACGCTATAGGTGTTTTGCGACCTCCCGAAAGCTTTTGACTGTGTTGATCAAGTAACGTCAAGTACGTTACTTTCTAAACTTGATTGTTACGGAACTCGTGAGTCTGTTCTTATAAAATCGTACTTAAGAAGGCGAAAACCAAAGATAAAGATCAACTTTGTTCTAACTAACTAAGGGATCATTGATAGAAATAGGCGTACCACCGGGTTCTATTTTAGGTCCAACCTTGTTCTTGACGTATATTAACGACCTCCCTTATTGATGGATGACTTATGAAATACGTTTTACTCGCAGATGACACGTTTGATAAGGTCAATATGAAAGATAAAGATATTTGGCTTTTATTTAGGACTGGTTTTTTGCCCATAATTTGATCCTCAATGCGTCTAAAACTACATGTATTCAACATTCATCACCAAACAAATATCCAAGACACTAAATCTTTTTGAAAAAGAATGTTTTATGAAAGAAAATTTTCTTACGATTTTCAGCGATCGATCTTCGCGGGCCTAACGCCAATCCCGTCGACTGTTCGAGCGTTTGAGATGCTTTCAACATTATTTTGTTGGCTCGTTTTTCGATACTGAAATAAAATGTTAACTTTTAACCACAATAACTAAAGTTTTGTAATTTCTTACAATGAACGACACTTACACTTTTTGCAATTTACTCGTCCTTCTACTTGTACTATCGGAACGGTTTAACGCGTGTTTCGCTTTCTGTAAAGTATAGGTAAAGTCAATGCGTTTCCCAAACGTAAAAAAGGTCAGGTTGGTATGCCGATATGTACGTGAATGTGCTATGTATAGATGTGTGTGTACCATGAGCGGCGATGCGGGCGTAGATCTAGCTCGCAGGTAGTCTCTAAGCGCTTGTAGCGCGGCGCGGGCGGGCGGCGCGCGCGCGGCGCGTAGTGCGGCGTGCGGCGCGCGCCCCGCGCCCGACAGCCAACTCGCCGCCGCGCGGACCGCCTCCCCGCTCACAGAGCTACTGCTGCTCGCCAGGCCTCCACTGACGCTCATACTCTCCACGCTTGAGTCTACACACATTGCACATACCATTTGTCAAAACTTATTTCAGACTAGCTGTGTCCCGCGGTTTTACCCGCATAGTTCCCGATCCCATAGGAATTTCGGGACAAAACATTGTAAGCAATAATAGAGATGACTTAAAATTAATACTATTACAGGCACTATAAATTAATTAAATAGGTAATGTCATGAAATACCGTCTTCCAAAGCTATCATGTCCATCAGAGTAGTCGGCGACAAAGGCCTAGTGTTTCTATTGAGGAGCTCCTCAAATGCCGTTTCCAAATTTTGTACACCTTTATTGTATAGTTGATTCTGAAATAAACATTATGTATAAACTTCAAGATAAAAATTGAATAGAAAAGAAGATTATTCAATAATAACTTACAACATTCTCTAATTCAACACTCTGTGGATTATTTGTGTTGAAATATTTCTGAGCTTCGGCTAGCTTATCTAATGCCTGAAAAAAATACATTAAGTAAATTATGTTTATTACCTAATAAAATATAGTATTATCATAAAAAACATAATTATTAGTTAAACACTTGTTAACTCAAACTCACTTCAAGATACACATTCAATGTTTCAGCGGAAGATGTTTGTGGCCCGGCCTGTATAAGATCGGCTAAGTCTCTCGTCACCATGTAGTAGTTGATCACATGGTCCAGAGCCTTTACTGTGTGCTCCATATCTGAGAGAGTATTAGGAGTGGTTAATACAACATTTAATTCATTCATTTACATAAACAGAAATATTAATATATGTTGTTTATAAAAACATGCAATGACCTCTATCATGCATATTGTGTGAACATACATGTTTTTGACACAGTATGAAACTCCTGGGTACTACAATATTGGGATACTAAGAAACTATGTTTACAGCTAGGTTTATTTATAGATTTCTTCTTCTGAAACTTTATCCCATATAAAATTGGGGTTAGTTTTCAGTTTAGATATACATAATAACAGTATTTTATTAATACTTTATTTATAGAATTAAAAACTATAATTACAACCGAATTAATATTCAATACTGACTCTGATGTATATGCTGTAGCCGCGCCGTGTCTCCGTACAGCGGCAGTACAGCGGTCTCGAGCTGCTGCAGCCGCTGTTCACAGGCCCCCAACACGTTACACACGTCGTTAGCGAGCGCTGAGCTGCGAGCCGCCGCTGACTTCAGCTCTTGTATGTTTGCCATCTCCTGTCAAATAATAATTGCTTATATTTTAATTTGTCATCTCCAAATAAAAAGTACAATTGTTTATACATTGTGGTATTATTAAACTCAAATTATGTGGACTTCCGATCCGCTAACAGATAGTGGTGATCGAAATGGGGCGTATGAAGTACATACATAAACTTAGTTTTATTGGCATTTTACTCCATTGGATTCAATTCAAACCTAAGTATCCTATATTCTCGTTTCGTGATAAATATCAGATTAAAATATTTATCGTAATTGTTAGGATATGGACAAAATTGTAAAATGAAAACAACAAACCTTTCGAAGTTTCATTTCTATTTCGAACTTTTTCTCTATTGCATACATGTTTACGGTGTTTATTGTACGGTTTAGAATATTTAATATAAATTGTAGTTACGTATTTCTAATTAGCTCGCAATACCAATTTACTTCAAAAAATTTAACTTCACAATTTTCTTTCACACAATTCACAACACAACAACAGTAATTACAGTTACAGTAAATCTTTGACAAAATTATTTGTCATCCATCATCAGCTGATAACAATGACATGACATTGATTGACGTGAGTGACTGATGGTGACATTTTTGTCGCTTTTCGGAAATGTCTTTCAATATTCTCCCTGCTTTTCTGTGGCTTTTCTAAAATGTCTTTGGGTCTCTTAAGATTTTATTTACCTTTTTGATAAAATCCTAACTTATCCTATAAATATTTTCCTAATAAAACGAATTATTAATTGAAGTTTATTTCTTATCTTCTGCGAATATTGAAAAATATTTTGTTAAATTATTCAAAATAAAAAGTTTAGGCAGCACTCTGGCTACTTTATTTACTGGATCCAATTGAATTTAAGATTTTTTTATTGAGAAAAACATAATAGACATCTCATTGTATTAATTTTAATAAATGTTTTATAATAGTTAAAAGTCATAGCAGTAGCAGTAACTGGCAACCCAGTCATGGTGTATCCGAACAACGAAATGATGACGTGCCGTGATTCTACAGACGTGGCTGACATAAATTTCGAGTTTGTCACTTTTTGATTTGTACAACTCGAGAGTGTTCGGTGCTTGGCTTGAATTCTTGTAAATTGCGTATTTTTTGTGACTCAAAGTAACATTTTAGTCGTGAAATAAATAAAATTATACATTTTAAAGTAAGTTTAATGAGTTTTAAGTAGATCAACAGTGGAATAAAGTTTGTTTCAAAAATTGATTGTAATTAAAAATTCATGTTCTATTTCCAGAAAAATGGATCAAATCGCTAAATTCGTTGAACCTGGTAAGCAATTCGCCAAGGATTCCATCAGATTAGTCAGAAGATGCACAAAACCAGACAGAAAAGGTAAATTCTATTTCATTCATCATTTTCGTTGTGTTGGCATCTGTTGGTAGTCTACCCGAAATCTACGGTGGAATATTATTCTTTATTGTGTGAAATTACGTGTACGATATCCAAATATTAACCAATGTGTGACAAACTTTTAAGTAATATAAAAATTAAGTCTTAAGTGAAAACTTGGGTTTATATCCTATGCATTGTCTCAAATTGCTGCAAATTTAGCTTTCCTACTGCTCTACTAAGCCCTGGAACTGTTTTAGGCCTGAAAGATGTTACTAGGTACATTATTATTTGAAATGGTCTGTATACATACTACTCAAACAGCTGTTTATAAATATACATTTGTGTAATCATTTTTAAGTTGTTCTAATTCTACTCACTAATAAGTTTTGTGTCATTTTTTAAACGAAATAAATACCTAATGAAATAATTTAATTGTAAAGATATATTAAGTAAGCACTGTCATAATAAAAGCAAAATTATTCTTATTAGGACAAAAACATCCATCCTGCCGGCCTAGCATGACCGTGCGTATCGATAAATGATAAAAATTAAATATGGCGGCTATTTCCATCGTATTTTGACAGTTGGATAGTGTTTTATCGTTATATCTATCGCGTTTTTGAAGTCATGCTAGCCCGGCTGGATTGCCCAATTATTATGAAGATGTTTATGTATTAAACTAGCGATGTCTCGTTCCCATGGGAATACGTGGATATAATATAGCCTATGTTACTCAGGGTGAATGTAGCTATCTAATGAAAAAAGAATTATTAAAATTGGTCCAGTACTTTTTGAGTTTATTTGTTACATACAAAAATACAAATCTTTCCACTTTATAATAGTGTAGATATAATCCTAAGCATTTCAGTGGATTTTGTATGAAAGAATCACGGAACAAATAGTCTTATTATTATTATTTTTCGAACTTAGGGGTCAGTTACTATAATAAGATGATGTAATGAATGATTATGTTATTATATCCTTAAAACCTTTCATCATTCAAAGTAACAGTTCTAAGCCTTGAATATATCAGTTAACTAGTAGCATGGCATTGAAAATAAACAACTGAAGCTTTCTCAGTCTTTGTCAATATGGAAGATACTTCTACTGGTATATTTGCAATTCATGCTTAGAAAGTAATAGTTTCTCTTTCAGTATTTTATGTTAAAAATGAACTATTAGGCGAGCATACTCTATTTTTGGCTGTATCATTGCTTTCCTTATGGCGAGTCAACAACAATCAACAGCAAGCCTATTTCAATTTAAAAGTTATTCAAATATTTATGGTTTTTCAATTACTTTTTCTTAGCTATGTAATAAAAACATTTTAAATCAGTCAAGCCAATGACTAAGGGCCAACGCTAAAACTCGCGATGGGTGCCCGCTCGCGGGTCGTGGCCCGCGGCGGGCGTCCGTCGCGTGCGTCCACGGCGGATGCCCGCCCGTGTTTTAGAACAATTGTTAAAATTAATTTTGTTTGTTTCAGAATTCCAAAAGATTGCTATCGCGACGGCCATCGGTTTCTGCATCATGGGATTCATTGGTTTCTTCGTTAAACTGATACATATTCCAATTAACAACATCATTGTCGGCTCGTAGATTGTATAGTTAGTATTAGTTATTACCTGTAAGGCCCGCGTCTAAGTTTAAACTTCTCACATCCATGAAAATATCTTTTATTATTATTTCCTAATAAAAATAAATTATTTCCTTTATTACTTTTAGTTTTTTAATTGTCACCCTAGATCAAATTTTTTTATGGATTCTATAAATCGTATCAGGTATATCATAATTTAAAAGTTGATGATTACTATCCTCGGCTATGTTCCGACCCTCGCCTGACGGCTCGGGCCTCAATAGCGCCTCAGAAGTAATCACCAACTTTACTCGCTTGTACCATAAATAACTATTAATTTTATCCAAATTCTTTCTGCCTTTCACACATACTTTCTGATACCCTTAATAATAATATGTTTCTCAAAGAACATATTAAATGTAGTTAGGAGCAGTTGCTACATGAACATAGTAATAGACAAACACATTTTAAATAGTAAAATAATTTTATTTAAATAACATTTTAACAACAAACAATAATTCACTAAAATTATTACAATTCATTTGTCATTCACTAAGTATTAAGTAAGTATATTAATAGAATTGGGATCTTTTATGAATAAATAGATAAAATATTGAGATTTCCAAAAAAGAAAAAATATACAGATTTGTAACAAAAATATGTTGTGTATTGTATATAACATAAAATGAGCTCTAATGCTATAAGAATTGAGTCTATTTTGATTTCTGCATAACGTGTATATAGAAGCCGGGGACAGGTACTTCGGAGCGTGGCTTGAAGTCTGCATAGATGTGATGTGTGGCGCGGTTGTCGAACGCCGCGTCCAACATACGGGTGAACATTTCGAGCTTGTACGGGTAGTAGCAGAGACGGAACTCGCTGGAAATGTAAAATAAAAATTAGTAAGATTTAAAAAATATTTCTGGAAGCCTAGTAGTATCTCTTTAAGAACTATAGCTTTCTCTTGATCACACGTCGAAAGCGACGATGGCGTAGTGTTCAAGCAAGGCCCTATCCTTTGACTTCAATTCGGAAGGCACTGGTTAGTTCCCTGACACATTTCAAGGTGCTTTCAATTTTCGAATTCATTTTCGTTTATTGACGCAAAGTGAAGAAAAACATCGTAAAGTTAACCTGCACACATCTGCGAAGAAATGTTAATTGACTGACACACACTTGACCAGCGTGGTTGACTAAGGCCTGATCATCCTAATTCTGGGTAGGCTCGTGCGCCGCGGTAGGGACATTATATACCTATAATATGAGCTCATGATGATGAGATTTAAATATTAGTAGTATATCTACTTAAGTATGGGTAAGTATATAAAATGACAAACCTCTTTTCCTTAATTTCTCCGTCGTCGGTGGTGTCAATAACGTAATCTAACGCGATGAGCTCTGGTTTGCCTTGCACCACTAGAACCGAAGTCTTGATGTCTACTGGGTATTTACACTGAAACACAATACAAAATATTATTAGTCCATGAAATATTATACAATTCCACATACTTAATAGTTAGGTATACCTACGTATATCCTTACTAATATTACCTAACATAAATGCGAAAGTAACTCGTATCGGTCTGTTACCTTTTCACGGCTAAACTACTGAACCAATTGACTTGAAATTTGGTACAGGGGTAGCTTAGGGTCTAGGGAAGGACATAGGCTATTATGTCTATTTTATCCCGAAATTCCCACGGGATCGGCAACTATGCAGGTAAAAGTTAGTTATAAATACCTAGCTAAGCTAGCATATCTGTTCTATATCTAGATATTGCGAAAGCAAGTGTGAGTTGATATGTCCTTTCACGCAACATCGGATAGACGCTAGTTATTGCAATGCAATGCATAGACTTTTGTCTGAGATAGAATGTTTTTTATACTATTCAAGCCTAAATGAACATTTTATCACTGATCCGGAGAATACGAGAGAGAGAGATATAGAGATAGTTCTTAATTCCGTGGGAGGATAAAATATGTCGACGATGGCAAGCCCGCGAAATACATACATACAAAGGTGTACATAACTAATAGTACTTATAGGATCACCTCTCTTGTAAATTATGTTGTTTACAACTCGGCCACTTATTCAATTTAGGTAATTGTTATCAAAGGTACTCGTGGGTACTTCGGGTCTTGGGGTCTCTGACAAGGTTAAAACATAGTAAGTACCTAGGTACTTTATATTTTTATAAAATTGCTTATCGTTTGAAAAGGTACAAACAAACAACTTAAATATTACATAAATTTAGGTAGGTAGGTACTTAGATGAAGCTATAAGAACATGAAATGACAAAACGCTTAAATTCGGTACTTTATCAACGTTTTATCATTTCTCGTGTAATAAAAACTTTGAACGGTAACACGTGGCAGTAAGCAACACATTGACCGGTTATCACAGGCACCCTTGACCTTCAATGTTGTAACACCAGCATCACTAACTTTGGAATGAAAAACAATCAGATTGTAATACTGAATCGTGTTATCGCTGACCGCTGGTTAAAACATAACTAGGTAATATAAACTAACTATTATTGTAAACAAGTATTGAATTATCTGGTAAATGTTTACTTGAGAAGTACTTATTTAATTGTTACTAAGTAAGTATAAGTAAGTACTTACATAATATTGATTATGGACCAATAGGTATTTATGGAGCTCTATCACTAGGTAACCCTTTTATTAATAAGTAAATAACAATTAAGTATAACACGGCTTAGTTTATCTACGTTTCTCTCTCTATTTCGCTTCAAGTACTTAAGTAAGTAAGCGACTTTTTTAAGGTTAGCGACTTCAATTAAAACAAAACATCTTGAAGTCTCTACATATCTTTAGCACTAAACTTTTGTTACGTGAATGAATCTAGGTAAGTACCTACTAGACACAATAGGGATGTCGACGAAAAAAATCTAATTAGGAAGTCCGTCAGATACCTAGATTTCGCAAAAATATTGGACACGTATTTTCTCTTTATTGATACAAACAAATAATTAAGCCGATATAGTGCAAAGAAAAGTCGTGTGACGTCACAGCTACATACATTTTTTACCAAGAATTGTCGTCATAAGCCCCCACTCCTGAACTTTAGTGCGTTATAACTAAGTCAGTTTTATTAATTTGGTAAAACAAAAAAATATGTGTCTAATATTTTTTCGAAATCTATCTGACGGACTAATTAGATTTTTATTTTGTTTACCCAGTCGACATCCCTATTCTCGACTATTAACTCAATTTACGACATATAAAAGTACTTACATTATAATAAATAGAATGTCCAGGCGTCGCTCCACTGTCGATCATAGCATCGTAATTCCTGTGATCAATGAATAGAAGACCGCCAGGCTTTAGGCATTTGGCGAAGTTGTTCAAACACATCTTTTGAACCCTCTGGTCGCCGTATTCGTCTAATAAGTGAGCGAATGAGTTGCCGAGACACAGGACAGCGTCAAACTGGACTCCAGGCTGGAAGGAATCTACGTCTTGAGGTAATGTTTCCCAGTTTGCTTCTTCAATCACTAGAATTTGAATATTAATGATTTAGATTATTTTAGGAAATTGGAACTTGAACCTTTAAAAAAGTATAAGTACTATCGCTAAGAGGCATTCATTTGAAACAGTTACCGAGGAATACGATGGGTGAAGCAGCTCATTAAAAGTCGTTAAATATCAACATTATTACTCCAATGATTGTCAATAATATTTTAGCATTAGCATTTATGCACCTATAACTTCATAAGATGTTGGAAAGGTATTTAAGAATCATCATCATCTAAGCCAAAAAATGGGCTCTAAAATATTACATAGACCGTCGAAAAAAATCACCTCTCGCACCTGGTAAATATCTACTTACATATGCAATATGTAAATTTATAAGTAACTAGCAGCGCCTCGCGGTTTCACCCGCGTAGTTCCCGTTCCCGTGGGAATTTCGGGATAAAACGTAGCCTATGTTCTTTCCCGGACCATAAGCTACCCCTGTACCAAATTTCAAGTCAATCGGTTCACTAGTTTAGCCGTGAAAAAGTAACCGACAGACAGACAGAGTTACTTTCGCATTTAAAATATTAGTTAGGATTAGGATATTATCTTACCCCACTCATCATATTTGGGGTTCTTTCTCTTCTCCCACCTCGCTTTGAGCGCGTGTTTCAACATTTTATCTGAAGCGTCCACTGACACCAGTTGGAAGCCTTCGTCAACCAGCATCATTGAGTCTATCCTGAAATATGAGGTAAAAACCAGTTAAGTAAATTAATAAATCAATAGGTACTTATTCATATCTAAATTATCCCTACTAATATTATAAATGCGAAAGTAACTCTGTCTGTCTGTTACCTTTTCACGGCTAAAATACTGATTCGATTGACTTGAAATTTTGTACAGGGGTAGCTTATGATCCGGGAAAGAACATAGAATACTTTTTATCCCGAAATTCCCACGGGATCGGGAACTACGCGGGTGAAACACAGGCACAGCTAGTTAGTTATAAGTAGGTCACTTCAAGTGCGCCCCGGTAACGTAAGAGTAGCAGTCCAAATATTCACGACACTACGTCTAATGAATCAGTCAGAGGTTTTTATTATTAGCCTAGGTACTCTACCAGTCAATCGTTCGATCACTCTTTAGCCAACGATCCTATGCTATGTTTATTACATGTATCTATGATGTCAGAAACTTCTACGCACACCAAGACTGAGATAAACATGTTTGTGGATCACACTGAATCACACAAATATGAACCTCGCACGGGAATCGAACTCCAGGCCATTTGGATCATCTAGGCCTATAATAAATACTTATGTATGATCTAACTAAGTAAGTTACTTACTTAGTATTAAATAAGTAGTTTAAGTAAGTAAGTTATTATTATAAACATCTCCAATGAAAAACATGTTGTTTTAAAATAAAATAACAAAACTGATGTAATCAGAAAACGAACTGATCCCACCAAAAACATTCTGTAAAAAACTAGCCAAGTCTCGATGGAGCTGCTTGTTTATCTCTAAAAAGTAATGAAATCTAGACAAACTCGTGCCAAGTTTAAGGTTCCTTACCGCGATTTCTTTCTTATTATAGTTAATGTTGTGTGACTTGGCCGTTGAAGGGTACACATGTACTCAAGAGTACAAAACTAGGTGCTCCATGACACTATTGCACCAATCTGTCGCCAGAACCGCTACCCATTGACGATAGAAAATGGACACTTGAAAAACGTTGATTCAATATCCAGTCAATTGTAGGCTCGATAAAGCTGCGTATTTTAATAATGTTGTAACATTACGTGTAAACTAAATTGACTTGTACCCACTACTAACGTTATAAACAATGTTCAACGGCCAAGTCACACAACATTAACTATAATAAGAAAGAAATCGCGGTAAGGAACCTTAAACTTGGCACGAGTTTGTCTAGATTTCATTACTTTTTAGAGATAAACAAGCAGCTCCATCGAGACTTGGCTAGTTTTTTACAGAATGTTTTTGGTGGGATTTCATTTATTTTTGTTGAAACGTGTTAATATTGATTTATTTTATTAGATTTTCTGATTTGACACATTTTTTTCTTTTTAGGAGTAGTATTTTATTATTAAGCGCCCCGCGGTTTCACCCGCGTAGTTCCCGTTCGCGTTTCTGTGGAAATTTCGGGATAAAAAGTATCCTATGTGCTTTTCCTGGTTCTAAGCTACCTCCCCACCGATTTTCAGCCAAATCAATTCAGCCGTTCTTGAGTTATAAATTCCCGTTCCCAATCCCGTGAGAATTTCGGAATTAAAAGTATTCTATGTTCTTCTCCTGGTTTTAAGCTACCTCCCCACCAATTTTCAGCCAAATCAATTAAGCCATTCTTGAGTTATAAATTCCCGTTCCCATTCCCGTGGGAATTTCGGGATCAAAAGTATTCTATGTTCTTCTCCTGGTTCTAAGCTACCTCCCCACCAATTTTCAGCCAAATCATTTCAGCCGTTCTTGAGTTATAAATTCCCGTTCCCATTCCCGTGGGAATTTCGGGATCAAAAGTATTCTATATTCTTTCCTGGTTCTAAGCTACCTACCCACCAATTTTCAGCCAAATCAATTTAGCCGTTCTTGATTTTTAAATTCCCGTTCCCAATCCCGTGGGAATTTCGGGATTAAAGGTATCCTATGTCCGTTTCCTGGTTCTAAGCTACCTCACCACCAATTTTCAGCCAAATCAGTTCAGCCGTTCTTGAGTTACAATTCCCGTTCCCGTTCCCTTATAATTCCCGTTCCCGTTCGATTATCCTAGTTTTTATAGTTTTCCCTTTATGTAGCCATTAAACCCTAACTCTGTACCAAATTTCAGCTCTCTAGGTTTATGGGAAGTACTAGTTCTATTTTGATGATCATGAGTGAGTGAGTGAGTGAGTGAGTGAGTGAGTGAGTGAGTGAGTGTCTGTCACAAATACGAAACTTTGCATTCGCTTAACTTCGGAACTAAATGACCTACAGACTTGAAATTTTATTTTAAGTATGGGATTGTATAGCTTACTGGATGACGAAAATTTCAGCGTTCTGGGCTTATCCAGAGGTTGTCAAATAGGGGCCTGAAAATGCGGCGAAATGGTTCCTGTAAAGGATGGTACGGCAGTGTTTGCTTCGCGCTCGACTTGGCGGGGGGCACTGCCGTGCCCCCAGATAAGTCGCGTCTCTATAGATTTTTTCTGTAACAGTCCGATACAAGAATATGATAAATCATGAATCTTTCAAAACGTGAGTTTTGTTATTATCTTCGACAACGAAATTGTTATTAAACAGATATAAATTGTTATAACATAGGAGAAACAAGATAAGATGGTTACGTAGATATTGTTTGCTAACTGTGAGGCAAAATTACCGAGTTACAATGAGATGATTGAGTTATTCGTATCTATATACATAGGTATGTATCTATATCTAGTTACCAGTTAATGATAATTATATAGATATTATTGCAGGTTTTGTATCCTTCCTATACTATTAAAAAATATCAACACATTTTTTCCTTCCTACATAAATGAGCAATATCTCAAATGACGTTCACAGAAATGGCTATAACGACTTCGATGAAAATTGTAATGTATGGTTTACGGGTGAAAAGACGACGGGAAAACTCGTTTTCTTTGTATTTCTAGGAAAATTCGCTTCAAAATAAAATGGTAACATCGTACGTTTTGCTTCATATTTTTAGTTGCTTATTTGTAAACTACTGCAACAGTAGCAAGAAACTAAGTCAAATTCATTCAATTAAGAGTTGAGATCGTGATCTCAACTCTTAATTGTTGCTCACGTAAGCAGTTTAGGTAGGTAGGTATTTTCTTTTGTAAATAACAAAAAAATAAGTAAGTAAGTACTTACTTACCTACATTATTATAGTTGTATCATTGTATTTGATAAAACTATGTGTAGGAACTAGGCAAGCATTACTTTCTCCAACTAACATTAGGTACATATTTATAAAACTTTCTTTTTGATTTAAAGCACACCTCACGGACGCATGCATTTGATAAAAATGGGTCCGAAAATAATACCCTAGAAAATTATAATGTGTTATACTACTATGTTTGGATTGAGGATTGGAAGGCTAGCTAAGTAAATGATGAGTGTATGCGTTAGTTCTTATATTCTAGATACAATATTTAAACTAGTTAGGGCTGTTACAATAGTACCTACTGTTTTGTTTACTTTGTAGATTCATGTAAACATGAGTTTGCTCTACTCTAAAATTCAACCTGGGAATTCAGACTTGACGCGCTTGCTAATCCGGTAGACTACAAACACATAAAATAATCATTCACTACATCATCTCATTATACTTTGCCAGTACAAAAATGAACTTACCCAGTACCGCAAGCAGCGTCCAAAATCTTCCTACATCCATGTTTCTTCAGTAGACCTATCAAGAAGTCTTTGTAGTTCTGTGTCCTTTGGGTGCTGTCGCCGATGAACTTGTTCCACGCTCGCGCCGCTTTACCGTCAGCGTACTGGTCCTTCACTCCCTCGGAGGGGATACCCTCGGAACGGGAGTGGAATACTTTGTCAGCTGACATGTCTAGATTGTCTACTCCTGGAATATAAGGTAGTTTTTGTAATAAGAACTTTTTTAATTTTATGGTCTAGTTAAGCATGAAGTTAATGCCTGTTATGCCAATATCAAGGTATTTGGCCACGAGCATCAAATACTAAAGAACCACCTCCTTTTTTTGAAGTCGGTTAATTAAATATTTAGTTCTGTTACTTACAACTTGACTGCTTGATCGCGGATGTCGGCAAATTGAGTCAGTTTAAATATTTCATTTAATCTACCTAATCAACATAATTTACCTTATTTAAATATTTTCCTAAGAACTATATTTTATCCCAATAATATCTACTTATTTAATTTTATTATTCTTATATTTTATTGAAATTAATATTAAGTAAATTTACATTACCGAACTACACAAATATACAAAGCATTCGTTATCTAGCTTTATCGTTTCCGAGGAATTTAAATGCACTATTTAAAAGTAAATGCCTATTATATTATATCAAACACAACATTGCGGAAAACGCTTAGATACTCATTTTCCTTGAAAAAAATAATACCATTTTCGGTAAGCACTAGAATAAAATCTAAGAAATAAAAAAAACATAAAATACGAAATTCACTTGCATTAAAAGCGGTTTTAACTTAGAATAAATGTTTGAAAATTCAAATAAACATTTTTAAATAATAAAGCGTATAGAGTATGTCGAATTACCTTATAATTTAATGATGCAATAACGTAGTGTGTTACTGGTTGCTGGCGGCTAACTGATCGCCCATACACCGCGAGACTAATAACAGTACGATATCACCGCTCATTCTTAAACAACGAATATCGCAAGTCGCCTGACAAGTTTCATAAGTATATGACGATGAATATAAGCAATAATTATATCTGTTTTCATTTATAAAGCCTTACAAATATTTACATAATATTGATTGATGTTTTTCAATATTGTAACTAAATAATATTTATGTTCTTACAGGGGACGATTAAGCCCTATAAAATAGCGATGCTTTGGTGTTTTCTAGGCGCTTTGATGCGTATTGTTTAACTAAATTATTTAACCATAGTATGTATCTGACTCATAGTAGGTAACTCATAACAATATTTTGGAGATATTGAGGAGAGCCTTACGTAAAAAGAACATAATTACATCAGACTAGTCAGAATTTTTAACTTATAATCGTGTATGTTTCAAAGTTTCAGAGATAGAAAATTAACTGTAAATTCGGTGTCCGCAGTCCGCACTCTTCAACGGTAATTTTCAACAATATGCTTAGTAACATCAACCACCAGTGCCGCGAGGCGACAACTTCGCAAAGATCTAGGTAACTCTACAGTCTCTACATCATCAAACGATAATACTTATCACGAACGGTGTTTTTGAGAGTCGCGATGTAATGTGTCTATATTATCGTTATTAGCTACTTCATTGATCAATATTAAGTATGAAGTAATAATATATTGGAATCGATAAACCCTCGATGACTCGATGTTATTAAGCGCTTACATATTAAACAGTACCAAGAGTACATACAACTGACGACCATTCGTGTCGTGAGATAATATCTGTTATCACTAGATAGCGCTGGGTCACGTTCAATGGAACTCGTAATTACAAAAACACGAAAACAAAAAAGAACTTATGAGTATTGCTCCAATTTGCTATAATACTACATAAGTAAGTAGGTACCTAATTTACCTTATAATTTATCCTATCCCGCGATTTTTTTCGCGTAATTCCTGTTTCCTTTAGAATTTCCTATACCATTTCACAGGAATGACATAAACATAACAAAACTGTACGATAAAGTTTTTGCATTAAGGAAATATGTTGATATGAATAAAGCTATAGGTACTTATATCAATTCCGTGGGTTTTTAAGTTTGCGGTACGAACGCATGGCAATTCCGTTTTATTTAAATTACATAGGTACTCACTCGACACTATAAAAAATGAAAATGTTACAAAGGACTCCCCTCTTTGCTCTTGGTAATGCTCACTTTACCTTTTCATCTGACGCTGACTGTACTATTACCAAAAGGCAGAAACAATGTAAGTATATTTTTAACTTTTTTTTTAACATAAAATAGTTTTGTACTAATAGTGGAAATATCATAACCAGTCTTCCGAAATCGGGCATTTGGCATCTCAGAGCCCCTTAAGGTGGTCCTTCACCGGGAGCATTCGCGTGTAATGTAACGTTACAGATTCGTCTTTAACATAACATTACAATAATACCTCCTTGACTAACGAACAGTCGTGTATAATAATTACAAATTACAATTAATAAATTACAAGTTGCGCATTGTAATGCTCGGTCCTCCTCCTTCACTGATGTAATGCTCAAATCTGTAACGTTACATCACGCGAATGCTCCCGGTGAAGGAGCACCTAAACAGGTACTAACAATATCCTTGTATAGCCTGTACGGAAATTGTAGAAAATATTAAATACTAGCGGCATCTCGCGGTTTCAACCGCGTGGTTCCCGTTCCCGTGGGATTACGGGGATAAAATATAACCTATGTTACTCAGGGTGAATGTAGCTTTCTAATGAAAAAAGAATTATTAAAATCGGTCCAGTACTTTTGAGTTTATTCGTTACATACAAAAATACAAATCTTTCCTCTATAGAATATTAGTGTAGATGTCGTTCGTTACTATTCAGCGCGTAGATTATAAGCGGCACGCCCATTATCTAAATCTAATTAAATTCCTGATTAGGAACATAAATTTTCGAAATTAATGTAATGATACAGTTAGTAATAAGAATAGACTTACTTACCTATAACTAGTAATGACTCCATTGCTTATTTTAAATCAAAATATTCACTTAATCTAACTAAAATACTTCTTCTATCGTTAAATTATGTTAAAGGATTCTTACTACACCACTATTTATATGCTCTTAGAACAATATCTTTAAAATATAAGGATTTCCCCGAAATAAACGATAACATAAATATAAAATACCAGGTCATAGACTAAAATCTTATGACTAATTCTAATCTATTTATTCGCATAGATTCTAGGTCTAATTAATAGGTAAGTAATAAAAAAATAAATTCTAGAAACTATTGTAAAGTTTAAGGCAGAATTTTACTTAGGTACGTTAAATAGATTCCAGTTTTTGCTATGTCTATGCCTGGTTTAGTAATAAAGGGAAGAAAGAACTATTCATGGTAATCAGTCCCTTACAAAGTGTACACAAAGCACTATTGTAATCTACATTGTAACTTATTGGTGACACAAAGACTAATTCAAACCATAATAATTATATAGACTACTAACTGTGCCCCGCGGTTTCACCCGCGTAGTTCCCGATCCCGTCGGGATAAAACATAGCCTATGTTCTTTCCCTGTACCAAATTTCAAGTCAATCGGTTCAGTAGTTTAGCCGTGAAAAGGTAACAGACAGACAGACAGACAGAGTTACTTTCGCATTTAAAATATTTAGTAGGGACTAATGTGTAGGACATAAGATAAGATAAATCTACTAAGTATTTGTTTTTGTCCCATGATACCGTCGTCAACCAACCAGTTTTTAAATAAGTAAGTATACAATAAATAAAACAACAAATCAATATCACGATGTTTAATTATTTAAACTTACAATATAAAGAAAATATACGATTAATTGTATTAGTCCAATATCAACCTCATTGGTACGATTGTCAAAGTTAATGAAAAAAAAACATAATACTAAAAATCTTGCAAAGATTTCGTAGGAAAAAATATTAAACGATTCTGTTTTAGTCCAATAGTCAAACTATGACGATATTTATAATGTTAATAACATAAAACGTTGGAATAAAACTACTAACGGATTTGGCGGTTTTAATTTTTGTTTTTCATGTCAATACTGTGATTACGGAAACGTCTTGTAAAACAGAATTTAACACCGTGATGAAAAATCAGTTAGTAGTTTCATTTCACTGTTGTGTTCGCGTAAAAGAAATCAGCAATAGAACATCTTATAAATATTAGATACCAGCGCCTACATCAGACGCATCAATACCCAACATAGCTAAATCGTCCATTTCCTCCTTCTTCTTAGCCGCGGCATTGTTATTCTTCTGTTGCGCTGTATTCTTCTGCTGCGCCGGTTTATTCTGTACATTCTTGTTGACGTGTTTGATTTGATTCTTCTTATTGTTGTTGTTCGGGCGATGTTTGTTGGGCTGAGCCAGCATTGGAACGTGTGAGTCGTAGAGTTGGGGTTGGGGGAATAACCTTGAATTGATGTCGAAGCCAAACATTTGTGGGGGTTGCATGAGGCCGAGGTGCGGGAAGCCGGGCATGAGCGGCGGCGGGACGCCTAGCAGACTGGGCTGGTTCATCGCGTTGAAGATGTCCTGTTGAAGCTGCTCGGTCGCCTTCGCGTCCGTCGGGAATATGATGTCGAGCGCCTCCTGGAAGTCTTTCGGGAGGGGGGGTTGACCCGGCGGCGGGGCTTGCGGCCTGAAATAGGTTGGCTTAGGTATATAAATGTTGTGAGTAAAACATGTTTTGGGAATATGTTTTATATCTTTCTAGTACATGAACGAGAGTATAATCAGACTAATGCCCAATATGTAATATTAAATCCGAATCTGATTTCACTTATATTTTGTGACGTTTAGCTTGCCTGTTATAGCCTAACGTCTATTATAGGTAAGCTTACCGAATTAATAAATAAAAAAATAAGAATGAAATCAGTGTTCAATCGTATGGGCTAGGATTTTTTTTTTTTTCATTTCATTCATTCACTACATCATCTCATTATAGTATCTGACCCCTAACTAAGTTTGAAACTTATATCTAGGCTAGGGTATCAGAAACTACGCACACACCCTGACCGAGACAAACATTTGTGGTTCACACAAATATTCACTCCGCACGGGAATCGAACCCGCAACCTTACGGGTGGCAGTCCGGTGAACACTCTGCCATCGATTGAATATTAATAATGTGCGTAGGTGTGTGTGTGTGTACTTACTGCGGCGGCTGCGAGACGGGCGGCGGTATGAGTATGGGCGGCGGCAGCGCGGCGCCGAGCGCGGACGGCAGCGCCAGCGGCGGCGGGCCCAGCTCCAGCGCCGCCTTCTCCAGCTGCGCCTTCGCTATCTTCTCCTTGAACTCCGCCACCTGCAGTACGCACATTCACCACTTTACACTCTTAGTACTGAGTACTGTTAAGTAGTACTGAATAAGCCTTAATAAAGTGCTCACCTGATTATAGTCATACGCAATGATGGTGATTATTATTTATTAATGTTCACCCTTGCTGTTTGTATGTTCATGATTAAATAATAGTACATTATGGTACAAGTGGGTAATTTTGGTGATTACCGCCGAGGCGCTATTTACCCGAGCTGAGGACGGTAATCATCAATACACACTTGTAAAGAAAATAATAATAAAAAATAACTTTTCTAAGAACAAAGCAACTAAAATCAATAAAATTAAAAAAAAAACTATAACTCACTTGTGAATAATAGCAATGAAAAAGTCAGTTTGGGAGTCAGGTGTTTACGTGCCTAATTGCGGTGAAATAAGAGCCACTCTATAAGCAAATGTGTTAAAAAAAACTTGAAAAGGGATTTTCTATCTAGGTTTATGTGATTGTTTGTGCCTACAACTACCTCTGCATTTTTAGCTACTAAAAAATTAAATAGAATTGTACTTTTTGAACTTCTAATATTTTTATGACATAGGAATTGTAATAACCTTTTTCTGTATCTCAGCGTCCATCTCCTGTCTCTTTTTAATATCGTCGTCCTCTTTCTTCTTCTGTTCGTCTTTCTTCTGCTCGTCTAACTTTGTGGTTTTGCCCATCGCTTTGTAGACTGGCATTTTACCTATGAATAAAACATAAGTCTTACTTATGTTTACTTCTACTTTCTGAGATCCTGGACCGCTTCACTACATAGTATAAAACAAGTCGCTTCCCGCTGTCTGTTCTATGAATGTTTAGATCTTTAAAACTACGCAACGGATTTTAATGCGGTTTTTTTTTATAGGTAGAGTGATTCAAGGGGAAGGTTTTTAGCATATTTTTATCATGCTCACGGCAGCGGGAACTAAGCAGGTGAAATAGCAGGGCGCTGCTAGGCTTGTATGAAACGATTACAACTAACTAACAATAGTATACTAACGGCCGGTTTTTCTATCATCTGACAACTTTATTGAAGGAATAATTTTGAAATTTTGACAGTTATTTGATGTCATACAAAAACAGCTGTCAAACGTCAATTTATTCGTCGAATAAATAATGTCTGGCGATAGAAAAATCAGCCTTAAGGGCAAGCAGATACTATTAGTAACCCATTTTTTTTTAATTTTTGGTCTATGATTCATCGGTGAGAGAAAATTTTAATCTATTATTTATTAAATTTGTTTTTTTTTTTATATATTTTGTATTTTGGTTTCGTTATTTTACATTATTATACTTTAATCTAAACATTTTATTTTATTTTAATTTTTTTTGGGATGTTTTGTCCTAAGTCAAAATAAATAATAAAAAATAAAAAACAATAAAAAGCATATAAATATACTAGAAGCGTCCATTTGAATTACAAATAGCAGTTACACACACGTCAATTACGTATTAATTTATAAAAATATCAATAGTAATTATCCTTGAAGTTTCCAATTCATTCAGTAGTTTCTGTGACCAGCGAGTTCAATTAAACATACAAACTATTCAGTTAAAATATTAATGTACAATACTAGCTGTGTTAAGCGGTTTTACTCGCGTAAATCCAAATCCTGTGCGAATTTCGGGATTCCTGTGTGTTCGTAATTAGAAGGAACATCTGTACTAAATTTCATCTAAATCGGTTCAGTAGTTGTTTGCGTGAAGAGTAACAAACATACACACTCACAAACTTTCACCTTTATAATATTAGTGTAAATATAAAAGTCTAATTGTTTTTTCCAATATTCGTTCAATGATCTTGCCGGTCAACGGATGCAAAACTTAAAAAAGAGTTTTGTATCCATCGACAAGCAAGGTTATAGACAAATATAATATTGGGAACGGCCATAAACCGTTACCTATGAAAGGCATCTTCTTGATCTCTGGTTTGAGTTTGGTCTCCTGCGGCGTGCGGCGGTCACTCCTGCGCTCCTCCCTGCGCTCGTCCCGCCGCCCTTCCCTCCCATCCCTCGCGTCTCTCCCGTCCCGCGAATCCCGTCCTTCCCTCCCTTCTCTCCCGTCCCGCACATCCCGTCCTTCTCTCCCCTCCCGTCCTTCCCTCCCCTCCCGCGTGTCTCTCCCCTCCCTCCACCGCTCCGAGCGCCGCTCGGTGTCCTCCCGACTGCGGGACTTGCGCTCTTGCTCTCTGTTAGACATTATCATCAGCTCGTAAGACAGTGCATTTGCTGAGACGCAGGCGACGCAGGCCGCGCAGGGCAGAGCAGGCACGTGTGACGCAGACGTGTATCTGTCCTGCTCTCACTCTCGCGACGTTCCATGCTTTAGCGTCGAATAAACGATGAATTCGAAAATTGAATACACGTTGACAGGGATCGAACCGAATGCCTTCTGAATGGAAGTCAAAGGTGTTTATTACTACACCATTGACGTTCAAGCTATTGAATATTATAACATGTTAATAGTATTTACACAGATTATATAAGATGTGCTGATATTTATCCGTTCGAAACATTGAGATTTAGCAAAACAATATGAAGCACTCACTTCTTCCTCGGTACTTCAGGCGATCTCTCTCTGGTGCGGGATTTTGATCTTCTCTTTTCGCTCGACCTGTCTTTTTTAATTCTGCAATAAAAAGTACTTGAAATGTAAACAAAAATATTTAGATGTTTAAATAAATTTCTTCTACACACAGTCGGGCGTATTACTTTTTATTTATTTAAACAAACCCTTTCGAGTGTATAGAAATACTGGTCCGCCATCTTTCGCTGGCCACCATATTGGATTTAGAATAAGATGTTACTAACTTAACTTTGCATTATCAATATAATACAAGCTATGTGTCCAAAAAAAATCATTTTAATTTTGAAAATGTATAACTTTTTTATTTTAGTTTTTGTTCAGGGATAAGTTTAGAAAAAAAATTGCTAGATATGACCCGAGGGTAGTTTAATAAAGCTAGTCAGTAACGGCCGTTCCCAATATTCTATCTATCTATGATTTGCTTATCCAGCAAGTCATATAATATACTATCATTCATAATACTTTAAGTACCTGTGTTTGAGGCTGTCCAGTAGATGCCGATCGCTCTCAGACAGACGTTCCGACTTTATGTTCGCCATCCACGCCTGCAACTCCTTGTCATCGTTAATGTCAATGTTCTTCAGTTTACCTGAGACAAATGTCCAAATATAAGTATTTCTCCATAAACCTTGCTAGCGGCGCCCCGCAGTTTTACCCGCGTAGTTTCCGCTCCCGTGAGTAAGCAGGGGCATACAATTATGTTAACCACTCAAACGTCCAGCTGTCATAGCCAATTGAACCAAAACCGCCTGAGCTCCGATCGTCTTTTTTTTTCGACGAAAATGCGCGACCCGTTCGACTAATATGGTTACCACGGAAAAAGTTCCTAACCTATAGCCGATTAAAAATCATCTTTGGAAAGCTAAGGGCCTGTAGAATCTTATTATATTAATATATTTTACTTTTTACAGTAAATAATTTAAGTACAGCCTGCCTAGCATGACTGTGCATGATAAATGATATAGACACCACGAAATAATATCGATTTCGCGAGCATGACCAAATGAATATGGCGTAGTACGATTTGATAAAATTCAATATGGCGGGCATTTTTATCAAATTTTGACAGTTGGATGTCAATAAATCGCTGTATCTATCGCGTTTTCGAAGTCATGCTAGCCTAGCAGATTAAAGATTTAAACACAAACTACCCGCAAAAAAATTCGGGTATCAAAACTTTATATTGAACCGCTATCGAACACTATCTTGAACTATCTATTAATACACCGCATCAAAATCCGTTGTGTAGTTTTAAAGATTTAAGCACACATAGGGACAGACAGCGATAGCGACTTTGTTTTATACTATGTGATGGTTTTGAACCTTATTACGACACTATTAAGGAATAAACACAACAAGTGTTTTTAGCGTAGTTTTAGAAGCTTTCTAAACTAGAAATTAATTATGCATTTTTGTCCGTTGTGTCTGTATTTTATGGTGTGCACAATAAAGAATTAATTTATCTATCTCATCATCATTATCACAGCTTGTATTTGTCCACTGCTGGACATAGGCCTCTCCCAACTCGCACCAATGTGCCCTATCGGCTATCTAGCTATTCTATGCTTAAATAACACAATCATTCACTACATCATCTCATTATAGTAACTGACCCCTAAGCTTGGAGCTTGCATCTAGGGTATCAGAAACTACGCACACTCTCATTCACACACACACCCAGACCGAGACAAACATTTGTGGTTCATACAAATATTCACCCCGCACGGGAATCGAACCCGCAACCTTACGGATGGCAGTCCGGCATGGTGACCACTCTGCCATCGAGGTCGTCAATAAAATATATTCAACTTACTTTTCTTCTTAACCACAGTATCGCTGTCAGAGCTGCTCCCACCAGAGTCAGAACTGCTGCTGGTCACTCTCTTCTTTTTGGACTTCTTCTTCTTGTCTTTCTTCTTTTTCTTCTCTTCGGGCGGCGGAGTGGTGCTCTTGTTGCGTTTAGTGTGGAAGCCATCTTTGCTAAATGTTATTGTGTGTGCTGTGTAGTGGGCCTACACAAAAAGGATAAGTATTACAAAATTCAATTGTTTTAAATTGAAATAAGATTTTTTAAATAAAATGATGCGTTTTTAATAATTAGGACACATTATAGTTAGTATTGCAAACACGCCTACTATTATCTAATTACTACTAATACTGTTTGCATGAGCCTTCTAAGGCCGTAGCACTGTAGAGAAATCTTACAGGCCGTTTCTGATAGCTATATGTCTATTATATTTTTAAGGCCTAAATTGTGTTATTATTTCTTAATATTAGTTTAAAAGTTTACAATTAGTAATATTTTTATTGAAAAATGTTGGCAACACTTACTTTATCTTGTCATGTTCACATAATAGGATTATCAATCTAGCTTCTATTGTTATTAATTTATTAAAATTATGATTGTAATCTGATTTGTGAATTTAAATAAATATACACCCCTATTTTGAATTCGAGATACTTAACCACACAGCTAATGTAAACGACGGGTGACAATATAATAGTGAAGTTAGTTTTACTCTTTTGCTTTTATTTAAAAAGTTATGATAAGTCAAAGTTTTTTAAAATCCCGCCGAATTTTATTGTTATTCTACACCGAACAACAGGCGAACGCTGCGATACACAGCTGAGCGCGGTCATCGACCCGAGCCGTCACAGAATACTTGATAGCTAGTGTGCCGTCTGGTAATACGGCATTTATTTGGTATTTTTTAAAGATAAGTAATCAACTATCATTTTTGATATTTTATGGGATATATGGATTCAGTTACTGCTACAGATATTCTGATTTTAATAAGTCCCATCATTTCAAAATAGGGGTGTATATAACATTTTTACATTGAAGTAGGTAAGGACACTGTAACATACTTTGTCTTCAGCGGGTTTATTCTTGGTGTTAGCGCGAGCCTTCTCGAACGCCTTCTGCCTGTCAGACATCCAGTCTGTCTCCCAATGGGGGTTCTGTTCTACAAAGTTCTGGAACAATTCAAGGCGATTAGTAATACGTTGAAATAGTTTCCGACCGAAGGAACAACTGCAGTCGAAAACAATTAATCGAGTATAAAAAACTTTGGTTAAAATTAAATATGTTGTGATGATTTATTCATCTACATATATTCCACAAATTATATTGAATTGATTTTCAATATTCGTGCATACAACGTGACTTTGGAACAGACCATTTAATATAATATAGTGTTGTGATGATTTATTCATCTACATATATTCCACAAATTATATTGAATTGATTTTCAATATTCGTGCATACAACGTGACTTTGGAACAGACCATTTAATATAATATAGTAAGTTAAAGTGTTATGTCAACGATATGGGCACTCATTTTGTCAAGAGCCATGATTAAACTATGCAATACTATAAATAAATGAAGTTCAAGAAATATTTCAGTGATTAAAAGTTAAGAGGTAGTACTTACAATATAATTCTTGGAATGAACGATAGATTTGAGATGCGCGGAGGCGCAGTGCAGGTCACCGATGAACTGATCGCACAGCTTGCAGTACCACGCCGTCGACGGCACGAAGAATTGTAACCCTGATAAGATATTTTTTTATCGACCAACTAGCTGCGCCCCGCGGTTTCACCCGCATAGTTTCCGGTTCCGTGGGAATTTCGGGATAAAACATAGCCTATGTCCATTCCCGGACCATAAGCTACCCCTATACCAAATTTCAAGTCAATCTTTTGACTAGTTTAACCGTGAAAACGTAACAGACAGACAGATAAGGATATCGTCTCACTTCTGGGTCTCCTTCCAACTGTTCCCATTTCCGTGGGAATATGGAGGTGATATATAATAAATATATAATAATGTTATATACTTTTCTTGATAAATGGCCTATCTAAGAAGACTGAAAGAATGTTTCATATCGGACCAGTAGTTCCTGAGATTAACGCGTTCAAACAAACTCTGCAGCTTTATAATATTAGTATAGCTATAGATTTATATGAGTGTACCTCTAATTGGCGTCCGTTTGGTTGGCCCAGATGGGAAGCTTGGGAACCCTTCGTTAATACCGTTGATCGAATGCCAAGGAGCTTCCATATGAGCTGCGGCCATCCTGCAAAATATTCATGTGAATCTTCAAGCGCTTTTGTATACCTGATATTGTATATATACTTGATATTGTATACATTGTATAATTGCTGTAATAAATAAAAATTAGAGAATATGCACAAGAAATACTATCTAATACTAACTTGTGATGTGCAGCTGAATGCAAATGGTTCAAGTAATCCTTAGCTGTTGGCGGGAACTCATTGCAAACCCGACACCAATGCATTTCGGGATCGTAATACACATAGTTGAACTTGTTGCCTGTAGGTGATCTGAAATACAAATCATTTGTTTATATTTTTAAATAAAAATATATAAATGTAAATGGAACATTCTCACATAAATAAACTGTTACAGGTATACATTTAAAGGCTTCATGTTGGTACGTATAGTACATATTTTAGGTGCCAAATGGCCCTAGATCAGTAATGCCAGCCTCTCTGACTTCCATAAGTATCAAACCATAAGAAAAATTAACAAGTCCACTTATCATAGTAAGTATAAATATCAATACTATTCGTAACTTGAAATAGACAATTGTCTGTTACAAAAGAATAAAATCTCGAACAGAGGAACATCTTTCAAAAGTACAAATAAATGTACAATTGTCTGAAAAATATAACTGACCCAAATTCAACTTTATGTCCCAGCAATAAGATACATGTCAATAAAAAACGAATTGCCGACGTCCGCAAAAATTGTTTTTGTTATAAAACACTAAAAAGCAACAACTTTGTAAAGCAAGGTACAATAAAACTAGTAATTGTGAATATTATTTATTTATTGTAACAATAAGTAATATAAAAACTTACAATTCTTTTTAGTTCCCGCCAAATAACTAGAACAAGATGGCGTCGACTGCACAGAAACAATAGGTACAAAAAAAATATGTGCGTATTCTAGTTAAGTGACGTGAACATTACATAATTTAAGTACTCTATTTAAAATTTCATTAATAAAATATACATTAAGACAATATTTCTAGTGCCTTAAAAAAGCTAAGGAACAAAAGCTAACAAAATAAAAAAAAACTTATAAACATCACTTGCATTGAATAACAAAGCTACTCAAGAAATGTATTTTTATTAACAGTATTCAAGGAGAAAATAAACCTTTGAAAGTTCTAGCAAATGCTTCAAACATACATTATAAAATGAACATAAAAAATGGTTGCTTGTTCAAGCAAATTATAATAAAAGCTAACTATCTTCTGCCGCTGTCTTTCCAAACACTGTTGCTGTTTATATAAAATATAGTTTCACGCGAACCTCCTCCTAAGATGAACAGTCCTAAGGTTAAAAGGAGAATTTAAATAAATGTAGCAACATACATACTTACCCAAACAATAAAATATATTTTATACTCTATTATGTTATATCATAAAGTTCAATTTCGATTATCAATTATATGATTTTAAACGGTCTAAATTGGAGCAATATACAGCTAAGCTATGAACTTTATGTTAAACATCATAAGGTGATTATTAGTATGGCAAAACGTTACCTGGATTTTCGCTTGCGATCCGGCGAGTCGTCCGCTGCCGGTATTTCTTGTGCTTCTTCGCCGATGATACTGTTCAACATGTCCACTACGTTGGTGATAGTCTTCAGTTTGTTCTGTATCTCCAACTACACAAGAAACTCAACAATAACAAACTGTAAAGCTCTAGACTACAGTACCAAGCATACAAATCAAGGCTATGTTACAAGGTGATAAGGTTCAAATTTCAATATCAATTCAATATGGCATCGTCAAACCTGGAGTTTCGTGTTCTCCTTGAGGAATCTCTTGGTGTCCGGGCTGGGGGAACGCTTCGAGTCGCCTCGCAGTTCGTTCCGCTGATCTTTTAACGTGTCGAGTTCCTTTTTGAGGATACCGGCCTTCCTAATGTAATCTTCTCTCTGTTTCGAAAGTGCGGCTTTCTGATGACGCATCTCTGATTCAATAGCGGCTGCGGAAACAATTTTACGATTGAGGGTAGGGTTAATTGGAAAAACTGTGTGATATAACATCATTTGACAAATTATGAAGCTAATGTTTAATTCTATATACATACTCATCACCTGCTTCTAATACTGCACAGTCATAGTTAAAGGATTTTTTGTAAGTATTTGATTTGAATGTTTCTGAGTTTATTTTTTTATTGTTTCGTCAGTTGATGTTACATTTTCGCACAGCAAAGTAAACCATTTTTTATTATAATAAAAACTAGCTTAGCTGTTAATGTTTTAAGGTCTGTGTAGCACATGCATCAATCCTTTAAGGATTGTATTGTTACCACAAGTAATAGATAATGGAGAGAACAGTAGTTTATTTTTTATTTGATTATTGAAGTGAAGTTTTACAATGCTTTCCTTTACAACAATATAAACCTGTGAATCAAAAGTACACAATGAAATTAATACCTTTACATAAACCTATTTTGTGTTGGCAGCCGGGCTAGCATGACTTCGAAAACGCGATAGATAAAGCAATTTATCAACATCCAACTGTCAAAATATGACCCTATACCCGCCATATTTAATTATACCACGTGATTAATTTTATCACATTTGTTCATGCTCGCGAAATCGAATTTATTTCGTGGTGTCGATATATTTTATCACGCACAGTCATGCTAGGGGGCAGAGCTGAAATCTTGCCGATAAACCCTTTTAGAACTAGATGAAACATTTTGAGTTAATTATTTACAAAAGCTGATTAATTACATTCTTCTAATTTGACATACAAATGCAGATACATAAAGAAAAATCATGATTTATCATAATAACAAAATATCAATTTAAACACAAAAATATTTAACAAAAATTAAACCGATAGAAATATAGTTCATGATATGATATTACATTTATATAAAATGTGTATGTATATTAAAAGTATATTATTTTGTACACCTGCAGTCTGTTTTATGTTGATTTGTTAGAAAACGAAATCAAATGAGATTAAAAAGAAGAATTACAGCAAGATGAAAATGAAATAATCCCTTGACATAATAAGCAAAAAGCAAAGTATTTACATTGACACACAATTATTTTTGTAGACTTATTTATGTAATACTTGCGTATTGAAACTTTAAAATGCATACAAATCCCTTTTATAACAACACACAAATTAATTAATACTTTTAGTCGGGTTCCATAATCGCAATATTAAATCAATTTCTATGCTGAGAAGACACGGGCATCAGTTAGTTACTAAATATTAGGAAATATATTACTTTTACCTCTACGACGGAATTCTACAATGTTTGAAAATATATTGTATCATTATTTAACAAGTTTATATTAAAAATAACATAACTTGATACTTTCTATCACTATCATTTTAGCAACCGACTGCTAATTTGGTTTATTACCTGTAACTAAGGTATAGCAAACATTGCACAATTTTTAGTGTGTGTATGATTGTGTGCATAGTTTCTGATACCCTAGATACAAGTTTCGAACTTAGGGGTCAGTTACTATAAAGAGATGACGTAATGAATACAGAGAAAATCATCTATAGATCAAATAAGTAATGAACTTGCATGGGAATTGAACCTGCAATCATTTGTTTAGCAGTCTTAGTATAGTGATTACTCTGCTATTTGGCCAAAATAGATAAAATTATAAAAATACCGATTTGAACTAACATATTAGAGGCATAACAGTTCTAATTCATACTTTGCTGAAAAACAATGGATTAGGAAGTAGTCATAATAATATCGACATACCTTCTTTCTTCATCTGGTCTTCGACATGGTGGTATCCTTGAACAGGCGGAGGGGGCAGAGACATTTGATTCCAAGATGCTATATCAGGGGGCGCCTGAGAAGGCATCGACGCTACTGAAGGGAAATCATCATAGATCCCCGAGTAAGAAGGTTGGTATCCGGGCGCGTATGACGGATTGGGTGGCTGAAAATATAATAAATTAATATATGACATTACAGACACATAAGTATTACTTTACTTGACTATTTTTCATTCATGTATGATTAATAAATGATCAAATTAGTAAGTTTAGATAATAATATTATTCCTACCTCAGTCGAAAATGCGCCCGGTGGCGGCAGCGGCGGCGCCGGCTGTCCGGTAAAACCTGCGTCTTGAAACTGGTTGTCCCATAACTCACTCGGTTCGGGCAACTTCGATATCTCACTCAATATGTTTTCATCAATCACATCCTTGTCACTTTTCCTAGGGCTCCGGTGGTCCGATCTGCTGTGACTTCGACTCCGTTTTCTGGACATCCTCCGGTACTCATGCTCACGTGCATCGCGTTCACGCTCGCGATCACGACGCTCCCATTCTTGTTTACGATCGCGGTCACGATCCCTGTCTCTAAAATCTCTGAATTCTTTTCTCCCAATATTGTGAGCCATAATGATAACACATTAAATTCAATGTTTTACAAAAACATAATTTTGCGATTCCGCCCACAAACAACGCGTTCGCTCCTTCTCCTTCGCTTCGGTTGTCAAGTTCAAAAACCAGTGTTGCCAGATGAATATTATAAATTCCCTCCAAATCTTTTACAAAATCCCCCCAAAATATGGATATTTTAAGAAAAATCCCCCAATGTTAAAAAAAAATTTAAAGAAACATAAAAATACGTAAGTAAATATTTTTTTCAACACACTTGCTCATAAAGGGGCTCTTATTTGCGCAAAAACAGTTGAATAATGACACGTTTTATTCACTAGTGAGTTATAGATTGTTTTTTTTTTTCAATTGCTTTGATTGAAAAAAGTTTCAATACCAAAAAAATTGTGTCCATACATTTTAAAAACAAACTTCAACTATGTTTCCTTACTTTTGGTAGGTCTATGGTTGATTCCATTCATTCATTCATTCGATTTTTTTTAATAAGTATATTCTTTTAGTCTTTGGCCGATCACCATTGTTGTGTTGGATGCGCGCGAATAGAAAAACAGTTTATTTATTAGCGAAAAATGATATTTTATTATGAATTTCTTGGCAAGTGTGTTGAAAAACGTTGTATGGTACACGCGTGTATTGATGTTTAGGCTGCGTTTCCACCAGAGATGTGCGATGGAAATGTGTCGTGCGAGGATGTCTAGCTGTGCTGTGAAAATGTGTGGGTGTTTCCACCAAAGCTGTGCGATGATAATGTGCCTACGAGGATGTGTAGCGGAGCTGTGAAAATGCGCATTAATGTGTGGCGCGAGGATGCGTTGCGAAGCTGTGAAATGTGTCGACGGGGGTGCGGTGTAGTGGGAGCGGAGTAACGCGAACGCCTGCCTGCCGCTCACCGCGCTGCGCTCACGTCTCACTTTGCTGTCGTAAGCGCTTGTAGTCGTACGCATGTCGTACGGTTGCGTGGCATAATGGACGAAAAATTAATTGATGCCGTTCAAAAGTTTCCGTGTTTGTGGAACACTTCTTTGTCATTTTACAAATGTAATGAAACTAAGGACGCTGCGTGGGAGGAAATAGTCAAAGAAATACAATATAAAGATGGTAAGTAATAATCATGTATTAAAATCAGGTATATTAAAATACAAGTTACAATATTTGGGTATTTATTGTGTGCGATGAATTCGTGACGAAATACGAGTATCTTGCCATGACACTTTTCCTTGATTATTGAAATAAGAGCAGTATTTCTCTCTTACATCATAACTATCACTTGACACGACGACGGAAATGCTAGGAACCGATACAAGAGTACTTGTATTTGTGTTATCAATGCAATCCAAATAATTACTTTGTCTTTCAATTAAAAAATTATGCATTACACATGTGGCTTTTACGATTTTGTCAACCGTTTCCACTCTGCATTCAAAGTCTTTACGATACACATACCACTTTCGTGCCAATACACCGAATGTAGCTTCTACAATGCGACGTGCCCTCGAAAGTCTATAGTTAAATATACGTTTCTGTTGGTCTAACTGGTCCCGCGGATATGGGCGCATGAAATTTTCCATCAAAGGAAAAGCCTCATCTCCAATGAATACAAATGGTACTGGTTCACCTCCTTCATATAATGGTTCAGGTTCTGGAAGATTCAATCTTTTTTCTTTCAAATATTTTCCAAAAACACTATCATCAAATATTCCAGCATCACTAAATCTTCCCATGGATCCCACATCAACCATTATAATCTTTCTCCTAGCGTCAGCTAAGCACATAAGCACTATAGAAAATCTTTGTTTGTAATTAAAAAAAGAGGACCCAGTGTTTGCAGGACACATTATATAAACATGTTTACCGTCTAGAGCCCCCAAACAATTTTTAAACTGCCATAGCTCTTGAAAATCCTTTGCTATTCGCTTCCAGTCGTCTTTGGTAGGTTTTGGAATAACAAGAGGTTGTAAAACAAGCCAAAGAGCATTACAAACTTCTGCCACAATTCTCGACACACTTGCTACTCCAATCCTAAAATTTTCTGCCAATCGTGTGAACGACGAGCCCGTGGATAAATACCTGCAAAAAAAGGAATGTTTATAATAATAGTAAGAAAAATAATTAACAAATAAAAAAGTACTCTTTACCTGTTACTGATTTTTTGCGATCTGTAAGACAACATGCTTGGTATAAAAATGTTATATTCCTAATCATAATTTTCTATTATTTCAGTGAAAAGCGCTAAGTATCGTTGGAAACAACTACGGGATAGCCATCGGGACGCGCTAAAGAGGCAGAAATCTAAAAAAAGCGGACAGGCTACAACCAAAACACGTGAATGGAAATACCAAAAATTGATGGAATTTCTTTTACCGTACATGGCCAACAGAGATAGAGAGTCAAGTTATAAAGAGGATATTTCGTCACCAAATAATGAAAATGACTCTTCGCAAAGCACTCAATATTCATTAAACCAAGATGACTCTTCGCAGAGCACTCAATATTCATTAAACCAAGATGACTCTTCGCAGAGCACTGAACATACACCAAATCAAGCTGACAATCCCAACAATCTTTACGAAATAGCCTCAACTTCAGGCATTTCAACAGATTCGGTCACCCCGTCATCATCAAAGAAGAAAAAAGGCGATGAATTATCAATTTTAATACAAAAACATATGAAAAATCAAGAAGATTTTCGAAAAGAAAGGCAAGAATTAAGAGAACTTTTAAAACCAACGGACTGCGATGATACTGATCATTTTTTTCTTTCAATGGCGAAAACATTTAAAAAATTACCAGATTACATGCAAGTTCCTTTAAAAAGGAAACTTTTTAATATGATTAGCGAAGCCGAAGAATCTTACGTGCTGACGTGGTATAATCAAAATATTGGTTATTCTTCAAGCTCTGGTAGCAGTATAGCAGTAGGTAGTAATATAGCAGGCCAGATGGATTTGCCGCCCCAGCTGGATCCTGAACAACTTGGTTATTCTTCAAGCTCTGGTAGAAATACAAATAAAACAGTGGGCCAGATGGATTTGCCGCCCCAGCTGGATCCTGAACAACTTGGTTATTCTTCAAGCTCTGGTAGCAGTATAGCAGTAGGTAGTAATATAGCAGGCCAGATGGATTTGCCGCCCCAGCTGGATCCTGAACAACTTGGTTATTCTTCAAGCTCTGGTAGAAATACAAATAAAACAGTGGGCCAGATGGATTTGCCGCCCCAGCTGGATCCTGAACAACTTGGTTATTCTTCAAGCTCTGGTAGAAATACAAATAAAACAGTGGGCCAGATGGATTCATCTTTCCAACTGGAAGCTGTACAACCAGCATCTCCGGGAACACAACATTCAGACCTACAAACGCCAAATACTTCAAACAAAGTAGGAACAGAGCCTAATTTGCCATGAAAAAGAGGAACTTGTTGTCTACTTATTTTGCAGATTATGATTACTTTTCAATTAATATGTTTAATAAAGACAAAATTGATTCAAACTATTTTACTTACTTTAAACATACCGCCAATTTTTCCTTGGTGCTGATGCATTCTCTGTAGTGAGTGTCTTCTTTCTTGATAATGTTCTCAATCAAATTGTGTAACTCATAAAAGTTACTTCTAGATACTCGATAAGAATTTTCGAATATTTCATCATCAGCCGTATGAAAAAAGGTAAAGAATTCTCCATGTAATCGATGATATTTAATATGGTTACGTATCCAAAACCTGTGTGTTCTTGTATTGCTCAAAATTATAGAACTAATAAACTCCGTATCTTCTGCTTCCATTTCTTCATCACAAATTGTTAAATATAAAAGTATTTTCTTTTTCCAATTATCCATATTATTATCTATTTTGCGCACTTCTACTTCCAACAAACTCCGTCTATGGACTGGCTGGTACAGTATGCGCAAACCTCGCAACACATCTTTCTCAACACACATTCCTCGCACACTTCCCTCGTACACATCCCTCGCACACATCCCTCGCACACATCCCTCGCACACATCCCGCGCTTGTTTTGTATGCGCAAAAATCTAGCTCCGCTGAGCCGTTTCCACCAGAGCTGTGCTGACCGAGGCAAGGTAAATGAAGCGATCCTATTGGTTCTTTACAAACACATCCCTCGCTATGCATCCTCGCACATCTCTGGTGGAAACGCAGCCTTACTATCCTCGGCTATCTTCAGACCCCCGCCTGACGGCTCGGGCCTCAATAGCGCCTCGGAAGTAATCACCAACTTACCTCGCTTGTACCATAATGAACTATTATTTCAGAAATTGCTTCCATTATTGCATCTGTATCTCCACATGCTTCATCGGTGCCATACATTTTTTCAAAATGAATTTCTTCAGCATCTATGCGCACACACAGTAGTTGGCGGTACAAATAATCTTGGGGCTCTATTCTCTTCTCTAGCTATTAAGCTGTGATAATGCTACTCCAATGTATTGTAATGTCAACATCATAGCCGTTTTTTTTATCTCTTTATAAATCGTATGTTCGTTTGTACTCAAACCACACTAACACATCGTTGTGCGTATGTATGTGCTGATTATGTAATAAAATAAACTCTTTAAATCGCGTTCAGTTATAAAAAAGAATATTTCATTGTTTTTCAATAAAGCCCCCATTTTAGTTCCCCCCGCATAATCCCCCAAAGAATTTGTCCCCCCGAAATTGCCCCCAAGGGCTTAAAATACCCCCAAATTTGGGGGGAATTCCCCCCATCTGGCATCAGTGTCAAAAACAGTCAAATCTGTCAGTTTCACACATCAATCAAACTCACTTTTCCACAGACAATAAATTCTGAATAAATGTTTCATCCTGGGACATCCATTCATTATAAATAGGTTTCTTTATTCTATGTGTTATTCCTAGTTTTAAGGAACATCTGTACCAAATTTAATCTAGGGGGGCAGGTGCGTATTTTCTCGTATACTGTGCTTAAATCGAAAATATTTCTAAGCATAGGTAGACTTACTTTAAATCAATGGTTAAACTGCGCATACTATGGGCCTGAAGAGATTATGAGTTATTTTAGAAAATTAAATGAAGATGAAATAAGTAATAATAATCCCATGTTTTTAATGTTTAACATAAGTAGTGTGCTCGATACATGCGCAATGTGTAGGTACTATGTAGGACTAATATATAAAGAAGAAGTTACATAAGTACAAATAAGTACTTTCGAAAACTGACTGCTCAGTGCTCCACCGGGGTCGGAGCAGCAGTGCCCAGGTTGGTCGCTGTAAAAGTAATCGCGCCAAATTGACGCCTCAAACGTCCAGTGCGAGTGTGGAGCCCCCGTTCAAGATATGGCGCACTTGCTCTCCTGCCCCGCGTGTCCATCCACCTGCACCCTGGAGGACTTGATGGAAGCCTCAAGTAGTTCGGTGGCGGTGGCTACTTTTTGGAAAGACAAAATATGAGAAGCGAATGAAGTGTGGACACGATGAATGAATGAAGTGCTCTGGACTAGTCTACAGGAGCGATAATACTTTAACCTACTTACTCATTTACTACCTAATTATACTTAGGGCCTATTTCACCATCTTCAAGTAACGTTCCGAGTAACTACTCACATGTTTTGTCTTTGTCACTTGATCTATAGTAAGAAAGAGACAAAACTAACTTTACGTGGCGAGTAACTTTACTTGAAGGTCGTGAAATAGGCCCTTATTATTAAAAATAAGTAGGTAGGTAAGTACTTACTTATTAATAGAATGCGCATACTCAAATACTGAGGGATGAAACATACTTAGGTATCTATCACTTTCATTACAGGCGCTTCTGCGATACGAATCGAAAAGAAACGGCTCTTCACTCTGCTGCGAAAATAAAAACACGTCACACGAGTTTTCTTAGATGTAAGTAGTTCAGTCTACTGTAAGTCACAGGAGTCATTGATGAAGAATAGATCATCATCACTCATTACTGCCATCATATCAGGCTCATTAATGACTTCTTTTAGCTCACATACTGGTATGAGCAAACAGGAGTCAGTTTACTGAAACGACACACAAGAAAACTCTGTTATGATGGAAGTGGTTTGCAAGAATGTTGGCAAGTGTCTACAAACCTCCTATTCATGTTTCTATTCATTCTTTATGTCTCGTTACGTTGAGATTCGAGATTTGAGACCAATCATATCCAATTATGATTTTCGTAACAAACCAACTTTGCCGCAAAGTAGCGTACCGTTAAACGGGTTTCATAATAAATAAGTACCCTGTCGAGGGTAGTTTTCAGTTAACAAATAAATTTGCAATATCAATTAGACGCATTATTCAGTTACGGACGAACTGGCCAAGTCGGAGCCTGGCCGCTGCCACTGACCACGCAGTCTAATCGCAATTTCGACAACAGTTTCATTCGCACTTCACCTTTTACCTTCACCTTCATTTCATATTGTCCGTTGGTGTGCTGTGACCGTAGGAAGTTTGCTCGAGAGAGAATATTGGGTCGTTGCACCACAATGGCGGGGAAGCAAAACTGGCGCGCCGGGTGAATCGCAGCCATTACCGTGCCGCGCACCGAACGCATGCGCATTGCGCTGAAATACTTCCGCACAAACCGCGCGAAAAATAAATAAATGTTTGTCAAAATAATATGACTTGCGCCGAAGATTAAAAAATCGTTGAATTGAAAATAAACTTTTAAAGTGCTGTGATATTTTTCGTACGATATTTTTTTTAGTTATTTTAAATTATTGTTTAGTATAAATATTGCGAAGACAATGAAGTATAAGGTAAGTCAATTTTACCAACTTTTTCAAGAGGATATGTATAAATAGGTACATAAGTAAATAAGTCAATAGTTTCAGTGAAAAACCATTGGTAATTTGAATGTATAAGTAGGTACTTACCTACCTATTTTACATTTGTCTGTTATAAGTACCCTCATATTTGCCTGTTTTACCCATCTCCCTAGCAATAAAGGATCGTTTATTGAAACTTAGCCAAAATTCTATAAAACACATTGCAAGATTTGTATCGAATTAAGTAATTAATTTAACACCCCCAGCTTAACAATGAAATCCATGATTATTTACCTTCATTTAGATTAAGGAGTACCTATTAGGTACCTACGTTAATCCGTAAAACGTGTAGTTCACGTAAATAAAAAATCAATAAACAAACAAACAAAAGAAATCATAAATTAGGTAGCAAATAAATTGAGTGTTTATAGTCAACAAAAAAATATATAAAAAGGTTCAAATATAAAAATAATTTTAAGACTTTTCAAAAACAAAGGCCACATCCCGGCAAAACTTGGAACTAAGTACCTAAGTAGGTGTAGAACAAAAATAATTCCGTGAAAAAATAATTCCTTTAAAAAACTCCTAAGTGGACGAGTAACTTTTTGTAAGTACTTTGACACAACAACACAACATTTGAGTACTTACAAAAAAATTATGTTTGCGGATTTTCGAAAAATACCAATTAAGTACTTTAAGTACAACATTTTCCTCGTAAATGCAGTATATACTCAAAAATATTCGATCTCTTAATGTAACTTGTTTCGTACAAATTACAATATCAGTAAGTAACACGAGAAACATTTTGATATTCCCATAAATATTGTTATAACTGCCCACCGATATCATCATGAGATTTGTATTGTCCTTTATTATTCATTTCCACGAGACTATTCAGCGTTTCGTGGTGGGTATTACCAAACAAATATAATTATATAAACATGTTATTGCTCACTGTTCGTGCGTTTGTTTGTCTGTTTAGTTTTTACAATAAATTTGAGATTTTGTGATAATTTGAACTAGAAAAACTTTGATTGAAAACGATTATGAAAACTTAGTACTTACCTACCTACCTATTAAGTATTTTGAGTGAACTAGGTCTGTCTTGTCTTGAGTACCTATATAAGTACTTATGTCTACTTGCAACTGGAAAGTCAATTAGGACCTCTCTAGTAAGGGCCCTCTGAGTACTTATGCTGTGTTATATATTGATATATTTGATTTACACGAACACTACACATTGAAATAAAACACTTAAACGGATTTTTGTCGTGGTTGTATTTTGTTTTACATTTTCTTTTAACAAAATACAACCACGACAAAAATCCGTTTAAGTGTTTTATTTCTATGCTGTGTTATTTTTGGTTAGACTTTTAAGAACTCTAACAACCTGTAAATAATAGAATCTAAGATGATGACCGTACCGAGTACGACAACCGGGACCGTAAACTATGTATCTATTTTGGTATATCTATTTTGGGATAGGTAACTGTAACAAACTCACAAAAGGAGATTTAAAATTGACCAATAAATTACTTAAAAAAGACAATTTTATGCACTACAGCCGGGCATCTTCATTGACATGTCTGTGATATCTCTTCATTATACACTTTACGAAAACTATTCGGAAATGTGAAAATGGAAATGAAATATTTTATGATTTTCTGACTGTTTTTCCCATGCTACCAAGAAAAGATGTTTAGTTAAGAATCGACAAAATGTAGTGTTTTACTTAGGTATATTATTTGAGGCATGCTACATATAATGTAACTAGCTGTGCCCCGCGGTTTCACCCGCGTAGTTCCTGCTCCCGTGAGAATACATGGCTCGTAGTATCATACAATCTCGACACAATTCACCATCGTGTGTTAAAAAATTAAGTAACAGCGCCATCTATTGGTAGGATTTGTGACTACAAAAAGTTACAATAAAACATACGATTACTTATACACAATCCCATGGGAATTTCGGGATAAAAAGTATCCTATCTGTTATTCCTAGTTATAAGGAACATCTGTACCAAATTTAATCAAAATCGATGCAGTAGTTTTTGCGTGAAAGTGGAACAAACATCCAAACATACAAACTTTCGCATTTATAATATTAGTAGGATTTAAAATGCAAATAGTAGTGTCTGAGTGATTGCGGAAAACTGACCGCTAACAAGTACTTACCTACAATAAAAGGACGGATAATACTTTTTAAAATTTCAATACGACCCATAAAACCAGTTTTACAAAGGTGAGGATAAGTCACAGCTAGCTTAACATATAAATAATTGAAATACAATTTACTTATGTAATGTGAAAGTCGAACCTTTGGTTGCCATGAAAAGGGCGTCGAAAAGCAATCTTGTTCTGTATGTTTGAAAACCAGGGAGAAGCAATTCTTTAGGTATTTGTATACGTTCACTAGCTGTGTTCATTCAATTTGTTTCTTGGCATACCTGTAAATTCATAGCATTTGTATACAGCCTAAGTACCTATATTGTTAAGTATATATATACAATCCAATCCACCTTAAATGAGCTATCCAACACTTGTTAACCCATATAAACGAACTCTTTTAATAGTACAGAAACGTCTGAAACATACCTAAGTATACTAAAAAGTACTGATTATATATTTGTTATTCATTGAATGAATTAATTGATATGGGTTGTGTAAGTTTTGATGATAATGAAATGCATGCAGGGTCTGTTATTAATACGGGCAACTCATTATTAGGAGGTAATAATTATCTAATTTATTAATATCGTATATTATAAAATTAACAGACGCCTGATAAAATAAGTTTATATTTTTTAAACCAGAAGATTAAGATATAAAATAACAATTAAATTTAAAATTTAAAAATCCCCCGACGCTATTACTTTCAAACCCCCATAACTTTAAAACGGGTCAACCGATTTTCATCAAACATGTCTAAGAACACTCGCACGTAAGTCCCCGTAAGTAAGATTTAATACATAAAAACTAAATTAAAATGGGTTCATCCGTTCGGGAGCTATGATGCCACAGACAGACAGATACACACACACACATATACACACACACACACACAGACACGTCAAACTTATAACACCCCTGTTTTTGCGTCGGGGGTTAAAAAGTGTTATTGCGATCCAAAGAGACATTAACAAACATTACGTTACGACAATTCCTTATTTACTTACCCCTACCTGGTTTTTTGAATGTTGAAGAAAACTTTGTACCGTCCTATTTAACTTTAGATGTTTTAGTATGCATAAATCATAATAGGAGAAACCCAAAAGTATAGCTCCATTTGAATAATGTTATTTTGTGTGTGTGATTTTTGACAGTAATGAGATGATATAGTCCAGTATAGAACATCCTTACATCCGTTAGTACCTAAATAAAAAACATAACTGTATCAAATGACAACAAAAAATATACGTCATTTTTTTCTAGATTAAATTATTAATCCTCCAGGTCATAGACCCTAAACGGTGACACCAACAATGATATCTATCTAAAAACTACGGTTATATTTAATCGCGTGATACATAAGGTAGCAAACAACTCTTATGATGACCGAATTTTGATTGTATTGTAATTGGCTGGGTTAACAGTACAATGTAGTAAAAAATCTTGTTAGCATTGACAATTGTTAGTAACGGGACGTTCAGGATTTGTTTGACACCTTGACTAATGGTCAATCATCTGTGACATTATTATGATCATAATCAGACTACAATACTATAATAGTTCTATATATTATAGTGTGTGATACTGTGAAACTAGGTAAGTAAGCGTATCACTACATAGTATAAAATAAAGTCGCTCTGTACCTATGTGTGCTTAGATCTTTAAAACTACGCAACGGATTTTGATGCGGTTTGTTTTAATAAATTAAGTGATTCAGTGGAAAGGTTTTTAGCATAATTTTATCCCCACATTCCTACGGAAACGGGAACTACGCGGGTGAAACCGCGGGACACCGCTAGTAATATTATATTTTATGAGATGTACATAAGTACTCATTATTTTGTAAGTCAGAAATATTTTGCGATTGTTTACATGAGCTAATGAACACGCTAATATCGGGAACGAATTAAAAAGAGAATAAGAGGAGATTTATTAAAATTGTGTAAGTATAAATTATAATCTCACCCCGGTAAATACAATTATTTACGTATGTACCTACACTAGAATTAACTATACATAACGTTACAAGTTATTTAAATTATTATAGGTACCTACTTACCTATATTTATATAGAAATTATGATCCGTTATTCAATTAAACTCAATATTCATAGTTCACGGTCGACATAGTTTGTTATGTTGCTACAAAGACTTCTATATGCTGTCACTCCCGCATTAGGCTCTTTAGCCATGAACAGAAATGTTCTATCACGAATTGTTTAATCACCTGACGCCACCTAAATCATCTTATGTAGATGTATAGGCCAGCGTTTCTCAAAGTGTGCTCCGCGGAACCCTAGGGTTCCGCGAGACTCCTGTAAGGGTTCCGCAAGAATTTCGAAAAAATAAAAACATCTCTTACTGGTCAACCGTACCGAAATTTTCACAATGAACTAACATTGCTTTAATTTTGCCGAGATGTGTGAACTTAAAATAGGGTTCCATCACGTATATCGCTTTCCAAAAGGGTTCCGTTACCAAAAAAGATTGAGAACCGCTGGTATAGGCCAATGATGATGATGATAACAAACATATATTTTTTCGTAATAGTTAAATAATAAGCTGCGCTAAATGTGTATCGCTTTCAACCAAAAAAATAACTCTTGAACTTACACATGTGTTTATGGTTGATCTCAAACTCGTACATTGATAAAATGTAAAAATAATATTAAAACAGTTAAGTTCAGATATACACTTACGAAATTACTTAGCAGTAAAACGCAGGCAAGACTAACTTTAATTTATTTAAATGTACTTATAGATTACTTTGTCATTTAAATAAAGGGCTTAAACTTAAATTGAAGAGCTTAGCATGATGTAACACACTTGTAGGCTTGGCTTTGCCCATCCTTGCATAACGAGAACTCAGACGACTATGTATATGCCTTCTAATTTATAATTTATAGCTGTGCCCCGCGGTTTCACCCGCTTAGTTCCCGATCCCGTGGGAATTTCGGGATAAAACGTAGCCTATGTTCTTTCCCGGACCATAAGCCAAAGACCATGTACCAAAAAAATAAATAAAAAAAATCAAGTCTATCGGTTCAGTAGTTTAGCCGTGAAAAGGTAACAGACAGACAGACAGAGTTACTTTCGCATTTATAATATTAGTTAGGATTTATTACGATTCTCATAGTCCTACGATATACACATCCTACTAATATTAAAAAGCCGAATGTTTGTGAGTGTGGATGTGTGGATGTTTGTTCCTCTTTCACGCAAAATCTACTGAATAGATTTTAATGAAATTTGGTACAGATGTTCGTCATGCCTAGGAATAGCACATGGGATACTTTTTATGCCAAAATGGGATAAGGTTCCACGCGGGTAAAACCGCAGGGCACAGCTAGTCTCTATAAATTATAAAACAGCTTTGTTCGTATTATAATGATTAAGCTGCAAGTATTATTTGCTTAAAATCTATGATTTTTATAGTGCTGAAAAGCTTGCGAGCCCCCACTAAGCTTAGCTAGCAGCTAGCTTAACTCTTTCTAGCTAGTCTAATTATTACATATATCATACATAACAAAGCGATGCGTCTTACAACCACTCAGACTGAGATAAAGCCTCTTTTAATTTTATTCATCCTGTGCGTCATCTCCAATCCAATCATCATTCTGCCGTATCACATTAATGATTAAACACTACCATACTTCTTCCGTATCTTTCCCATTCTCGGCGTAGAGTCATAAATCTCAAGACACGACACGACAACGATTCTTAATAATCGTATTATGTTTATCACACCACTTTAGATGTGTTTACTTTATTTCCCATAGCGTTAATGAGCTGAATATCGTGTGATGCTCCTATGAATAATGCATAGTATAGTCCTAGGATGCTCGTACATTGTGGATAATTAAGTTGCATAGTTTGTGGGTGTTTAATGCTTGTTGATAGTGTTTCAATGTGTTGAGTAAAGCTTATAGTTTGCTTTGTAAATATACTTAGGTAAAAACATTTCGTTTAAGTTTATTGCAATTTTTAAGGTTAACATCAGAATATACTTAACGGATTTACAATTTATTTACTTTGAAATTTATTGTATAATTAATAACAGTTAAAGTATACTATGTATAGTACTTGCTTGACATAAAAGTTTAGGTACATTCAAATGTTCTATTTCGAATAATGCAACCCATTAAAAACACCTTGATATACTACATGCATGTAATTATTTGACTCCTCAATATAGAACCTTACCCTTTGCTATTCGCTGTGTAGTCAGTTTTCGGATATCTGAATATTTCTTCGGTCGTGAGTTTCTGAATACATACTTTAAATATTTCTGAATACATACCTACATGTATTACTTTACATACAAAATTTTGAATCCATCCGTGATGGATGATGCTCTTTAAATTCGATTCATATTCAATTGTTATTATTGTCAATAGTTTACTAACAATAGCTCGTAGTACGCTTTCTCCCCAAAGGCAACAAAAACATTACGTCTGCTAAACCTCCACTTATAAGGAGCCTGTTACGTCACATACCGGTGTTATGATTGATGAGTTCGATTCCGGGTTGAGGCGTTATTGATGTAAATCCTTTGCAATTAATTTTAAAGAGAAAGTCTTGAAACAATGTCTTGCGTTGATTGTGGGCAGATAAATACGTTTTAACTAATTGTTAGTTCAGTGTTGCTCTAATACAGTTCTTGACAATCTGTTCAATAGATCTTTTATGTGCAAGTCCAAAAAGATTAAGTTTGTTTTTAAAATTCACAACAGGTTCGGCTATTGTGTGTTTTTGCAACAGGCTACAGGCTATAATATACAGACTTAAAAGACGAATCTAATCAAGCAATTACTGATTAATCGAACTACTTATCTAAGGGTTTGACAATTAATTTAAATCACTTTGTAATACATAGATTTAGTTACGTTCATACATATTTGTCACCAGTTTCGACTCAAAATTATTCCGTGACAGCCTGCGGTTTCCTATCTGGTAATCCGACCAATAATTTGGAGAAATTGGCATAGAAACAACGATCGAATGTAAAAATAATGGGGATTGCGCAACCATGGTGTCTTAATGTAATGGTTTGTAATGGCGCAAGTTTGGAGGTCATTATCTATTAGAGATTGAAATTATGAAGTAAAACCGAAAGCTGAACAGGGCTTAGTAATCATATTACAGAGGAAATATCGACAGAAGTCATTCTGAATTTTATTTGATCACCGATACGCATTAGACAAGCGCAATGATTACTATTACTTCTAGGTACCTAATACTTCAGTGAGAGAGCGACATTTGCCTTTCAGTAGGATCTTCAAAGTACAAGTCGAATTGTACTAGGACTTACTTGTTATTTTTGTCATAAGTATATCAATGGACCTATCACAAAGGCTGGGTATTATTAAAAATGATCTATACATGTTACATATTAGACCTGCATCTAGGCTTAAAGGTTAGTCAGCCAGCAACACAATAGCAAACTAATTGTGCCTACTCCGAAGCGAAAGTTAGTCTAACCTAAGGAACAAAAAATAGGCATATTCTCTCACGGATCAAGTGAAATCTAACTAAAATTTAAAATGTGTCTCACGATGTGTCGTAACGTATGGTTCAATTCCATTTACGCAAAACTACTTAGACAGCAATTTGAAGCGCCACAATGCATATCGTTGACATTACATTACATAATAGTTATTATAATTGTATCTTATTGAAATACTACTTTCTTTTACAAATAATTGTGTATTGTGAATCTTATGTTGTATAATGGATACATATTATACATTTTGTATACATACACTGGGGACATATACAGCCTAATAAGCCAATGAGTCTAGTCTAGACAGTTTGATAGCATAATATGTATTACGTTCAGATGTTTGAAGTAGAAAACATTAATTTACTTTTGAATTAAATCCAATTTAGAGGATATAGGGAGGAGTAACATGGTGCGAATTGGGTTATGCAGGTAACTTTACAGTACTTAGTTGGTAATAATTTATAGGTGTATTGATATCTTTGATTTACACGAACACTACACATTGAAATAAAACACTTAAACGGATTTTTGTCGTGGTTGTATTTTGTTTTACATTTTCTGACATTAAAATTATATTCAAAATATTGAAGGTAGTAAACTTTTTACATTACTTTGTACAGACGTCTTCCATCTTAGTCTTCTGTAATCACGGGTTCTGTAAAGAATCCGAAACGTCAGAAAATGTAAAACAAAATACAACCACGACAAAAATCCGTTTAAGTGTTTTATTTCAATTTATAGGTGGTTAGTAAAAGTTGTCAGTTCATTCCAAGTTTTTTTAATTTAGTAAATAAATAATAATAGTTAAACATTACAAGGATAACATAGTAAGGTAACTGATCCATTGAAATGTTACATTTTTTAGGCCTTACCTTGCGTTTCTTAGAGGACGCAATTTTATTTTTTTGACGTGTAGGGGGGGTAAGTGTAAAGCTAAAATCAAGTTTGTGGGGTCGCCACCCTTGTCCCACGGCCGCCATCTTGAAAATAGGGGTTGAAACGGTTTTTACGATATATCTCTTAAACTAATTATCTGATAAAAAAAAAATTAACGTTTTTTGTTGCAAATTAAATTCTCTATAACTTTTGTCCAGTAATTTTTGTCGTAAAACTATAAATAAAAAAGCTACAAGTGAAAATGTACAGAAATTCGAGAAAAAAATTACCGAGAATGCTGTCCAGGTAGAAAATACCCAAGCGACCATTAGGGAACAAAAGAAAAGCTGCTATTATTATTATCATTATTTCTAACCTCTCTTACTGTACTATTCTTTTTTTGAAGTGAAAACTTCTTTAGCGGCGCTGAGCACTTTTTTTTGTATGGGTAAAAACTTTCAAACACGCGTCAGGGTCACGTGATGCTGATCGAAAAAGCGTACGATCGAGGGGAAGGGAGAGGAACTAGTATCTCCCACTCTTTCTACCGTGCCTGAGTGTGCTGCAGCGGTATCCTCGTAACAAATGTCATTGTGACATTGCCTCCAGACTCTACCTCGTGGGTGGTGAGGAAAAGAGTCAATAATTAATTAATAATAACATTGCAAAATTACTAATTAAAAGAATTATAATAACAAAATAAAAAAATAAAAAACTGATGACACATTATTAGTACCCACGTATAAAATATGTATAGTTAAGAGTACTGAAAAATAGTACTCACTTCGGAGCGCTGTAAAACCTTAGCTATTGACTTAATGAAAAAATGTTGCATATAAAAGTTGTCGAAAAAACGATCTGCAAAAATGGTCTGATATCGTTTTTTCGTAAAATGATAAAAAAAAGTTATATCGAAAAATATATTTTTTTTCTCGAATTTCTGAACATTTTCACTTATAACTTTTTTATTTATAAATTACTGGACCAAAGTTATAGAGAATTAAATTTGCAACAAAAAACGTTAAAAAAAATTTTTTATCAGATAAATAGTTTAAGAGATATATCGTAAAAACCGTTTCAACCCCTATTTTCAAGATGGCGGCCGTGGGACAAGGGTGGCGACCCCACAAACTTGATTTTAGCTTTACACTTACCCCCCCTACACATCAAAAAAATAAAATTGCGTCCTCTAAGAAACGCAACCCCAAATGTAACTTTTCAATGGATCAAACAGTTTATGGTTGAACCGTTGCCTTCAAAATTAAAACAAAAACTGTCGTAAGATACCGTCAGATTAACGGTATAGGAAAATAGTCTTACAAATATTTAGGATGGTTGATTGCACATGGTGTTTGCATTATGGCCTCGAACTGAAATACTGGAAACAACCGTTCGGTGGCAATCAAGGCTTTACAAATACTTGTCTTAATGGTAATAATCGTGACTTGAAGTGAATCTTCTTGTTGCAATGTGGTAAAATATAAATTATGTTCCTATGTCTAGTTGTATTCAAATACTACAGCGTTGTTATTTATCGTAGATACCGTATACCGTATTATGATAAATATTATAGCTTTTCTTGATTTCTTTACTAGCTTTTTGAAAACATAAATATAAACATAAATATTACATATAATATTATAAAAGTAGTAGGGTATATTAATAGTACATTTAGAGCTATATGTCTGATGGGACTATGGGGCCCAGTTGTGACCATAGGATCCTCGTTGATCTCCCTAAGATGATTCTTAGGGAGAGTACCTACTCTCCCTAAGAATTGTTTTAAACGAAACGAGGTTTGGATGATTCCAAGCCTATCACACGTTCAAGCATCAATTTATATAATGAAAAGTATTTATTTATCAACTTATCTTAATCTTGAAGGTCTGTTAACTATTTATTCTTCAATGTTAACAATTATTTAACTCAGAGCTTAGTTTTTAAACACATCGTCATTTAGTGTCACGCGAATCGATCAATACAAACGACAATTAAATACTCAATGTCATTGTTTTAGTTAAAAAATATGCAACTGCATGTAACTGTTAGTTTGGCCTACCTTCGCGTGGCCTTTCGAGTAGGTTTTGATGTAATTTTCCGTTATCTATGCGTTTTTGATGTAAAGTTACAATACTTTTCATGTGTGTATGATATGACATTACCTACGATAACTTAAGTAGATTGTCGGTACGAAGTATGTAAATCTAAAATATATATTACTTACATATTATATTATAGCAGCGCCCCGCGGTTTCACCCTCGTAAATATAATATAGCCTATGACACTCCGGGATAATGTGGCTTTCCAATAGTGAAAGATTTTTTTAAATCGGACCAGTAGTTTCGGAGCCTATTCGTTACAAACAAACAATCAAATCTTTCCTCTTTATAATATTAGTTTAGATACCGTCAAGTGCAAAATTTTCAGGGAGAAGGCCGTCGTTACTGCAGTGGCTACTAAGATGCCGATATTATTAAAATTTACTTTGTGATGTGGTTATTAAACGCGATGACGATGACAATATAACAGTAAATGACACAGCGGAAAATTCTAGCTCATATTCCAAGTTTTTTTATAAGTATTTTACTAGCGGCGCCACGCGGTTTCACCCGCGTAGTTCCCGTTCCCGTAGGAATATGGAGATAAAATGAAACCTTCCCACTGAATCACTCTATCTATTAAAACAAACCGCATCAAAATCCGTTGCGTAGTTTTAAAGATCTAAGCATACATAGGGACAGAGAAAGCGACTTTGTTTTATACTATGTAGTGATGATAAATAGAACCTAATTAGTATAATAATAGTAATTTTTGTATTATGGTTTTGTTAAAGTAGGCAAATATAATAAGAAAAACATTTACAATAGGATGCGTAAAATGCATGCGTATTTACAATTTCTTAACGTCTTGTTTACAATACATTCATTACCGTGTACCTATGTATGTATTGTACAATATAGTACTACTAGCAGCAATCCCAATCCCACGGGAAATTCGGGATAAATAGTATCATAATGTGTTATTCCTAGTTATAAGGAACATATGTACCATATTAAATCTAAATCGATACAGTAGTTTTTACGTGAAAGAGTAACACAAGCTTACAAATATATAAACTTTCGCATTTATACCTAATATACTAGTAAGATTACGAACGATTATATACATACATCATTGAGTGTTCAATATAGTTTTTATAGTTATAATGGTTATTAGCAGTCAGTCCAACAGTTCATTTGTGATCATGGCGCTTGCAACGGCGTCGAAATATCGGAAACTCGAAACAAATAATATACATGGTAAATATCCCGTTAATTATAATATTATTGAGTGTTGTTAAATTAAAAACTTTTCGACAAACCTTAGTTACTACGACAGTGACTCGTAACCCTGAGTAAGTGCTTTCGATTTTAGATACCTATAACTGCTTAGATCATACTGCTTGATACAACTCTTCACTATTTAAGAAAATGTTACTCTATTAATAGTTTTTATAGTTATTTATGGTACAAGCGAGGTAAGTTGGTGATTACTTCCGAGGCGCTATTGAGGCCCGAGCCGGTCAGGCGAGGGTCTGAAGATAGCCGAGGATAGTAATCATCAATACACGCGTGTACCATACAACGTTTTTCAACACATTTGCGAAGAAATTATCATTTTTCGCTAATAAATAAACAGTTTTTTTATTCGCGCGCATCCAACACAACAATGGTGATCGGCCATAGATTAAAAGAAAATACATATTAAATAAAAAAAATCGAATGAATGAATGAATGGAATCGACCATAGACCTACCAAAAGTAAGGCAACATAGTTGAAGTTTGTTTTTAAAATGTATGGACACGATTTTTTTTGGTATCGAAACTTATTTAAAACTAAACAATTAAAAAAAAACTATAACTCACTAGTGAATCAAGGGTGTCATTATTCAACTGTTTTTGCACAAATAAGAGCCCCTTTATGAGCAAGTGTGTTGAAAAAATATTAATTCCATGATGGAATGAATGATGGTTGACGATGTTTTTCCTGATGATGTTTTTCTAATCCATTTTCAGTCATGATACAGACAGAGTTAGTTTCGTATCTACCTAGACTAATATTATACTGACTGATATTAGTCTAGGTAGATAGTATAATATTAGTCTAGGTAGATACGAAACTAACTCTGTCTGTATCATGACTGAAAATGGATTAGAAAAACATCATGATGAAGAGATTGTTCGCGTTTATCATAGGAACATCTAATGACTGAAAAAATATTTCTGTACAAGTATAGAAATAGCGTCTTTACTGAAGAATGCAAGACCATATATCAACGCGACTGAAATCGCGGGGCACAGCTATTTTAGTTTATAATGTTAGTTCGATTACACGTAATCAGGTGTTAAATTAATTAGAACAGTATATTTATCTATTGATAACGTTGTGAAACTATCGGCGACTGTTTCAGAACAGATTACAACATTTTATTTGTTAGTTTTATTCGCGATTGTCATTTTGCAACTGCGCAAAGTTTCACTGTTTTATAATGTCCATAAAATGTCTTATATGTAACCATTGTAAATAGATATTATATGATACATTTTATATAATAATTTTATTGTAAATTCAAAAGTTTTTCCTTATTGTTGGTTGTTGTTAATTATGATTGTAGTTGACATTTTTACGAACTACGAAACGATGGAGAAAGAATATGCGTTTGTAGTGAAAGGTTGTTTATATGTTCAAATTAATGTATTTATTTATATTCGCTGTGCCTTACGGTATTGTTGTGTTGATGCGGCCATCATTACATAGTATAAAACAAAGTCGCTTTCTCTGTCCCTATGTCCTTATGTCCCTATGTATGCTTAAATCTTTAAAACTACGCAACGGATTTTGATGCGGTTTTCAGGAATAGATAGAGTAATTCAAGAGAAAGGTTTTTAGCATTTATCCCCACACTCCCACGGGATCGGGTACGAGGCGGGTAAAATCGCAGCTAACTGTGCCCTGCGATTTTACCCGCCTCAATATTTATCATACTAAGTAAAATATTTTTTCAAATCGGATTGATAGTTCTTGGGGATAGTGAATTCAAAACATGTCTACTATCTGTCTTCTTTATAACATGAGTAATTTTATGCACGTACGGCCTGTTACAATTTAATTAATGTTAGATAACAAATACCTAAAAAAATAAAAAATATTTTTATACATAAAAATGTATTACGATTTAGATGTATTCGTGTAGTATAGTATTGTTTTTCCGTGATCTATCTCCGTACGAATATATCTCAAATTTGTACGTCATTGTTTTTGTACAAAGAACAATTGTATAATTGTTACAACAGTATCATCGTATCGTATCGTAAACTCGATGTCTCATAATGGACGTGTGTTGTCATACTATTTGTTGTCCTAATCTAATGTTCGTATGAAAAACTTGATAATAAATATTGATAGGTATATTTTACATATGATTTTGAAACTCTTTAAAATGCAAGTTTTAGTTTAGTTAAATGGTAAAAATCAGTATCAGTCTATAAGAACCATGATTCTGGATAAAAACAATATAAGTATCTTATATGTATTTGTTACATAAACTCATCATAGACTGTTTACATTACCTTGATATATATTTATGGAAAAATTTATGGTACATATATTTATGGTACATTTACGCAAAAACTACAATATCTACAGTTTTGATATAGTTATTTCAATCTAATAGATATGCATAAAATCGTTAAAATATCTTGCAAGCCCCCCACAAAGTCATTCTACCAAGTTTATTAATAATCTCATTTTCCACCTTGAAATCTTCATTTATTGGTACTTTATTATGTCTAATCTAATGCACTGTAAGTGAACCGTGTCTGTTTGTGTGCAGGTCAAGGATGCCGACGAGGAGAGTCAGCGCTCGGGGAAACCGGTAGACACCGCCAGCTTGGAGGAGAAACTGTGAGTGTTTTTTATAGACTTCTGTTGAGATTATGTATTTATAACAAACTAGCAGCGCCCCGCGGTTTCACACGCGTAGTTCCCGTTCCCGTCGGAATTTCGGGATAAAACATAGCCTATGTTCTTCCCCGGATCATAAGCTGTTCCGAATTTCAAGTCAATCGGTTCAGTAGTTTAGCCGTGAAAAGATAACAGACAGAAAGAGGTAGTTCGCATTTATAATATTAGTAAGAATAAGGATTTTGTTCTGCCAAAGTTAAAGTTAAAAGAAGAATAATAAACATAAAACTGACTTTTAGACAATCTGTGGTCTTTAATAAAATGTGTATCGCAAATTGTCCAGTTTGAAAGTACCTATATCTTACGGAGCTAGAAATGTTCAATTACAGAAACTACCCGCTCACTACAATACTACACATATCTGACTTAATACTCGTATACTACTCTTACAATATACAATAACACATGCATCTCGAGTCTCGGTATAACAAATGATAAAATATTTTCATATCAGTACCCCCCGGCATATAAAAACATTAATTAAATCTTGAAAGCGAGTTCATCGAAAGTAGTTATTAAAATCATAATATTTTAATAAAATATCGATATGAATCTAAAACAATGAAAAAACTATCTAATCTCTGTAACTTGTATAAAATTCCCGAGACGCCTTTTTCTTGGTTACTAAGTAAGTATAGAAACATCTGTACTAAATTACACCTATTAATTTATTGATCTGTACGTTTCAAAACCCACACAAATAGAAATTCCTCTCTTGGCATATTAGTTTCGACTTGTGACTAGTTCTATACATACATACTGAAATTAATGAACAAGAGTTGTGATATAACATAACATAATCATTCACTACATCATCTCATTATAGTAACTGACCCCTAACTAAGTTCGTAACTCGTATCTAGAGTACCAGAGACTACGCACACACTCATTCACACACACACACCCAGACCGAGATAAACAGAATATGTATTTAGTTGGTACTGGGAGACAGTTCACACTTCCAATGATAATGTTTCGTCACAGCATCAGTTGCGAGTTGTGATATTAATTGGGTTACAGCAATAATACATTACATAATAGGCACCTACTACAAAGTGCAAAGACTGCTTTATGATTATGTATGTGTGTGACTTAATAAAGGAAGGAAAAGACAATTTGAAATTAATTTACGTCATTCTGATACAAATTATATTTGAAAAAAGAAAAACACTTAAGTATTTTTATATTCGTAACTTATTCTCGGTTCATTTTATAGTATACTAGCGGCGCCCCGCGGTTTCACCCGCGTAGTTACCGTTCCCGTGGGAATATGGGGATAAAATTATGCTAAAAAACCTTCCCACTGAAACACTCTATCTATTGAAACAAACCGCATCAAAATCCGTTGCGTAGTTTTAAAGATCTAAGCATACATATGGACATAGGGACAGAGAAAGCGACTTTGTTTTATACTATGTAGTGATTATAGATATTAAATCAAACTTTAACTCCCTCACAGGGAATACAAATTAAAACCGACCCTAACTATAAAAGGTATAACAAGTTGGAAAAAGAAAACCACTTAAAAAGAATTCCTTAAGAGTAATCCACATTCGATAAACGTAATAAAATAAATTCTGCTTAAAACTTGAATATTTAGAACTTATTTTTGTTTAGGACGTTTTTTAGTCAATGCGTAAGAAATTACCAGAAAATTAGATCTATTTATAGTTTGTTTGCCGAAAAATCAATAAAGCATTTGTTTAATGTTTCAAAACATTAGAAGATGTTCTAATGTTTTGAAACATTAAACAAACGCTGAACTAAGTTTGAACAAAATTGTCGAATTTAGCTCAAACATCATTTCAATAGACTAGTGAAGCATGAATAACGTGATACTGAAATCTTAGTATCAACACTCAGTCTAGATTATATAAATGATTAAATAATAGAATAGAATTTCAGAATTGTATTCACTCCTTTAACCGTGAGAACTTAGTTTGATTTAACTTTACTTTTGTCACTATGGTTTCATGTGTTAAAGATAATAATTGTATTGGTCTAAACATTAACGCAATAATTATATTTGTTTTCTTCTTATAAATGAACTAGCGGCGCCCCGCGGTTTCACCCGAGTAGTTCCCGTTCCCATATGAATATGGAGATAAAATTATACTAAAAACCTTCCCACTGAATCACTCTATCTATTAAAACAAACCGCATCAAAATCCGTTGCGTAGATTTAAATATCTAAGCATACATAGAGACAGAGAAAGCGACTTTGTTTTATACTATGTAGTGGTAGCTAATGATATTGTAATCGTTATAGCTGATTTGTAATATCACAAAACACATTACAAACTGACAGAGAGACAGTATTAATTGTTTGTAAGTAATATCACCAAATGAAGGAAGAAAAACTGTCTGAGACGGTATCTATGTACCTCTAACAGTACTTGTTTTGTATCTTAGGCTTCAGTTTTACTTATTGTACAACTATTAGTTATAGATGTAGCAATACAGAAAATTATTCTTCTAATCTTGAAAACTTCATTACCCAAGGTCTTGTTAACATTTCCTAAGGCAGTATTATACTTTCGTATAGGACATATGAAAATCGGTACAAAGACGCTAAGGGCCTATTTCACCATCTTCAAGTATCGTTCCGAGTAGCTACTAACATGTTTTGTCTTTGTCACTTGATATAAAGTAAGAAAGAGACAAAACTACCTTTACTTGAAGATCGTGAAATAGGCCCTAAGTTTTTAACTCCAGCACATTTGTAGACTACCGTCTCTATGAAATAACACTCCACAATAGCAGAAACATCTACAACAATTTACTTTATAATTACTTTCATAATGACAAGAACAATGAAACTGTTTTTAATTACTGCAAAAAGTCCATTATAAAATATAACTATTGCGAAGTAACATTAAAATAATAAAATGTTATGTTTAATACAGTTTTGTACGGATAAATTACTCTATTTGATATTTTGGAATATTTTATGTCGCTATTTATATACGCAATTATGCAATACTTGCGGGGTATCACGGTTTCACCCTCGTAGTTACCGTTCCCGCTGGAATACAGGGATAAATTATAGCCAAATTACTCAGGGTGAATGTAGCTTTCTAATGGTGAAAGAATTTTTAAAATCGGTTCAGTAGTTTCGGAGTCTATTCGTTACAAACATGCCAACCTAAGCTCTTTATAATAGTGGTGTAGAGATGTTGACCGCTACTTTTTATCTGACACTTGTTATGTCCCACAGCTTTACGTGCCTTATATTAAGTAATATTGTCTCTTGGAAATACAAAACCATTTGTGACTAAATCGACATTTTATTCTCCAAAATATATACCTACAAACGCCTACAACTTTAGACCGACAAAACCAAATTTTATAAGTACATAGTTATTGTTTGTTCTGTGTGTCTGTGTTCTTTACTATAGGTAGGACAAGGTTTGAGTAAAAGAAAACTTTGGAAATCCACACAAATTGAAGCCATGTGAAGCCGAGGTAAACGACTAGTTATTATCATCATGATTGACTAGCACAAGACGAACAAACAAACAGATATTTGCAGTTTTGTAATAGTACTCATCACAGTCTTAAAGACAACGAGAATTGCTAATTTTTCCTTATTAATTATTCAAATGGAATATTTATTGACCATAGAATTAATTTCATCTGTTTGAAACTATTTATTTACTATTCAATTCATAGTTTGTGTTTCTTCAACAAGGCTTGACCTAATTTGATGACTTTTGTTAAAAAATACGTAATTTGTCGGAGTTATCAGATTTACAAGCTGTGCCCCACGGTTTTACCCGCGCGGAACCTTATCCTGTGGGAATTTTGGGATAAAAGTCTATCCTATGTGTTATTCCTGTTATAAGGGATATATTATAACAGGAATTTATACTGTATAAATTTCCTAATTTCCTAACTTTTCCTAACTAATATAAATGCGAAAGTAACTCTGTCTGTTACCTTTTCACGGCTAAACTACTGAACCGATTGACTTGGTACAGGGGTGGCTCGTGGTTCGAGGAAGGACATTGGCTATGTTTTATCCCGAAATTCCCACGGGATCGGGAACTACGCGGGTGAAACCGCGGGGCATAGCTAGTTTCATATAAATCGCTCCAGCTGTTTAGACTCAAAGACTACACTCACAAACTTTCGCCTTTCTAATATTAATTTAAGAATAAGACCATTTGCTAGAAACCTATATTAATTTTATACTATCTTCAGAACGTCTCCGTAACCTCAGTAAATAGACATAATTAGGACAATTCATTATTATAAGCATTGATATAAATGTTACTATTACGAGTATGTTAATATTTAATAGTTACAATTTGCATACAAATCGCTTATTATATGAGAATCCTATCTCACGTAAGTATACAACTAGCGGCGCCCCGCGGTTTCACCCGCGTAGTTCCCGTTCCCGTAAGAATATAGGGATAAAATTATGCTTAAAACCTTTCCATTGAATCACTCTATCTATTAAAATAAACCGCACAAAATCCGTTGCGTAGTTTTAAAGATCTAAACATACATACGGACATAAGGACATAAGGACAGAGAAGAGCGACTTTGTTTTATACTATATAGTGATAGTGATGTAATACCTAGGTACATCATTGTACATAATAAACAAATTATTTAAGGAAAATAGCCAAAACTGTATTAGGTTCATGTTTTACATCAGAAATCCTAATGTACTTTCAAATTATAATAAAATGTTTATGTATTCGAGGCGATATTTATCAAACACCAGCGCCTTAGTTTTAAGATTCATAAAAGTATTATGACTTCCTGCGGTTCAAAAAGCCCTTATATCATTTTAAATAAAAATATATACATAAAACCTGACACACCGTAATTCATGAGCTTCGATGTGATATAAATTATATGCATCATGTCGCCAAATAAATTTAAAGTCCCGTTACACAAAAACGAAAACAAAAAATACGAAAATAAGAAGTCAGTATTAAATTCATAAGTTTATTGAACCAAAGCAGAGTGTTATGTTATGTTCACATTTTTATGCGTTTATTTTGGTTGTATTGCACTCACATATTATATACATACTTGTGTAATATGTATTAGGGTTAGGGTAACCATTCTTTAAGATTGAAATAAAATACTTAAACGGATTTTTGTCGTGGTTGAATTTTGATTTACATTTTCTGACGTTTCGGATTCTTTACAGAGAAAATGTAAATCAAAATACAACCACGACAAAAATCCGTTTAAGTGTTTTATTTCAATGTGTAGTGTTCGTGTAAATCAAAGACATCAATACATTCTTTAAGAGTTTGTTGCTTTTTATTTTTTTGAGATGAGTATAATATTTAATGGCTATATATTTTAATATTTGATAATTAGCTACGATTATTTACTGGAATGTATAGATAATGATGTAACTGTATCTTTGTAAATAGAAAACTACTACTCCATTTAAGTTGAAATTACACTTAAGTACTAAATTTTGGAATTGTGTTTTTAGTAATGAAAAAATACTTGTGTTTTAGTGACGATACAATTTAATTATAAGCATGACGAGATTATATACACAATGTTGGTTTCTGAGGGAAATTGCTCATAATTTAAACAGAATAGTCGTGAAAATTTAGATTTCCTAAGAACTTGCTTTGGAAGGCACACGGTTTTAGTGCTAACATTGTCGGCAATCTACTTCCTTACTAGTACAGTCAGCGTCAGACAAAAGCTACGTATTTAGTTTTATAATTATGCATCAAATATAAAAAAGAGTATACTATGACGAAATTGAGATGGAATTTTATACACCTTTGTTACCTGCCAAAGCCACCGCTGCCTCAGCTTCATGGGTGGGGATTATTCTTACCTGTACTAGGGACACACATAGAAAAACTTTCAGCTTTTATAAAATAACGAAGGTCAGGCACTCGCGGGCTCTTGGTCCACTACCACCTCACTCCTCCTTGGTAATGCTCACTTTGTTATATAGCTACTACCCAAAGTATCACCCAAGTACACAAAAGCTTGTACATAAAATGTTCATATTTCTATTTATAAAGTAAATAATAGTTGAAACAAGCATAAATTGCGATATCCTTTGTTTTATTCTGTCGCGAACGTTTTGAAACATTGCTTAGTCTGTGGTTGCGGCTGATGAGTAATAAATACAATAAGACCTACCTTTAGTTATGTCTCATCATCAGATCGTTTCATCACCACTGTTATATCTCTTTCTTCAGTATATGGATGATTAGGAACTTTAGTCTATGTACGAATATTAAAATATGTTAGTTACAATGTTTTTATATAAATATTTTATATTTATTTATTTTGTGGGATTGCTAAGCAAGATGATAGAGTGATTTTGAATATGATATAGATATTGATGACTCATTAAAGTTTGCCAAAACAATTTAATTAAAACGTAATTCAAAGAATGGTAATAATGTAAATAGAATAAGGTTCCTTTATTCTTAGAATTGAGCCTTGCAATGACATGATACAGCGATATGCAAATCGACCCTTTAATAAGATTGTCAAAACTGGATGGTATTACTGAGAATAATAATTTATCTTAAAGTTTTTATGTTCAAAAATAAACGGCTTCAGTTACCATAAAAAGAAGGAGTTTTTATATAGCTGTATATTTTTATGTATTTTCTTTCGTGATATCTTATAATTTAATATGATAATCTTTTAATTTAGAGGTGGTTGATAATTATGTATGTTGTTTTATTTATCAAATATTTTTTAACCCCCGACACAAAAAGAGGGGTGTAATAAGTTTGACGTGTCTGTGTGTGTGGGTGTGTATCTGTCTGTCACAGACAGACAGATACACGCTATAGCTCCTGAACGGATGAACCGATTTCAAATTTTTTTTTTTCATCCCACTAGCTCGGATAGTATGTTTTTCATCCCACTAGCTCGGAAAGTATGTTTTTAATCCCCGATATCTGGGGGTAAAAGTCGATTTTAATCTCAAGAGTGGAAAGTATCGGCGTCGCTGTAGGCAGCCCCTGCAGGACCCAACGTATTTTCGATAACTGGGAGTAAAAGTCGTTTTTGCGCTCTAGAGGTTAAAGTAAATTTGAATTTAGACCATCGTGTGCACTAAGTGTGATGACGTTTTGGATTAACAAACTTTTTTTTATTTCAAATTCAAACTCGGAACCTCCTTGGTGTAATTTACATTTTCTGACGTTTCGGATTCTTTACAGAGAAAATGTAAATCAAAATACAACCACGACAAAAATCCGTTTAAGTGTTTTATTTCAATGTGTAGTGTTCGTGTAAATCAAAGACATCAATACATTCTTTAAGAGTTTGTTGCTTTTTATTTTTTTGAGATGAGTATAATATTTAATGGCTATATATTTTAATATTTGATAATTAGCTACGATTATTTACTGGAATGTATAGATAATGATGTAACTGTATCTTTGTAAATAGAAAACTACTACTCCATTTAAGTTGAAATTACACTTAAGTACTAAATTTTGGAATTGTGTTTTTAGTAATGAAAAAATACTTGTGTTTTAGTGACGATACAATTTAATTATAAGCATGACGAGATTATATACACAATGTTGGTTTCTGAGGGAAATTGCTCATAATTTAAACAGAATAGTCGTGAAAATTTAGATTTCCTAAGAACTTGCTTTGGAAGGCACACGGTTTTAGTGCTAACATTGTCGGCAATCTACTTCCTTACTAGTACAGTCAGCGTCAGACAAAAGCTACGTATTTAGTTTTATAATTATGCATCAAATATAAAAAAGAGTATACTATGACGAAATTGAGATGGAATTTTATACACCTTTGTTACCTGCCAAAGCCACCGCTGCCTCAGCTTCATGGGTGGGGATTATTCTTACCTGTACTAGGGACACACATAGAAAAACTTTCAGCTTTTATAAAATAACGAAGGTCAGGCACTCGCGGGCTCTTGGTCCACTACCACCTCACTCCTCCTTGGTAATGCTCACTTTGTTATATAGCTACTACCCAAAGTATCACCCAAGTACACAAAAGCTTGTACATAAAATGTTCATATTTCTATTTATAAAGTAAATAATAGTTGAAACAAGCATAAATTGCGATATCCTTTGTTTTATTCTGTCGCGAACGTTTTGAAACATTGCTTAGTCTGTGGTTGCGGCTGATGAGTAATAAATACAATAAGACCTACCTTTAGTTATGTCTCATCATCAGATCGTTTCATCACCACTGTTATATCTCTTTCTTCAGTATATGGATGATTAGGAACTTTAGTCTATGTACGAATATTAAAATATGTTAGTTACAATGTTTTTATATAAATATTTTATATTTATTTATTTTGTGGGATTGCTAAGCAAGATGATAGAGTGATTTTGAATATGATATAGATATTGATGACTCATTAAAGTTTGCCAAAACAATTTAATTAAAACGTAATTCAAAGAATGGTAATAATGTAAATAGAATAAGGTTCCTTTATTCTTAGAATTGAGCCTTGCAATGACATGATACAGCGATATGCAAATCGACCCTTTAATAAGATTGTCAAAACTGGATGGTATTACTGAGAATAATAATTTATCTTAAAGTTTTTATGTTCAAAAATAAACGGCTTCAGTTACCATAAAAAGAAGGAGTTTTTATATAGCTGTATATTTTTATGTATTTTCTTTCGTGATATCTTATAATTTAATATGATAATCTTTTAATTTAGAGGTGGTTGATAATTATGTATGTTGTTTTATTTATCAAATATTTTTTAACCCCCGACACAAAAAGAGGGGTGTAATAAGTTTGACGTGTCTGTGTGTGTGGGTGTGTATCTGTCTGTCACAGACAGACAGATACACGCTATAGCTCCTGAACGGATGAACCGATTTCAAATTTTTTTTTTTCATCCCACTAGCTCGGATAGTATGTTTTTCATCCCACTAGCTCGGAAAGTATGTTTTTAATCCCCGATATCTGGGGGTAAAAGTCGATTTTAATCTCAAGAGTGGAAAGTATCGGCGTCGCTGTAGGCAGCCCCTGCAGGACCCAACGTATTTTCGATAACTGGGAGTAAAAGTCGTTTTTGCGCTCTAGAGGTTAAAGTAAATTTGAATTTAGACCATCGTGTGCACTAAGTGTGATGACGTTTTGGATTAACAAACTTTTTTTTATTTCAAATTCAAACTCGGAACCTCCTTGGTGTACTTACTTATTTTTTTATTTGCTTTGCGCGTGATATTTTTGCTTTTCACATAATATTGTGATTGTTTTATGTTTTCATTTAGTAATTTGCTCGCTGAGGGGGGATGAAAAATAATGTGTTGCACTCGAGTGCAAACAATTTTTAACCTTGTGCTCCTTTGAGTCCCTCGCTAACGCTCAGGATTCTTATTTTGAATCCCTCGCTGCGCTCGTGATTCAATTTTAGAATCCTTCGCTGGCTCGGTCCTCAACTGGAGCCCCGGTTAAAAAGCAACTTTGCACTCTTGTATAACAAATAACTATTTAATCCTCGATATCTGGGGGTAAAAGTCGATTTTAATCTCAAGAGTGGAAATTATCGGGGTCGCTGTGACAGCCCCTGCAGGACCCAAGGCATTTTCGATAACTAAAAATGAAAATTTTCTCCAGAATCAGAATCATCAGCGATTCACACAACCTACAGACTGACCTGGAACGCCTTGACGAATATTGTGAAATCAATAAACTTGACCTTAACCCAATCAAATGTTCTACTATCACTTTCACCCGCCAAAGGAACATCATCCCGACTTCTTATAAGCTAAAACATCACCCTCTTGAGAAGATGTCGCAAATACGTGACTTAGGTGTTACTCACGATTCTAAGCTCATATTCGATACTCATATCGACAACATTGTAAAAAATGCCGTAAGGGCTCTGGGCTTTGTAATGCGAAATTCAGCATGTTTTTCTAATTGTAAAACCTTAAAAGTCCTTTACTGTGCGTTTGTTAGGAGCAAACTCGAATACGCCTCACAGATCTGGAATCCTTCCTATCAATGCTATATCGATAGATTGGAACGCGTCCAAAAAAAGTTTATGAAGTTCTTGTGTTTCAAGTTAAAAAATCCTTACAACTCTAGTGAATACGAAAAGGCAAGAGGCACCACCTGGTACCTCTATCCATTAGACGCGAAATCTCTGACATTTCATTCATGCTGAATATCATTAATGGTGTTATAGACTGTTCCGATTTATTGTCACTCATACATTTCAATGTTCCCACTAGATCTAGAAGGCATAACCCCCCCATTTTTATGCCTTGCGTATCGACCAACTATAGACAGAATAGCTTTATTTTAAGGGCGAGTACAAATACACATAACGATAACAAATAACTATTATATTAAGGGGTACTTACGTGCAAGTGTTCTTAGACATGCTTGATGAAAATCGGTCGACCCGTTTAAAAGTTATGGGGATTTAAAAGTAATTGTGTTGAAGGTTTTTTAAAATTTAAATTTAATGTTTTTAGCATAGGGGATAATCAAATGTAGTCAAATTGTGTTCTAGCTAGACAGTCCAGGACCAACCCAAACCTAGGACATAGCTAGGAATAACAATTATTAAACCAATTGGCTTGTACTTTGTATAATTAATACTTACAGTTTTTATTATTAGCATAAGTAATACTATTACTTTTTTAAACATAGTAAAACAACGTTATACGTGTCATATAAATATAATATACCGCAAAAGTAACTATAATAAATCCAATATAAATAAATAACAACATTTTCCATGTAAAATATCGGTGCGATACAAAAGACTTCAACGCGCTCATGAGTTTTCTCATAAGTCACATGTAGGTATGTATGTTCTTTTGTTCAATAGTTATGTTTTAAATAACATAACACATATAATTTTGTTTTGGTTTATTAAACCCTTGTTTTGTAAACATACTAACAAATTCCCACAAGAGAGAAACTGTTACAGTCAATACACAAATATTTTCATTTAGATTTTCTTATAAAGTCAGTACATACTCGTTTAATATTTAATTGAATGATTTTGTTATTGTATTCTATTATAAATAAGCATATTTAAATATTTTTATTTAATAAAATATAATATAGTCGGTTTTGGTTTGTTTTACATGAATAGTTATTTGAGCAGACACAACATTTATGATATGACAAATTTCAATAAAAAAAACAATAACAAAAATATTCATTCTCAATTTAGTCATAATAATAAAACGATTAAAACCACAAGAACAAAAGAAATTATAAAATCTGTTCAGGAAGTAAGTATACGAGTATAATAGTAGTATATATACAAGTATATAGTCTTATAAGTACTCGGAAGATAGTCGTATCATCCTCATATGAATAAATTAATATTTTTCTTTATTTAAATCACAATTCGTATCCAACATTTCATCGGAACAATACCTCATACGTTGGCAACACTTACGATAATGTTCATTCCTTTTAATTTCCTCTTTATGCAAATGTACACGTGATTGTAATAAATAAAGAGATTCGTAATTGATTTGTTTTTATAATACTTAATTAATTAATGTTGTAAACATTCTCACACTATATTTAATTAAGTATATAATAGTATTATTTGTTTTAATTATTAATTTATTATTCAGAGTATGTGATATAGTTTGTCTCGGTCTGGGTGTGTGTGTGAATGAGTGTGTGCGTAGTTTCTGATACCCTAGATACAAGCTTCGAGCTTAGTTAGGGGTCAGTTACTATAATGAGATTATGTAGTGAATGATTATGTTATATTATAATATATTTACTTATGTATCTACTATGTGATTTATATTAGATATATATGTATGTTTATCTTGTTCCTTTGAGAAAATTCTGGATATTTCTATCTTTGATATTTGTAGGAATATACTAGATTAGAAGCGCCAGGCGGTCTCACCCGCGTTGTTTACAATTTAGCCCCCTTTCTCCCCCTAGGGAGGGAATTTCTAAAGATCCTCTCTTAGTGGTACCCTACTCCCCCCAATAAACACACGTGCCAAATTTCAGCTCTCTACGAGCAGTAGTTTCGGCTGTGCGTAGTCTGTCAGTTAGTCAGTACATCACTTAATAACGGAAGAGTCGAGAAGATAGACAATATTTTTTTTCTATTCAATATAGAGAGAAGGAATAGAAGAACAGGAGATAGTTTACTATCATGTGTTATAAAGCATCACATGATCAATGTTTACTTATCTAATTAAACCCTAAGGAATTTACGCTGCATTGTTCATTCGTTAAAGTAATTATTTTGCTTCACAGTTTAATAAAATTACAGACACTTTGCCGAAACAAAATCCTTGAAAATTAAATATCCATCCATCTTATTAAAATTCTTATAGATAAGTAAAATGTAGTCAAGAATGCGTAAGATAAAAAAGTAATCATATTTTGAAATTATTAAACTAATTATCTTTACTATAATTAAAGCAATAAAGAAAGCCGCTTTAAATTCTGATATAATCGCAAGAGGCACATGCACAATGCACACATTTTTTTTATACGTAAAAGTTTCGTAAAAGGAGGTGTTAATATCTTCTAAATTATATTTGAGACAGCTGTGATTTCTGATCCACTCTTTTTAGTAAAAGTGTCATACTCATATCATTTAGCCGGTGAAATGAGCTTTCAATTACTGAAAGACTTTTTCAATTCAAAACAGTAGTCCTTAATCAAACTATTAAGTTTACAAGTAAGTAATTTATTTACAACTAGCTGCGGTTTCACCCGCGTAGTTTCCGTTCCCGTACGAATATGGGGATAAAATTTACTTACCTTCCCACTGAATCACTCTATCTATTACTGAAAACCGCATCAAAATCCGTTGCGTAGTTTTAAAGATCTAAGCATACATAGGGACAGAGAAAGTGACTTTGTTTTATACTATGTAGTGATAAGTACTTACCTATATTAGTACTTATCTATCACTATCAAGAGAGTTCAAGCAAGAGTTCTTTGTTATAAACATATAAATATATAAGTACTTAAGTAGTTTGTAAGTAATGTTACATACATTTAACATAAATAATGTATCATCTGTCCCGTGTGTCCGTTGTCGCTGTGTATGGAATGTAAGGACAAAAGCCTTTCTTTGACCACTTGTGAATAAGAATAATGTAATGAATGTTTTTGGCGCACTTTCACATTTTGTTCGGTTACAATAACGTTTTGTTATGTGTCTAGTTTTGGTTCGTGGGAACTAATGAAATTAAGAACATTTGTATCAATACTGATTATTTGCGGTTTTATACAATTCCGTACAATAACTTTAGATTTGATTTGATTTTTTGTTTATAAACTCTCTTTACTAATGTCGCATTAAAATAAGTATAGTGTTGTATTTTTAAGTGTGAGATGTAAAGGGTATTGCGGGTACAGCAATGGCTTTTTTCAGCAAATCATTATTATGACATTGGTTCATTATAATTGACGACCTCGATGGCAGAGTGGTCACCATGCCGGACTGCCATCAGTAAGGTTGCGGGTTCGATTCCCGTGCGGGTGAATATTTGTGTGAACAACAAATTTTGTCTCGGTCTGGGTGTGTGTGTGAATGAGTGTGTGCGTAGTTTCTGATACCCTAGATACAAGTCACGAACTTAGTTAGGGGTCAGTTACTATAATGAGATGACGTAGTGAATGATTATGTTATGTTATTGTAAATAATCATAGAATAACGGCTCAGTTATTTCTACGGTTTGACACAGCAGTCATATACTTTCATATTTCACACATTTATTTATAACCATCATACAAAATTAAACTAAATTAAAAACGCAATAAAAGCAATGAGTCAGTGTTTTCATGTAACAGCGTATCTTTACGATCTCGCGATCTGATTCCAGTACCACCTTGACACGAGCCGTTGAATAGCCGTCAATCAGACTGTGATTGTACATCAATTGTGAGCTGAATGCCACTGGCATAACATAATCATGGCGGCACATTTACTGATGTGGTTAGGATTAGATTAGTTTGTTTTGTTGATAGTTTTATTTTTATTATCTCAAAATTAATTTTATGAATATACTCATAGCACTATTAATATCTCTACATACATAATCTATATTTTCCTTTGTCATGGCATCACGGCTAAACTACTGAACCGATAGATTTGAAATTTGGTACATGTGTAGCTTATGATCCGAAGAAGAACATGTTTTATCCTAAAACTCCCACGGGATCGAGAACTACGCGGGGAAAACCGCGGGGCACAGCTAGTACTAAATATAACATGATATAAGTACGAATGTGTTCTAAATGTAAATAGAAAGAAATACTTTATAGTTTTTTGTGCACAAGGATTTATAAAAAATTGATTATTTTCCATATTATAGAAGGATTACTTATCTGCGTAATGATAAGTTAAATTACAAACACTTTTTCAATTCAAATAACTAACAAATGTAAAACAAAATACAACCACGACAAAAATCCGTTTACGACTTTTATTTCAATGTGTAGTGTTCGTGTAAATCAAAGACATTCAAATAACTATTTAGAAGTTACAGTTTTCTTAGATTTGTCGTAAACGAAACATATAAAATATTACCAAGGAAAGTAAAATGACAGCGAAAGTGTTGGACCACTGTTAAAAGGCTGTTGTTAGACATCGAATGCGATTACGCATACACAGTTACTTAGGTTTAAGTCACAAACTTTCGCATTTTCGCTAAATAAGACGCGCTAAACTCGAGAATAACTTGTTAGAATTAAAAATATAGTTTGATGTTGTGAAATGTCTGATACAATAAAATGGAGTCTGGTGTCAGGTCATCTGGTCTTTTTGTCCTAGGACAAATTTGACGCGGATGAATGCGCAGGATATAGCTACTTTTAGGAAAGACGTGGAACTAATTAATAAAGTATGTATGCTAATTGTGAATGAGCCTTGTTTTAGAAATGACCTGCCTCTACAAAACTCATTGTACCAATAATTGTGATTAAGTGTCCCTACACCGCACACGCCAGGATCTTTACAAGGCTAAGTGCTATATCGGTGGCCGAGATCTGGGGTCTAAGTCTGCAATTTGACATTATTGATCAGACAATATGTTGATATTGAGGCATAACGCGAGTGTCAGAAATTTGGTATTCTGTTAAAATTTATTCATATCTTAATAGTTTAAAGAATCGGGGCCCTGGTCCTCAAAAATATGAGTCCACACGCAAAGATGAAGATTGTACCAATATCAATTTCACCGCCAATATATCTCCAATTTACATTCAAACAGTATTAATGTATACGACGCGTTGCCTTCCCCACCTGCACCAACCAAACCCTATCAAGAAACATTCATAATGAAATCACTTCCCGTTTAAAGCAAACCGATCGTTAAAACGAAAGCCGCTACGCCATGAACGTGAGAGGCGTTAATTATATTCGCTTTTAACTTAGCACCGTGGTGCACGATGGCATTGAACCTGTGTCCACCTAATGATAGGAAGCTCCGCCGACCGTGAGCCGTATAGCTGATTGATTCACTGATTGTATTTTACGCTTTTAATAGGCTTCCAATTTGTTTCCCGAAACGAAAATAACAGTTAAGATAATAGCTGTGCCTCGCGGTTTTAACGGCACGGAACCTTATCCCATGGGAATTTTAGGATATAAAGTATCCTATGTGTTATTCCTAGTTATAAGGGACATCTGTACTAAATTTATTTTGGTTTGGTTGAGTTTTTTTGCGTGAAAGAGTAACAAACACACACACTCCGCCTTTATAATATTAGAGTGATATTTTTGTGATTATATGTATTAACTTGATTATTAACTGGACATCCATTTATATATGCGAATTTGCTTCCCCAATAACAATTGAAACTAACTGTAATAAAATATTTTAGTGAATAGTAGAAATATTTAAGTTGTTTACAGTTTAACACACCAAATGTACATCCGTTTAGATGAATGATAGCAATAGTAAACATGTCTATTTAAACATTATGTTTTGTATGTAACGTATGTCGATTACAAGGTAAACTTTTAAGCGAAAAATAAAATTGAATACATTATATTTTTTAATACAACGAAGTAAAAATACAGTTAAAGTGTTTTTAATTTACACTAAAAAAAGAGGCAAAGTTTGTTTGTTTGAACGATACTTTAATTTAATTTATTTTTTTACTTGTAATCCGATTTGGGAAATTTTGCCATCGCAGATAGTCCGTTTATTATTGAATGCAAATTATTAATATTTCGACTTCCAAAGGCATAACTAGTTAATGCTACATACTTCTAAACTTTCCTTTTCTAACTCATTTCAATACACATTCCAAGTTTTCCTAGTGTTTCCGTTTAGCAATGAAAGTGTATCGAACACAAACAAAGCGATTAGTCTCGTGGCGAAGTCTCACAGTTCACATTATGCAAATAAATACATGCGTACAATGGTCTTCATTGTTTATCGGTCACGAGATATTGAAAAACAATAGGAAAACAACGGTTTCACTGTCCTTGAAAATTTTTGTTTTTCTTAAGGTGAATACTCGTATGTTGAATTAATAAACGAAAGTACCTACATATGGTTAGTTATTAAGTATACATAATTTATACTACTTAATTACTAATCCTGGGTCACCGAGTTTTGGTCGACTGAAAACAAATCTGAAATATAAAAGTTTTACTTCAAGGAGTTTCTTTAAAAAGCGGTTTAGAAAATAAAAACAACGGCCTCTGATCATACTAAGTCAATAAAAAATATTATACTAGAATTGAAACCAGAGTTTCGGCTCTTTTAAAGACACACTTTTAGTAAAACACTAACTTTAATAATAAAGCTTTCTTTAAAGGAATCATTCAACACGTTAGTCATTACCAACTATAATAATGTACCTATTATAATTGTAGTCACATTAATGAATATGAACATAAATTATAAACGCATAAATACATTATTCATAAAGGGATTCCCAACAAAGACATGTTAAAATTTCTACAAAACACAATGACAGTTTGTCTCTGAGAATACCGTAAACCGCGATGATGATAAATCCAGCTGATGCACGTGGTCTGTAAATCACCGCACTTCCATAGAGTCACTGACATGCTTACAGACGTGACCTGAATTAATGTGTAGTAAACACTCACTTATATGAAGGGCCTTATTAGTGTTAGGGGTTTAAACCTAGTTTAACTAAATCAGTTTTAATGCTCGTCTTGAATACAGAAGTTATTGGTTTTAAGGCTGGTCTTGAGAAGTTTTCTTAGTGTTTCAGAACTAGAGTTAAGTCAAGTAATGCCAACACTTAAGATGTATATTCCGTTCTGTTTCAATGTTTAATATGTTAAACTGTTGTTGTGTCTTTTTCAATAAATAAATAAAGACTATGGGGTTGCTGGCAAACGGGCAACCAAAGCTTAAAATCGGTTTTAAAGTCTGATTTATCATTAAACCACGATGCTAATAAAGCAGTCATTGTTCCTTGCAAATAACTCGGGTCTCGTCAAGCCATTTTGAACTTCATTTGTTTGGTTAAGTCAATTTTAGAGTTTATATTTGTGTAACAAGGCGAAAGTTTAAGGACGATTCACGTATGTCACCGTTATATGAAAATGATTACGATCCAAGATTTTGTAATGTGGTTTTTAGATGTTTTGATAAGTTACGTTTAGTTGGAATTATTTCAAGGAAATATTTCAAAAATATATCTATGGCTTATGAATAGCGTGTTCGTTCTTTTAACTATTTGTTTTTCAAATATAATAAGGGTGCTGAAACAGAGTGCTTAGTTAGGTAATACCACTACTACTACTACCATCATAAAAAAATCATTTTCAAATGTATTTATTAAATGTTCAGTTTCTCTACTATTTCTATACAAAAAAATACAAACTCTTCCTAAGCATAAATCCTAATCCTAACTACACCCTTATTTTGAAATTGCGATACCTTATCTCACAGCTAATGTAAACGACGGGTGACAATATAATAGCGAAGTTAGTTTTTTTCTTTTGCTTTTATTTAAAAAGTTATGATAAGTCAAAGATTTTCAAAATCCCGCCGAATTTTATTGTTATTCTACACCGAACGCTGCGATACACAGCTGAGCGCGGTCATCGACCCGAGCGGTCACAGAATACTTGATAGCTAGTGTGCCGTCTGGTAATACGACATTTATTTGGTATTTTTTAAAGATAAGTAATCGACTATCATTTTTGATATTTTTATTGGATATATGGATTCAGTTACTGCTACAGATATTCTGATTTTAATAAGTCCCATATTTTCAAAATAGGGGTGTATATAATATTATAAATGTGGAAGTAACTCTGTCTGTCTGTCTGTTACCTTTTCACGGCTAAACTACTGAACCGATTGACTTGAAATTTGGTACAGGGGTAGCTTATGGTCCGGGAAAGAACATAGGATACTTTTTATCCCAAAATTCCCACGGGAACGGGAACTACGCGGGTGAAACCGCGGGGCGCTGCTAGTTATGAATAAAAACACAATCTTATAACATAGGTATACATTGAATAACGTTAACTAGTGAAAGTAACCAACTCGTATTAATCTGTTATCTGTATCGTGATGAACCACAAAAGTGCATGTTCTACACAAATTGTTCACGAAAGTATGACCGAATTGCCGTAACAAACCATACCTATTAATCTTATGTTATTTAATATTGTATAATGAACAACAAAGTCCAATTTGATAATTGATATTGGAAAAAAAACAATAAACAGTCGCTGATGCCGAAATCGCCTAAAAACATCATCATCGTCAATATTATCAACCTGTAGTGAAGGTTTTATACAACCGAGCAGTACAGATATATTTTTATGGTGTTCATCATAGAATTATGACCTTATTTAGTATTTGTTTACTGTTTCATTTTAACTTCTTTTAAAAGAAAAATAATGTAAAGACACTTGCAATGCATTAATAGTTATTTTCAACACACTTGCTCATAAAGGGGCTCTTATTTGTGCAAAAACAGTTGAATAATGACACGTTTTATTCACAAGTGAGTTATAGATTGTTTTTTAAATTGCTTTCATTTTAAAAAAGGTTCGATACCAAAAAAAATGTGTCCATACATTTTAAAAACAAACTTCAACTATGTTTCCTTACTTTTGGCAGATCTATGGTCGATTCCATTCATTCATTCATTCGTTTTTTTTTTAATAAGTATATTCTTTTAGTCTTTGGCCGATCACCATTGTTGTGTAGGATGCGCGCGAATAGAAAAACTGTTTATTTATTAGCGAAAAATGATAATTTCTTCGCAAATGTGTTGAAAAACGTTGTATGGTACACGCGTGTATTGATGATTACTATCCTCGGCTATCTTCAGACCCTCGCCTGACGGCTCGGGCCTCAATAGCGCCTCGGAAGTAATCACCAACTTACCTCGCTTGTACCATAAATAACTATTATGCTAATAAATAAACAGTTTTTCTATTCACGCGCATCCAACACAACAATGGTGATCGGCCAAAGACTAAAAGAATATAATTATTAAAAAAAATCGAATGAATGAATGAATGGAATCGACCATAGACCTATCAAAAGTAAGAAACATAGTTGAAGTTTGTTTTTAAAATGTATGGACACAATTTTTTTGGTATCGAAAGTTTTTTAAAATGAAAGCAATTAAAAAAAAACAATCTTTAACTCACTAGTGAATAAAACGTGTCATTATTCAACTGTTTTTGGACAAATAAGAGCCCCTTTATGAGCAAGTGTGTTAAAAATATTTGACTACCTAATGCTGCATACTTATGTAGCGTCAAAAGCTCAAAACACAATGTGGACTGGGATTAAGAGGGAATGGCAAGCCTGTTTCTCCATACAAACGTATTCTCCTGATTCCTTTTCCGAAACTCCACCGATTTAACTACTGTTTTCATTAAACGTTAATGTAATTAAAGAAAACCTTTGGCTTTGGGCCACATCCTACTAAATCAAGACATTCCTGGAATTTAACACGGTTCTCTTGTATTTCATTAACCTGATTATCACTCTTATAAAACTTATTGACTCACTCAAACAAAAGGTGTGAACTAACATCGAATCGATTGCTTAATATTAAGTATTATCATTTACTTATTGTTTTTCCTTTCCGTGTTTTTATCGTCGTGTAACATAACGGTTGTGAAACTAAATACATTAGTACAGAGAATACCTTCATTTTTGACCTGCCAACTGTAAGGTTGTGGGTTTGATTCGTTGGATTCCTGTGCGGTGTGAATATTATTATTATTGCATTACTTTTAAGAACGTAAATAAATTTAATAAAATATACATAATAATTATTTTTTATTCCATGGGGGGGACAAATAGGAATTAAAAAGTTCGATCTGTCCCACTAATACCGACGGTGGGACAGATCAAACACTATGGAATTGAATCGAGTTCGATCTGTCCCACCATCGGAAACGGTGGGACAGATCAAACTTTTTTGTCCGATCTGTCCCAACGGTGGGACAGATCGGAATAATTCTTCAATTGGTGTTGACCCACACAAACAAAATACAACAATGTCCTTTTTCTTTTGTTTCGTCGTAATACTTATACTCGTACTAAATAAAAATACGAAAGTGCCTGTCGGTCTGTCTGTTACATTCTGAACTGGTTGACTTGATATTTGGTACAGGGTAGCTTATGGTCCGGGGAAGAATATGTGCTATGTTTTATCTCGAAATATCCCCGGGATCGGGAACTATGCGGGTAAAAACGCGAAGCACAGTTAGTGTTAAATAAAACCTTTTGAAAACTGATTTTAACACCCACAATTTCTTTCCTTCCAGAGAGCGCACAGTAAGATGTTCGTCAGTACTGATCGGTGCCCTGGGCCTGTCTCTGATCGCCCTCGCTGTGTACACCACCGTGCTGGTCCTCACAGAATACCGGACCCCGCGACCCTGCATGACTGAACAGTGTGTTGGTACAGGTATGTGTTCCTTTTATGTTTTGAACTTTGCTGTTTATGAAACATTTTCACTTGAAATGGGATTCGAAACCCAAGCAACCCTGCCGAATGGTGGTTCTTTATACCAGCTTCGGAGGTCATATTATCTCAGTTATTGAAAGTCGTTGAATCCTAGATTGGCTTCACTGCAACCACTAGTACTTTTCGGGTTACGTTTACGTTTACGAAAGTATATTTACTAAACTATTTTTTATTTTCCTTTTTATATTTTTTGTCTCTATGCACTTACTGTGGAATTTTAGGCATGCAATTGATCGAAAGATCATCAAAACCATGGGACGTTACAAGCTTACAATACTTTGAAATAAAACACTTAAACGGATTTTTGTCGTGGTTATATTTTGTTTCATTTTCTGACGTTTCTTACTATTCTTTATCTTATTTGCTTAATTCTGACCATAAGGCGCTAATTTAATTGTTATAAACTTATTTATATTAGTAAACAGTATTAACAATGAACTTACATTAAATAACAATTGTTTTACTGTCTGTTCCTAAGATCACTGTCTACTAGTACCTTGGTACGATGAGAAAATCGTTTTCTCATTAAACTGTTGTCACGACAAATGTCTTCCTATTTAGGAAATTCATATAATTTGTAAAGAAGACACACTTCCTGTGTTTTCTTTTATGGAATCGGAAACATTTTACTTAATCACTCACATTATTCCATTGTATGGTAAACGTTTCTTTAAGTTTGATTGTTCCTAATAGTTTAACGTTGATTTGAAACCTAGCTCTTATATGTAGGCACCGTTTGCTATGTAAGTTTTATGGAAACTTTTAAAACTACTTAGTTTAGTTCGTACAGATATAACTTATGTAAGTACTTATACTTAGGTAATAACAAAGTATATTTTATAATGTTATTACTATAAAAATACCTGTTAAACTTCATAATTAAACGCACAATAAACGTGTTTGTATGAAGATTTCACAGTAGATCAAAATCTAAAATGGTTGACTCTTGTTTGTTATTGTATTGTGGTTCAACATTACATTAAAAAAATAACTAAGTATCAGTAAGTAGTCAACACATTTCAAGTTGGTCTCTACCCGAAAGCCTACGATCACCCTCATTTGGACGACCTCGATGGCAGAGTGGTCACCATGTCGGACTGTCGTAAGGTTGCGGGTTCGATTCCCGTGCGGGGTGAATATTACTGTGAACCACAAATGTTTGTCTCGGTCTGGGTGTGCGTATGAATGAGTGTGTGCGTAGTTTCTGATACCTTAGATACAAGTCACGAACTTAGTTAGGGGTCAGTTACTATAATGAGATGATGTAGTAAATGATTATGTTATGTTAAGCTTTGTCGTAATAAAAACTAAAAATAGACGCAATAGGTGATAGTTCAATAATAAAACGCATTTACCGTAACCATCAATATTAATAAACTGTTGGAATCAATCATAATATTGTCACACAATAACTCATATTATTTCGCTACACGTGTCATTTGCTCTTGATATGCGAACGCAATTACATTATAATGAACCGAAGTAATTTCTCAATCATATGTAAATAGGGTAATATATTATTCTACTTACGTAATAGGGTAATTAACATGTTGTTTAGACATCTCATGGCATCTTCAAATGCATTAGATTCCTGACAGATTGTAGGTAATTGCTGTATAAATTGTCTGAAGGCATTTTATTTGTTTGTCTTGTCGCCTATCATGAGACTGTTATTCTAATTATTGTCCTTACATGTTTCCACTACCGGGATGATAGGTTTATACTTATGAAGAGGAATGAGCCAGTGCCTGATTGTCTTTGATTGAACTTAAAAAAAGTAATATAATATCAAACACTCCTATTCATAGTCTAAAAGATGGTAAAAAGTAAAAAAATAAATCGAGACGTCAGATTTAAAGAGTGAAATCCCTATCTAATATTAAATACCTAGTCTTTTTTATTTTGAGAAACGATCATACAAGACAACCGTACCATGTATCCATATGAAAATTATGTACTTTTTACGATCATTAGTTGAAATATTTAGTACCTGATGATGGACAAACATTGTCAAAATTGTGCCATGTTCCAGGTAATTTTCTAAACATACTTAATGGCCTTTGTGTGGTTTTCATTCCCTTAGTTTTTTCAACCAAGTGACTCTTTTAACACTTTGTTATGATTAAGGTTACATTATCGTCTCGAGTGTTTTTGCCGCATTTAGGAATAATTAACTGAATTCTCCGGCACAAATAAATATGTAATAAATTCTCACAAAAAAACAACTTATTATAAAAACCATCACGTCAATGGGGATATTCCGCTGTATTTTATATTTTTAACGCAAAAACTGCCGAATAATAGTTATTGATTTCACACAAACAGTTCGTTCTATGTAATTGTCCGTCGTTGATTTTACACAGCATAATTCCAATAAAAATGATGATTTAGACGCACACCTATAAGTTAATGTACACCCTTCCTTGAGTTCTATGTTATGCAAACATTTGAAAGAAAAGATTCATATAGCGAATTGGATGGTACAATCCCGATTTTCTAAATATAGCTTTCAAGAGAAAGCTAAAAGATATTCAAAAAATTCAAAATTCAAATTCAATTTATTAATATTTTCTAATTTAGTTACAATTTATTGGATGCGGTTATTGAGACATTACCTCCCGTGGTAGTTACTAATAAACTGTGTTACGGCGAAGTAAGGCCTCTCAAACCACGTACACATAAAATATAACTAAGATAAGAAATTAAATATATACCTTATAAACTAACATATATAATTGTATATACTTAAAGCTACAAGTTTAGGGAGTTCTTATCAGTTTCGCCTCCCTAAAGCGCCGGAACGCCACTCCTGCAGGCCAGAAATCGGGAGTCAGGAACATGTCCTTGTACTTCGCAGGCACCTGTAGCACGTAGGACTTAAAGGTGGTGTCCCTCGTCGACTCGAGGCGCCGCAGGTTGAGCCGGATGGTGTCCTTCGTCCAGAAACAGGCTCTCTCCTTAACATATCGCAGGACCTCCTCGCCTGTAGTTTTGGGGTCAAATCTCGATATGTAGAGAGAGACAGTCGGCTCCACAACTCGTAGAGTTGTTTCTGCAGCGGAAGCGATGGCGGTACCCCTTAGGTTACGAGTCAACCTCGGTCGGCGTTTTTTCTCCACAAGTGTGAAGCCATCCCCGTCGACTTTCTTTGTTGACTGTGTACTACGAGTACAAGGTGCTTGCTGTTGAAGAGTTTGGGGACAGGACACCTGCGCATAACTCTTCTTCTTACATACTCGTGGAGTAGGCACAGATGACGTAGTAGGCGCCGCGGGAGCCGAGGTAATCGGGGCCGGGCGCACTTTGACCTGTGCGTCGGTTATCGCACTACTAGCATTATTGCTGACGGGTGATGTTTCACAGTTCTTAGTACCGCGTCGCACACATACGTAAGGTGCTGACTGCGGCATTTCCGACGTTGTTGCATTTTGTTTGCGCAATGTGGCGAGCTCCGTACTTAACTCCAAAACAATGCGCTCCGAATCTTTCAGCTTGGCCCGGATGTAGGTGACCTCGGTCTTCAGCAGCAACACGTCCTGCAGCAAGGCTTTAACGTCGACTGGATCCGTGACGTCCGCGGAGGGAGGGTGTCCATCCATATTCGCACTTTTTGATGACGTTTATTTATTATTCAAACATCGAGGCAGCCGCTATAACACAACTGCTCGCGTTGACGGTATGAACGCGAATGATATCCGATATTATAGGTACCTATAGCAAAAAGATTATATAAAAAATGTAAGTAGTTAACTAAAAATTATGTAATATTGAAAATAAAACATTTTTTGTCTTGGTATGTATAAAATGTATAAAAGTTCATAATATCCCGAGCTTCTTAACTGCGAATATACTCGTATTACGTAGGTATTTGAAGAATATTTGAATAATTAATTCTCAAGCTACAAACACACCATTCATCAAAGAGTTTTGCGATGTAATTAAATGTTTGTTTGTCATATGTACTACGATCTAGATCGCACATAAATACAATTAAAATATTATGAAATTAATCTATATTATTGCGTGATACAATAAAAGTATGTTATATTAGTCGCAATTTCGTTTTATCTACGCATTTTGTCTCCTCGTGGCATTTTATATTAGCAATTATTTATTATTATTGTTCATGTTTTCATATTTCGTATGCAATTTTCCCTATGGTTTCCTTAATTTATGTATTAAGAATATTTACATTTATAAAAACCGTTTGTAGTAAATAATAAACACAGAAAATAACACTACATCGGGACAACAGACGTGTATTTTTATAGACATTTTATTTTGTTTTCCTTTCAAGTTCAGAATGGGTTTCACTGTTTTAAATATTATAATGTTTTTCATATTGATAATTTCGGGAAAACATTTAAGTTCATATGAAACAGGTAGTATATATTAATAACTTTATATTACTGTTTTTTGGCTGTGGAATCGTAGCTTTATGTCATCTTCATAAAGAAAATGACCTCTAGATTTAAAGGGTGACATAATCATGCATGTTTAGCTAATATATTTGATGTGTGGAGGGTTTTTAAGTAGCATAATATCCATATTATTTTAGTTTTTTTTATCTTATCTTTTTTTTATAAGGACAATGCCCATTGTTTTTAATATTAATAAACAAAGTGATTTTTTTGCGCAATCATTTATAACTTGCTACTTGTATAATGATTACTTATCTTTAAAACCAAAATGAGTACATAGGTAGTTATTTATAACAAATTTTAGCTGACTTTAAGCTAATCTTGCATTGAAATTTTTTAACATTTGAGATACTGATAGGGTCTCGGTAGCGCAGATGGTTAAATTAGGGTAGTTACAATTTAGTTAAACCTAAATCGATCCCAATTAAATAGACCTAAGAAAAAAGTTCGGAAGAAGAGAAGCAAGATAAAAATGTATTTATTAATTTAAGAAACATAAAACAGATATTATCAAAAGAAAGAGTATCTACAATGTGAACTAAAGTAATTGTAAATATTTAATATGCTCTAGGTATCTATTAGGAATACACTGATTACAAGAGTTAATAATTGACATATTTTAGTCTAGACGGTTTCATTTAACGGCAGATTCTTTTTAAATTGTTTATGTACGTGCAATGGGTGTCTAATAACTAAATTAATAGTGTTTATTTGTATTAGTTTACTAGTTCTATTAAACTCTTCAAACTAACTGTAATCGTATAAATGAATATAGTAGGTTTTCCTCAATTTACCTAGAATCCCATCATCAGATCCTGTCTTCCTTGACATGGGACCTCGTCGCGAATATCCGCTTTCTAACAAAACAAAATTTTTAAAATGATTCATTCATGATAACGAAGAAATCGCGTAACAAACACAAAAAAATACAAGTCGAACAGAGAGCGTCCTTTTGTTTTTTTTAAGTCGGTTAAAAATTATAACCAATTTACACACACATACAAATAAAGCTCATTTTCAGGTGTCCAATTGTTTCCAATCACTATTTAAAAATAAAGAAATACAAAAATAATAATTAAAAACCTATATTTCCAGCATCAAGAATACTATCAGCATTGAACAAAGAAGTAGAGCCATGCACAGATTTCTACGAGTTTGCTTGCGGTGGTTGGATCAAGAAGAATCCAGTGCCGGAATGGGCGACGTCTTGGGACCAACTCTCGAAGCTTCGAGAACAACTGATCACTGACCTGAGGGACTTGCTTGAAGCTGAAGATGAGAAAGATATACCGGAGAGCGTGAAGAAGGCAAAGGCGCTGTATAGGACTTGTGTTGATGTTGGTATGTATTGCGATGTCTAATTTGAGTTATAATACAAGAATAATAACAATAACTAAGTACTTAAATAGTTAGAACTCATTATGTAAGACGCTGACTATCAAAACTAATGAATTCAAAAAGAGGAAAGAAGAAAGTAATGGGAATTATAGTCAATTTCATTCGAATTCTAAACTTAACTATATTAAGTACTTATGTAATTAAAAAAATACTAACTACGCGCGGCCAAGGATCCCGTGGGTGGCAGTATTTTTTTACGAATCTATTCTTTATAACATTTTCTATACTAAATTAACTTTTGTTCCCAGATAAACTAGAAGAAGGAGGCATAAAGCCTATTGAACGTATACTAGTTAAACTAAACCTTCCTAGTCGACCACCTTCCGAACCGAGCGGTAACTTCTCTTGGGAAGTGACTGCGGGTCGAGGCAGGCGGATGCTTGGACTGAATGTTCTGATCAGCGTCCAAGTAGCTGAGGACGTGAGGAATACTAGCAGGAACAGGGTTGTGGTAAGTGGTCTGGTTTTCTGGTAGTTGTAATTGGAGTTTATGTGTATTTTGAAACAGACAGTTTTGCAAAGCAAGTTCTTTCCATGTTGGGTATTCTGTGAATGATTTAGAATTCTTATACAATCATTAGAAAACATGTTTTAATGGTACTATATTATTTTGTTGGACTAAAAACGCAGAGGCGTAGGTAGATTTCCGCATTTAGACCTCTCTAATTTGGGTCCTTTTCACGTTGCTTCTAAAGTTCAAAAAGGTTCTAATAACTTCCCAATCTCTGGTATTCATTTTATGATACTTTATTCCTCAGATCGAGCAAGTATCCCCTGGGTTCAGTGAGAGATACCTCCTCCAACCAGAGCAGTTCTCTCACGAGGTGGACCAGTACCGGACTTACATCCACGATATGATCTCCATCGCCGACCCTCAGACGGACGCCAACAAGTTTGCTGACGATATCGTCACGTTTAGCAAGGCCCTCGCTAAGGTAAGGATTTAGGAAAATTACTATAGCAGTATCTCGGAAACTTCAGATACAAAATAAATATATTCAGACACATCAATCACTCTCTCATCTTCTTAAAGCAACTGACTCCTAACTAGATTTAGCTGTATCCAGGATATCAAAAACTACGCACACACACACATCTATACCAAGATCAACATTTGTTCACTTACGGGAATCAGTTCGGGTGGTGACCACTCTGACACTTGTCATCATATTACGAGCGTCTATCCAATTTTCCAAAGAAGTTTTTCAAACAAAACAGATTACCTTCTAGAAGCATCTTTAAGGATTATAATGTCGTTTTGGTTGCAGATAATGACTCCAGTAGAAGTAAGAAGAAGTGGCACTCACTTGTTCCATGAAGTAAACGCACAACAATTCTATGCAGGGTCTACAGGGGGTCCAGTGCAGTGGAAGGATGTAAGTTTTGTTCCAATTAGCATAATCAATCCCTCTATTAGTAGGCACTCATATATCTATACTCGTTTAGACCCCGCCCAGCAGACCGAAATATAATAATATATGTAAGTACTTACTTATTTAAGTAAGTCTTGAGAAAGTCTAAAAAGTTATCTACCATCAGTCCTGTGAAGAGCAGTATTAAAATAGCCTTGTTATATTCCAGCACAACTGGGAAGGCTACATGAATCTGGTGTTCAACGAAACGAATGTGACGTTGACGGACCTCGACCGTATCATCGTGATGGACTTGCCGTACTTACAGAAACTATCAATTCTGCTGTCTGATACACCGCCTCTTATTGTTGGTGAGTTGACTGCTTCACTACTTTACTTTAAGGATGCTATCATCGTTCACGTTTTCGACGGTCGCTGTGCTTCTCGTTCTGTAATCATCATCGTCAGCACATATAATGTCCCCACCGAGGGGCACGAGTCTACCCCGAATTGGGTGATTAGGCCTTAGTCGACCACGCTGGCCAAGAGCGGGTTGGTCGACTTCACACACAACCTTAGAATTTCTTCCCAGGTGTGTGCAGGTTGCATCACGATGTTTTCCTTCACCGTAAGAGCGTCGAAATTAACGTACATATGAATTCGTAAAATGAAAACACATTACACAGTACGTGGCGGGACTGGCGGGGATTGAACCAGGCACCTTCCGATCGGAAGTCAACGGCTTTATCCCCTGCGCCACCGACGTTCTTTATAATGTATGTCTATAATGTGTGTCCTGTCAGAGCGCTTCCTGTGGTGGAGCACGTTTTCGACGGTGGCGCCGATGACGCTGTCGTCGTTCCGCTCGCTGGGCTTCGAGTTCTCGCGCGCCGTGTTCGGTGTTCGCACGCGCACGCCGCGCTGGAAGTCGTGCGCCGCCAACGTCAACGCGAACTTCGGCGTCGCGCTCAGCTACCTCTACGTCAAGAGGCACTTCGACTACGACTCAAGGCAGAGGGTCAGTACTTGGGCCATTTCTTGTATAACTACGAAAATGTGGGTCAAAAATACATATAAATATCTTGATCCAGGCAATAGAAATGATAGAAGATGTCCGTGAAGCGTTCGCGTCAGCTGTGAACACGCTCGACTGGATGGACGAGAGCACGCGGCAGAAGACACTCATCAAACTGAAGGCGATACGGAACTTCGTCGGGTTCCCTGCGTGGCTGCTCACCCACGAACAGTTGGACAAACATTATAAACATGTAAGATTTTACGTAATATCATCTTGAAATAATGACCAGCCATTTCTTACCTGTTTAAATTGCTTTAATGTTTTATTTAGGTAAGTAATTCTAAAAGTGTGTGTATAAATACTGAATAAGAATTATTCCTTTGCTAAGTTTGGTATGGAAGCAGAGTTCAAATGTCTGAGCAACGAGCGATTGTCTGGACTAACTAGGAGTTAATCCACTTTTGGACTAACTTGGAGTTCTATTTTGTTAACAGGCCGAGGTAGTGGAAGGTAACCTGTTTGAGTCGTACCTGAAACTGACGTGGGCTGCAGTCAAGAAGACGTTAGAATCACTCAGAGAAAAACCTGATAGGAACAGGTTAGTGGTTGGGTTTTGTTTATCCAGAAAAAATGGTAACTTTTTGGTCGAAGATTGTCTCATTATTTATTACAATAAATCTAATTTATTGTTTCGAAATTATATCCTATTTCCTTACAGATGGGTGGCGACTGCTACTACAGTGAACGCATTCTACTCAGCTACTTTGAACTCAGTCAGTAAGTATCCGCACCAATCCGCACGCATTATCGCAGTTTACTAGCACTTGTATTTGTAATGTGACTTAATTTATCAACTTTTATATTATAGCTTTCCCCGCCGGCATACTGCAACCACCATTCTATGGAAACGGAATTGAGTAAGTAGACTATCAAACCCTTGAGTCCATTTTATAGCGATAAAGCTATTTAATTTCCCATTTGATTAAAAGCAACGTTTGATACAGTCACTATCTTGATGGTTAAGAATCAGCAAGGCGTTAATACCAAATAACTAATATCCCATCATAAACTCAGATTGCTTCTAAAACATTTTACAAACGTAAATTCTATGAAAAAAATATATCATTTTAACAAACAGTCAGAAAGAAAGTAACACGAAAAAGCTTCAATACATAAAAAACTTCATATAAGTAAATGGACAACCGACAATTTGAGTATAGGTTGACCGCTGCTACCGTGAAACGGCAGAAATTGGAAACTCGGTGACAATGTCAAAATGGCATTTATTTATTGTCAGTGTCTTTAGTATCAAGTGCTCCGTGTTTTCAATCTTTATTTATAAATTTAAAATATTAAATAATCTAAAAGCATGTTAAAGTGATGCCCCACATACTATTCTAAAGGATGACTAATGGATTATAGAAAAAAGTAAGCAGCTGGTCACTTTATTTCCTTAAAACTAAATACACATATGGATTTCGACTGTTACAGGTTTGTGTTGTCAGTTCTTAGTTAAATTCTCGACATATTTTTCATTACAGTACATTAGGTAAGTAAGTTAATAATAAAAAATAATACTGTTTGTAATGATTTAAATAAATAAAAATACTTTTATTGTCAAAAGCACAAAATAAAAAAACAACATACAGTGGCTTAAAATAATAATTTTTGACAAAAGGTAAAGGTGAATTTACATAACTTATCGAAGTTCGTGAAATACCCAATAACAATTCTTGATTGACGACCGAGTCAAAGACTACAGTGGTGTATTTGGTGGTGACCCTGTTATGCCGAAGGTTACGAGTTCGATTCCCGCCCAAGAGAAACATTTACTTATATTTGATTAACATAAAAGGATTATTGGGGGGGAAAACCTACAGCTTGTCAAACTTTACATAAGTAAGTAAAGATAACTCCTTTTTTTTCAGATTATTTTTAATTGACAGAGGAGCAAGCAGATTTAAATGAAATACAAGTTAGACGGTGTAGTGAGACGGGTTAGCAAAGGGTGTACATTCTGGACCGAAATAATACTGCGTGTGCACTATCCAAATCTATGACTTATTTATTTCACTATATGTATTTAATAATAAATTAATAAAATACCATTTTTGTGTTTTTATTTATTTACATAAGTATGGTACTGAGAGCACTATAGTCTATCTTTGTTTGTGTGTAATGTTTTGAAACAATATAATTAGGTTTCTAACGATATAATAAAGCATTGAATATTTAATAGATTGTGTTAGTCAAATTAAACGATTATTTTTTGCCTATATTAAAGCAAGTTAAAATGTAATGGCAATACATGAGAAAGAGATGCCTAGTTCTCTGTTTCATGGAAACCAACGGTGGCGGTCCCCGTTGTTTCACGACTACCTTGGCTTGTCTATAGATCAATAATTTAGTTCATAATTTCAGAGCAATCAATTACGGGTCAATTGGAGCAATAATGGGACATGAAGTTACACACGGATTTGATGATCAAGGTAAGAAGCGTATTGAATATATTATTATTTAGCTACTCACAAATTGAAATTTTGTATCTGTACTAAATAGTACTTATTTATACATACCGTTAATTTTAAACTAGATCTAGGGCAATCTTGCATCCCTCAAAAAGAAAAAATATTATTTAAATTGAAATGTAAAAGCACTAAGCACCAACCATTGAAATTCTTAGAAACAGAATATTTTCCAAAATTTCTTCTAAATTCTATCCAAATCGCCAGGCCGTCGTTACGACTCCGAAGGTAACCTGAAGCAGTGGTGGTCGGCGGCTACATTGGAGCACTACCACGGGAAGGTGCAGTGCATCATCGACCAGTACAGCAAGTACCACATGCCACAGCTACCTAATTATACGGTCAGTATATTTATAAAGTTATTAAATTCGTCCTGACTTCATTATTTCCATGCTCTTATGGGGATAAGGGTAGGAAGTTAATAAATTAGGGTCGGCACAATATTTTTTTCTCTTCCATTCTTCTTTATCAGTATTTCAAGGGAAGTAGAATGCTTGAAAATATTTTGTATTCCCATCGGACCCAATAAAGGGTTGATGGACATAATTAACTAACATAGTTTAGACGCCCATCAGACCTCAAGTGTGGGGACGGAAAGGCTTAAAATTATTTATCGTTCCTATCGTTTGGGGTCGTTTTATGGGTTGGTACTAAACCAAGTGTTTGTGTTACAGGTGCACGGGTTCAACACGCAGGGCGAGAACATCGCGGACAACGGCGGTCTGCGCGCGGCGCTGGCGGCGTACAGACGCGCCGCGCGCCGCCGCGCCGCCGACACGCTGCCCGCGCTGCCGCTCTACTCGCCAGAACAACTCTTCTATCTTGGGTTCGCGCAGGTATGTACTCGATCGCTTTTTTATATGTGGGGAATTGGATGTCTCCCGTGACCTTAGGTCTTGGATTGGGCGAATATTTGGCGAACTTATTATTATTACATCTCGCTCCATCGCGGGCCAACATTTGCGAAAGAATGCATACCGTTTCAGTGTGAGCTGAGGCTTATAAACCTCTCCTCCAATCTCTATAAATAGAGATTGTTATCTAATGTTTCACTGTTTTAAATATTATAATGTTTTTCATATTGATAATTTCGGGAAAACATTTAAGTTCATATGAAACAGGTAGTATATATTAATAACTTTATATTACTGTTTTTTGGCTGTGGAATCGTAGCTTTATGTCATCTTCATAAAGAAAATGACCTCTAGATTTAAAGGGTGACATAATCATGCATGTTTAGCTAATATATTTGATGTGTGGAGGGTTTTTAAGTAGCATAATATCCATATTATTTTAGTTTTTTTTATCTTATCTTTTTTTTATAAGGACAATGCCCATTGTTTTTAATATTAATAAACAAAGTGATTTTTTTGCGCAATCATTTATAACTTGCTACTTGTATAATGATTACTTATCTTTAAAACCAAAATGAGTACATAGGTAGTTATTTATAACAAATTTTAGCTGACTTTAAGCTAATCTTGCATTGAAATTTTTTAACATTTGAGATACTGATAGGGTCTCGGTAGCGCAGATGGTTAAATTAGGGTAGTTACAATTTAGTTAAACCTAAATCGATCCCAATTAAATAGACCTAAGAAAAAAGTTCGGAAGAAGAGAAGCAAGATAAAAATGTATTTATTAATTTAAGAAACATAAAACAGATATTATCAAAAGAAAGAGTATCTACAATGTGAACTAAAGTAATTGTAAATATTTAATATGCTCTAGGTATCTATTAGGAATACACTGATTACAAGAGTTAATAATTGACATATTTTAGTCTAGACGGTTTCATTTAACGGCAGATTCTTTTTAAATTGTTTATGTACGTGCAATGGGTGTCTAATAACTAAATTAATAGTGTTTATTTGTATTAGTTTACTAGTTCTATTAAACTCTTCAAACTAACTGTAATCGTATAAATGAATATAGTAGGTTTTCCTCAATTTACCTAGAATCCCATCATCAGATCCTGTCTTCCTTGACATGGGACCTCGTCGCGAATATCCGCTTTCTAACAAAACAAAATTTTTAAAATGATTCATTCATGATAACGAAGAAATCGCGTAACAAACACAAAAAAATACAAGTCGAACAGAGAGCGTCCTTTTGTTTTTTTTAAGTCGGTTAAAAATTATAACCAATTTACACACACATACAAATAAAGCTCATTTTCAGGTGTCCAATTGTTTCCAATCACTATTTAAAAATAAAGAAATACAAAAATAATAATTAAAAACCTATATTTCCAGCATCAAGAATACTATCAGCATTGAACAAAGAAGTAGAGCCATGCACAGATTTCTACGAGTTTGCTTGCGGTGGTTGGATCAAGAAGAATCCAGTGCCGGAATGGGCGACGTCTTGGGACCAACTCTCGAAGCTTCGAGAACAACTGATCACTGACCTGAGGGACTTGCTTGAAGCTGAAGATGAGAAAGATATACCGGAGAGCGTGAAGAAGGCAAAGGCGCTGTATAGGACTTGTGTTGATGTTGGTATGTATTGCGATGTCTAATTTGAGTTATAATACAAGAATAATAACAATAACTAAGTACTTAAATAGTTAGAACTCATTATGTAAGACGCTGACTATCAAAACTAATGAATTCAAAAAGAGGAAAGAAGAAAGTAATGGGAATTATAGTCAATTTCATTCGAATTCTAAACTTAACTATATTAAGTACTTATGTAATTAAAAAAATACTAACTACGCGCGGCCAAGGATCCCGTGGGTGGCAGTATTTTTTTACGAATCTATTCTTTATAACATTTTCTATACTAAATTAACTTTTGTTCCCAGATAAACTAGAAGAAGGAGGCATAAAGCCTATTGAACGTATACTAGTTAAACTAAACCTTCCTAGTCGACCACCTTCCGAACCGAGCGGTAACTTCTCTTGGGAAGTGACTGCGGGTCGAGGCAGGCGGATGCTTGGACTGAATGTTCTGATCAGCGTCCAAGTAGCTGAGGACGTGAGGAATACTAGCAGGAACAGGGTTGTGGTAAGTGGTCTGGTTTTCTGGTAGTTGTAATTGGAGTTTATGTGTATTTTGAAACAGACAGTTTTGCAAAGCAAGTTCTTTCCATGTTGGGTATTCTGTGAATGATTTAGAATTCTTATACAATCATTAGAAAACATGTTTTAATGGTACTATATTATTTTGTTGGACTAAAAACGCAGAGGCGTAGGTAGATTTCCGCATTTAGACCTCTCTAATTTGGGTCCTTTTCACGTTGCTTCTAAAGTTCAAAAAGGTTCTAATAACTTCCCAATCTCTGGTATTCATTTTATGATACTTTATTCCTCAGATCGAGCAAGTATCCCCTGGGTTCAGTGAGAGATACCTCCTCCAACCAGAGCAGTTCTCTCACGAGGTGGACCAGTACCGGACTTACATCCACGATATGATCTCCATCGCCGACCCTCAGACGGACGCCAACAAGTTTGCTGACGATATCGTCACGTTTAGCAAGGCCCTCGCTAAGGTAAGGATTTAGGAAAATTACTATAGCAGTATCTCGGAAACTTCAGATACAAAATAAATATATTCAGACACATCAATCACTCTCTCATCTTCTTAAAGCAACTGACTCCTAACTAGATTTAGCTGTATCCAGGATATCAAAAACTACGCACACACACACATCTATACCAAGATCAACATTTGTTCACTTACGGGAATCAGTTCGGGTGGTGACCACTCTGACACTTGTCATCATATTACGAGCGTCTATCCAATTTTCCAAAGAAGTTTTTCAAACAAAACAGATTACCTTCTAGAAGCATCTTTAAGGATTATAATGTCGTTTTGGTTGCAGATAATGACTCCAGTAGAAGTAAGAAGAAGTGGCACTCACTTGTTCCATGAAGTAAACGCACAACAATTCTATGCAGGGTCTACAGGGGGTCCAGTGCAGTGGAAGGATGTAAGTTTTGTTCCAATTAGCATAATCAATCCCTCTATTAGTAGGCACTCATATATCTATACTCGTTTAGACCCCGCCCAGCAGACCGAAATATAATAATATATGTAAGTACTTACTTATTTAAGTAAGTCTTGAGAAAGTCTAAAAAGTTATCTACCATCAGTCCTGTGAAGAGCAGTATTAAAATAGCCTTGTTATATTCCAGCACAACTGGGAAGGCTACATGAATCTGGTGTTCAACGAAACGAATGTGACGTTGACGGACCTCGACCGTATCATCGTGATGGACTTGCCGTACTTACAGAAACTATCAATTCTGCTGTCTGATACACCGCCTCTTATTGTTGGTGAGTTGACTGCTTCACTACTTTACTTTAAGGATGCTATCATCGTTCACGTTTTCGACGGTCGCTGTGCTTCTCGTTCTGTAATCATCATCGTCAGCACATATAATGTCCCCACCGAGGGGCACGAGTCTACCCCGAATTGGGTGATTAGGCCTTAGTCGACCACGCTGGCCAAGAGCGGGTTGGTCGACTTCACACACAACCTTAGAATTTCTTCCCAGGTGTGTGCAGGTTGCATCACGATGTTTTCCTTCACCGTAAGAGCGTCGAAATTAACGTACATATGAATTCGTAAAATGAAAACACATTACACAGTACGTGGCGGGACTGGCGGGGATTGAACCAGGCACCTTCCGATCGGAAGTCAACGGCTTTATCCCCTGCGCCACCGACGTTCTTTATAATGTATGTCTATAATGTGTGTCCTGTCAGAGCGCTTCCTGTGGTGGAGCACGTTTTCGACGGTGGCGCCGATGACGCTGTCGTCGTTCCGCTCGCTGGGCTTCGAGTTCTCGCGCGCCGTGTTCGGTGTTCGCACGCGCACGCCGCGCTGGAAGTCGTGCGCCGCCAACGTCAACGCGAACTTCGGCGTCGCGCTCAGCTACCTCTACGTCAAGAGGCACTTCGACTACGACTCAAGGCAGAGGGTCAGTACTTGGGCCATTTCTTGTATAACTACGAAAATGTGGGTCAAAAATACATATAAATATCTTGATCCAGGCAATAGAAATGATAGAAGATGTCCGTGAAGCGTTCGCGTCAGCTGTGAACACGCTCGACTGGATGGACGAGAGCACGCGGCAGAAGACACTCATCAAACTGAAGGCGATACGGAACTTCGTCGGGTTCCCTGCGTGGCTGCTCACCCACGAACAGTTGGACAAACATTATAAACATGTAAGATTTTACGTAATATCATCTTGAAATAATGACCAGCCATTTCTTACCTGTTTAAATTGCTTTAATGTTTTATTTAGGTAAGTAATTCTAAAAGTGTGTGTATAAATACTGAATAAGAATTATTCCTTTGCTAAGTTTGGTATGGAAGCAGAGTTCAAATGTCTGAGCAACGAGCGATTGTCTGGACTAACTAGGAGTTAATCCACTTTTGGACTAACTTGGAGTTCTATTTTGTTAACAGGCCGAGGTAGTGGAAGGTAACCTGTTTGAGTCGTACCTGAAACTGACGTGGGCTGCAGTCAAGAAGACGTTAGAATCACTCAGAGAAAAACCTGATAGGAACAGGTTAGTGGTTGGGTTTTGTTTATCCAGAAAAAATGGTAACTTTTTGGTCGAAGATTGTCTCATTATTTATTACAATAAATCTAATTTATTGTTTCGAAATTATATCCTATTTCCTTACAGATGGGTGGCGACTGCTACTACAGTGAACGCATTCTACTCAGCTACTTTGAACTCAGTCAGTAAGTATCCGCACCAATCCGCACGCATTATCGCAGTTTACTAGCACTTGTATTTGTAATGTGACTTAATTTATCAACTTTTATATTATAGCTTTCCCCGCCGGCATACTGCAACCACCATTCTATGGAAACGGAATTGAGTAAGTAGACTATCAAACCCTTGAGTCCATTTTATAGCGATAAAGCTATTTAATTTCCCATTTGATTAAAAGCAACGTTTGATACAGTCACTATCTTGATGGTTAAGAATCAGCAAGGCGTTAATACCAAATAACTAATATCCCATCATAAACTCAGATTGCTTCTAAAACATTTTACAAACGTAAATTCTATGAAAAAAATATATCATTTTAACAAACAGTCAGAAAGAAAGTAACACGAAAAAGCTTCAATACATAAAAAACTTCATATAAGTAAATGGACAACCGACAATTTGAGTATAGGTTGACCGCTGCTACCGTGAAACGGCAGAAATTGGAAACTCGGTGACAATGTCAAAATGGCATTTATTTATTGTCAGTGTCTTTAGTATCAAGTGCTCCGTGTTTTCAATCTTTATTTATAAATTTAAAATATTAAATAATCTAAAAGCATGTTAAAGTGATGCCCCACATACTATTCTAAAGGATGACTAATGGATTATAGAAAAAAGTAAGCAGCTGGTCACTTTATTTCCTTAAAACTAAATACACATATGGATTTCGACTGTTACAGGTTTGTGTTGTCAGTTCTTAGTTAAATTCTCGACATATTTTTCATTACAGTACATTAGGTAAGTAAGTTAATAATAAAAAATAATACTGTTTGTAATGATTTAAATAAATAAAAATACTTTTATTGTCAAAAGCACAAAATAAAAAAACAACATACAGTGGCTTAAAATAATAATTTTTGACAAAAGGTAAAGGTGAATTTACATAACTTATCGAAGTTCGTGAAATACCCAATAACAATTCTTGATTGACGACCGAGTCAAAGACTACAGTGGTGTATTTGGTGGTGACCCTGTTATGCCGAAGGTTACGAGTTCGATTCCCGCCCAAGAGAAACATTTACTTATATTTGATTAACATAAAAGGATTATTGGGGGGGAAAACCTACAGCTTGTCAAACTTTACATAAGTAAGTAAAGATAACTCCTTTTTTTTCAGATTATTTTTAATTGACAGAGGAGCAAGCAGATTTAAATGAAATACAAGTTAGACGGTGTAGTGAGACGGGTTAGCAAAGGGTGTACATTCTGGACCGAAATAATACTGCGTGTGCACTATCCAAATCTATGACTTATTTATTTCACTATATGTATTTAATAATAAATTAATAAAATACCATTTTTGTGTTTTTATTTATTTACATAAGTATGGTACTGAGAGCACTATAGTCTATCTTTGTTTGTGTGTAATGTTTTGAAACAATATAATTAGGTTTCTAACGATATAATAAAGCATTGAATATTTAATAGATTGTGTTAGTCAAATTAAACGATTATTTTTTGCCTATATTAAAGCAAGTTAAAATGTAATGGCAATACATGAGAAAGAGATGCCTAGTTCTCTGTTTCATGGAAACCAACGGTGGCGGTCCCCGTTGTTTCACGACTACCTTGGCTTGTCTATAGATCAATAATTTAGTTCATAATTTCAGAGCAATCAATTACGGGTCAATTGGAGCAATAATGGGACATGAAGTTACACACGGATTTGATGATCAAGGTAAGAAGCGTATTGAATATATTATTATTTAGCTACTCACAAATTGAAATTTTGTATCTGTACTAAATAGTACTTATTTATACATACCGTTAATTTTAAACTAGATCTAGGGCAATCTTGCATCCCTCAAAAAGAAAAAATATTATTTAAATTGAAATGTAAAAGCACTAAGCACCAACCATTGAAATTCTTAGAAACAGAATATTTTCCAAAATTTCTTCTAAATTCTATCCAAATCGCCAGGCCGTCGTTACGACTCCGAAGGTAACCTGAAGCAGTGGTGGTCGGCGGCTACATTGGAGCACTACCACGGGAAGGTGCAGTGCATCATCGACCAGTACAGCAAGTACCACATGCCACAGCTACCTAATTATACGGTCAGTATATTTATAAAGTTATTAAATTCGTCCTGACTTCATTATTTCCATGCTCTTATGGGGATAAGGGTAGGAAGTTAATAAATTAGGGTCGGCACAATATTTTTTTCTCTTCCATTCTTCTTTATCAGTATTTCAAGGGAAGTAGAATGCTTGAAAATATTTTGTATTCCCATCGGACCCAATAAAGGGTTGATGGACATAATTAACTAACATAGTTTAGACGCCCATCAGACCTCAAGTGTGGGGACGGAAAGGCTTAAAATTATTTATCGTTCCTATCGTTTGGGGTCGTTTTATGGGTTGGTACTAAACCAAGTGTTTGTGTTACAGGTGCACGGGTTCAACACGCAGGGCGAGAACATCGCGGACAACGGCGGTCTGCGCGCGGCGCTGGCGGCGTACAGACGCGCCGCGCGCCGCCGCGCCGCCGACACGCTGCCCGCGCTGCCGCTCTACTCGCCAGAACAACTCTTCTATCTTGGGTTCGCGCAGGTATGTACTCGATCGCTTTTTTATATGTGGGGAATTGGATGTCTCCCGTGACCTTAGGTCTTGGATTGGGCGAATATTTGGCGAACTTATTATTATTACATCTCGCTCCATCGCGGGCCAACATTTGCGAAAGAATGCATACCGTTTCAGTGTGAGCTGAGGCTTATAAACCTCTCCTCCAATCTCTATAAATAGAGATTGTTATAAAATACATATTCCCTTCAATAATTTTGATTGAAGCGAATATGTAAAACCCTTCAATAACTTTGAACTCTATTTCAAATCATAATTAATCTTCTATTTTCACAGATATGGTGCGGTAACTCGACGATAGGAGCTCTCAAATCCAAAATGGTGGAAGGAGTGCATAGTCCAAACAAAATTAGAGTTATAGGAACGCTCAGTAACTCTAAAGAATTCGCTGAGGCGTGGAAATGTCCTCTCGGGTCTCCAATGAACCCTGAACATAAGTGTGTGTTGTGGTGAAAGATGTGATCTTAGTTTTAGTTAACCAAAGACAATGGGTTACCGGACTAGTTACCTTAGCGGTTAATCAAGTGATTTAATAACACCCACATTGTGCAAGTATTATAGTTGAAGAAGTAAATGTACTTATCTATAAATATAACAATGCATTTCTGATCCCTTGGTCACCTTATCCTTGGAAATCAAGCGAAAATTAAATCTCAACGAAGCAGGAGATGACCACTAGTTTTGTTTATAAAATGACTTGTAATTACGGATAATTTTGAAGTATAACTGTTTGTCTTCATAAAATAAAGATTTTGAAAACCATTTTTTTAAGTCGGACAAATTTTAAGGTCATTGTTAGATTATAAGTTATGTTTTAAGTAATATTTAGTCAGTAAAATATATAATTAGATATTAAATAATTAAAATAAAAGCACATAATATCTCATAGAGACTAACTTTCAATCTGTCCGTCTAAATACATGACAAAACCCAGAAAATTCAATAATATATTGTTTTAAGAAGAATATAGCATAAAAAACAAATAATATGAGATTACCGAGATTAGAGGCTGTGTGATAATTATACTTTTATTTCAACATTGATTCATACTGGTGAAATTGACTGCATGTATTTCAATGAGACTTATTTTTGTATAAAAATATAAGGTTTTAAAACTTCTATTAGGTATATTCTATTTTATTAATGACATCTACAATTTGTACAGTCAGCGTCCGATGAAAGGCTCTCTTGGTTGGCATTACCAAGAGCAGGGTATCTTTTGGACTAGGACTATACAACATTGCTACTACAACGCTACATTGGCTCTTGTCTCGCCTCTGTAAGCCTATTTTCTGTATAATAGGCGCATATTTTTTTAGACTGCCACACGGACGGATGTATTTTCAGTTGTAATCCGAAACATTTGTATGGATCCTTGTATCGTACAAGCTCCCCACCTCACTCCGACCGAAATTTAGCTGATATTATGCGTGTGATTCGGCAGACAACTCATTTTGCGTCCCCGTGTGAATCAAATAGGACTTTTTCTTCTTTTTATATGAAACTGAATGCAGCAGAATTTCTGCGAACGAAATTCTGCGACTCAAGACTCACAAAATTACGCTCGTTTGGCCTCACCCTAAAATAGCAGAGACTCAAATTCTATGTGTATGTAAGCATTTGTACCTCTAGCTCAAATACTATATCAATATGCTTGTATCTCAAATATCAACAATAATAGACACCATGAAATAGAATTTATTGTAACTACATAAATATATTTAAAAAATTGACACCTGTGATGAGCAATTAATTATTAGTTCCTAAATTTGAAAATGTACCAGTTTGAAAACAAATCTAGGGCAGTTGAAGAACAAATTATTTTTAAGAGAAACATTTTGTAATGACAAAACATAATTTATTAAGTAAATAAACATTTATAATTACCTAATTGTTTATCATTTTTTTCTTATGTACTCAAATTTGTATACTGGGGCTGAACCTTTAGTTCCAGGTTTGATTCTCTTAGGTTTAAGGAGTTTAGTAGACGGGTCTTGAAGATGACGTTTCAATTCCATCTTCTGTTGAATGACCATAAGTTCCTTTTCTCTGTCAATTCGCTTTGATATTTCTTTGTAGACATGCTCTTTTTTCTTTTTCATTGATTGTATTGTCTGCAAAATTAATATTTATATTAAGAATTGGAAGTAAAGGAACATAATGATTTTTGAACATAAAAAAAAATCAATTTCTTATCTTAATCAATTAGAGGCAACTGAACCCTAACTAAGTAGTTATTGTCTACATCTGGGATATTAATTTAAATGCAAAAGAGCAATAAGATAAATAAAACAATGGCAGGATTAGCAATGTTGGGAAAAGTTCAAGTTTTATTAAATTAGGTGACCTATTTTCTTGTTGCTCTCTAAAGTATATTTTAAAAATAAAATGAAACAAGAATAAATCGAAAAAAAAAACTTTTTAAAAACAAGCTTCTTTTAACTTTTATTGCATTGTCATGAGACTTACATATGCCAAATTTCAGCTCAATCGGATAACCAGAAGTGGTCGAAAAAGGCTTGAAAGATTTGATTACAGACAACAAGACAGGTGAAACTAAATAAAAGCTTGTAAAAAGTACTTACATTACCATCCAGAGATGGTAGATTTAACTTCTCCAAGTCAGATAACCGAGGTCTATTTGATTTCCTATTGATTAGTTCAGGGTGTGTATCCAACCTCTTTGCTAAATCAAATGTCTTTTCTTCTCCCTCATCTACAAAGAATGTGTGCGAGTTCGGAGTTGAGTCAGCAACATCTGTCATGTGAAGTTGTGCCTAGAAATTAATTAAAATAATCAATTCTTTAAATTAAATAAAATATTTTAATTAAACCTAATAAAATATAGAAAAATATATTAATAAAACTAATATAATATAGAAAAAGATTATACTTATTCCATTCTGTACTTATATTATAAATCTTAAGTTTCATTGTTTGGCTAAATGTGCTAATAAGTGTAAAAAAATACTTCCACCTAACAATGTAAACCGTATGATGACATGTTTAAGCAAATAAATAATATGATTTAATTAAATAGCCTTTTTGGGGGAAGGCTATAAGGTCAACTATAACACTATACTACAACTTATTCTGCTGTTTAGGTGGCATTATTTATTAATGTGAGTATGTGAGTTTAACCACAGTGCACAGCTAGTCAATTACATTCCAACCAAAAGCAGTTTCTTCCATTACGTTTTCCTTGGGATATAAACATTTGAACCAAAACTCAAGTTACCTGTAATCTATTGATCCGTCTGCTTTCAATAGTCCGTTTCATGTTGATGTATTTGATATCCTGTGTTTGCATCAGCTTGATCTGTTCTGTTGTGTGCTCATCCTCTTTCTCAAGCTCATGATGTTCCTTTAACATATATTAAGGAACTATTATTACTAGCACAATACTGAAGAAAGTTTTGATATGAAAGAAGAGAAGAGGAGAGAAGTGGCCCAAGATCGAGAGTCATGGAAAGAGGAGGGAGAGGCCTTTGCCCAACTGTGGGACAGCTATGGGTAATAATAATAATAAAACTGGGGACTGTCCTTGGATGCATTTAATAGTGATAGTCGCCGGATTGTGCATCCTTTACAAAAGATTAAATATGTCAAAGGGCTTCCGTGTGTTGGCTTTGGGCCCATACTAGCCTTCCAAAAGACCGGGACTCCTTAATAGTCCCGTGAATGGAAGAGACATAATAATTAAATATGTCAAAGGGCTTCCGTGTGTTGGCTTTGGCCCTATACTAGCCTTCCAAAAGACCGGGACTCCTTAATAGTCCCGTGAATGGAAGAGACATAATAATGAGTTTAATTCAACTTACCCCATCTTTGACTCTCGAATTTATCATATGAAAGTAGAACTCATCAGGGTTTTTATCCAACGCACGTTTACGTAAAACCTTCAACGTTTTACCCTTAGTATGGTAGTCATCGGCACGCTTTTTATAATCTTTTTTCTTCTCCAAAAGCCCTAAATGTTTCCGGGCCTCCGGCTGATGTCTTTCTTTGTGAGTTTTTTGGTTAGCCTTTGCGGCTTTTCTCCACGAAGACATTATTTAAAAGATATATTATGTTGTGTTTAATGGAAGGAGTTGTTGAAGAACAACAAACCAGACATACAAGGTATGGTTTATGAATGCTACACTACATAAGCCACAGGCAGATGTCTGCTTGCCTTGCTAAGTTAGTAAATAAGTTTAGTTTATTAATATTGTAATTATCAATTCAATATTATTTGAATATTAAAATTAATTTATAAAATCACACAACTCCCAAATTCTGAACAGAAAAACGTGGGTGATTTCTGTCCCTGCCTGACAGACTGACAGATTGATGACGTTTTGTTCTTTTGAAGTTTTCATTGACACTAACAGTGACTGATAGGGACAAAATTAATTTTGATGTAAGCCGAAACAGGCAGCCACGAATGAAAATTCCACATGAGCAACTTAATCTATTCAGCTCAATTCAGCTATATACTAATATTTTTTTACTATTTTATTTTCGTTTCGTCATTTATTGGTTGGCAAAGTGGCTAACATGATTATAAAAATAACATAAGTACTTATTCCATAAATGTTCATTTATTAGTAAGTTATTTCGGGAGCTTTCATAAGAGCTATAGGTAACTTATAGAATATTAAAAATAATATTTCCAAGGCACTGAACAATCCCACTCCAAGGAACATATTAAAAACTCCTCCCAGGGAAGCTAAAATAGAAAAAAAATTAAGTATGTTGTTAAACATGTATGATGAGGTGTGCAGGTAGGTGCTAAAGCATTAGATCGATTCGTGTACAACCTTAGTTTTTTTTTTTTTTTTTTTTTTTTCTTACGAAACTACAATATAAAGTAGTTTCTTAATAATTACAATCTAGCCTTTTGCTGGCTAATGAGTAATTTAATTTTAACCTAAACTAATAATAATGTTTATATTAAGAATATGTCCAATAACACTTTTCTTATTATTTCTACTTAAGGCGAAGACACTTTGTTCATGTGTTCTGTTTAATTATAGTTAACAATCACTACACTACACTATTCACTAAATTAACTCATAAGGCTTTGTCCTTTTAAGTCTTCTCACTTTATTTGTGTTGTCAAGGAGCTGGATAGCCTCAACGTTCACATGTTGATAAAGTCTACGTTCGTGAGCTTTGGCATATTTATTAATAATGCTGGCGACAGTTTCCACTTTAAGGTCCCAGTGGAGGTCGTCCATCCTTATGTACCAAGGAGCATTTGTGATACCTCTGAGTACTTTGTTTTGAAAACGTTGTATCATCATGATGTTAGTTTGTTTGGTACAGCCCCACAGCTGTATACCGTAAGTCCATACAGGCATGAGGACTTGCTTATACAATAAAATTTTGTTGTGTAATGACAACGCGGAATGTTTACCAAGAAGCCAGTACATCTTCTTATAACGGATTTCTAACTCATCACGTTTTTTCTTGACATGAGCTTTCCAGCGTAGCTTGGCGTCAAGTGTCATGCCTAAGTACTTGGCCGTATTTTCGTATGGTACCACTTTGTCGTGTATGTACATTGGATGGTAGTTTAACTGTTTATTAGTGAAATCTACATGAACCGACTTAGATTCATTTAGTTTTATGCGCCATTTTTTGGTCCAGTCATAAATTTTGTTAATTGCTATTTGCACTTTTTCCACAGCTTCCTCTTGATTGTCTCCTGTTGCAAGGATTGCTGTATCGTCAGCGAAGGTTGCTATGAAAGTATTTTCTGTATTTGGGATATCACAGGTGTATAGCAAGTACAGGACCGGACCTAATACACTTCCCTGCGGTACTCCAGCTTTGATTTCTTTGAGCTCTGAATAAGAATTTTCTTGCCTCACTCTGAACATTCTCTCTGATATATAGGACTCCAAGAGGTCAGTAAATTGTGTTGGTAGCATCTGACGAAGCTTGTGTAATAGTCCGTGATGCCAAACTTTATCGAAGGCTTGTGCTACATCTAAAAATATTGTAGAGCAAACTTTTTTTTCTTCTAAGGCATTTTCAATTACATCAGTTATTCGATGTACTTGGTCTATTGTGCTATGTTTTTCTCTAAAACCAAACTGATGGTTAGGAATTAAGTTCTTTTCTTCAATAATTGGTTTGAGCCGCTTTAAGAGAAGCTTCTCAAATAGTTTTGATATTATAGGTAATAAGGAAATCGGTCTATATGATGAAGCTTCATGAGGTGGTTTACCAGGCTTAGGAATCATTATGACTTCAGCAACTTTCCAAACGTCTGGTACGTGTTTCAATCTGAAGGACGCATTGATGAGTGTCGTTAATTTTACTACTGCTCTGCGGGGAAGATTTCGCAGGACTTCTCCAGTAATCAGGTCGTATCCTGGGGATTTATTTTGTTTTAATAGTTTAATCTCTTGGAGTACCTCTTTTGGAGTGACGAGTTTTATGTCCAGGTCTTCTTGAGATGTTATTTCTAGTTCGAGATCAGTTTTATTTTCATAAGGTTGAAATATTTGCTGTAAATGATTTGCAAATCTTGTTGCCTTCTGATCATTGGTACTTGCCCATTGTCCGCTCAGTTCCTTGATGGGAGGAATTTGGGTTATCGGTCTTTTAATATGTCTAGTAGCTTTCCAGAGTGAGTAGTCTGTAGTGCGATCACTTGTCAATTGACGTAGTGAAGTAGACATATTTTCGTCATTGAATTTTTGTATTGCTCTACTAAGTTTTTTAGTGAGATTATTTAATCGAGTTTTATCAGACGGAAAACGTGTTTGGTGCCACTTTTGTCGTTGCTGTCTTTTCTCTCTGATAAGTTGTTTTATATCTATGGGATATTTATTAACCTTATTTTTTATTTTGAGCTCGGGTGTATTGTTCCAAGCGCATTGCTGTATGTTACGTATGAAAGTTCTTATTTCCAAGTCAAGTTCTACGTTTGTTTTTAATGAGATGTTTAGATCTATCAAAGAGTCTAAGTCGTGTTTAAAACTCTGCCAGTCAGTATTTTTATTGGTAAGGGATAGGTTGTACGCTTTATATTGAACTTGCTCATTGAGAGTTAGTAAAATAGGAGAATGATCTGAACTCATGTCGAGACCCTCTTCGATCTGCAGGAAGTCAGGCGATATGTTTTTATAAATAAAAAAGTCTATTAAATCTGGGATTTTGTGTGGATCTGTCGGCCAGTAAGTTGGTTTCCCTGTTGATATGACATCACACTTTATTTCTCTAACCGCTTTCAACAATTCTCTTCCTTTTGTTGTGTTAAGTCTTGATCCCCAATAGGTGTTTTTGGCGTTGAAGTCTCCCCCAAGTATGAATCTATCACCAAGTTTATTTAAGAAAGTACAATATTGTATATATTTAAGACAATACCTTGGCGGGCAATATATGGCGCTTATAGTAACTGGGTATCGTTTGGTTTTGATACAAACAGCCACAGCTTGTATTTCAGGTTCTTCGTACTTTAAAATCTCATAGTGGAATATGTGATCCTTAACAATAACCGCGCTACCTCCCCTGGCTGTGTTAGCGGGATGTAATGCATGATATATTTTATACCCTTTGATTTCTATATAACTTTCTTTAGTGAAGTGTGTTTCTGATATTAGACACAAATCAATATTTTCCGTGTTAAGTACAACCTGAAGCTCATTTTTGTGCTGGAGAAGTCCATTTGCATTCCATGCCATACACTTAATAGACCTGGCAATCATTTTTGTTTGTAAATTTTGTTTTCCACTTTCTTTAGTCTTTCGTCAAATGACGATAAGATGTCGAGAATTTTATTTAACTTGTCATCTAGACTTGGTTGTGAACAACTCTTCTGTGTTTTCGGCTAACTTTTTATATGCGGTTGAGTGCTTTTTATAATTTGAGCGAAAGACAGGTCCTTTGTGACTTGTTTACTTAATGAAGGTATTTTTCTTACATCGGATTTAGAGGTAGCACTAATAGAAGGTTGGTTCTTTTGTTGGGCTTTGTTTTTAATAGTTTGTAGTTCTTTGGCAACTATACATCCTCTGTAGCTAGCGGGATGTGGTTCACCACAGTGAATACACTTAGGCTTTGCATCTGCGGGCTTCTGACAGTCTTTAGTCAGATGTTTGCCAGTACATTTTACACATCTCGGTTCCTTTGAGCAGTATTTTTGGGTATGTCCATATGCCTGACATCTTTTGCACTGAGGGATTAACCTGGACGTTTTAATTGGTTGAATATCTATTTTACTCCCTAGAATGGACTTAATATTATATATTTTTGCAATATCCTCATCCTTATGAAATGAGAGCATAAACATATTTAATGGCTGTTTAGTTCTCCAGCTTAGTTTGTTCACCGCTTCTAGGATGTTATATCCTTTGGATGACAAATCTTCTAAGATCCTTTCTGGCACACACGAGAAATGAAGGTTCTTAGCCATTACTCTAATGGGCCTGTCTTGCTTGTTTTCATACGAATGCCAAGTACAGTTATTTTGTAGCAACATCTGCACTATAGCTCTGTATGAGTTTTCATTATGAGCGTTAATTTTCACAGTATCTCCTTTGCTCATTTTAGTCAAGAATGACTCATCTGGCACGCTTGACTTAAGAAGATCGTAGAAGTTCTGGTAATCCTTAATGTTTTCAACAATGATGGGTGGTGGCTGTGGGGCTTTTTTCGCTTTTGGCAACCTCCTGTCATTCTCTACAGAGTTAGTAACAGGGACTGACTGTTGTTGTGGGCTGAGTGACGTATTCAGCTTCCTCTTCTTACGGCTTTGTACTCGTACCCATTCAGTTTCTTTGGCCAGCTCCTCCTCATCCGTTTCATATTGGACTTGTTCAGAGGGCTTTTCTTTAGTAGAATCTTCAATCGGGGGAGGCTTCTTTCTTTCCTCCTGGATAGATATCAGCTGTTGCTGAAGCTCTACTATTTTAACCTGTAGCTCTTTTACCAAATTTTCATACTTTATACGTTGAGACTTTTCGTCATTAAAACGATCATAGAGAAAATGTTCCGTTTCGGTTGTTATAGTAATATTTTTTCTAGGTGAAGCCATAATTAAATAATATTAATTTGAAAATTAAAATAATGACTTCGCCTTAACACTGTTTACACTAAAAGTCATGATTCACATTATCGTGATCTGGGTCATCGCGTTGATGACCGGCCGGGCGCACGCGTACCGTACCGAGGTCACTCGCGAGTGTGTTTGCTGCGTCAGCGCTTTACCCGAACGCGCACTAAAGCAACTGCAACGCAACCGTTCTCGATAGACGCTGAACGAACACTGTGTACAACCTTAGTAAAATGTAAAATTTTACTTACACAGTAAAGTAAGCCATGTTTCAGTAGGATTAAGAGTGAATATTCTTGAAAGTTCTATGTTCACCCGTATGAACAAAACTGTTGACGTAGACGCTTTCATTTCTGAACTAAAAATAATAAATATTCTTTGAGTTATCATTACAATTATTACCACCAACACTAATAAGGTAAGAGTAGTTACATATTAGAATTTTCTTTCCACTGTATGGTTATTTTACCACAGAACAGGGATCTTGCCCTGCGTTCGGCTACCTCCACCGCGCGTGTGACCGGGGCTGATGTTTCGTGCATGTGCATCTTCTTTTCTCTGCCCATTCACAGTATGTGGGGTAGGCACAACATGCTATCTCTACATTCACTCCTTCAACATTCAAATCCTATTTCACACAAAGTAGGTAGGTACTTAGTTACGTAGTTACTACAATAAATTCTAGACCTACTTAGATGATGAAACTTACTATATTGGATCTATTGCATGTTCGATGGCGTTCATGCGATTGGACTCGAGATTGGTGTACGATATAACTTTATTACAGGAAGGTAGGCAATCGCAGTCGGTTGTGTTATCTGCAATAATATTGTAAAGATAGATAGGTAAGCAAAATAGCGCAACTGCGCAGAAACCAACGCTCCTGCAGCTAGATCCCTAAAATGTACTTCTTCTGAGCAGATTTCCAATACGAGTGTCGACTATTATTAAATCAACCTTCATATTTATTAGATATTCAACTTCGTTTGAACGATGGTATAATGAAGCGAAGCGTATAATAAAGAAGAATAGCAGACGGAATCTAAAATGGCGGGCAGATAAAAATTAAAAATGGAATAGCCTCTTGTCTAAATGTCTATGGACTGTTATGTATACTTATTAGCAAATTAAATGAAACAGTTAAATTTTATGAACCTAGTTCAAAATGATCATTAAACTTAACAAATAAAAACAAAAGTGGATTTATAACTTACCCATTTCATAGGCTCTCAAACAACTAAGTTGAGAAACAGCACAAGGTGGTAAGTTATGTTCGTGAATATCATTTTCTCGAAACGGGTCAGAGCATCCGCATGCTATTTCGGCACATTTGTCCTGAAATATTTTAATTTATTACAAGTACTTTACTTATTAACTGTCCATTGATCCACTAATTCAAAATAATTCTCGAAAATGTAAGCAAAATGGCGTCAACTGTGCAGAAACAAAACAGCAATCTCTCTCTACATGCTCTCTACTAACCAATTAGTTTGTAGATAAGTAGGTACATCTACGCCCAAGATCTACTTAGTTTTGTAAAAACTCACCACACACAAAGCTCTGGAATAGCTTTTATCAGAAACGCAAGCTGAACGGAGGAGGTCATCAGATGAACTCTGAGGAACCGATATGAATCTCAACTGGGCGAAGTAATTGAACCCAGGCATGATGATTAACGGCACTATAGTTTCTTCACCGTCAAACTTGGTGAAGAACTGAAAGAATAGAACTGTGTATGTAAAGATTTAAATCTAAGTACAATAATAATTCTTTTATTAGCAACGGCTTCGCACAAAGAAGTGTGACATTAGCCAGCATGCAGCCACTTGCAGCCAGCAACAGTAGTCTTTGGCCAGCACCAGCAATATCCATGTAAGCAGATAAAAAACAGTGTATTTTTTCTTCTGTTTATAAAATATCCAAAGCTCTTTCGAGTGGGCATGGGCAATTGGGCATAGACTATTTAGAGACTAACGTATTTTATGAGATCCTCACTAAGAGACTAATATTTCCATAAAAAAAGGATCACGACCAAGATTGTCTCTGGTCTACGTCCATGAATATTTCGGAAGATATTACTTACCTGACACCCATGTATAGAATCATTGGAGCACTGCAAAGCAAAGTCTAGTCTTCGGGTTGTTTCAAGGTCAACACTTGGTTGTAAAGTTACGTTACCCAATCTATAAAATGCCCTGAAAATCTCTCAATCAGATAATTATTTTTAAATTCATTACGATTTTAAAAAGTTGAGAAATATAGAGTTACTTTTTGGGCCTCATGATACAGCAGATGCCCCAAACAGTAACTTCTTTTTCAAACAGAAGTTCGCACGGTAGCATTACATTCTGCCATCGGCACTTTGTGACCAACTCTGGGCACGAAGGCATGTATGTATACATCATGTCCGTAATACTCATGTTAATACCGGATAATATCTGTAAAGAGATTCAAAATGCTTTATTTTCAACCGTCCCCTGGAACCATCTCCCCTCAGGGGTACTGTTAGCACTCCAAAAAATGTTCTAGTACCTAGTAGAAATATAAATAGTATAGGTATTTTGGGAAAAAGTAAATCTAAAGACCGCAAACCTTATCAAGTAGCACGATTTGATCTTCAGCTGCAGACTTTCCAGATAGCACGCGAGCGACAGTCAAGGGAAGTCGTCTTGTTTCTTCATTATTTAACGATCTAAGGAAACACTATTTTTTAATGTCATTATTAAAATCACACCTAGGTACCTACATAATATGTTCTACCTACATAACTATCTACTACATTTCTATCTACATAATAGGGTCATTACTAAAATTGACTTTTAATTTCATGAGCGTTTCCGTGCTTCGGAGAGCACGTAAAGCCGTCGGTCCCGGTTGTCGTACTAACATCATCGACAATCGTTACGGGTAGTTAAGAGCTCTCAAAAGTCTAACATTTGGTTTAACCAAAAAATGTCGTATAGCCCTTTGGGTTGTGAAGGTCTAATGGCAGTCGCTTCGCGTAAAATACTGACATTCCGCCAAATCTGGTTAAACTGAAAACCGACCCCAAATAGACATGGGATAAAGGTTCGGAAAAGAGAGACACCTACATAATATATACTTACTTGCCTACATGTCTTAATAATAGCTTAACAGCTCGTATGTACATAATGTACTAAGTATTTTCTTTAATGCAGTACTTAGTGACCTTATAGTGAATTTAAGGTTAGAATAAAAAAACTTACAACTGGTCCAAAAATAATTTAGTGACAGTTTCTGGTGGCGGGCACACAGCGACAAGTGGAGTGCGCTGAATAATTGTCTCGTTGGGGAGCAAGTCACACACCTCTAGCAGAGCTGGGATTTTAAGGAATCGAGCCCACAGGACGGTGCAGAGTAGACCCGCACACAAAGTACTTGCGATACAACAGACGAGCCATCCAACGCTGGATAATGAAAGCGTTAATTATGATAGTTTTTTTTTTCATAAAAATGTACTTACTTAAATAAAAAAAATCTATTTCCTCTTTTAAATTAAATCTTACCGATCGACGTAGTATTCAGAACACAAATATTTAAATCCATGTAACGTTGTTGTTCTTAAAAACTGAATCACAGATTGCATCCAATTTGTATCACTTTTATTGATTTCCCTAATCATTTTGTGAAGGTGCAGGTTCATATATCCTCATCTCAATTTAAGCTGGTGGCGGTTGCCCGATTGTTCGAAGTCAATAAAACATCGTAGGTAAAGCCAATATTTCACATTATAAACGACTGATCGTTTAGTTTAGATTAACTAATGAATTGTATTTGTATTGTAATTAACAAGCCAATGACAATTATTCAGATGTCGCGATAAATGAACACTTCGTTCGTTTAGGTACATTAGTATTCGTATAGGTAAGGGTAAATGTTTGTACAGTCACGGAATGAAAAGGTTCGTCACCTTAGAGTCGGTTTTCACTTGCACTAGTATTGCAATAAACAATTATGCCAACATACCAGGGTAAGAAACAGTGATGCTAACATTTAAATAAATATAATGACACAAATAAATAAAATATAGCAAACGCTATCGAATAAGGTTTTGATGATTTTTCTATCCTTTTTTTAAACACTGCCTTGTGCGCGCGGCATATAAAAACCTCTTTGATATTTTGCAATGATGACATTGACCGATTGACAATAGTTTTAATAGAAATAATAATGGCAGGTTGTACCAACAAGAAGGTTTTAGTTTATCAAAAATCTTGTTGATTATCCTTTCAAACAACACTGGTCTGAATAATTTTGAACTTTATTATCGAACAGTAGAACATTATTTTCCCTAACTCGAGTCTATTCTGTACCATAGTTATAATAGTTATATTAAAAGGTAATATGTTTTCGCGACACATTATACGAATCAATTTGAAAATTGACGAACCTTTTCATTCCGAGACTGTACATATTAATTTGAACATAACGTTTTTGGAGTAAAATTAAATGCGTCGTTTAGGATTGATAATTTTATTTATCAATCCTAAACGACGAAGCACAGCCAGCAGCTTTAATGACGTTAAAATGGTTAAATTTAAAAGAAAAATGAATAATTTTCGTAAATCTATTACTCTTAAGCTTTTTAGCAGTCACCTATAATTGCGTTCACATTTTATGATAACAATTTATAAATATTCTACCTGTATCTCATTAAAAACCTCTATAAAGCCGAATCATTAACAGTTGAACAGTTATCGATAATTATTCAGCGATTATATCTGGTTGAAATGCTATAATTACAGTTGCCAATCAAGATATTTATCGATATAATTCTATGGCTTTTAAAACCATCAATTGCTAGGAAAACAATTGTGACCATGGCCTTGTCCATCACGCTTTTCCTATACGAAATTATCAAACAGGATCCAATTAGGTACTTTATTATATTAAGCTTTAACGTCAAGTTTGGCATGATTAGGATTAAGTATAATGCTACGGGTCTAATGACTGATGCTACGAGTCCCACGACTGATGCTACGGGTACCTTAACTGATGCTACGAGTACCGCATCTGATGCTACGAGTTCCACAACTGATGCTACGAGTCCCATGACTAATGCTACGAGTACCACGACTGATGCTACGAGTCCCGTGACTGATGCTAAGAGTCCCGTGACTGATGCTACGAGTCTCGTGACTGATGCTACGAGTCCCGTAACTGATGCTACGAGTCCCGTGACTGATGCTACGAGTCCTGTGACTGATGCTACGAGTCTTGTGACTGATGCTACGAGTCCCGTGACTGATGCTACGAGTCCCGTGACTTATGCTACGAGTCCCGTGACTGATGCTACGAGTCCCGTGACTGATGCTACGAGTCCCGTGACTGATGCTACGAGTCCCGTGACTGATGCTACGAGTCCCGTGACTGATGCTACGAGTCCCGTGACTGATGCTACGAGTCCCGTGACTGATGCTACGAGTCCCGTGACTGATGCTACGAGTCCCGTGACTGATGCTACGAGTCCCGTGACTGATGCTACGAGTCCCGTGACTGATGGTAAGAGTCCCGTGACTGATGCTACGAGTCCCGTGACTAATGCTACGAGTCCCGTAACTGATGCTAAGAGTCCCGTGACTGATGCTACGAGTCCCGCGACTGATGCTACGAGTCCCGTAACTGATGGTAAGAGTCCCGTGACTGATGCTACGAGTCCCGTGACTGATGCTACGAGTCCCGTGACTGATGCTACGAGTCTTGTGACTGATGCTACGAGTCCCGTGACCGATGCTACGAGTCTCGTGAATGATGCTACGAGTCTTGTGACTGATGCTACGAGTCCCTTGACTGATGCTACGAGTCCCGTGACTGATGCTACGAGTCCCGTGACTGATGCTACGAGTCCCGTGACTGATGCTACGAGTCTCGTGATTGATGCTACGAGTCCCGTGACTGATGCTACGAGTCCCGTGACTGATGCTACGAGTCCCGTGACTGATGCTACGAGTCCCGTGACTGATGCTACGAGTCTTGTGACTGATGCTACGAGTCTTGTGACTGATGCTACGAGTCCCGTAACTGATGCTAAGAGTCCCGTGACTGATGCTACGAGTCCCGCAACTGATGCTACGAGTCCCGTAACTGATGGTAAGAGTCCCGTGACTGATGCTACGAGTCCCGTGACTGATGCTACGAGTCCCGTGACTGATTCTACGAGTCCCGTGACTGATGCTACGAGTCCTGTGACTGATGCTACGAGTCTTGTGACTGATGCTACGAGTCCCGTGACTGATGCTACGAGTCCCGTGACTGATGCTACGAGTCTTGTGACTGATGCTACGAGTCCCGTGACCGATGCTACGAGTCTCGTGAATGATACTACGAGTCCTGTGACTTATTCTACGAGTCTCGTGACTGATGCTACGAGTCCCGTGACTGATGCTACGAGTCCCGTGACTGATGCTACGAGTCTTGTGACTGATGCTACGAGTCCCGTGACTGATGCTACGAGTCCCGTAACTGATGGTAAGAGTCCCGTGACTGATGCTACGAGTCTTGTGACTGATGCTACGAGTCCCGTGACTGATGCTACGAGTCTCGGGAATGATACTACGAGTCCCGTGACTGATGCTACGAGTCTCGTGACTGATGCTACGAGTCCCGTGACTGATGCTACGAGTCCCGTGACTGATGCTACGAGTCCCGTGACTGATGCTACGAGTCCCGTGACTGATGCTACGAGTCCCGTGACTGATGCTACGAGTCCCGTGACTGATGCTACGAGTCCCGTGACTGATGCTACGCGTCCTGTGACTGATGCTACGAGACTTGTGACTGATGCTACGAGTCCCGTGACTGATGCTACGAGTCCCTTGACTGATGCTACGAGTCCCATGACTGATGCTACGAGTCCCGTGACTGATGCTACGAGTCCCGTAACTGATGCTACGAGACCCGTGACTGATGCTACGAGTCCCGTGACTGATGCTACGAGTCCCGTGACTGATGCTACGAGTCTTGTGACTGATGCTACGAGTCTCGGGAATGATACTACGAGTCCCGTGACTGATGCTACGAGTCTCGTGACTGATGCTACGAGTCCCGTGACTGATGCTACGAGTCCCGTGACTGATGCTACGAGTCCCATGACTGATGCTACGAGTCCCGTGACTGATGCTACGAGTCCCGTGACTGATGCTACGAGTCCCATGACTGATGCTACGAGTCCCGTGGCTGATGGTATGAGTCCCGTGACTGATGCTACGAGTCCCATGACTGATGCTACGAGTCCCGTGACTGATGCTACGAGTCCCGTGACTGATGCTACGAGTCTCGTGACTGATGCTACGAGTCCCGTGACTGATGCTACGAGTCTTGTGACTGATGCTACGAGTCCCGTGACTGATGTTACGAGTCCCGTGACTGATGCTACGAGTCTCGTGACTGATGCTACGAGTCCCGTGACTGATGCTACGAGTCCCGTGACTGATGCTACGAGTCCCGTGACTGATGCTACGAGTCCCATGACTGATGCTACGAGTCCCGTGACTGATGCTACGAGTCCCGTGACTGATGCTACGAGTCTCGGGAATGATACTACGAGTCCCGTGATTGATGCTACGAGTCTCGTGACCGATGCTACAAGTCCCGTGACTGATGCTACGAGTACCGTGACTGATGCTACGAGTCCCGTGACTGATGCTACGAGTCCCGTGACTGACGCTACGAGTCCCGTGACTGATGCTACGAGTCTTGTGACTGATGCTACGAGTCCCGTGACCGATGCTACGAGTCTCGTGAATGATACTACGAGTCCTGTGACTTATTCTACGAGTCTCGTGACTGATGCTACGAGTCCCGTGACTGATGCTACGAGTCCCGTGACTGATGCTACGAGTCTTGTGACTGATGCTACGAGTCCCGTGACTGATGCTACGAGTCCCGTAACTGATGGTAAGAGTCCCGTGACTGATGCTACGAGTCCCGTGACTGATGCTACGAGTCCCGTGACTGATGCTACGAGTCCCATGACTGATGCTACGAGTCCCGTGACTGATGCTACGAGTCTCGTGGCTGATGCTACGAGTCTCGTGACTGATGCTACGAGTCTCGTGACTGATGCTACGAGTCCCGTGACTGATGCTACGAGTCCCGTGACTGATGCTACGAGTCCCGTGACTGATGCTACGAGTCTCGTGAGTGATGCTACGAGTCCCGTGACTGATGCTACGAGTCCTGTGACTGATGCTACGAGTCCCATGACTGATGCTACGAGTACCGTGACTGATGCTACGAGTCCCGTGACTGATGCTACGAGTCCCGTGACTGATGCTACGAGTCCCGTGACTGATGCTACGCGTCCTGTGACTGATGCTACGAGACTTGTGACTGATGCTACGAGTCCCGTGACTGATGCTACGAGTCCCGTGACTGATGCTACGAGTCCCGTGACTGATGCTACGAGTCCCGTAACTGATGCTACGAGACCCGTGACTGATGCTACGAGTCCCGTGACTGATGCTACGAGTCCCGTGACTGATGTTACGCGTCCCGTGACTGATGCTACGACTCCCGTGACTGATGCTACGAGTCCCGTGACTGATGCTACGAGTCCCGTGACTGATGCTACGAGTCCCGTGACTGATGCTACGAGTCCCGTGACTAATGCTACGAGTCCCGTAACTGATGCTAAGAGTCCCGTGACTGATGCTACGAGTCCCGTAACTGATGCTAAGAGTCCCGTGACTGATGCTACGAGTCCCGCGACTGATGCTACGAGTCCCGTAACTGATGGTAAGAGTCCCGTGACTGATGCTACGAGTCCCGTGACTGATGCTACGAGTCCCGTGACTGATGCTACGAGTCTTGTGACTGATGCTACGAGTCCCGTGACCGATGCTACGAGTCTCGTGAATGATGCTACGAGTCTTGTGACTGATGCTACGAGTCCCGTGACTGATGCTACGAGTCCCGTGACTGATGCTACGCGTCCTGTGACTGATGCTACGAGACTTGTGACTGATGCTACGAGTCCCGTGATTGATGCTACGAGTCCCGTGACTGATGCTACGAGTCCCGTGACTGATGCTACGAGTCCCGTAACTGATGCTACGAGACCCGTGACTGATGCTACGAGTCCCGTGACTGATGCTACGAGTCCCGTGACTGATGCTACGAGTCTTGTGACTGATGCTACGAGTCCCGTGACTTATGCTACGAGTCCCGTGACTGATGCTACGAGTCCCGTGACTGATGCTACGAGTCCCGTGACTGATGCTACGAGTCTCGTGATTGATGCTATGAGTCCCGTGACTGATGCTACGAGTCCCGTGACTGATGCTACGAGTCCCGTGACTGATGCTACGAGTCCCGTGACTGATGCTACGAGACTTGTGACTGATGCTACGAGTCCCGTGACTGATGCTACGAGTCCCATGACTGATGCTACGAGTACCGTGACTGATGCTACGAGTCCCGTGACTGATGCTACGAGTCCCGTGACTGATGCTACGAGTCCCGTGACTGATGCTACGCGTCCTGTGACTGATGCTACGAGACCCGTGACTGATGCTACGAGTCCCGTGACTGATGCTACGAGTCCCGTGACTGATGCTACGAGTCTTGTGACTGATGCTACGAGTCCCGTGACTTATGCTACGAGTCCCGTGACTGATGCTACGAGTCCCGTGACTGATGCTACGAGTCCCGTGACTGATGCTACGAGTCCCGTGACTGATGCTACGAGACCCGTAACTTATGCTACGAGACCCGTGACTGATGCTACGAGTCCCGTGACTGATGCTACGAGTCCCGTGACTGATGCTACGAGTCCCATGACTGATGCTACGAGTCCCGTGACTGATGCTACGAGACTTGTGACTGATGCTACGAGTCCCGTGACTGATGCTACGAGTCCCGTGACTGATGCTACGAGTCTCGTGATTGATGCTATGAGTCCCGTGACTGATGCTACGAGTCCCGTGACTGATGCTACGAGTCCCGTGACTGATGCTACGAGTCCCGTGACTGATGCTACGAGTCCCGTAACTGATGCTACGAGACCCGTGACTGATGCTACGAGTCCCGTGACTGATGCTACGAGTCCCGTGACTGATGCTACGAGTCTTGTGACTGACGCTACGAGTCCCGTGACTTATGCTACGAGTCCCGTGACTGATGCTACGAGTCCCGTGACTGATGCTACGAGTCCCGTGACTGATGCTACGAGTCCCGTGACTGATGCTATGAGTCCCGTGACTGATGCTACGAGTCCCATGACTGATGCTACGAGTCCCGTGACTGATGCTACGAGTCCCATGACTGATGCTACGAGTCCCGTGACTGATGCTACGAGTCCCGTGACTGATGCTACGAGTCCCGTGACTGATGCTACGAGTCCCGTGACTGATGTTACGCGTCCCGTGACTGATGCTACGACTCCCGTGACAGATGCTACGAGTCCCGTGACTGATGCTACGAGTCCCGTGACTGATGCTACGAGTCCCGTGACTGATGCTACGAGTCCCGTGACTGATGCTACGCGTCCTGTGACTGATGCTACGAGACTTGTGACTGATGCTACGAGTCCCGTGACTGATGCTACGAGTCCCTTGACTGATGCTACGAGTCCCATGACTGATGCTACGAGTCCCGTGACTGATGCTACGAGTCCCGTAACTGATGCTACGAGACCCGTGACTGATGCTACGAGTCCCGTGACTGATGCTACGAGTCCCGTGACTGATGCTACGAGTCTTGTGACTGATGCTACGAGTCCCGTGACTGATGCTACGAGTCTCGGGAATGATACTACGAGTCCCGTGACTGATGCTACGAGTCTCGTGACTGATGCTACGAGTCCCGTGACTGATGCTACGAGTCCCGTGACTGATGCTACGAGTCCCATGACTGATGCTACGAGTCCCGTGACTGATGCTACGAGTCCCGTGACTGATGCTACGAGTCCCATGACTGATGCTACGAGTCCCGTGGCTGATGGTATGAGTCCCGTGACTGATGCTACGAGTCCCATGACTGATGCTACGAGTCCCGTGACTGATGCTACGAGTCCCGTGACTGATGCTACGAGTCTCGTGACTGATGCTACGAGTCCCGTGACTGATGCTACGAGTCTTGTGACTGATGCTACGAGTCCCGTGACTGATGTTACGAGTCCCGTGACTGATGCTACGAGTCTCGTGACTGATGCTACGAGTCCCGTGACTGATGCTACGAGTCCCGTGACTGATGCTACGAGTCCCGTGACTGATGCTACGAGTCCCATGACTGATGCTACGAGTCCCGTGACTGATGCTACGAGTCCCGTGACTGATGCTACGAGTCTCGGGAATGATACTACGAGTCCCGTGACTGATGCTACGAGTCTCGTGACCGATGCTACAAGTCCCGTGACTGATGTTACGAGTACCGTGACTGATGCTACGAGTCCCGTGACTGATGCTACGAGTCCCGTGACTGATGCTACGAGTCCCGTGACTGATGCTACGAGTCTTGTGACTGATGCTACGAGTCCCGTGACCGATGCTACGAGTCTCGTGAATGATACTACGAGTCCTGTGACTTATTCTACGAGTCTCGTGACTGATGCTACGAGTCCCGTGACTGATGCTACGAGTCCCGTGACTGATGCTACGAGTCTTGTGACTGATGCTACGAGTCTCGGGAATGATACTACGAGTCCCGTGACTGATGCTACGAGTCCCGTGACTGATGCTACGAGTCCCGTGACTGATGCTACGAGTCTTGTGACTGATGCTACGAGTCCCGTGACTGATGCTACGAGTCCCGTAACTGATGCTAAGAGTCCCGTGACTGATGCTACGAGTCCCGCGACTGATGCTACGAGTCCCGTAACTGATGGTAAGAGTCCCGTGACTGATGCTACGAGTCCCGTGACTGATGCTACGAGTCCCGTGACTGATGCTACGAGTCTTGTGACTGATGCTACGAGTCCCGTGACCGATGCTACGAGTCTCGTGAATGATGCTACGAGTCTTGTGACTGATGCTAAGAGTCCCGTGACTGATGCTACGAGTCCCGTGACTGATGCTACGAGTCCCGTGACTGATGCTACGAGTCTTGTGACTGATGCTACGAGTCCCGTGACTGATGCTACGAGTCCCGTAACTGATGCTAAGAGTCCCGTGACTGATGCTACGAGTCCCGTGACCGATGCTACGAGTCCCGTAACTGATGGTAAGAGTCCCGTGACTGATGCTACGAGTCCCGTGACTGATGCTACGAGTCCCGTGACTGATGCTACGAGTCTTGTGACTGATGCTACGAGTCCCGTGACCGATGCTACGAGTCTCGTGAATGATGCTACGAGTCTTGTGACTGATGCTAAGAGTCCCGTGAGTGATGCTACGAGTCCCGTGACTGATGTTACGAGTCCCGTGACTGATGCTACGAGTCTCGTGACTGATGCTACGAGTCCCGTGACTGATGCTACGAGTCCCGTGACTGATGCTACGAGTCCCGTGACTGATGCTACGAGTCCCGTGACTGATGCTACGAGTCCCGTGACTGATGCTACGAGTCCCATGACTGATACTACGAGTCCCGTGACTGATGCTACGAGTCCCGTGACTGATGCTACGAGTCCCGTGACTGATGCTACGAGTCCCGTGACTGATGCTACGAGTCTTGTGACTGATGCTACGAGTCTTGTGACTGATGCTACGAGTCCCGTGACCGATGCTACGAGTCCCGTGACTGATGCTACGAGTCTTGTGACTGATGCTACGAGTCCCGTGACTGATGCTACGAGTCCCGTAACTGATGGTAAGAGTCCCGTGACTGATGCTACGAGTCCCGTGACTGATGCTACGAGTCCCGTGACTGATGCTACGAGTCCCATGACTGATGCTACGAGTCCCGTGACTGATGCTACGAGTCTCGTGGCTGATGCTCTGGGTTTCGTGAATGATGCTACGAAACCCGTGACTGATGCTACGAGTCCCGTGACTGATGCTACGAGTCCCGTGACTGATGCTACGAGTCCCGTGACTGATGCTACGAGTCTTGTGACTGATGCTACGAGTCCCGTGACTGATGCTACGAGTCCCGTAACTGATGGTAAGAGTCCCGTGACTGATGCTACGAGTCCCGTGACTGATGCTACGAGTCTCGTGAATGATACTACGAGTCCCGTGACTGATAATACGAGTCTCGTGACTGATGCTACGAGTCCCGTGACTGATGCTACGAGTCCCATGACTGATGCTACGAGTCCCGTGACTGATGCTACGAGTCTCGTGGCTGATGCTCTGGGTTTCGTGACTGATGCTACGAAACCCGTGACTGATGCTACGAGTCCCGTGACTGATGCTACGAGTCCCGTGACTGATGCTACGAGTCCCGTGACTGATGCTACGAGTCCCGTGACTGATGCTACGAGTCCCGTTACTGATGCTACGAGTCCCGTGACTGATGCTACGAGTCTCGTGACTGATGCTACGAGTCCCGTGACTAATGCTACGAGTCCCGTGACTGATGCTACGAGTCTTGTGACTGATGCTACGAGTCCCACGACTGATGCTACGAGTCCCATGACTGATGCTACGAGTCCCGTGACTGATGCTACGAGTCCCGTGACTGATACTACGAGTCTTGTGACTGATGCTACGAGTCCCGTAACTGATGCTACGAGTCCCGTGACTGATGCTACGAGTCCCGTGACAGCCTGCAGATGACATTCATTGGTTCCGAGTGCTCCGTGAAACAATATGTCTGGCGTGTTCGAGAATAGTGACGACTATCACACGTTCTTTGCTTAAATGCAGAGCAAGTAAGGCAACTTATTCTACACTACTTATCTGCGGTCGGGCGACACCGCCGTCTGTTGCTCGACGACGCGAAGCTAGCTTCATGTCGCCCACTACGAATGTAATTTCATAGAAATACATAGAAACCAGTAGTGGCGCGGCGACGTCTGCTGCTGCTGTCTGCAGTCGGCTACCAACTTTTATCTAAATCTCCCTAATTAATCCAGTATTCCTATTATTTATCCTAATTTAATCCAGTATTTTTTTTTAATTACACGTACTTTTCGATTTAAAAATAAACCCTATTAACATTAAATCTTGGTATTTCACTTTTTCCTCGACAGTCCATTACAACCTTCAAAAAAAAGGGTGAATAATAATTATCATAACAATGGGTGTAGAAGCCATGCTACGAATCCTGCGACTGATGCAACGGGTCTACTCAATTAAGTGTTTGTAAAATACAAATAAGTATATTTACAATAATCAGATCACATTCATTTATTATCAAATATTCATGTTTAGTAAAAATTATAGGTACATTACAAGTAAATTTATTATATGTATTACATTACAATTAAATAAAAATACATCGCATTTAAATAATTATTATGTCAAAATAGCTACATGATTTAATTACTGGATGAGCAATAATAAAAGATAATTTTGTCAATTAATTAATAAACGTTTTTACAATACATTTTTAGCTCCTTTTCGTGAATTTTGTAAGTATAAAAAACTATATACAATTATTCATAATAAAGCTGTTATCTACACACTAATTTGGCTATAAATAGGAATAAAGGAACACAATATTCCAAAAAAACTTGGTATAAAATACCTTTATACTAAAATATACCAATACGATTTATTAAAAAAAATTGGTACTACATAAAACTATTAACAACTATGTAAAAACAGAACAATAATTGTCTAAAAAACTATTATAATTAAATGCTCACTATTTTGTGTGAGATTTTTATATTGTCTCCAAAAGGATTGTCATTTCTTTTTCAGTATAGAAAATAATAAAAAAGTAAACGAGAGAAAACTCGAAGGCACGAAAATTAAAATTATGAAACTTCAGTCATAGTTTAAAATTGACTTTATGAAATCACTATTTGAAAAACTAGAAATACATGATTTCTAGTAAAAATAAAAAAAATATTCATATAATATTGGCAAGGAATATTTTATTCCTAGTTCATAGAAAAAATAAAATATTGAAAAGTCACTGGAGACATTAAAAATAATGTGGTTATGCATCAGACTAGTCACATTGTTTAAAATTATTGCTAAGTTTAAAAACGAATTTTAACAAATTATTATTATGAAGGATATCAATAAACACAAATAGTCTTCTATCTATTAGCTAGACTATCTAGAACCAAAATTAACATGAAATTCTCAGATAAATTAAGAACATTACGATATATCATAAAATTATTATGACTAATTACTTCATCTTATAAACCTAAAACTTTGTCAATGTTAAAAAAATATCATATACTATGGCTACATTTCATGTTATCATAAGATTGCTGCTTTGATAATAAGTACAGTTAATTAAATGTCTTTTTGATTATTAAATAATATTCTAGTAATGTAATCTATACATCCATCTAATAATAACAATATAGATCTAACAATCTTCATAGAATTTTACGGATACAATCATACACAACTTCATACATTACGTTTTTTTTTGTGATGTGAAACCTCTTCTGGCGCGTCAAAGATAAGGTCAAGGGTTGTGACGGACGGGGTTTGCCATTTTACGTTGTCATGCCCACTTCACCGATTATCTCTACTTACATCTCTAAATACTTTGTTAGTTATAATACGGTATAACATAGCTTTACATGACCAAAGTTTGAACAATCTAAGACTACTGATAAATTGACGTTTCCAGTTCCGACATTTCACACCCAAACAAACTGGGCAATTTTATTAAAATTTTGACAACATCAACATCATAATCCATAATTATCTGTACATCGTCATTGGAATAGCAATATATCGAACCCGGCCCGAACTCGTAGGCATCGCAACGTACCGGGAAGGGAGAGTTACGCGTCGCCACGTGCCGGGGGTGTCGAGCTATGCGTCGTGCTGGCGCACGGGGCACACGTCGAGCAGGCAGAAGTTGGCGCGGCACACGGGGCACGTGCAGCGCGCGGCCAGCCAGCGCGCGGGCGGCAGGCCGGCGGCGCGCGCCGCCCACCACCGCGCCACGCACGACGCGCACCACAGCGCGCGGCAGTGGCACTGCTCGCACTGCACCGCGCCGCCCGCACCCACCACGTGCGCCGGCGCCGGCAGGCACCGCCGGTTGATCTTCACGTCCGCCATCGCCTGCATGCACCCGATGCACTGCTCCAGTTCCTGACCAGATTAAAGGCTGTTGTAATGATTACGTGGTACTTCTTGTAACTAAGTCGGAGGCCATGATTGGTGAATTTCTCCAATGATCCATTGAATAATCCATAATTTGTTTTACAATCAATTCGAAAAACAAAATATCTTTTAAATAATTTATCTTATAATATGCTAGTAATTCCTGTACAGACTTTGCTAAATGTAAATAATATTAAAAATCTCACCTGATCCACAATGTAAGTAGGATTCTGTTCGACATATTGTTTGAACACCGCAATGAATTTCTCTATCAGAGTTGGTAACAGTGACAGATGATCGGGCACCCTCACTGAGTTTCTCAGTCTCGGTTGTAAGTCTCTCAATGCAGTTGTTGTAATACGGAATTTGAATCGCTCAAGACCCTCTCTGTTAGGGATGGCTTCAATGTTCACATATTGAACTTCATCTTCACCATTCGGTGATAGGTCATGGCTGTCAGTCTGTAAATGAAGAGACAGAAATGAATTAATATTTTAAAATGGGTAAAGTATTCATAATCTCAAATAACTCTTAACAATCAATATACACACATAAAATCTTAATTATTTTTAAATTGATATTACTGTGAACTTTAAATTGTATGATAATTTATTTTCTACATTATATATGAAAGTAACTCTTATTAATTTTAGTATAATTTGCGATATATATATTTTTTAATTCCATATCTCACATGAATATCATACACATTATTAAATTTATTTATCAAATAAGAATTTCAATAACATTGTAGAATACTCACAGCTGTAGCCACTAGTGTACACTCGGATTGTTTGAGCACCTTCACAGTGTACTGCGTCACTTTGATGAGCCAAGTCTCCGTAGCGACAAACTTACTGGTCACCGTCAACGGTATTGATACCTTGTCCACACTGAGAACATAATTTAAAACATCAGTAGTTAACATTATTATGAAAGTATTCTTATTCTATAATACAGTATTTTTTTTTAACAACATGAGAAAATAGTACGCAGAAATGGTTGTTTTAGTGATTTGCATAAAGAATTGAGATATTGTGAGTTGAGTTGCTATGTACTTACTTTTTAAATTCATTATTCAATTCAGCAGCGATTACCCTCCAGTCACTGCCCTGTGGGACGTATGGCAAGAGCGTCTTCACAATCGGATGTCCAAGTTTCTCGTATTCCCACCACAGCAGCATCTTGTACGCACACAATAAGGGCACCAAGGTGGCGGCTATGAACGAAGCCGGCACCCACTCCGACCGCCAACCTCCACACCACATCGAAAACACGTAGCCCAGCGGCAGCATAGACTGAGCCATCACAGTCAACGTAGTTCTCTTCATGTGATATCCGACAAAGTTCATATTCTCTGACCCCAAAAAGTTATCGAAAAGCTGGGCAATTGTAAAACCAGCCGAAACGAACTCGGACGGCGGATGTAATACGCATACTACGAATAACATGTAAAACAGCGTCAATAATATACCCATTCTAATGTCCATTTTTATTTTCTCTAATAGTTTAATCGATGTATTATGTAGTGAACAATATTAGAATATATTGAATATTCAATTTCAATATATACCGCAAACGTAAATTCAATCAACAATTAGAATAAATTGTGAAGCAAGTGCACAAATGGTGCACAACAACACAAACAAACAAACACGTAGGTATTTTGCGTTAATGCGAAAATTCGGAATTTTCAGGAAATCCGAAACACTATAGTAGGTAGGGCTGCCAGTATAGTGATGTTTTATACGGAAGGGCGGGCGCGGCGACCGCAGGCGTACAGATTTAAATTGAATGAAATTATTAACGTAATTTAATCAATTTCTTAAGTAAACGAAAATGTTTACTATGTCTTTCAGATATTTTAATATTGTTATACTTAATTTTAATTATTAAAAAATCATAATCTACTGCAATTTTTGGGTCCTTAGACCTTACCCTAGGCATTGCCTGTCTAGTGGGGGAGTAGGATGCAAAAGTAGTTAAAATAATAGTTGTGAGCAGCAAAATAATAAACCATTTACGTACTAACTTATTATTTGTACCAAAAATAAAGTGATATCATTAAAAAGGTTTAGTAGGTACAATACATGTTTAAAGATAACAATAATATGTCATTGTACAAGTCGTGGAAGACCTTTACAATACTTATCTATTTTATTTATTAGACAAACTGCCAAACCAACACAATTATTTAATAATTAATTATTTAATTACAAGTGATAATTTTAAAGGTACTAAAAGCTTAAACACTAAAAGCGTCCCCCATATACAAATTTTATTTCGTAGGGTTTCACCTAGCACTAACATTTGCAGAAGTTGACAACAACATACTGTAACCACTGTGTAAACATGTGTGGTAAGCTAATTTCTTTATTACTACTAACGCGACGGACGCATTGCTTATTTATTTTATTTCATGACAAGATAGATATCGTTAATCATAGTTCAAGTACCTAATAGAATAAGAAGACATCACAGCGAGTAATGTCATGTCTCATGTTTCAGAGTGATATTATATCACGCGTGATGCTACCATCACGTGTCATGTTTGAAGTGATGCTTATATGTGATATCACTCGGCTCGAAGTGTAATGACATATCACATCACTTCATGAAGCACTATTATGCGCATGCCTAGCTACATCATCATCATCTACATAAGATAATTTAGGTGATTCTGATGATGATTCTAGCTACAAGTTATTATACAAGGAGAGAATCCTGTGCCCTGTTCATCAAAACTTACAAGCCTTGTATTACAAGCAATTTTCCTGTAAAAAAATTCATTATTACAAATATGTGTTCATCAAAACTTCACGTGTAATTTACGAGTTACAAGTGTCATTATTTATTTCACAAGTATATTTTCACACTTGTATTCGTGATTTCGTTCATCAAAAAATCCCTTGTAAGTTACAAGTTGTAGAAAATCATGGCAAATCCTGAGAGTGTTCAGAGACTCTCCATTCAGTCTTACAAGTTTACAAGAGTGTCCTACTTAGTACCGCATTAAAAATTTTAAATTTGATTTTCTCTTTTAAAATGTGGTCGAGTGACTCAAGCGATGATGAAAATATTAGAATAATAGAACCGACAACTTATAAAACAAGAATTGACTACGGTCATATGGAGACGACCTATAAATTTAATGAAAGGCGAAAAATAATAGGCGGGAATACTGTCGCTACTACTTTTTTTTAATGTCCCGTCAATATTAGGCACAGATAATATACCATTCAGCCATGCGTTTAAGTCGACATATTCAACTAAAATCGTAAAAAAATGTATGCCACATTCCTTTCCCGCCAATATTAGGCACAGATAATATACCATTCAGCCATGCGTTTAAGTCGACATATTCAACTAAAATCGTAAAAAAATGTATGCCACATTCCTTTCCCGCCATTTTTTGATGAACGAAATCACGAATACAAGTGTGAAAATATACTTGTGAAATAAATAATGACACTTGTAACTCGTAAATTACACGTGAAGTTTTGATGAACACATATTTGTAATAATGAATTTTTTTACAGGAAAATTGCTTGTAATACAAGGCTTGTAAGTTTTGATGAACAGGGCACTGGTCGTGATCCTTATTCTATGTTATTATAGTATTACACACATTTAAAAAAAAAAATAAGAATCTGGCAGCCCTCAAAGCAGTTGTTATAGTCAAATTGACATTGATGTAACGGTGACCCGTTTCCTTGCTGTCAATATCCTTGACAATATAGAAAATTTATGATTTTTTTTTTAGTTTCAAATTGTCATTATCAAAGTAATTTTAATGTCAGTTGATCTGACAGATGTTGGATTGTTGACATTTGTTTGGAATTTTGGATTTGGACACGTATCCAACCAATTCCGAAAACATTTGTTTTTTGGATGATTTGAAAGAATAATAAATATCTGTTTTTAATTTCAAGCGTAAATTGTGTGATATATGTTGCTCAAGTTATAAGGAAATCCATAAAATATATATTTCTAAGGTAAGTGTTTCCATCAATCGTCATGAATGCCGCACGCCGTATCCAATATTTTATTAAAACAATGTTTTTACATATCTCTTGATTGTAATAACATTTGAGATTCTTTAATAATATTAACTGTATAGAATACAATTTATTGTAAATCGCCATGTATTTTATTTGCGAATACGAACTCTAAAATGTTGTAACGAAGTATCATCTTTCAGCTTTCAGTATGGCAGAACATAGAGGGATAGAGCAGCCGTGTTACACTCTTATCAACTTCCCAACAGATTCAGAGCCTTACAATGAAATGCAACTCAAACTGGACCTTGGTAATGTGACAAATTAAACATTTATTTAGAATGTTTTTATTAGTATCAATAAATATTATAAGTATCAACATGAAAACACTTGATTTTTGGTTCATTCGTCTTTCCAATAAGTGCTCTCTTATGATTTAGAATTCATTGGTGTGTTTAAATATACTGATATTTGCTTTTAAACAAATCTATTCAATTATCAAAATAAAACAGAATTATAATAACATTTAAATTACAGAAAAAGGTGACACAAAAAAGAAAATTGAGGCTCTAAAGAAAGTGATTGGTATAATCCTTTCCGGTGAAAAGATTCCCGGTCTACTGATGATAATCATCAGATTTGTTCTGCCGCTACAAGATCATATGATCAAGAAATTGCTTCTTATATTTTGGGAGATTGTTCCGAAGACCACTCCTGACGGCAAACTGTTACAGGAGATGATCCTTGTCTGTGATGCTTATAGGAAGGTGAGATGACAATAATTTTGTTGTTCTTGATTTCCTTTCATAAAGTATTTAAATATATATTTTTTTACAATATCAGAAAATTTATTATTTTTAGACAAGATTTATTTAGGCTTTGATAACATCATCTTAATATTAAAGCACAATCTACTTCGCACTCATAGATAAATTTATTATAATTTTGGAGAAAGAACCATTAGAATTAGATCAGTAGTTTAGATTTTTTTACAATGTATTTCTATAATATTATTGAATGTTTGTATTTACTTAATAGCATTTAAATTTATTTACCAAGATGAGAGGAGAGTTGGAGAGCGAAGGGAGGCCTTTGCCCGTCAGGCTAACTAATTAATTATTCCCTTACTCAGGACTTACAACACCCCAACGAGTTCATCCGTGGTTCCACACTGCGGTTCCTTTGCAAGTTGAAGGAGCCTGAACTACTAGAGCCCTTGATGCCCGCGATCCGAGCGTGTCTTGAGCACAGACACTCGTATGTCAGGAGGAATGCAGTACTTGCTATATTTACTATTTATAGGTGAGTGTTTTAACTCAAAGTTTTGTGGTTTATAACTATAAATAGCTGTAATAATAGGTGTATTCTTGAGGTTAATTGTAGTTTCAAGAACAAGAGCAAAGAAATCTCAAAATGAATGTAATAGTTTTCCAAAAAATTTTTAAAGAAGATTCTTATTCTAATTGTTTCAGAAACTTCGAATTCCTTATTCCTGACGCTCCAGAGCTGGTTGCCAATTTCTTAGAGACGGAACAGGACATGTCATGCAAACGTAACGCCTTCCTCATGCTTCTACATGCTGACCAAGAGAGGGCGCTGTCATACTTGTCTTCTAGGTTAGACAATGTTCATGGCTTTGGTGATATATTGCAGCTGGTTATTGTGGAGTTGATTTATAAGGTATGTTAAGGATTATTTCATGAAAATTTAAGTGTATTGTTCATGAGATTTTTAGTACTCAAGTAATATTATTGTCTAATTCAGGTGTGTCACGCAAATCCTTCTGAGCGTTCCCGTTTTATCCGCACTGTGTACGGTTTGCTGAATGCCACGTCGGCTGCCGTGCGCTATGAAGCGGCCGGTACGCTGGTTACATTGTCGACTGCGCCTGCCGCTATCAAGGTTAGTTGATGTATCTAAATAAAGCAGGGTAGAAAAGGCTCGAGGTTATTGTTATTTTATTAGACATTATGTCATATTGGCAACTCTATTTTCAAGTCTTTTTATTTAAATATATCAAACAATTTAAAATGTTGAGACTGGAAAGTTTATTTATTAAGGATTTCTGTTACGTTTAAAGAAGAATCTAGCTTAGAATATCTAAGAGTAGGTACATCTTTTATACGCCAATGACCATGGGAGTGTGTTGGCAGGCGGCGGCGGCGTGCTACATCGAGCTGATCGTGAAGGAGAGCGACAACAACGTGAAGCTGATCGTGGTGGAGCGTCTGGCGGCGCTGCGCGCGGGCTGCGCGGGCGAGGCGGGCGGGCGGCGCGCGCTGGCGCCGCTGGCCATGGACGTGCTGCGCGTGCTGGGCGCGTCCGACCTGGACGTGCGGCGCGCGGCGCTGCGGCTCGCGCTGCGCCTGGCCGCGCCCGCGCACGCGCCCGACCTGGTGGCGGCGCTGCGCAAGGAGGCGCAGCGCGCGAGCTCCGCCGCCGCCGACGACGCGCCCGCCTACCGCCAGCTGCTCGTGCGCGCCATGCACACCGCCGCGCAACAGGTACCACACACCACTCCTTTTCACATATTATGGCCTGACTATTGAAGACGATATCGTACTATGTAATTTCTCGCCAATACTTATAACTTAACAAGAATCTTTAGCCTTCGTTGATGTGTGTGTGAGTGCAACATATTACTTATGTGCTTCATCTGGCCTCGTAATAACTTTGTCGACTTCATCTCGCGTCTAAAAAATGGTTCGTCAATTTTCAAATTGATTCGTATAATGTGTCGCGAAAACCTATTATCTTTTAAAACTATGTTACAGAATAGACTGGTGTTAGGAAAAATAATGTTCTACTGCTCGATAATAAAGTTAAAAATTATTCAGATCAGTGTTGTTTGACATGATAAATATCTTGTCAATAAGATTTTTGATAAACTATAGACAAGCCAAGGCAGTCGCGAAACAACGGGGACCGCCACCGTTGGTTTCCATGAAACAGAGAACTAGGCATCTCTTTCTCATGTATTGCCATTACATTTTAACTTGCTTTAATATAGGCAAAAAATAATCGTTTAATTTGACTAACACAATCTATTAAATATTTAATGCTTTATTATATCGTTAGAAACCTAATTATATTGTTTCAAAACATTACACACAAATAAAGATAGACTATAGTGCTCTCAGTATCATACTTATGTAAATAAATAAAAACACAAAAATGGTATTTTATAAATTTATTATTAAATACATATAGTGAAATAAATAAGTCATAGATTTGGATAGTGCACATGCAGTATTATTTCGGTCCAGACTGTACACCCTTTGCTAACCCGTCTCACTACACCGTCTAACTTGTATTTCATTTAAATCTGCTTGCTCCTCTGTCAATTAAAAATAATCTGAAAAAAAAAGAAGTTATCTTTACTTACTTATGTAAAGTTTGACAAGCTGTAGGTTTTTCCCCCCCAATAATCCTTTTATGTTAATCAAATATAAGTAAATGTTTCTCTTGGGCGGGAATCGAACTCGTAACCTTCGGCATAACAGGCAGGGTCACCCCCAAATACACCACTGTAGTCTTTGACTCGGTCGTCAATCAAGAATTGTTATTGGGTATTTCACGAACTTCGATAAGTTATGTAAATTCACCTTTACCTTTTGTCAAAAATTATTATTTTAAGCCACTGTATGTTGTTTTTTTATTTTGTGCTTTTGACAATAAAAGTATTTTTATTTATTTAAATCATTACAAACGGTATTAATTTTTATTATTAACTTACCTAATTTACTGTAATGAAAAATATGTCGAGAATTTAACTAAGAACTGACAACACAAACCTGTAACAGTCAAAATCCATATGTGTATTTAGTTTTAAGGAAATAAAGTGACCAGCTGCTTACTTTTTTCTATAATCCATTAGTCATCCTTTAGAATAGTATGTGGGGCATCACTTTTATATTTACATTATTTAATATTTTAAATTTATAAATAAAGATTTAAAACACGGAGCACTTGATACTAAAGACACTGACAATAAATAAATGCCATTTTGACATTGTCACCGAGTTTCCAATTTCTGCCGTTTCACGGGACAAGCGGTCAACCTATTCAACCTGCCATTATTATTTCTGTTAAACTATTGTCAATCGGTCAATGTCATCATTGCAAAATATCAAAGAAGGTTTTTATATGCCGCGCGCACAAGGCAGTGTTTAAAAAAGGATAGAAAAATCAAGCAAAATCTTATTCGATAGCAAACGTCATTCTATTTAATTAAATGTTAGCATCACTGTTTCTTACACTGGTATGTTGGCATAATTGTTTCTTGCAATACTAGTGCGAGTGAAAACCAATTCTAAGGTGACGAACCTTTTCATTCCGTGACTGTACTACAATTGTTCATATTATTATGTTTCCATTGTAGTTCCCGGAAGTGGCGGGCATGGTGGCGCCGGCGCTGGTGGAGCTGCTGGGCGACGGCTCGGAGATCGCCGCGCTCGATATCATGCTGTTCCTCAGGCACGCGCTGCACGCCTTCCCAGAGCTCGCCGACGATATATACGAGGCAAGAGATGTGAGGCGACTCGTAGAATTAATGGTGGCGATACATTTTTAAACCAACTGGTACAATTCGTTGCTAGGAGCATCGATTGTAGAGACTACGCTATTTTTCGGATTTGGTCCACCACACTTACGTGAAAAATTCACTTTGTAAACTGTAATGCATTACGCAACGGCGCGTCGCATTGTCGTGGGTGTATTGTAGAACTAAATGGAATGTTCGAGATTTAAAATTATACGTGATTCCTCCCCCAGCGCCTGCTGTCGTCGCTCTCGTCGCTGCGCGTGGGTCGCGTGGCGCGCTGCGCGCTGTGGCTGTGCGCGCAGTTCGCCGACACGCCGCCGCGCGCGCAGCGGGCGCTCGAGGCCATCGCCGGCGCGCTGCACGACCTGCCCGCCGACGACGACAACACGGTACGAACTTGTACAACTCATACAAGCTAACTATTGCTCGTTCCGAAAGGCTGACTTTATAAAACTTGAGTGCCGTTTCATACAGGAGGAAAACAAAGACGCCGCCAAAGACACGTCGACCCCGCGCCAACTGGTCACCAGCGACGGCACGTACGCCACGCAGTCCGCATTCAACTTGCCTACGTGAGTTTCTCTACTGTTTTAAATAGTTATTTGTTATACAAGAGTGCAAAGTTGCTTTTTAACCGGGGCTCCAGTTGAGGACCGAGCCAGCGAAGGATTCTAAAATTGAATCACGAGCGCAGCGAGGGATTCAAAATAAGAATCCTGAGCGTCAGCGAGGGAGTCAAAGGAGCACAAGGTTAAAAATTGTTTGCACTCGAATGCAACACATTATTTTTCATCCCCCCTCAGCGAGGAAATTACTAAATGAAAACATAAAACAATCACAATATTAAGTGAAAAGCAAAAATATCACGCGCAAAGTAAATAAAAAAATAAGTAAGTACACCAAGGAGGTTCCGAGTTTGAATTTGAAATAAAAAAAAGTTGTATGACAGTTTGTGAATCCAAATCATCATCACACTTAGTGCACACGATTTTCTAAATTCAAATTTACTTTAACCTCTAGAGCGCAAAAACGACTTTTATTCCCAGTTAGCCAAATTGCCTTGGGTCCTGCAGGGGCTGCCTACAGCGACCCCGATACTTTCCACTCTTGAGATAAAAATCGACTTTTACCCCCAGATATCGAGGATTAAAAACAAACTTTCCGAGCTAGTGGGATGAAAATGTAATTTTGTCTAATCTGAAAGATCAAATTTATTTGGTTGTCATTATGTCGTCCAGTAAGCAAGAGAAGTCAGCGGCGGCGGCGGCGAGCGGCGGCAGCGCGCTGGTGAGCGAGGGCTACACGGCGGCGTGCGCGGTGTCGGCGCTGTGCACGCTGGCGCTGCGCCTGCCGCCCGCCTTCGCGCCCGCCGCGCTCAGACTCGCCGCCAAGCTGCTGGCCAAGAGGCGCGCCGCCGACACCGGTAACTACACTGTACACCTACACGTACATTACACTAGCAGTGGTCCGGCTGCACGACGAAGCAACAGAACATTTTATGCATCAAATATTTTCAGGCAATGATTATTGCCTCCGTTCATTTACTTACATAGTGCTAAAGCTACACAGACACATACAGAAGAAGCATTTGCTTCTCGGTAAATGTTGGGTCCAAATTGTTGCTTGGACTCATTTGCTGTCTGAAAACATTTGTTGGTTCCGTGCGCGGAGTGTTTAAGGGTTGTATAATACTGTGGTCCCGTTTGTCAGCGGGCGGCGCGAGCGGCGCGGGCGCGCTGACGCCGGACGACGCGGAGCACTGCGCGCTGTGGGTGCGCGCCGCCGCCGCGCGCGCGCCCACCGCGCGCACCGCGCTGCTCGACGGCACGAGGCAGGCGCTCGCCGCGCTACTGGCGCTACCCGACCGCGCCGGCCTGCTGCTCACTGAGGAAGACACGGTATGTATACAATACATACACACGCACTTTCACTCACAGTTACACACATATACGCGCACACACGCGCATGTACCTGCACGCACGATTGGTAGCAAATCCCAAAATTCGATGCAGTCGCAGTTGAGCGAATCCGTGTGTATACCTCAATACCATACGTACTCGCGGATACGACTGAACCTGCTGATACAATTGTCATAACCTTTTGCATCTAAAATCGTCCTGCTAACGTTGTATTACTTGTGCAGGAGGCGCAGCCGCCGCCGGGCGGTGTGAACGTGGAGCGCGGCGTGTCGTTCTCGCTGCTGTGCGGCACGGCGCAGACCACGCACTCCGACATGTTCGAGTTGGCGCTCAACAAGGCTTTACAAGGTATGTTACAATATAAGTAAATCCCATATATCTCATTCAGGAAAGTATCTGCCCTCATCTCCGAAAAATCATTCGTACTACTCATGAGTATGTTTGGACAGCTTTTTTAAGTTGGCCCTAACTGTGGTCGAAAGATCCAGTCGTTTCGAGTCAAACTTGACACAGTTAATTGTAACGATGTGCATGTAATTGTACGTGCGTGCGTATTTGCGTGCGTGCATGCGTGCACATGCGTGAGGCCGTTTTGTTTTATGACAATCACAGTAAACCTTAGCGTTGTGTATGTGTTGTAGGCCGCAGCAGCGGCGGGTCCGAGCGCGGCAAGCTGTCGAAGGTGACGCAGCTGACGGGCTTCTCGGACCCCGTGTACGCGGAGGCGCTCGTCTCCGTCAACCAGTACGACATCGTGCTCGACGTGCTCGTCGTCAACCAGACCGATGATACGCTACAGGTACTGTTGGGTTATATGTCTAGCTATTAGTCGCAGTTTTACCCGTCTAGTTTCCGTTCTCGAAAAAATAAAGGGATAAAATATAGCTCTATATTACGATAAAGATGTACATGCATGATTATTATATTTCTACCATGATTTAAGTTTAACGTCACCAACACGCAGGAGGCAAGCGTGATTAGTTGATTACGTATTCTCCTTCACTGTTATATAATCATCAGTGAAAGTAAGATTTTTAACCTGAAGTGAGATCTTCCAAATATTTTTTTTTTGGTAAATTAATATAAAATCAACTCTGTCACCTATAACACATACCATATTTATTTCCCAGGCATGCACAGTGGAACTAGCAACCCTAGGTGAACTACGTCTCGTTGAGCGCCCGGCCGCCGTGGTACTGGCTCCCCGCGACTTCGCCACTATAAAGGCGCATGTCAAGGTGCACTCCACTGAAAATGGAATCATATTTGGCAATGTCGTTTATGAGGTATGTAACGTACCATAATCAATTATTTATCATTAATTATTTTACCTGTAACTAAAGTATCAAAAAATATGTATATATTCATTCATACGCATAGGGAGGACGGTCTTAAAAATACGTCGTCTACCTTCATTTTTTTGGAAGAGTTGATGGTTATTAGTTTTTCATGATTTTACCAAAGAAATTAGTTAAAAACAAAGACTGACGGACATACTCGGACGGCTTTATGAATCCGAATATAATGCACATAAAATACGAAACATTAATCGTTGTATTTTATTTACCCTGATGATAGCCCGTCTGTACGCTCTAACTAAGCCATAAATATCCGTTCAGCCATTTTTGTTTAATTTATAATATTAAAAAACAAACTAAAACAATGTGATTGAGTACAAGGGTAATATACCTATTATGTACTATGTGTTAGGTGGCTGGCGCGGGCAGCGACCGCGGCGTGGTGGTGCTGAACGACATCCACATCGACATCGTGGACTACATCCAGCCCGCGCACTGCTCCGACGCCGACTTCCGACAGATGTGGGCCGAGTTCGAGTGGGAGAACAAGGTATGTTAAATTAAATGACTAGCAGCGCCCCGCGGTTTTACCCCCGTAGTTCCCGTTCCCGTAATCGATAAAATATAGCCTATAGCCTTCCTCGATAAATGGGCTATATACCAGTAGTTCCTGAGATAAGCGCGTTCAACCAAACAAACTCTTTAGCTTTATATATTAGTATAGAAGTATAGATGTGTTGCTTGTGGAAGTAGAAGCCATATTCAAGACTACATTACTAAGTTTTTAGCCGAGAGTTTTCAAGCTTGGGAAGTCATATTCAAGGCTACATTACTTACTTAGACCGTTACTATGGTTTCGGCCGAAACTTCAGAATTCTCAAGCTTGGAAATCCAAACTCATGGACTTTTATGATAAACGTAATTACTAAATAACAATTGATCGTTCACAGGTGTCCATCAACACGAATATAACAGACCTGCGCGAGTATCTTGACCACTTGCTGACATCCACGAACATGAAATGTCTTACGCCAGATAAGGTAAGACAATAATGTTCAAATTTTATCCATTTATCTAAATACCACATTAATTTCATGCAACACATAACAAATGTACTCTATTGTGTACGCCCGCTCTATATTGTGTTTGTTACGCCCGTAGGCTCTGTCGGATCAGTGCGGGTTCATGGCAGCCAACCTGTACGCCCGCTCTATATTGTGTTTGTTACGCCCGTTGGCTCTGTCGGGTCAGTGCGGGTTCATGGCGGCCAACCTGTACGCCCGCTCTATATTGTGTTTGTTACGCCCGTAGGCTCTGTTGGGTCAGTGCGGGTTCATGGCGGCCAACCTGTACGCCCGCTCTATATTGTGTTTGTTACGCCCGTAGGCTCTGTCGGGTCAGTGCGGGTTCATGGCGGCCAACCTGTACGCCCGCTCTATATTGTGTTTGTTACGCCCGTAGGCTCTGTCGGGTCAGTGCGGGTTCATGGCAGCCAACCTGTACGCCAGCTCTATATTGTGTTTGTTACGCCCGTAGGCTCTGTCGGGTCAGTGCGGGTTCATGGCGGCCAACCTGTACGCCCGCTCTATATTGTGTTTGTTACGCCCGTAGGCTCTGTCGGGTCAGTGCGGGTTCATGGCGGCCAACCTGTACGCCCGCTCTATATTGTGTTTGTTACGCCCGTAGGCTCTGTCGGGTCAGTGCGGGTTCATGGCGGCCAACCTGTACGCCCGCTCTATATTGTGTTTGTTACGCCCGTAGGCTCTGTCGGGTCAGTGCGGGTTCATGGCGGCCAACCTGTACGCCCGCTCTATATTGTGTTTGTTACGCCCGTAGGCTCTGTCGGGTCAGTGCGGGTTCATGGCGGCCAACCTGTACGCCCGCTCTATATTGTGTTTGTTACGCCCGTAGGCTCTGTCGGGTCAGTGCGGGTTCATGGCGGCCAACCTGTACGCCCGCTCTATATTCGGGGAGGACGCGCTCGCCAACCTCAGCATCGAGCTGCCCTTACACCGCCCGAACGCGCCCGTCGTCGGACACGTGCGCATACGAGCCAAGACACAGGTATGTCTACAACGTCATGAGATATAGTAAACACTAATAAAGAAACAATTTGGTGATAGATAAATAAATTACGCAGTGATTATCGCGCATTTACAGCACATTTATGAAATTAAAATGAATTCACTGATGAATAAATAAGATTGGGAATTAACGAAAAATCAACGGTCTTTAGGCAGACAAGATCTCTGGACCAACTCTAAATATAAATTACAAACGCTACATAGAGATCGCTAATTATTGACGCTTCGATCAGGTTACACAGACTAATCGCTAGAATACTAATAGGGAGGGAACTATGAATTTATTTGGGAAAAGTTTAAAAAGTGTTCAGTTTAGTTACCTACAGGAGAGTATATTCCATTATATTAGGCACATTCTATTAGTATCGACCTGTAAGATCCTATTGCAGAGTAATAGTTCTCACTGATAGTATTAGTACAGTAAGGAGCAATCAATAATGTACGTAACTTCTCAGTACACATAAACTTGCCATAACTTTTAAAAGCAAAAGATTCTTGAAACTTCACTATTATATTGGTTAGGCGTAGTTTACATTAGCTGTATGATTTTGTATTGTAAAATCGCATTAAGGGTGTATTTAATTAAGAATCTTGATAACCTTTATTAAACCAGCTATATAATCAATATGTATTTTCGATATTCCCAGGGCATGGCACTAAGTTTGGGTGACAAGATCAATTTGATGCAGAAAGTACCTCAGCAGAAAGCCAACCCACCGGCAGCTGCGCCCACGCAGCCAATAGCAGCCGCATAAGTATCTTACCTATATAATGATGTATTACAATAGTTATTATTATGGAATATATTCGATTTAAATTAATTATATATGAGTTTAATTATTTAGGTGTAGTTTTGTATTTTGTGCCTTAGTTGTATTAGACTTAGGTTGATATTCCATTGATGAACGGATCGTGTGATATTTATGTTTATTTTTACTCGGTTCCGTTACTCAATGTAGTGCCAGCTTTATACTATTATTTAGTTTAAGGATTTGAAATAGTATTCCTTTCCAATGTTACTTAAATTCTATTCTCTAATAAATGACCTAATTATTATGAATGTATTTACTTATATTACTTCAACTAGTGTAAACTAAAGATAAGGTAGATAATTTAAATTAGACATCACCATTCAAAATAAAGCAACCACCAACTCAGTATGATAAAAAATAAAAAAGCTTTATTTTACATTTTTTACTAATATAATAAAATATAAACCTTATAAATAGGGAATAAGGATCAAAATGAATAAACCATAAACCTTATGAAATAAATTAGTTTATTGCAACGTCAGATGTTGTCGACGCGCGATAGTGCGAAAGTGAATTGTCCATGTTCCGTAACGATTGATTCAACAGTATAAATAATAAAAATAATTTATAATAGTAATAAGTTAATGGCTTGGTTACAAAACGATGCGCTCCGTACGTCCGGCCGCGTCGGTGAACTTGCTTCTTTGCTCGAGTGTAGCTTAGGTACTTAAATCTGAAACGAAACATACATAGGTATTAGGTCTTTTATACTGAATTATTTGACTATTACATGCGATCTTAGGGAATATTATTGAAATTATTTTAAATCTTAAGGAATAAAGATTTATTTGATTTTGACCTTGACAAAAAGACATTAGGCGTGCTTGGCCGACAAACTTCTTGAGTATTTAAATTGGATGGTCTGACTCTGAGTTAGGTTGTCGCCATTGTCAATTCTTATAGATAAACAGGGATATAGGATACGACATTAAAAAACTTTCTGAGCGCAGTCTGTTTTAAGAAACTGACAGCACTGAGAGAGACAGACCTCAAACTTACTTTACTTAGAACTCCCGTTGGCTAAACACACCCATTTTTGACAGTGACATTTTGACATTGAAATTTTTGAAAGACAAAACAACATTTAAAAAAGGAACTCACTTATTCCTCTTCCTCTTCTTCCTCCTCCTCCTCTTCCTCCTCCTCCTCCTCCTCCTCTTCCTCCTCTTCCTCCTCGACGACTTCCTCTTCCTCCTCGGGTTCAGGCTCGTACACATGCTCGTCTTCCTCTTCAGGCTCGGCCTTCACGTCCTCCTCGCCCTCGGGGGACTCGAGGTCGCCCTTCTTCTTGCCAGGCCTCTCACCGAACCATTTGGGCAGTCTCGCTGTGTTTGTGAAGGGTATGTTAGTGGTTGGGAAGTATGTTGGAAAGGTTTTGATGGTAATGTTTAGTTGCCATCAAAATCTTTAATTGTTCAGTGTAGAAGCAATAGTGTGAATCTTGTGTAGCTATATAATTTGAAACACCCATTTTAGGATAACTATTTTTGTTTATAGGGCGTGATTTCTCTAATATGTGCTTGGCTATAATTTTGTTTCCTTAAACTTTATAGTTAAAGAGTAGTCTTCAAGTCTACGTACTGACTGTTTAATGTTGCTAATATTGTGATCAGCAAAAGTTTATTAACTGTAGTATTGTGTAATTGTCAGATTTATCAGAGTTAGATTTTAATGTGACATATAACAAAAACGACGAATAACATAGACATGTAAATTGGTACAATACAAACATTTACAAAAATCAACATAATATGGGGTAAACTTGGATTGAAGTGGGATGGTTACATACCCTTTTGCCTGCCTCCGAACTGGTCGGCCCTCTCTTGCCACACCTTCTCAAGGAAGTCCTTGTTTAGTTTCTCTAGGTCCTATAGGAATGGGTAACACAGGGTCAATACACGGACAGGTCCTACACACAGTACCGGGGTGCGGGACATACACCTACATTGCCAAATTGAACAAAGGACAAGGGACGTGAACAAGACATACACGATCAAACATGCTCTCCGTGATCACTGTTAATCAATTTGACAATGTATCACCACAATCCGGAGGTTGATATCTCGAGATACATGGTGCAGTGGATACAGTCATGCCATGATGACATGCGACGTAGGGTAGTATAATCACACACGACTCAACGATCGTCTTACTTTTAGTTCTGTTCATGAATTCGTTCATCTTCTCATTCCACGTCTTATCCAACATTTCTGCTGTAAATGTATCGTATCCCTGCGTTTAAGTATTTTATTTAATATTCACGTTTAAATATAAATTATATTAATTGATTTCTACTTATTGAAGTCACTTGACATCCGTCTACATATTTGTATAAGTACTCCTTTTTTTAGATCTCTATAAATTGCTATTTATACTTACACCCTCGAACAACTTCTTTTTGTCGTCGTATGACCTTGTGTCGACACGCCTTTCGTACTTGGACGCTACTTGGATTTTGGGCTGAAAATATAAGAGTCAGATAGTTTTCATAATTCTTAATTTTAATAGAATTAGATTTATGTAAGTATAGCCATTGATATACTTACCGGGTGCTTGCCTGTGAGGGCTTCAGGGTCAAGACCCTTCTTGAGGGCCTTGTGCCTCAACTGTTGCTTCTGTCTTTCTTTGAGCTCTTTTAACTGTGGAACACATAAATGTTAGTTGGTTGTAGAAACTAAACGAGAAAACATCATCTGTAACTTCGATACTTACGTCATAGTCTTGCCTCTTTTGCCTCTCCTCAAGATCGTATTTCTCAGTCTCGAGTTTGACGATGCACTCCCAGAGCTCTGTGGCCTTTTGTCTGAGCTTGTCTACGGAAAGATTTTCGATGCTCAAGGGCTTGATACGGATGGAAAGGGAGATCTTCTTCTCCTCCTCGAGCTGTTCCTTGGTCTTGTTGCGCTCAAGTTGAGCACTGGTCAAACCGAACTAAAAAAAACGATACAATTTTAATTCTGTGCAACTCTAATTTTGTATTTACTTTGTATTCGTTAGTTTTTTGTGAGACTCACGTTGTCGCTCTTCTTTTGGATAGTGAAGTTGGGTCCGGTCTTGTTGGATTCCTTCATCGCCTGGAGCATAGCCTGGCGCTTCTTCTCGGCCTCCTCGAGTCGCTGCCTCTTCTCTTCGATGTCACGCTGTTTCTTCTCCTCAATCTCGCGGACCCTCCTCTCTTCCTCCTCCTTCTTCTTCTGCTGCTGGCGCTTCTCTTCCTCAGCGCGAGATACCTGATCAATGGAAGTTTATTTAATATTGCTAATTGATTGAGCCTTTGATGTTGGTGTTGGTTGATGGAAAGTACCTTGCGCTTAGCCTGCTTCTCCTTGAGGCGCTTGAGCTCGTCCTCCTCCTTGGCTCGCTGTTTGCGCCATTCGTTGATGTAATCCTTCAACTGCTCGTCCAAGTCCGACCGCTTCTGGTCTTGACGCTAAACAACAACAATGAAACGTTAATTTACGAATTCTTTTTTGTTATTGGAAAGTAAAATAAGTGAAATGATCCAATAGTTTACCTTGATAAACTCTGGGTCTCCCTCGCCCCTGTAATACGAACATCATATTAGTAATGAGTTTGTAATAATAATCGTATGTTAATGTTAGAGCCGCCAATGACGGCCAACATATAAACGTATGTTACGGTGAGAGAGTATTTAACGGATTTTATTTAAAACGCGTTAGAATTTTAATATTTCTGCTTCAACGCTTCAGTAGTAGCGCCTTGGCAGGGACAAAGGTTGGTCTGTACATATTGTTAAAGTTTTAGCTTTTGTGTGATCTACATGGTAACTGTTAAAATTACGTTTTTGTTATGCGATTTCTTAGTTTTAACATTAAAATCGCATTACACAATAAATTAATTTGTGCTACAGATATTATAACTTTACATAACTTGAACAAATAATGATATATTATTTCTGTGGACACGTCACAAATGACATAACAATAGTTACCATAAATTATGGTACACGGACTTAGACACATTTTATTAACTATATTACTCATGCTAATTGATGGCATGCAATAAAACCAGGAATACGGTAAATAGCGCGAGCGGTCGCCCGTTGACCGACATCTTGTTTCATATAAAACGGCGCGGGCGCAGCACGGTATACATTACTAAAATAGAACACCTAACAACCGTTAAAAATAGAACTACGCGACTATGCGCGGATATTTGTTCACACCGAACGGTCATCTGGATTTATAAATAAATACTTAAAGAAATAGTAAATTAAGACACAATGCGCACGCGCCGCGAGTTAATAACAGGATTATAGTTAGTGACACCACAGAGAGCTGTGCAACTTACGCTGCACTGATCGATGGTCTACTCCTAGAAACAGAAAACATCAATCAGCCTCTACTTCTCTTTACAATTGCTACAATAGATCGAAATAAACCAAGCTGTTAGATTCGCGCATACTCGATACAAACACTGCTTTATTATAAGCCATTGTAGTAACATTTTAGAATTTTGACGAGTACTATTTTGACGTACCTACTGCCCAAGCGAGAATTACGCTAGTACCGACACGTGTACGTTAATTTCAATGCCAATCATTCCAATAGAGTTCCAATCGGTCGTCTGCTAAAAGCGAAGCATTATTTATCATGACTGTTCGAAATTGAAATATACTCACTCGGGTTTCGGTGCGGGCCTTCATTTAGATACGGAGATGGCAGCGGCGGAAAAAGAAAAAATATACGATTAGAATTGATCACCTCCATAGGCAAATCGAGAACGACATCAATAAAGTACATTAAGCTGACATAAAGTTAATGCGAACTTTTCAAATCACTTTTAAAGTTTACAATCACTCATGAATGTATCTTTCTGTCCTATGAAAGATCAGTACTTACACATAATGACTGGTCTTTCTACAGGAACAGACCGTTTCATGATATTGGGTTATATGAAAGATTGGTGTTAGAAAGCGTATTTGCAGCGCAGCTTTATGTTGTCAGTCTGAAAGCAACGTGGCTATATGAAGCACTAGAAGCGTTAGATTTGCAATCTAAACTTAGCCTAAACGAGTGAAGCGAGTGTGAGTGCCGGATCAACCAAAATGGCACGCCACTTACTTCCTGCAACAAAAGAGAGAACAGGGTTTGGTGAGGGAGTGCAAAGCCCAAGAATTGGGGTATCAAGAGAAACTGGGAGCCAAACTTCAGCCATGCCTCAAGTCTTACGCGATCAACGCTAAGGTACATCGATGATCTTCACTTTGTACTCCTAGAAGTCTAATTGGAAATGATAGATCCGCCAAGGCAAAGTGAGAAACCAGGCCCAGAAAAGCTGAAGTGTTCAAAAACCAAACATTCTACGCAGATCTAGTTGTCTGACGGGAGTCGAGAACATTGGTAGTGGTGTACTTACGTCTCTGGGACTTCTTCTTCTACTTCCTCCTCCTCGGAGCCACTATGGAAAATGGGACACATTTATTACACAGGTAGACTAAACTATACAGTAATGTAACTACACAGGGTACAGAATTCTATGTCAAGTTTACTAACAGTACTATGGGGTACAATATACTTATATATTAGTTACGGTACATATATTAATGACACAGATTGGGGGAATTTAGATACCGTATCCATCAGTTTTGCTGTCCATTTTCACTTTATACTTACGAATATTCCTCTTCGTCAGACATGTTGAAAGTTTGTTAAATCTGTAAAGGAAAAAGCATTCATAAGTACTTTGTCTGTAATTTTTTATGTTTGATGTACAAGGGAATGAATTGACTTTAACTAATTCCTTATTTTTTTTATATCATGTCTATGTTTAAAGAATAATAAACATCTAATATTGGTTTCATAAATAATGAGCCAGAATTTCGAAGAGCTAAGTTTGAATTCGATCGCTAGCCTGGCAATGTATCAAAATAAATCATTATAATTGAGAGATGTTGAAACAATTATTATAAATTACAGCAATTATTATATTGGATCCAAACATTGGCTGTTTATTTAACCTTCGGAAATTGAATGTGATGTATTCTGATATTATTTATGTAACGGTCTTGTTGTTCAGAATTATTTACAAAATTTCAAGATCTCGGTAGAGTTTAATTTAATGCAAATGTAGAAAGAATTTATTTTGCTGCATTACATAATGTTTCCGCCCAATGTTTAAGTACCTACTCTTTGGTAAATACAAGACAATAAAGAATTTGAAAATCGATCGAATGTCAAAACAGCAATCAATCAGTGTGTGTAGTGTGACGTCATACCGCGCGGTGTTAGAGCCGGGGTGCGCGAGAGTGCCAAATGCGGTGAAAAGTCGCGTGGGCAGGGACCGCGTAACACTGAAACGTGTACATTGTTTATCCTATGTTATTTTTAGCGGTTTTATCTTTCGCGCCATTACGTACACCTACGGACTCGCGGACGCCGGGACCTGGCAACGATTCAACGAAAGTGTAAATTTGGTTTCGTTAACCGGTGGATTCGGATTTCGCGACCAACATTGTTTTATGTTAAGAATTATTACGCGGATATTTTTCTTTCGCATTCTGCCTCACTGATTTGAGTCTAACTAATGTTTCTCTTTCTTTCGCGAACGAGAAAAGCAGTAGGTATATCTCTGATTTGGTTTAAGCTGATTTGTTTCACTTATAAATTGTTTTTTTAAAGTTAATAAGTATTAGTAGGATTTATTTCCATACGACTATTCATTTTTCTAAGTCATCTTCATTTTAATCTTTGGTAACAAATTTCTTCAGGTGAAATTAATTTACGAACACATTTTTACGAAATATTGTATCAAACACTCATTATCTGTATCAACTAAGACTCACTTATAGCTCTTTAGTAAATTATACGCGCTAAGTCATTTATTGGTTAAGCGTGAAGAAAGATATATGAGGTAGTCTGTCCTTCGCTATTCGTTCATTATATTTAAAGTTTTTAAATAAAATAATAATAACTTGGTAAACAGGCATCGGTAATTAATTGATTTTAAATTGAATAATAAGATATTTGGGTCAATGCGAATATTTTAAAATTAATATTTTTATATCCAGTAATCATCATTTTTTTGTCATAGGAACATCCACCCACACAGACGTTGAAGTGGGTATATTTTAAAAGGTAGGACTTGTGGAAAAGGTTTTAGAACATGAATATTTTTCAAGTTAATGAAGTCATTGACTCTTCGCAAGAATGGTTTATTACACGTTTCAAATATAATAAACTACATGTCTGAATATTTTTTTTGACAAATTTTTTGACATGTTGAACACATATTAAAACAAACAGACGTTTTATCTTACTTACTGATCTTATAATTTTGCCACAACTATGAATGTTTTAGAATGTGTGTTTTTTGAGCAAAGGAGTGAGTGAAACTGAGATAGTGTTTAGTGTGAGTGTCGGTACTTATGAGATGCACTAATCCGCTGATACAATGGCGATATCGAATGTAACGTAATCCGGCGCACTGTATATGGCGCGCCGCGGGTACATCTGCGCCCGCGGCCGCATTTGGCACTCGCGGGGTTATTTATAGAACACGGAACCCAGCAGCAGTTGGGAGGAGAACTTCACGGCACAACCCTTAGCGAGCACGAGGGATGGTGGAGCACGAGCACTTGACGTCACGGCACTTACGTCGCACGGGTGGAAGACGGTCACTCAGTCACTGGTTCCTAGACCGGCAGCACAGCGACGTTGGAATGTGGAGTCCGCGGCGACCGGGGCGGCTCTGACGGCGGCCGGGCGGCGGCGTGCGCCCGCGCCTGCCCCTCCGCCCTCGCCCGCGCCCGCCCGCCCCACGATATATTTAGCGGCGGTCATTTTTGAGCCGACGACAGCGAGCCAGCTCCGGTTTCGAGGGTCCGCCGCGCGCCGCCGCCGCGTCACGCTGCAGGTGCACCCGCCCCGCTATACCATACGGGCCGCCGCAGCCGGTGGCACAATAACCTACATCAACGATCAAACACTTCATGTCAATTAGCCTTTTGATGCTGTTAGAGAACCATTCTTGAAACGCTTCATGGTAAAAATTAGGAAGAACTTACTGGTAGTGTTACTTGTAGGTGTAGGTTCGTAAGTATTTTCTTAGAAGGCATTACGTAGTTAAAGATCTATTACGGAAAACTGGGAATTTAGGTAATACCTACTTACTTATATAATTAACTATTTAACTGGGTGTAAATAAGTATCTATGTTAAGTATCAACTCTAATGCAGAAATGGATAAAAGTTTGGTCCTTACTTTTGCGACCAAGTGAGGTACTTAGTCGATAGTGACTCTGATTGTTATGCCTAAGGTTACGGGTTTGATTCCCGCTCAATGCGTTTTTTTCTTTAATATGATCAAGTGACGAGACGAGCGATGTGGTCCTGATGCAACACGCTTGCCCATTCTTCTTCTTACCGTATCGACAGCGACACATATTTTTAAAGACCAGAGAGAGATTATTCTGCGTTCATCACCCCGAGACATCAGTTTGTGAGTCTCGTGTGCTCTTCAAACTGGAACACAGAAATGTTTTCGCGCTACTTTTTGGCAGCAGAATATCTGGCAAAGCGGTACTTAGTTCCCACTCAGACGGAATCGTGCAGGTTACCTATTGCCAGGAGTACCAGGTTACGTGGGTATGAAATGCCTGTTTGTCTCACGTCACGTACCATATACCTTCTTACATACCTATGTACCTACCTATTTACAAAATAAAATATAAGTAAGTAGGTATATTGCTCAGTAAGTACTTAGAAGATAAGTTTGTTTACATCCGGTACTAGACAAATATGACACAAATCTTGTAGGATTAGTATTATGGATTAGTATCCATAGTACAAGATTTGCTTAGTAACTCCATCCTCTTACTTTCGGAATTCTTTTACCTACTCCATCCTTTTTATTCTGCCTTTACCCTATGAATACTTATTGTAGGTAGGTACTTCATACTAGCATCACCAATCCCGCTCGCTAGGTAGGTATCTACTTATACAAAGATCACATGAAGAGTCTCCATGAAGTACCAATCCCTTAATTATCAAAATATAATAAACTAACAGAGCCCCGCGGTTTAACCCGCGTAGTACCCGTTCCCGTGCTCCCGGCAATTATTCGAATTTTTCTCACCTTTTAAACCATCCCTAGACCTCCACGAATACTCAAGACCAAGCTAAGATAAATAACATAATAACATAACATAACATAATCATTCACTACATCATCTCATTATAGTAAATGACCCCTAACTAAGTTCGAAACTAAATAAATCCGTTCAGCCGTTCTCGAGTTTTAGCGAGACTAACGAACAGCAATTGATTTTTATTTAGGTAAGTATATAGATAAACTTCTGCTAAGTACTACTAAAATAAACAAAATCCTTGTGTCTCAACCTTACAGAATAAACCCAATATATATGTCTAAGGTCTCAACAGTTAATTTTATTATTTTCTTGGGGGCGTAAGGGTCTTTGTCTTCATTTGGAAAATGCTGAAAGAAATACTCAAAAACTCAGGCAGGAGTCTACATATTGGTCTACATTCCAATGGGCATTCCAAAGGCTTTTTTTTTTTTTTTTTTTTTTTTTTTAACGCAGTGAAAATGCATAGAACTGCATACCACCGTGAGCCGATATTGGGAGGACCCACGGGGCATGTAGGGCTCTCCCAGCCAGAAGGGATTCCAAAGGCTTGGAGCTTTCCAATGGAGCTTGTTTAATTGACATTTCAAAGGGTAAGTCAACGTCAACCAACACGTCAAATATTTATTTTGACATTTATGTTTTGTTGTGGTTGTGGTTTGTTTGTGATATTTGCCGGTATCTATTAAAGTTTGAATTTAATTTAATTTAGTTTTGCCTTATAATTAATTAGTTATCTAAGTTAAGATTAAATAAATATGTTTTTAAATAATCAAAATCAAATAAACACAACTTCAACACCTAAACGTCGACGACTTGGTACACAAAGAATAGTACGGCGTAAAAATGAGACTATTTTATCAGATTTTAGTCCTAGGAACTTTAAATCACAGTTTAGTGTTGAAAATGTTATGGGAAGATGTGATTCTCCGCCTTTACCGTGCAATCAAGTTGAGTATTTATGTGATAGTAACACAAGTTCGGCGTCGGACATTCCTTGCTCCCCTGACGTATTATCCAGCTCCATAACAAAAAACTCACAGAAATGGGAGTCCTTAGTCATAGGTACAAACCAAATAAACAAATTATGTGATAAAGATTTATCCAGAATCACCTCTAACCTCAACAAAATTGAAGAAATCGATGAAATATCAGAGGAAATGTTCAATTCAAATATTCAAGTTTTGGAACAATCAAAGTACTTTAGTTGTGAACAAAAGTCTTCGAAATTGCAACAAGACGTTGAAGAAAGTTTTGATTTGATAAACCAGTCAATATGCCAGTTAGATAATGTGAATAAATGTGATAAAAGTTCATTGTTTGATACCAAAGACTCATTTTTACTAGATATAAGGGAAAGTGTAATTATATGTGAAGATAAGCAATCAAGTGTAATAAAACCAAAACCAGTAGAAAATGTAATAAACCTTGAAGGGTTTTATGGTCTACCAGTGATTACTAAAGGATTATTTAAGACTTATAGGAACATTGAAAAGTTTTACGGTGAGTATTATTATGATGTCATACAAATACTGTACACATTGATAAAACTATTCCATATAAAATAAATTTGAAACATTAGAAATGTACATAAATAAAATATAGGACTAAATGAATGATTAAAAATTACTGAATATTAAATTAAATCTGCTTCAAGCAGGTTTTATATCTAGTTTAACAACTTCAAAAGTGCATTTGGAACTACTTTTGTATCAAATAAATGAACTTCCAGATTGGCAAGAAGAATGCCTCAACTTACCGGCTATTAGGGAAAGAAGGAATTTAATATATGCTCTCCCAACAAGTGGGGGTAAAACTCTGGTAGCTGAAGTACTGATGTTGAGAGAGGTTCTCGTTAGGAAGAATAATGCATTGTTTATACTGCCATTTGTTGCTGTTGTACAAGAGAAAGTAAGTTATTTCTCTTTGAACAATAAGAGTGTCATTTGAGTGTTGATCTATATTAATATTTTAAAGAGCCAGACTTTGAATGGGTTAATCTCAGAAACATGTTTTGTTGTATTAGTTGGCCCATTTATTTAGAAATGCGGTGGGTTATTATGGCTAAAGCTTTATGGTTTGACTTTAAATCTTTTGTCCTTGTACAAAAGACTAGAGTCAAGTATTATGAAAAATAGTCCAGTTTAACTTTAACTAAAAAACCTTTAAAATATTAATAATGTTTGTTACACTTTCAGATTTGGGCACTTTCACCATTTGCTGTGCAACTAGAGTTTTTAGTTGAAGAGTATGCTGCTGGCAAGGGTCATCTACCACCTAAGAAACGGCGCAGAAAACATAGTATCTACATTGCAACTATTGAGAAAGCGCTGGCTTTAGTACGGAGCCTGATTGAATTGGATAGGCTGGATGAAATTGGATTGATTGTTGTAAGATTTTATTGATAATAAACTACATAGGTTCCATTAAAAAATTAGGTTAAGATTGTGGTCTGCCACATGTACTTATGTGAGAGATGGTCCATTATGCGTGAGTTAGTAGTTAACATGTATTGGTTTCAGACTAAATTATTCTGATATTAAAAACATGTCTCTCAGATTTTTTTTCTAATTCCAGGTAGATGAATTACACCTTATTGGAGAGAATGGTCGGGGTGGGACGCTCGAAATGTTGTTATCTACAGTTTTATTTACGAAACGTAAGTTTACTTTATAGGGTTCGTTACCAAAAGGGTAAAGACGGCATAGGCAGCGAAGTCTTAGTGATAGGTCCCGTTTTGGGTACGGAACCCTAAAAATGAATATCCTTTCGTCAGTCCGACCAAAACTAATAATTTAATTACTTTTATTACACAGCAAACATACAAATAGTTGGAATGAGTGCAACAATAGGTAATTTAGATGAAATAGCGAAGTTTCTTCGCGCTGATATTTTCACAAGAGAGTTCCGACCGGTTGAACTGAAGGAGTATGTGAAGATTGGTGACATGCTGTACAAGCTGATGTGGGGAGATCAGCTAGAGATAGTGCCTTGTGAAGAATTGAAGTTTGATGTGAGTATGGCGATATAATATTTCAAACAACGATAAATAAGTCTATTCTTTGTCTAATGTCTGCAACCTCTCTTCTCTCTCTTTCTGCCCCTTCCCAAGTTACGTGATATCGTCATAACGTATTTTCTTCTTTCAATCATTCTTGTTTGCCGCCACTTATGCATTTACTCCTTTCTTCTGACATCCATCTCTTTCAAATTCCCCTTTTATTTTCTCACACAAAAACATATTGATTAAACAGTTTCCAGTTTGTTCTCAAATTACGGTGTAACTTGAGCAAGGTAAATAGGTATATTCATTCACGTTTTTAAATATTCTTCATTGTTGCGTGTCGACTCATATTTTTGAGGACCAGAACTCTGCCACCGATATGGCACTATCAGTGTTTAGATTGTCATTTTTTTTTACATATTGTTGTTATAGTACTCGGAGAGCGGGCGTCGCCGGGACCCGGACGGGCTGGCGGCGCTGGTGTGGGGCCGCGCCGGAGGCTGTCTCGTGTTCTGCCCCACCAAGAGGAACTGCGAGAACGTCGCCACGCTGCTCTGTAACATGTATAGGTAACGTATGGCTTACCTATACATCACTTTTCTAGTCGTTTTGTTAAAAACTATCCTCATTTCAAGGTATATAACGAGCTGTAATTTTCGGGGAAATGGTCGTTTTGTTAAAAATATAAAATATGTATTGTCATAAGCTCTGATCTGAATCTCTAGTTTTCAGTGCTACAGAAATTATCATCGCGCCAAAACATTTTTTTTTCAATATTATAGCTTGTTAAAAGATAAGATTTTTTCTAAAGTTTCGCGAGAGCCATATTTAAACTTTACTCCATGTACCCAGAGAGCCCACTACCTCCCAGTCAGCGGAGCGTGGCCGGCTGTCTGCGGCCCTTCGGTCGGAGGGCGCGGCGAGGGAACTGTGCGAGCACGTGAAGCACGGCGTGGCCTACCACCACGCGGGGCTGGCGCAGGACGAGCGGGCGCTGCTCGAACAGGCCTTCAGGTGATATACCTATTGGGAAGCTAATTTAATGGAACGTACTGCGAGGTGGCTGCTAAAGTCGCCATATAAAGGTTAATAAACGAATTCGATTTTTGGCCATAATATAAAACCATTTAGGTTCAATTCAATCCAACCTCGAAACTTCTGATTTTTTCGCTATCTAATGTTATTGTTGTATATTTAGAGCAAGCTTATTTGATAAATTCACCGTGTATGAGAATGTAATATATTTTCAAGTGGGTGTGGTAGACCAAATCTGGAACTAAGAAAAAATCCTTATATTGAGGCTGCTTTGAGCTATGAATAGAGACGGACGGAAAGGATTACGCCTGTTTCACCGATAAAAGTAACGTTTTTAAATTATTGAAAAAGCCATTGGTATCACAGGGCGGGCGTGGTGCGCGTGCTGTGCTGTACCTCAACCCTAGCGGCGGGCGTGAACCTGCCGGCGGCGCGCGTGGTGGTGCGCAGCCCGCGCGTGGGCCGGGACGCGCTGTCGCTCGCCGCCTACAGACAGATGGTCGGCCGCGCCGGGCGGGCTGGCCATTGTGATACTGGTAGGTATTTGTAGTAAGTACTTTGAGAGTGAAACCTAGACTCGGAAAGCGGAATGTGGGCAGACCACCAGTCAGTTGGTCTGACAACATACACATGTATGCCGGGACAACATGGGCCAGAAAGAAAGGTGTAGAGAGAAATTGGAGGCATATGTCCTGCAGTGGACTAACACACGCTGTTGAAGAAGGGGAAGACTTTGTTGACTTGTAACTTTTAAAATGTTTTTAAAGAGAATATGCATGTAAGATCACAGAAGAAATTAAAACAATGACGAAATGGAATCGGGCAGGTTGCTGCGACCACTCAGCCAGCTGTCAGCGCTAGCATTATTACTGTCAGCTGTAGCATTGAAACTAGCGTCTAATAAAAATGGCTGGATAGTCATAATAAATAGTCTTTCCTCTAGAAATCACCTCCAAAATACTAATTTACCTAACCCCTTGTCTAGGTGAAAGCATTATAATTTGCCCTCCATCCGAATGGCCTCAGCTCCGCGCGGTACTATCAGGCGGGTTGCTGCGCGCACTCAGCCAGCTGTCAGCGCCAGCATTACTACTGTCAGCTGTAGCATTGAAACTTGCTTCCACGAAAGGTGGACTTAGGAAACTAATGGACACTACCCTTATGGGGGTACAGTGTGAAAGGAATACAATTGACAGGTATTGATATTTTTCCTTTAATAAGTGACTCGTTTCTGTTTCGGACAATGTAATTTTCGAAACTGTTTTTTGATACAATCCTCGTCTTGACAATAACAAAAGAATTACTGTGAATTGCTTGGTGCCAAAAGGTGTTGCCATTGTCTAGATTCAGCATTCGTTTTCATGCATAAAGATACATTTAGAGTTATCCTTTCTCATTTCTACTACTGCTGGTTTGGGATTTGAAACTTTGAAATTGAATTTCTCAAAGTAAAAGTACCTTGATTAAGATTTACAATATCATCGACAAAACATAATTTCATTATTTTTAGCTCCATTAACACCAAAACGATATGCGAGAATGCGTTACGTGAGTTACTTCAAAGCGATGCACTGGAAATCGTGGGCAAGGACGCGCCCACGCGGGGACAACCGGGCCCACGGGAGTGTAAGATATACGACGACACGGAGTTTGGAGTCAGCACGTTGGGACAGGCTGCTATTAATGGTACTCATTTTTTGTATATTTCTATAGAAAATACTTTATAATTAGGATCTTTTTTGCCATGTTTTCAATCAATCATGTTTTTTAACATTCCTCTACTTAAGTCCTTTCGTTGAAAAAAAAGTCCTTTCAGGGACGAACTTTCAAATTATTTTTATATAAATATTTTAGATTGACAGTAACGTAAATGATATTAATACTAAATTATTTTTATTCTGCATATTTTGTTTTACTTCTTCAGTTCTATACTTTAATCTTTCCATAAATTCCTCCTGACCCTTTTTTTACACTGTGAAAATGCATATTATAGCTTTTACTGTTTCTTGTAATTTTACTACAATGTACCTACATAACTTCATTGTATCATTTTAGGATGCATCGACTTATCAACCGCTAAGCAACTTCTAAACGACTTAGAGATAGCGTCCCGATCTCTCGTGCTAATGGGAAGCCTACATTTGTTGTATTTGGTAACGCCACATGACGGAGCCGGTATCAAACCCGACTATAGACATTATTACTCACTGGTAAGGTTCAATTTCCTTTGGCAAAATTTATAGCGCCACAAATTTATCGGACCCGACGGAAATAATTGGAACTAACGCTGTCATTTCGTTTAGAATGATATTTTCAAGAAACTGTCAATCAAAACTGTCATCGGGAAAGATGTTTGTGGCACTATTAGATTGGTTGAAAAGTAAGGCAATAATAAATGGTTTATTTCAGTATTGCAATTTGGACAATGAAGGACATCAGACAGCTAAAATTCTGGGTATTACTGAAGGGAATGCTATAAGAATGATTACTGGAAAACCTATTACTGTGAGTTTCATTTTGTTATTCATAATAACATAACATAATCATTCACTACATCATCTCTTTACAGTAACTGACCCCTAACTAAGTTCGAAACTTGGGTATCAGAAACCACGCACACATTCATACACACACCCAGACCGAGACAAACATTTGTGGTTCACACAAATATTCACCCCGCACGGGAATCGAACCCGCAACCTTATATGTAACCTTAATATTTCATTTCAGTTTTAATAAAAATCGGCTTTGAGATTCCTTGCATCTTATAGTTTCAGATTCGGTATATCTCACACACACTTAAAAATTGAACGGTATTTGTTTCAGAATGTATCTGAAAAAGTGTTATGTCGTTTCTACCTCGCGATGATGTTACACGATGTTTGCAAACAGGTTCCTTTACCAATAATCGCCGAGAAGTAAGTACCATATGTCTAATGTTTAATACCAACAAGATGGTTTTATTGGTCATAAATTTTTATTAATCCTAAAATTGTGTTGAACATATGTTTTTGGTGTCTATAAAACTAGAAAATGAGAGTATCAAAATTAAAAAATGATTTTATAAATCAACCAGAAGACCTATTTCATCATATATTATAGTAGGAACAGGTACATTCCAAATGCTTCGAAAAAGTGACGATTGCAATGTTTGTTATAAAAATGTTCTTGAGACTTGTGTCAGCTACTACCTCAGGTTTTCATAGTGATTGTTTTTTTTCACTCAACTTTAATGAATTATTAAAATGTTGAATGAGACCTCAAGCTGGTAGTTTTGTATAATGTCCGGGTTGTAGGTACTCGTGGTCGCGCGGCGGCGTGTGCGGCGCGGTGTGGTGGTCCACCATGTACTGCGGGTCGGTCGCGCGCGTCTGTGGCTCCGCGCCGCGCCTGTGGCCCTTCGCCGCGCTGCTCACTGAACTAGCTGAGCGGCTCCGGTGCTGTGCCGCGCCCGAACTACATGCGCTGCTAGAACTACCTGCTGTCGGGAAGGTATAAACACAAACACGTGTTCAGCCATCCCAAACGTACACTTCTAATACGCATAAACAGTCATATACGCGTATCCAATTGCTCACACAACACACAAACAACCATAAATTGACTTTCACTATCACACACGCAAAGACTCAGTAATACAAACGCACCTAAACTCAGACATACACAGGTGCGCAAAAGCACACAAATTATGCATCTCATAAACACACTCCCGGGTACGATACTTGCACGCACAGTCAAACATAGACAAACTCGTATACTCGATTTTGAAGGTTAATAATAATAACAAAATATTTCTTCTCAGGCTAGAGCACTACAACTCGTAAAAGTCGGTTACAAGCGGATAGAGGACATAGCCAAAGCATCAGCCGAGAACCTAATGTCGTCTGTCACCCACTTATCGAGAACTACTGCTAATCATCTTATTAGTGCTGCCAGAGTGAGTACACATTTTAATACACCTATTGTTTCTATTTCATAAATTTACTTTCTCATTTTAATATTAGAAATATGTGAAATCATCTTACAATTAACATAAATTAATAGTGATAATTGGTAAATGATAAACATGTTCTGATGGATGGATGTTCTATGTTATTCCTTCAAGCAAAATATAGGACCATAAAGTATATATATATAACATATGAAAGAATATTTTTGATTTCTTTTTCAGTTAATGCTAATAGAAAAAGTAGAGAATTTAAGAGCAGAAGCGGAAGAAGTTATGGATGAACTGAATTTATAGAATTAGCTTATAATGAATTATAAAAATGTTGTTAAATGAATTACAAATATATGGAATCACAATGAGACTGAGAAATAATAAAATGTTTTGTTTCAAATAAAGTTGATCTTTAATAAATGTTTTTTATTTAAAATCTTTTAACTGAGTTTAGATTATAATTGTACCAAAATTCTAATTAAAAGAGTAACTTTTGATATTCACAAACATCAATTAGATGACATGTGGGAGTAGGACGGCATGAAGTAGCTATTTAGGAGTGAAAGGGACAGGTATACGAAATATAAAAGAAATAATACAAACAAACATTCTTAATCAATTTTTATATTTCTAACATGATGTATGGACGCAATTTTCCATTTCAACCAAGCATACATTGGTTCTTTGACAAACGTAAAATAAAAATGTATTCACATCCACTTTCAGTGTGTGAAACACAAGTCTTAATAACAATGATCATAATAACAACAAACTTGTCAATTAAAAAAACATCAAACTTTTGTTTTAACATTAATCTTGACTTTGTAATCATCTAGGCTTAACAGAAATACAATAAATAGATAAAATATGTTGAGATTGTACTTTCACCGTTTCTTATACAAGCAAGGTTTGAGCGTCATGGCGGGTAACTTTGATTTCTTCACCGGCGGGTCCCTTACTTTGACAAACTCCATGAAGAAGAACACTTTATGACTCTTATCCAAATTCTTCAGTTTGAATCCTAGTTGCTGTACATCTTTTGTAAAGTTGTCTACATTGTCGAATCTACTTTCTACTTCGGCGATTAGTAAGTGTCCACTGTGAAAAGAAATAGTTGAATTAATTATTGTGGAAGTAAATTAAGAGTATATTTGTTTCATATAATATTTGGAAGCTAGTTTGTTGGTTTGCTTGTAAGTGCTAATAACAGGAACTATTGATTCAAATTAATTGATTAAAATTTATTTTAGAATTAAACATTCTTCAGCGTTAGGAAGCGTATTTATCGTGGATCACACTTTGACCAATAGGAGCGAAATAGAAATTCTTTTACAATGAACCAGAGGGCAAAAAAAAACTGAAACATACAGTACAGAGTTGAGTACAGTATTGCGGCAGGTTTTACATCTCAGCGCGCTTCCTCGAAAGATAGCTTTGTCAGTGTCGGCGTAAGGAGGGGCCTTACGCCAACACTGAGCAAAGCTATCTAATAAAAAATACTTCAAAATAAACCTACTTCATTTTCAAAATCCGGTTAGCTTCAACCAAGTACTGCGTAAGCTCCGTCCCCATGAGCGCGAGGCAGTATACAGCAACGTGCACCGCTTGCGAGGGGAGCGGCGTGTGAGCCATGTCACACACTTCCACGTCAGGCGTCGATTGTACCAGGTCGAACGATCGCACTGTCTGTGGGACGCGACGGGATAGAGCCGCTTCGCCGCAACCCAGGTCCGCTACTAGGTGGGTTTTGGGCCTAAGAAATTGTATGATATATTTTAAAGTCATATGTTTTTCAACAGCATGTGTTAGCCGACTGCAGGGCATGTAATAGTCATATAATAATTATCAACTTCAATGGCAATAGCCAAATGGTTTAAAACACAACCAGTACATACTTGTTGAGGCGTATGCTATATGCATAGCGTAAGTTCAACTCTAGCAATACAGAAACAAGTATGGTTAGGTTAGTTACTTTAGGTTGACAAAAATAATAGTAAAATACACAATTGAGTGTTAAATCTAATATATAAAATTCTCGTGTCACAGTTTTCGTTGCCATACTCCTCCGAAACGGCTTGACCGATTCTCATAAAATTTTGTGAGCATATTCAGTAGGTCTGAGAATCGGCCAACATCTATTTTTCATCCCGAAATTCCTACGGGAACGGGAACGGGAACTACGCGCGTGAAACCGCGGGGCGCCGCTAGTATGAATATAATAACTAATATAGGAATCAAACCCACAAACCTTTGTATGGGAAAATAATCACCAATTTGGTTATTAAAATTGTAACAATACAAATTATTTTCGACATTAGATAACTAAGTAATGTTGAGATTGCGTTTTTCAATTCCTTATCTAGATCTTAAACAATAAATAAAATCAATAAATCATTTTTACAAAAGATACAATAGATCCTATTGAATAGGATAATGGGTCCCTTTGTCAATATGATATAATAATTAATTATTTAAAGCTTCCTTTATACTGTCCATACAAAGGTAAAATATCATTAAGGTATACAGAATAAGTATATCAATTCAAAATGAATAGTAAAAGGGGTCCGTAATAAACCATTGTAAAGTTCTATGGTTTCAGGAATTATAGTCAACTAGTTCTTCAAATTCTTTCTATAGTTTTTTCCCAGTCAACAAGACAAGTTATTCAAATTCAGTAGTTTCAGACCTACAGAGTTGCATGAATAAGTAGAACATACATACTAGCATACAATACAGTCACACTTATGACTGTTTGTATTTTTCATTACAACCAAAGTGATTATTTTTCCAACTAGGTTGATAACTGTAACTCAAAAGTCATAAAGTAAACTATACTCTACTAAAATCAGTTAAATTGTGTGATATCGGTGTTTCTACTAAGCCATGTGTTTAAATGTTAATGTGGCATTAATTAAAATTTTGGTTAAATTGTTTTTAAAATTAATATTCCGGTAATCTGTTCAAATAAACTGATTACATATAAATAGTTTAAAGTAATTATCAGTTTAAGTTATTATTTATATACTATTCATTATGTTTAGTTTTATTTATGAGACTTTAAAATTTTGACTCACATTTTCATTATCCTTTTAACAATAAGATCAAGTGGATTAACGGGCCACTTCTTGATCTGCTGCTGATACCCTTGATGGTAAGTGTGGAATGCCGCCGGATCACTCTGGAACAACTGCTTCGCCTCATTCCCTGATGATGTGTACAGCTTCTCATTTAAGTACCTGAATTGTGCCGCTGGAAAAATTAATAAGTAAGTAATATTAATAATCATTCACTACATCATCTCATTATAGTAACTGACCCCTAACTAAGCTGGAAGCTTGTATCTAGGATATCAGAAACTATGCACACACTCATTCACACACACACCCAGACCGAGATAAACATTTGTGGATCACACAAATATTCACCCCACACGGGAATCGAACCCGCAACCTTACGGATGGCAGTCCGGTATGGTGACCACTCTGCCATCGAGGTCGAGTACTATGAAGCATAGAAATTTTTCTAAGGTAACTTAGGAAATTTTTCTAAGGTAACTTAGAAAAATAATAATATTATTAAAATTTAACTACTACGGCTTTGAAACTAGAACAGATCTGAAAAGAAGCAAGTTTTTGCCTTAGATTTTAGTGATTTGTGCAACTATAGGCAAAGTCAGAAGCTTGCTTCTGACCAAGGAATCAACCTTAGTACTTGTACTAGGTATGATTCCTTGGTTGAGCTAAACATATGTTCAAAAATGGCTTAAGTTCCTGGTTACAAACAGAGAGTAACTTCTGAATAGAGTAACAGTCATTTTCATACTTTACCTTTAAGCCTGTCCAACATGCGCACTCTAAGTTTGTCACTATTAACACTTATTGAATTTCTGTTAGTCTGCAACAGTTTCTTTAACTTATCTTTTTTCTTATGAACTGGTTCTTTTAATATTGGTTCTTTTTTCTTACTTTTATTAACATTCTGTTCTTGATTTGAATTATTTTCATCGACTATGTTGTCTTTGTCACTATTATTTTTTATTTTGGTGCTTTTATTGTTACTTTCCTTAAAATTATTATTGATTTTATCTGTGTCAGAATCATTATCAGTATTTGATGGCACATGGAATATTTTTTTGTCAATAATTTGTTTAATATTTTTTATATTTTGTTTCGCTTTAACATTTTTATTTTGTCTAACTTCTGTTCTGTTTTTCTTAATAATTAGTTTGGCTCTGGGTTCTTTTTTATTTTTCTTGGGTGAATCTTTTTGTTCTGTGAATAGGTCTTGTTCAACATCTTCTTTTTTGAGCGCTTCGTTAAATTTCTTCTTCTTGGCATTGAGTAGGACTTCGTCTATTTTATCCGGGTCAACATTCTGTATGTCCACATTTTTATCCACATTAAGTTTGCGTTTGCGGGCCTTCCTATTATTCTCTTTTCGAACATTCAAATCATTATTTTTAGTTTTTATTACAGACTGTTTCATGTTGTTTTGTTTTGATTTTGGAAAACCGTTTGTAGCGTTCTTAGGCGGACTTTTAGCTTGTTTTGAAGCTGCATTTTGTTTCTAGAATGTGTTGAAATAAAATTGGAATTAATTTGTTTTAGACAAATACACACATTAAAGCATTTTTTTTTAATTAAATGAAATAAAAGGTAGAAGTTGTTGAAAGGATTTGTATAAATGAGGAAGAAATAATTGAGTTAAATAATTCAAAACAGAGAACATGCTTGAATGATAATATCTATAGTTTAGTAACAATGTTAGCTTACATTAGGCTTGTTTTTGCTAAAACTTATGTTATTTTTTGGAATGTCGTCTTCCCATTCTGGTATTTTGAACATTTTTATAGATTATTTCAACTTAAAATGTGTTTTTATCACACAAATAAATTCTAGGTTATGTTGTTTACTCGCGACGCGACTGGCGAACTAACTATCTGTCATCATTAATATGACATTTGATAGTGTCTTTGTCACTGACAGATGATAACCAAACCTCAAATTCGACTACAACCTACTTGGCTTTTTAGCTGTCTTAATTATAATTACGCTGTGCTTCACGGCTTTACCTGCGAATAATAAATGAATCATAAAACATGATATACAATACAACAGGCTAATCTTGTTTTTCTTCAGTGCATCTGCTTCACGTACTTCAAAAACTCAGCCTGTCCTTAGAAAAGAGTTATTTCTGAATTAGTAATCAGTGTAAGAATTTATTGAAAACTGGACATCACTAATTAAAATTGGTTTTGGTAATTTTGGTAACCTCTATCGCCCCTCAAGTCTTCTCTAAGTATTTGCAATCGAACCATCCCTACTCTATTCTTCGCAGCCTCCCAACTAACTGCTATCTGAGGTGACGAAATCATCTCGTTCAATCGGAATAGATAGACGGATACATTTCAATACAGTTGATGTATTAAGTAGCTATGTACCTACAATGTATATTTCTGGCAATTTCTTAATTGGGATTGGTGGTCGTTATATAGTACCAACAGTAGGTACATTCTACGTAAACATAAGTACTTACCTACTTATATTTTACAAAGTTATATTAAGTAAGTACTTAGGTACTTACAAACTGAAAGTATGAGAATCGTAATAAGCAAAAACAATGTCTATTTTTTATTCTATGTGTCTTTGTGGATATATCACCATTATATTACTCGATTATCGCAACTAACTTTCGTCTCGTGCATCGAATTGCAAGTTGACTATACTGATAACGTAATGAATGACTATTCACGTGTATGTGAGTGCATCAGGAGCTAAGACCGTTTACAATGTTGAGCTGGCGCAAGTACCAATTTATATTATTTTGTTACTCACTGGCAGTTAACATTACCCTCATTATACATATTCGCAGTTATATTATTTTTTGGGCTGAGTATTATCTTTTTGTTAATAAATACTTATTACATGTAAGTACGTTCTAAACACAATCATCTCGTTCGTCTTCATACTCACGATCTAGGTAGGTACCTATACTTAGATGTTTCATTAGTAATTTAGTACCTACCTAAACCTATCCAATATTGTCTTGTTTCTTACTTTACTAGAAATGTTTTATTTCTATAGGTAAGTATGTTGAATGTTTATTAGCTAAGTAGATGGCATAGTGGTCACAATGCCGGACTGCCATCCGTAAGGTTGCGGGTTCGATTCCCGTGCAGGGTGATTATTTGTGTGAACCATGTAAGTATTTATCTTGGCTTAGGTGTGTTTGTGAATGTGTGCGTAGTTTCTAGATACCCTAGATTCAAGTTACGAACCTACTTCACCATCATCATTGCGTATGGCATTAATCCGAGGATCAGATTTGAATGTCCTTTGGTCAGTTACTATAATGAGATGATGCACTTAGTGAATGACTATGTTAAGTATTACACCAAACTTACATAAGTACATATTATACATATACATTTTTAGTGTTTCGAATTCCCTAAAAAGCGCATGCCCGAATTCAAGACATGCGCACAACAGTCCCAGCCAGTTTAGACAATTCATTTTATATTTTGTTGTTATTATTTACAATCATTTTGTGATATTTATAGCACATTTTATTTTGGTGTTTTAGACCTTAAGGCAGAATATAGTCGATAGCCAATATTTATGAATTATTGTATTTAAAATCGGTTTTGTTTCATTGATAAGCTATCAATAACCTCCAAATGGGTAATGTGTTAGCATTACAGCTGTGTCAATGTGAATAATTGGGTACGTAGATATTATCTGGGTAAACTTATTTATTTTATGTTATTCATACACGATCAGCCTTCCTAAACAGACTAAACGTTGTACTTACGAAACAAATGTAAAAACCAAGGATAAAATAAGTATGTTGTGTTCTTATTGGTCTTCTATAAATAATAAATGATTCGTTAAAAGTGTCGATATAGCTGAAAGTTTTAAATAATAAAAACCACATAAAATGTTAAGGCGTTTGGCGAAATCTTTTTCAATATCCTACTTATCTTAAGTACATGTAAATACACGCTACAGTGCTTTATTTTTAATTCTTATATTTTCAGATACACCGGGAAAACAGGCACTAAGCACAACAGTAAAATATGTTTAGCTGATACATAAGCAACATTTGGATTTTAAGTTTTGCAAATAAAGAGCAATGGTTTACCGTAACGTTAAAAAATCCATGACCAACACACGGAGAGATAAATGGGTAAGTTCTTTTCTTGTATTTTGACGTGCCAGTCTCATTAAAATTGATTATACGTAAACCTTCCTCTTGAATAGATATGTATTAATGCTCTATGCTTAATAATGCTCTATCTATTGATGAAAACTGCATTAAAATTCGTAGCGAGCTTTACCTACACTCATCCCTAATATGATACACGTATATTGTCCGCAGTGGAGTTGGCGATGCCAATGGAGTCTGATTACGGTGCTAGCCGTTGGCCTAGTTATCTATAACGCCGCAGCCAACATGTGGCTACTAAGGCCTCCATCGTGCCCCGTCATAAGCACGCTATCACCGCCTACACTCGACGCGGTGACGTGCGAACCGTGCAATGACCCATTACCCAACTCAATAGACGACGATCCCATCGCCAAACTGGACCTCCGGCTCGGGAGATGGGACTACTCCCGAACACTCAAAATGTTCGACTACGCGCTAGTAGGAGACTTATATCCAGAAATTTCAGCCAATCGCCGCGTAAGCCTCGCTACACAAAGCTCGATAGAAAGGTTACACGAATTGCTGCGTATAGCGTCACATTGGTCCGGTCCTATTTCGGTGGCAGTGTTTGTTGCGGGCGACGAAATGAGACTTTTGAGGGCATTCGCAACTTGGCTGTTTAGATGTCGACCAGATTTATATTCGAGATTAGCTTTACATGTAGCAACGCCTTCTGAGAGGCCGGCTGTTTTTGGAACCATGCCGCAATGGGCTAGAGATTGTGACGAAGCGCCTTTGCCTCCTGGAGGCAGGAAGGCAGATACTGTAGCGTGGAGAGCGCGACATCCGTACCCTCAGAACCATTTGAGGAATTTGGCTCGAAAGAACTGCCAGACACCTTACGTATTTTTGGTTGATGTTGATATTGTACCGTCAAAAGGAATGGCGGAGGCGTTAGATAGGGTAAGTTACTATTTAATAACAATGATCCGAAATTCAATAGGTACATAAATAGGTATTGAATTTCTTCATTTAAAAATTATTATTTTCAACAGTTCTTAGCTAAAACACCAAAATGTGCTCTGTGTGCATATGTGGTGCCAACTTATGAGCTGGACATGCGAGTGGCGAAATTCCCAGCGAACAAGTCGGAATTGATACGTCTGTCGCGAAACAAGCTCGCTGTGCCTTTTCACAGAAAAGTATTCATATACAACCAATACGCTTCTAATTTTTCAAGGTAAGAAACCAAAAATAAGTGCTTAGTAAAACGCTTTGCTATGTTCTCAATCATAAGGCTATCACCAACCAATATCATTGTCTTACTGACTGATTCGTCAATGTAGGCTGTACAATTTAGAGTCTCTATTGTAGAGCCAACAACATTGGGGCTATGGCCGTGAAAATGAGATAGGATAAATTCAGTTACAAGATAACTGTATGTAATTCCGTACGTAAACGTATTTTATAGCTTTTAACGTGACATCTTTGCGAATATCATGCTGTATTGCTTACCCGCATGGCAGTGGAAATCTAATGTTTGCAAGATGAAGGTGTACATTAGCCACGAAATCTAGTGTTCTAGAGATGTTGGTATAAGTACATATATTTCGATTTGAATATCGTTGTCGCTCCTTAATGCAGGAGTTCCAAGTCCAGCAGTTCCTCATTTTCAGCGTGCTTGGGATGATCTTGGCGTAAAACGTTCCTTGGGGCAATTAATGGAAGATGCTTCGGGACCCGATCTGGCCAGACTTAAGGCTGTATCTCAGCCGGAATCAGGAGCATGGTTGCAGGCACTACCTTCGCCTCACTTGGGAACCCTTATGGATGACAGCTCTTTGCGTATCGCGGTGGCTCTTCGCCTGGGCTGCAAGGTGTGTGAACCCCATAGATGCATCTGCGGTTCCATGGTGGAGTCTGACGGCCATCACGCATTAAGTTGTACGCGTTGCTCCGGGAGGTTCCCAAGACATCATGCTCTCAACGATATACTCCGGAGAGCCTTTATATCTGTGGACGTCCCGTGCGTGCTTGAACCGCCTGGCCTTAGTAGGTTTGATGGCAAGAGGCCGGACGGGTTGACTTTGGTGCCGTGGAGGAGTGGCAAATGCCTGTTGTGGGACGCCACGTGCGTCAGCACTGTCGCTCCCAGCCACCTCAGTCGCACCGTTATGTCCCCGGCTGCTGCTGCGGAGGCCGCAGCAAGTAAAAAACGGTTAAAGTACGCGGCGTTGATGCCGCATTATCAGTTTGTCCCAATAGCTGTGGAGACCTTGGGCAGTTGGGCCGCTGAGGGCAAGGTTTTAGTGAGCGAGTTGGGGCGAAGGATGAGGGAGAAATCTGGTGACTCCCGCTCCGGTTCGTACCTGGTGCAAAGGTTGGCCATCGCAGTCCAACGCGGCAATGCAGCCAGCGTAATGGGCACTTTCGCGCCGGGGGCGATCCGGAGGGGGTTACTGGATTAACTGTCATTTTTTTTTTCCTTTACTTACGTATTTATAATTTTAAGTTGTGTAAGTACCTATTGTTATTTAAATTCTTAATTTATTTTTTTAAATTTAATTTGTTGTTTTTAAATATCAATGTATGAGTTTATATGTTAATTGTATTTGTGAAGAATTTAGTGTAATTTAATTAATTTATTAAAATAAGTACCTAGGTAAAATAAAGAAAAATAAAAATTTGAATAAGTAGTATTCTAAAATTTCTCTACATCCTCCAGATGGGAAGCAAGCGGCGGTAACGAGAGTGCAGAGACGCACATCAGCCACAACGTGACCAACTTCGAGTTGTTGTACGAGCCATTCTACGTGGCCGCGGACACGGTGCCGCCGCACAGCGAGAGGTTCCTGGGCTATGGGTTTACAAGGAACACGCAGGTAATAAAAAAACAATATTTATCACTACATACCTAGTAGGTATAAAATAAAGTCTCTTTCTCTGTCCCTATGTATGCTTAGATCTATAAAACTACGCAACCGATTTTCAAGTGGTTTACCTCAATAATTAGAATGATTCAAGGGGAAAGTTATTGGCATAATTTTATACCTACTAGGGGCGCCGCTAGTTTATAATAATTTCAAAAATCAAAATACCTTTAGTAGTAGGTATCTGGCACGATTCCGTCTGAGTGTGATTCAGATATTCTGCTACCAAACAGTAGGTAGTGAATTTAACATTACTGTGTTCGAAATTACTGGACACACGAGACTTACCAACTGATATCTCGGGGTGATGAGCGCAGTACAGTGTTGTATTGTATAGGTACTGTGTCTGTAATAGACAGACGTGTTGCTTACCATTAGGTGACTACCTCGCTCGTCTCGTCACTTAATCGCATAAACGAAATAGTCAAAGTAAAAAAAACGGGCCGATTACTTCCACTTACGCTTCTGATAACGTTGCTTATGTCCGTTATTGTTAAATTAATGAAAATTGAATTTGTTTATATTAAAAAATAAGTTATGTTGTGGCGAAGACCTTGGGCCGTTCCTGTGGGAACATGTTGGTATAACTCGCATTTACTTTAATTAATTGGACAATTAATTAGGTTCTTATCACAAATGTATTTGTGTTTTGCTATGTACCCTACACATGCAAATCTTTCATACATATCTACATAATATTTAGTTTAATTAAGTGGGTAATATAGGCAAATTTATAGAGGACTTAGCTTAGATAAAGTTTTATGATAAGTGCTTTGAAATCTCTGCCAAAAAATAAGTAAAATCTATGAGTTTGGTACCCTAATTACTGCTTAATTGTAACCATGTTTCCCAAGGATAGTTTCATATCTCATTTTTGATGAAGGCCATCGTATGGCTGAAGCTAGTAGTGAGATTTTTTGTCTGCCTTTATTTTGTACACGCATCACTAAAACACTTATAGATTGAGACGAAATTGAATGCAGATGGGCCTTTTAACCAGGAAAAGGAACAGGAATTTATTTTGCTTCCAAAATTCCCCACGAGAGAACGACTACTTGACTAAAATCTCAGGCCATGAGGACACACACATACATTTATTTTTACTTTTTAAATATCTAGTCTCAACAAGGATTTGGTAGACTGTTGTTAGTAGATACGTAAAACGTGTAAATAACAGCAATAATAGGAAGACAATATCATAGCATAGTGCCGGGTGTACCGGGCAGAGTGCCAGCTCGGCAGTAGACACACAATGGGTCTCCCTGTCCAACAAACTTTGGAGTTTTAGCACTTTCCCTAATTCAATAATTTCAAATACTTAAGTATGTATGTATAATTTCTCTTCGCAATGTTATATAATCGATTTCGTTTACGTTATTTTTTTAACTAGGTAATAAAACTAGGTATATCATGATAGACGATTTTTTTTAAAGAAACTAGTTAATAATATTTATAAGATAGACTGCAGAATAAATGTGTTCACTTTTACTAATTATGCCCCTCGGTTTACCTACGAGTATGTTATTCGCGAAAGAATATAGGGGTAAGAAGTGATTTGAGAAGTTCTTGGTTATCTTCGGTCTAGCCTTTCTTGAGTAATGGTACAACTATTCCAACTTTGGTTTAAGTATTTATATCGTAATATGATTTGACGAACCAATTTTTGCGGGAATTCTAGGATTCGAGAAAATGGAATTATGCGAGTAAAACCGGACGAAGCAATAACTTACTTATATGAAAATTGTGTGTTAATAGAACGTAGGAGTTTAATTGTCGAAGTAACAACAACCGATTCACAAGCAGCTGGTATTCAAACTGTTTATTTTCGTTCGCATTACACAAATTGTACGACCTCGAAGCTTCCACCGTTTTCGTAAACAAACCTTTTTTAATTAGTATCAAATGAAGTGAAGGAAATTCGTTTGAACCTTCTAAAGATTACGTTGCGGTAATTTGAGAACGTTTACATTATTACTTATTAATTATGTTTAAAGTATCTTGGTCTTTAATTTTTAACAAAGTAGGTCGATATTGTATTTTATAGAAGCTTTTAGCTAGATGAATTGAAGTTTAACCTAGGGATACTATATATTTGTTATTTTGAAATCGTTAATCTCAGGAACTACTAATCCAACTTGAAAATTTTTTTGCATGAAGTAGGTAGTTAGCCTGTCTATCGGGGCGTGCTTCGGAGGCCACGTAAGCCGTTGGTCCCGGTTGTCGTACTAACATCATCGACAATCGTTATGGGTAGTTAGAGCCCCCAAAAGTCTAACATTTTGCTTTAACCAAAAAATGACGTATAGCCCTCTGGGTTGTGAAGGTCTGATGGCAGTCGCATCGCGTAAAATACTGACATTCTGCCAAATCTGGTTAAACTGAAAACCGACCCCAAATAGACATGGGATAAAGGTTTGGAAAAGAAGGAGCCTTATCGGGAAAGGCACTGTGAAACAGTTACTAAGATATGTAGACAGGTATAATGGTAAAGGTATATTACAATCTGTTTCGTATAATATTAAATACGAAATAATGTATTCGACGATGTTTCCCAAAGTGACAGCCTGTCTGTCGAGTGTTTTGGCACACATACTAACGTTATGTGGAAGTGACAGCCTATGTAACGTCGTAATTAAGCTAACAACTTTTAAATAAATATGGTTATAATTGTTTACAATACATTTTTTACGTTAAAACAATAAAAAAGATTTGTGGTAAGTGTTGCTAGCTCCGTTTCTCTGGCTCATACGTTTATTCGTAGATAAATCGGGATAATACATAAGTAAATTGACTTTTTTGTTCAAAATTAACTGAGAAAGTAAATAGATGAAGAATTTGAAGTTCGTTGGAATGTCAATGAAGTGCTGACGTAGGTGTCGATTGAGGTGTGACGTCAATTGGGAAATACGTACATTCTTAATTTTATTAAATACACACTTACCTAACATCCGGCCATTTATATAAGTATTTTAAAATTGAGAGGATGGATAACATATCATAATCATTCGCTACATCATCTCATTATAGTAACTGACCCCTAACTAAGTTCGTGACAATTCAATGTTTGTTACTCCTCCGCAAAAAGCTAGTCGACCAGATAAAAATCTACAGAACATAACTAGTAACTCATCTAAACATTTGTAGATCACACAAATATTTATCTCGCACTCTTCTCATCTAGCACTGGAATCGAACGCGCAACTCTCTGGTTGTACAGTCCGAATTCATAATCATTCTGATAAACATTAACAAAGAATTTAAACAATCGTTTTGACAACAGTGGTGGTATTGAAAAACACATGTAGCCAGCTCCGTCGGTCTGGTACCGTTCCGTTGATAGATTTGAAGATGTGGCTGCCAAATTGTACGTGTTGGCAGTACTCCATATGTGACCGGGTTCCAACAAGATGTTGCCGGGGGGAATGTGTTTATCCAGGGGTTAATTTGGAAAGTTCCTGGTAAGGGATACAGTTTGATACAATTTGAGATGTTTTTCTAGTGTTGGTTTGTGAAGTTAGTTGTGTGTTTTTACTTAGATATTTTAACGGCAGTTCAGGTACTTCATTGGTATTGACTAAATTTCTACTGCAGAAAAGATGTCGCTATACTGATAATACTAGATAGAAGGATAAATGGCGTAATCTAGGCGTAAGCCTAATGCCTGTTCGTGATCCTTAGCAATTATGCAGACTTTGATCTAGGAATCGAACCAGGGATTTCGGTTTGGGTTGGGTAGGCAAATGAATATGCCACTAGATATCCGAGGTGTTATCCAAAGCATCCAAAATAATAAATACATATTTCAAATCAATGATAACATGACGTATAAGTGAACATTTAATCAAGAAGCGTTCATGTTTATAAATTGAAAGCTAAAATGTGGAAATACTAAAAACAAACAATTTGCAAGTTTTAGGATTTGCTTTCAATATTTTAATTGAACATTTCTGACATCATTTTATAAAAGCTTACGGATTTCCAGTTTGTCGGGGGTTTACAGCGGTTGACCGCATTTCATATTCTGTTCAATTATCCCGGCATACGTTTATTCGACTTTTTTTGTCTATTATACGTAAATATTTCGCGCGAGCACACCGCCCGCGCTAGGATCGAACTCATTAATCCGACGTTGTTTCAATAACGCCATCGGTTGCAACTATAAATTTCGCCTCTGGCAATTACGCCGATGTCCAATACGGACAAAAACAGGATTATTTATTACAATCACATTTCTCGTACAAAAAGTGCATCGATATTGCGTGCGGCGGGGTCTCGTGGACCGTGGCCCGCTGAAAGATTGCCTTTTATTGCTTTCCAATGAAAATCTGGATTCGTCGAGTGTTCTTTTTGAGTTAAACTGTTTCTCTTTTATGAAAATCAAAGTTATTGATGGTTATTAGCTTCACTTTTCATGAGTAGCTTTGTTGTACAATCAGGATTTAATAATGTTTATGTTGGTCTGAGTGTAAGTATGAATGAGTGTACGTAGTTTCCGATAGATACAGGTGTAGTAGCTATAGTTAGGTATCTTGGAGTTGATATAATAAATAATAAAGCTAGAGGGTGGTTAGTCAATGGTACTCTTCACTCTCTTCAATAGCTAAGTACTAGAAATTTCTTCAAAGACTTTACTTTTCGTGACTTATATGATTTGACCTGACGTGCTCAGTAGATTGGAATCGATAACAAGGGTTTGTAAAATTATATTTTTAGACTACATTGTAATTACATTGTTATTGTTCTAATAGCTGCAACACTGACAATTAGATAAATTGTTCTGTGAAAGTTATAAACATTGCATTGCCAACAATCTAGATTGCCAAAATGTAATTTATTTCAGCTAATTAAAAGTTAAAACCTACTGCATTTGAATTTCATTGTATTTGTGTACATTATTCTAGAAAGACTATTTGTTTTATGTAAACAATTATAAATAAAGGTTTGGTATCGTTTTTTGGTACTTTGCCCATCAGTGGGGCAATATAAATTAAATTGGGGAAGACCAAAGCTTCCACTTGTCCCCTGTCTTTGGTTTTATACCATATTTCTCATCAAACCTGCAGAGATCGCCCATCTAACGCTTTCATTTATAATTATTATTGATTTCTTATACCTACCTAATTCTGTTGTATGTGATAAATACAGTTTTTCTATTCTTCATATTAGTACCTAAATTAATTCATGGTGTCGGTCGTCGATTTACCACTATTTTATCTTTTCATGCTGTTCTCTTGAGGTAATACTTTTTTATTCGAACAGGTGAAAATTGAAAATACTACTTTACTATTGCAGTCGACCACAACACAATAACAGTTACCAAAGAAATATGTTTAAATATAGTTAGTCGTGTGGCTATTAGCCAGACTTTAATGAACGTTGTTTACTAACCGTAAATCAAGACACGGTTTGAACAAAACAAACACGAAATTAATAACAGTTTCGAAACTTGGACTCTGTTGTTTTACCTGATTTTTTGAAAAGTTATACTCATTTGGCACTGTGGTTTGGCTCGTATTTGATTTTAGAAAGTTTTCTAAGATGTCTTTTAAAATCTTTTAGATAGGTTTTTAATTTTCTTGGTAATATTGGTGGCTGAAAATCAGCGCTGCCCGGGGTGTCTCGCCCTGGGCAGCAGGAGCTGAGCCACCACCTTTTGCTTTCATTATTATTACTGTATGTTTAATTTTTTTTAAGTAAGCAATATTTTTTTTATTTTAATATTATTTACGCAAATGATATAAATAAGTTACTTATTTCGGATATTACGAGAATAGTGATTGCGTGTCTTATAATGTCAATAGGGCCTATACATGCCGAAGGTTTCGGTTGTCGTACTAACATCATCGGTAGTCATTACGGTAGTAAGTGTTCAAAAAAGTCTTACAATTAGTTTATCCAATATATATCGTTGTCCATGCAAAAGCACCATATTGGTGAGTGGAAAACTGTTAATTTGCAAGTAAAAAACAATACTTTTCTATGTGAAATAATGTGAATTAGTTAGTTGACTTTTGATCCTGCCTGTACCCTTTATTTTGTCGTTGCAATATATTTCTTATTGGTCGTTCGTTTGTGAACTGGTAGTAATCATAAATAGCGCTCAGTATATAAATATACATCGGAATATTTTTGTTCGGCTTGTAACTAGATATCGAAGGAATTTGTCCTATCTTCGCCTTTAGTATGTTATTTTGGTGTTTTACCAAACTACTTTTACTTTACTTGTTTTATTATATTAAAATTGTCTCTATCTGCATCAACAATAATAAATACAGTCTTGGATAAAAAATTAAATAATATTCAAAATTTTATAATGAAGTATAGTAACACCTTTCCTTGCCTGCTACGCCTTGGCGGTCTAGTGGTTTGTCCTCCTATCTACGAAGCCTGAGGACCCCAGTTTTAATTCCAGGGGTTAATCGATGCATGTTCGATTTCCCAAACACGATTCTTCTTTGAAATCCTATACTTACCAAATTTTTTGTATTTTTTCCAGCAGTTCTTGCGTGATGCGTGGATAAAGAGTTAGGTAGATAGGATAGGCAAAGAAAACTGTTGTTTTAGCTTCTGTTGTTTCTAATCAGGACTTTTCAAATTCAGAATTTGCGTGAACGTCCGTTAGTCTTATTTTCTGAGTACCTATGTATAAAAATTTCTAGTTACAAGTATTTTTTACACATTGTCCATATTACAAACTTTTCAAATCAAAGCTTTTCAATCAAAGCAGTATAACGCAAGAATCAGCTGTGGAATTAGAAATTAAAACGCCTGTTACAAGAATAGGTGTTCTCGCTGAACTAAATACGTGACGGTACCGGGTCACCGGTCCGAGATGAATCATCGACACAGATTAGTTAATAGCTACTATCGATAATCGCCGACGGGTAAAGTACTATTTAACGAACAAAAACACAGGTCAAGAACGTTTTATACTAAATTAAATTAGTTGTAACCAAAGAAATTGGATTTACTTTTGGTTGCAAAGACAAATCTAATTTATTTATTCAAAAGAATCATATCATTGTTATTATTGTAATACAATAGTCGGCCCCCCCACACTAGGCATTACCTGTCTCATGGGGGATAAGCATGAAAGTTTAAGATCTCTAGTCATAACGCCTACCTACTCCTCTTCTTTAAAGGTAGGTTGTAGGTACTTTATTTCGTAAAGTTTAGCTTTTAATGCAGTTGTTATCAATGTTGATAAAAGGGTGATTAAAAAGCAAGGTATTGTCGAAAAGCGGGTCATACCTCATACCCCTGTAGTACACATTTATTTATACATACTGCTAATCTCAGAAACTATGGACTTCATTTCTTTTATAGTCTTGTTGAATAGTCCTTTTATAGAGGAAGTCTATTAGAACATCACGATATGACTAGAAGCGAAGTTTAAAACCGCGGAACACAGTTTTAAATAAAGCAATGAAAACTAATGATTGCAATGAAACTAATCCACATAAATTACCCAAATGTATTCAAATACAGATTGTACTTCCTATATAAATGTGTAAGTAGGTACAGCGTATTAATTAAATTAATTGGTTCGCTATCAATGATACCATTTCAACTGATTCTGTTCAATTTTGTGCCGGGGTGAATGAGGTCAGATCACATAATGGTTTGCATGTATATTTAGTTGGAGCAGAATGCTACGGGTTAAATATAGAACGTACAAAATATCTGCTTATATCTCTCTCGCCAGTCTATGCCAAACTTTATGATGTTTGACGATGTATTGATGTCTTGTTACGCTTTGTTGACATCGGATAATGAATATTTGCAAGCAATATTATTGCGTGAATTTGTGAATATTATTTTATTTACAAACATAGGGGAAGAAAGAGCAAAAGTAATAGGTGCTAAGGATTGTTTGAAATTTAGGTCATATTTATAATATTCTATTCATATTGTTTACACAGAAGATACAGCTGAGATTTGAACTCAGGACCAACTCAGCTACCGAGGCTCTCAGCAGTTGAATGTCAAGATGCCAGATGGGCTTTACATTAGCCACTAGTTCCATTTCCTATAACATTTTCCCAAGAATTTATCCCAAAACATCTAAATAGAACAAGTTTGATTTTTCCGACATCATTTCCCATTAAGCACACGGCTAGTTAGCAAACAAATTAATAAAGTACCTCACTTTTAATAATGAAAAGGTCGTGACCATGAATTCGGGCGTGCGAAATTGTCGCGGTCTTATTAAGCAATAGTGGAATTAGGACATCTGGTAGACGTCTAGTTGCAAGCTATTTGCTTAACCGCTGTCGGCGGGGTCGGTGTCCAAAATGGAATACCACTGGAAGAGGATATTTGTGTTGCTATGTGCACTCTCCTATGTTGGTAAGTAGACTCTTTCTGTAATGCTTGAATGGTATTATTTATGATGTTATCAGTCGTTGCAGTAGTTTATTAATATAGTTACTTAAATATATTTTAATGTCTGTTCTACTACAGAAATACCAACTTTAAAGTCAAAGAAAAACTTCAATGAATACAGGTAGATGAAACGTTAAAACTAAGTCAAAACTTGTTTAGATAAAGAATCAATCAATCAGTCTTTTAAAGTTTTTCATAAAATAACTGATCCCTACTAAGTTTATTACTATCTATATAGAAACTAATCAAGCATACACACATTCATACACTAGTCTTTCTTATATCTGGTACACTTGAGTATTATAATAAAACTAATTTATGTTAAAGATCTCCAAGAAACAGATGCAGAAGAAACTTTTGACACAGAAGACCAAGATTTGGACTTAGAGTCAGTTTGCCCAGAGTTAAGTGGGCAGATCATAGGAGGACGGCCCAGTTCTGTCAACCGACATCCCTATCAGGTGTCTATGGTCATCAATGGAAACTCATTCTGTGGAGGTTTTATTGTCAGCAGAGATGTGGTGTTGACAGCAGCTCATTGTATGCAGAAGTAAGTGTTTATTTATTTATTTATTTTAGGAACATCAACAACATGTATATTGAGCATTGATAGGTTACAGAGGATATAGTAGAGAAAGTTCTGATACACATGTAGATTATAGATGTCCACAACATTTTATTATACAATTTTATTTGATGTGAAGGGTCCTGCTCCTGACAAATATGTGTATGGTAGTGAAAACATCTGGATGTTTTCTTTTTTCCGATAACTTTCCAAGGACAACTATTTAATTTGAAAAAGGAATGTTCTTTTATCAAAGCTACTAAAATATTTATAAAAAATCTGATGTTGCCATAAATAAACATTAAAATTATGCATAGAATACATAATTTAAAGCGAATGTGTGTTATTTACGATCTAAAGGAAATATAAATAAGAATATTTTCAAATCCCGGCTGTCATAAAATACTTAAAATTTAAAAATACATTTCAATGACACTTTTTCTAAAACCTCTATTAGAAATGGCAACATCATTAGGTACTTTCTTTTGGCATATTTTATTCGTTTTAAATTATGACAATTATGTATTAAAATGTGTGATACAATCCTACTGACGTTTGTTACTCTTTCACTTAAAACTATATGATTCCCGTCACTACTCCATTTATTAAGGAATTGGAACTTAAAATACAAATAACTAGAACTAAACCTTTACAAAAAAACTGAAGATCTAGTACCAACATACGAAAAGAGAAAACAATCACTGAAACATCGTCTTTAGTCGCCAGTAAAAAAAAACTAGATCTACTTATGTAGAGCTTAAACACTTTCATGAAATAAATAAATAAATCATTTATTAAAATTAATTTGCTACAATAATAATATACTTATTGCAATTATCGAGACAGTACCTCCCGTGTTAGTTGAAACTGTGTTACGACAAGGTTTCAACTAGCGTCAAAAATCTATTTTATGTAAAATATTTATTACAAAAAAGGATACCTAATGTATTTTTTAACGTTTCAGTCAACCTTTCAGGGTATAAGATAGTAATTTTATTGGTAAACACGAAGTATTGCAAGTTTTATTACAGTAAAGTCTAGGATACGAGTATCTTAGATTATCCTTCTTGAAGGGTCACGAGAGCGGGGAAGTGTAATGCTCCTTAACTTTACGACTGCTCGGAAACCATATAGAAAGTACATTTTATGTTAGTTTTATACCTTCCGTAGTTATCGTAAAGGCTTTGAAAAAATGGATTTGTTTGTTGATATTTGGTTGACGTGAATGAAGTTTTGTGTTTGGGTTTTCGGGAAGTTATTTTTTTACTGGTGGTAACTTGACTTCTCATTTTAAGCATAGTATTTTTAAAAACTTGAAGAAACTTTTACTGGCAAGCGGGAAATTTTCCGAAACATTATATCTTACGAAAAGTTAGAACGAGCTAACCTCCCGAACTACTTATCCAATGTATTACTTAGCTGTTTATTAGAGAAAGCTAAGCTATCCTTAGCCGTACGAACGTGGATTCAAAAGTAAATACATACAGGATAAACGTTTACAGCGTCAATGTCGCGAAACAGACTGTACTTAAATCTGGGGGCACGGCAGTGCCCCCCGCCAAGTCGAGCGCGAAGCAAACACTGCCGTACCATCCTTTACAGGAACCCTTTCGCCGCATTTTCAGGCCCCTATTTGAGAACCTCTGGATAAGCCCAGAGCGCTGAAATTTTCGTCATCCAGTAAGCTATACAATCACATACTTAAAATAAAATGTCAAGTCTGTAGGTCATTTAGTTCCGAAGTAAAGCGAATGCAAAGTTTCGTATTTATGACAGACACTCACTCACTCACTCACTCACTCACTCACTCACTCACTCACTCATGATCATCAAAATAGAACTAGTACTTCCCATAAACCTAGAGAGCTGAAATTTGGTACAGAGTTAGGGTTTAATGGCCACATAAAGGGAAAACTATAAAAACTAGGATAATCGAACGGGAACGAGAATTATACAGGAACGGGAACGGGAATTGTAACTCAAGAACGGCTGAACTGATTTGGCTGGAAATTGGTGGGGAGGTAGCTTAGAACCAGGAAAAGGACAAAGGATACCTTTAATCCCGAAATTCTCACGGGATTGGGAACGGGAATTTAAAAATCAAGAACGGCTGAATTGCATTGGCTGAAAATTGGTGGGGTGGTAGCTTAGAACCAGGAAAAGGACGCAGGATACCTTTAATCCCGAAATTCCCACGGGATTGGGAACGGGAATTTATAACTCAAGAACGGCTCAACTGATTTAGCTGAAAATTGGTGGGGTGGTAGCTTAGAACCAGGAAAAGGACTTAGGATACGTATAATCCCGAAATTCCCACGGGATTGGGAACGGGAATTTATAACTCAAGAACGGCTCATCTAATTTGGCTGAAAATTGGTGGGGAGGTAGCTTAAAACCAGGAAAAGGACGTAGGATACCTTTAATCTCGAAATTCCCACGGGATTGGGAACGGGACTTTATAACTCAAGAACGGCTCAACTGATTTAGCTGAAAATTGGTGGGGTGGTAGCTTAGAACCAGGAAAAGGACGTAGGATACGTATAATCCCGAAATTCCTACGGGATTGGGAACGGGAATTTATAACTCAAGAACGGCTCAACTAATTTGGCTGAAAATTGGTGGGGAGGTAGCTTAAAACCTTGAGAAGAACATAGAATACTTTTAATCCCGAAATTCCCACGGGATTGGGAACGGGAATTTATAGCTCAAGAACGGCTGAATTGATTTGGCTGAAAATTGGTAGCTTAGAACCAGGAGAAGCACATAGGATACTTTTTATTCCGAAATTCCCACGGAAACATGAACAGGAACTACGCGGGTGAAATTGCGGGGCGCTTAGTAATAAAATACTACTCCTAAAAAGAAAAAAATGTGTCAAATAAGAAAATCTAATAAAAAAAAACAATATAAACACGTTTCAACAAAAATAAATGAAATCCCACCAAAAACATTCTGTAAAAAACTAGCCAAGTCTCGATGGAGCTGCTTGTTTATCTCTAAAAAGTAATGAAATCTAGATAAAGTCGTGCCAAGTGTAAGGTTCCTTACTGCGATTTCTTTATTATTATAGTTAATGTTGTGTGACTTGGCCGTTGATCATTGTTTAAAACGTTAGTAGTGGGTATAAGTCAATTTTGTTTACACGTAATGTTGTAACATTATTAAAATACGCAGCTTTATCAAGACTGGATATTGAATCAACGTTTTTCAAGTGGCAATTTTCTATCGTCAATGGGTAGTGGTTCTGGCGACAGATTGGTGCAATAGTGTCATGGAGCACCTAGTTTTGTACCCTTGTGTACAGTTGTGTACTTGTGTACAGTGTATCCTTCAACGGCCAAGTCACACAACATTAACTATAATAATAAAGAAATCGCAGTAAGGAACCTTACACTTGGCACGACTTTATCTAGATTTCATTACTTTTTAGAGATAAACAAGCAGCTCCATCGAGACTTGGCTAGTTTTTTACAGAATGTTTTTGGTGGGATTGATATTACATCACGGATCAAAGCGAAGATCATTAAATTATGACTAGAATCGTAGTTTGAACTATATCAGGCGACCATAACATGAAATAATAATATATCATCCTTGAAAAACATTAATGTATACGACGTTACATCATAAAAACGCTATGAAAACTTTCGTGTAAATTTCAACATCTGGAAAGCGATATATTACATCAACGCTAACAACTTTATGATATTGAAAACTATTTTTAGAGATTGGTTTATGGTTGTTATAACTAGCATAGATACAAAGATAGTGTCCCAATGCTGGGCAATTCTGTATCTTCCAAGGTTGATAGGTTTGTGCTTATATTTTTTATTGTTTTGTAGTTTACAAAAGGCTTACAAAGTTTATCTGATCATCATCATCTTAGTTGATTTATATTATGTCTCGCAAACGATTTAAGATTTTAAAGAAATTACTTACTTTCAGCGATATAAAATCAATAATATACTTACGACTAATATATATTTCAAATTTTTTTAACATTCACAAAGTTTAAACTATGTTAAGTACATATCTACATTGATTGTTTGTTTGTAACGAATAGGCTCCGAAACTACTGAACCGATTTTAAAAATTCTTTCACTAATGGAAAGCTATATTATCAGCGAGTGACATAGGCTACATTTTATCCGTGTATTCCCAAGGGCATGGGAACTACGCGAGTGAAACTACGGGGCGCTGCTAGTCAAATAATAAATCAATCTGATATTTTCTTTTTTGTTAAAAGAAAAAATATGTTTCAAAGTTATATATTTTCTAAGAGTAACTGACACGTTGTAAGCGAAGTTTGTGTTGAGACGAATTGAGTATTTTCTAAGAACTTAATAAAATATCCAGATTATTTGGGAACGAGCCAATTAAAACCATTCTAGACTTTTTTGCGCCATTACGATTTCTTTTATAAATATTTGCTTCGGGTATTCATAAAAATTGTTAGAGTTAACGAAAAGTAACGAAAAAGATATTAAAACTCTACCTAAAAGCTCTTCCTAGTTATCGAAATTGGATCTAAATCATGCTTTTTTTATAACTCTTAATAATAATAGAGGCTGAAACTGAGATTATAATGAAGAGATTTTATAATGTAGTCGAAAATTTAGACTGAAATACAAACTGAAATCTAGACTGTTTTCTAGGTAAAATAAAAAGCGTTGTCTGAACGACACGCCCGTGACCCGCTATTACTCGTAACAGGTGTTTTTTCTTATCTGAATATTTTATGAGACATAATCGAGTTATTATGTTTCTGGGAGTGTCTGCAAATGTAATATACGGACTCGATGTTATGTCTCATTATTATATCATAGTTATGAATTGATAGCTTCAATTGGACAATAAAAGGATGGAAAAGAATAAGAATAAGAGTTGTCACAGTTTACCCTAATAACAAAATAAAGTCGACTACCTACATTTCTAGTTTATAATTAAATTAGTTTTACTTTCTCTGTTTATACAAGCTATGCTTACTACTTACGGTATTACAAGTATCTTTATAATTTCCGTATCTCCTAATGTTGTGAACGCGAAATTTCATGGTGATCACTTGAATAGATAGTTAAAAAACTTATGTTTATTTCAAAGCTTGAAAGAGTAACAAACAAAACAAAACAAACTCACGCTTCAATTAGATTTTAATAGTGCATAACATGAATAAAAGTAAACGTAATCTTATGGGTATTACCTAATACCCATAAGATAACGTTTACTTTTATTGTTACAACATATGATTCCGTTCATTTGTTCATGTTATTTTGGTATACCTATACATCACTTTTCTCTATTATTTAGCCATTATCAAAAGGGTACATGATCTTTTATATTTTTTAAATGTCTATCAATACCACCAATCCTAGCACATCACCAGACGCGATCCGTCTTCGCGTGGGCAGCACTCGCCGCGACTCTGGAGGTCGTATAGTGAGGGTAGCAAACATCACGGTACACCCTCAGTACGGTCAGCCGCGGTTTGACAATGACATAGCAGCACTGCGACTGGCCCAGCCACTGCAACTGGGGCCTAACATACAGCCTATCAGACTACCCACACCGCGCCAGGGAGTCCCGCTTGTGAGGCTCACTGTCACTGGATGGGGGTTAACTGCTGTGAGTAACTTATTGGCATTTTAAAGACGTTTTTGTTGGCTTCACTGTATTACAATAGACATGAAAATGAGACCTCTTTCCTTATAGCTGGTTTAATCAAACAAACAATGTCTGATGGCGGTCAACGTTATATACAGATTCCAACTTCCAAAATTTCAACGAAAAATAAAGCGTATTCAGGCAGAAGGCTATGGCTTTGAGAGACACAAAAAATACAGTATTTTTGGGTATATAAGCCCTAATTTGTTACGCATAAAATACATATTCGTATGTACTTTCAGCCGCGTGGCCGTCGTATCCCAAGCCTGATGATGGAGGCTCAGGTCCCCGTGGTGCCTCACTGGCTCTGCAGACTGTCCTATGGAGATTCCTTGACTAACAATATGTTCTGCGGGGGACACTTTCTCATTGGTGGTGTGTCTTCGTGTCAGGTTCGTGGTTTTAACATCTAGTTGTAGAGTAAAAAAAAATATTAAAAAAAATTTGTTTGGAATTATTTTTCTTTGATCTTTATTTTATTTGTCATAATTATTTTTCTTAGATATTTTTAAATTTAAATTCTAATTAAGTATATTATTTCGATCGAAATTGTTCGAAACTATATTGATTGTTTTAGTTCTAATTTCCTACTAAAAATAACTGTAAAGACAATGTTGACTAAAAATACACCAAAAAATAACCAATATGTAAACAAATCACGAGTAAATGTTCGTAATACAATCCCGTGGTGTCGTGTGCAATGTTCCAGGGCGACTCGGGCGGGCCGGCTGTGTTCCGAGGGACGGCGTTTGGCGTAGTGTCGTTCGCGAGAGGATGCGCCCTCCCACTATCACCGACGGTGTTCACCAACCTAGCGGCGCTGCGAGACTGGATCACAACCAACACCGGCGTCTGACACACCAACCACAACCCTACCACTTTAAACATAAAACCCACATTCCTCTGTAGTAGTCTGAATGTCGACACACATAGTTTATTTTTGTTACGTTTTTTAAAATAAAAATGTTTGTAATAAACTTGTTTTTTTTCTTTTCAAATTCTTGGAATATAGTTCGGTTAGTTGATGACGGTTAACGATGATTATTTTAAGAGTTTCAGCTGATGAGGTTTAATGAGTGCGTGTGCACTGTATACATATAGATAGTAGAATTGTTTAAATGCCGAATTTCGTAATTTACTCAATCTCAAATAAAGAATTTTAGATTTGGATGTTTGCCTTTGTTATAGCCAATAATTTATTAGATAAACATAGATAGAGACATTAATTTGTTTTCCCTTCAGGTTATAAATATCTTCCAACTACTATTGGCGTACGATGTTCCACAATACCGTATGTTTATCATATCTGAATCTTTTCAATCATTCGGAAGATAGGCTGTAAGACAAAGAAATAGTGAGAGAGTTCACTTAAAAAGTATTTTAACAATTGCAACTGAGTCTTAACCCAAACCTTTCAATTTTACAGGTATACGAAATGTTTTTAATAGGATACCAGTTCAAAGTGCTGTCGCCAATCTTCACTATCCATTGGGGCATACAAGCTAGAAGAAACCGGCCTCTTTGGAGGGAAAGACAGAACGAAAAGAATAGAAAACATTTTGAGACGTTTAAACGTGAATTGTTTGCGAGGTACAGGAAAGATCCCCTACATCTGATGAGGCGAAATCCTCAGCAGAAGAAAACATAGGCCTCGCAAGGCCGTGCGATGTCTATTGCCGGCCTCATTTACCTGACAGTGATCGTTGTGTTGATCTGATGACTATGTGTGTACTAAGTGATATCGTCATTTATATGTCCCCACCGAAGGGGCTCGGGCCTACCCTGTATTAAGACGATCAGGCCTTAGTCAACCACGCTGGCCAAGTGCGGGTTGGTCGACTTCACAGTGATATACCCACTTACTTTTAAAACAGTATTTCAATGTGTTAGTGATCGTGAATAATGCGAATTTGGTCATATTTGATGTTTTTACTTATTAGTTTATTGATAGGTGTATATTATATAGTATATTTATAAGAAATCATTCTTTTTATACGTCATATTTCATTCGTACGAAAAATATAGTGCACATATGTATTTTCTTTTTTTTTTCAATGAATCATTCCATTTCTTGGAAAATATGCGCTAAGGAATAAAAAAGACATACATAATGTTTTTCGATAGTATTATCAATTTAATTTAAATTAGTTAATATACACATTATCACAGTCGTCTTTGTTTGTATGAATGGTCTTATTTTTGAAGTATAATTCTTTCAAATTGAATGAACTCAGTTTATTTATTGCACCAATTAATGTTCGGCTTATGCCACGAAGTCTGTGAAGTTATTCTAAATTTTTATATGAAAATTAACTTTAAGTACTTACACTTTCGTACATGTATTGATTCGTACAGAACTATAATTTAAAATCCATAATTTCGTACGGAACATGTTGTCGTTTTCGTACATTTTCTTAGGTAAACTTAATTCCAATCGTACGAAAATATATACTTTTCGTTAATTTTGTACGAAAACTTGATTGTAAGGGTCTGACCTCACTGGCTGCAGCGGGCGCGACGCGGCACCTAGCGGCGAGGTATTCTTCCTAATAAATGCCGCGTAGTTTTCCTCATACAATTTCTTGGAAATGATATTTGGTCGCTGGGTGTCGCGTTCGCTCCGCTGCAGTGCAGTGCAGCGTAGTGTGGAGCCTTATCGTATATTTTTCGCGAAATAAATATCGCCCGTCGTGTGTTTCGTACGATAACTAATGGGTCGTGCAATTTTGTAACCGAATTAATTAAAACGCTTATAAATTGTTGTTAACGTTTAGTTTTATAGCGTTATTCAATGTAACGGTTAAAATTTATTATAAATGTTAGTTTTAATTAGATATTCATGTGACAGCACAATGTACTGTAATACATATAAGTCAAGCACAATATAATTTTAGAGATGTACCTATCTGGTATTCGGTGTATATGTATAGTATATGTGTTTAGTTATTAATTTTCTTTTTGTCATATACTAACGGTGAAATATTAGTATTTTGTAAACTATGCTTATTTAACCCACCGTCTTTACTTTTAACATTTTAAGAAACATCCTTAACTGCAATATTAGTTACATAGTTTTATGTTCAATCGAAGTTTAAGATAACCATGTGATAAACTATACGTATATTTATTTAAATATTTATATATCGAATATATAATTTAAAAATATCCGAATTATAAAAATTGTTTATATTAAATAATATATTTTATTGCGGGGTCCAGGTTTAGTATAGGTTTGTAAAGTTAAGTTTTGAATGTGACTTGTAATAATAATTTATAGCTGTTTGTTTTTTTTACTATAGTTACGTTGCTATTATTTAAGCTTTGTTGATAGTCATTAGATACTTACTAAATTTAATATCCAAATCATGTGTCATATACTGTCATTTTTATACTATAATCGGTGAGCGTAAAATCTCGCCCCGCGGGTAGCGGCCAATGGGGCGGAGAATCCGTCAGCGGGAAGAAGTTCTTTCATCCGTATAGATAATCTAGGTTCGTACTACTAGCAAACGTCTTGTTATTCAATACAAAAAAATATTTATTTGCTATTAAGGTTGTTATTTCCTTGAACAAAACATCAAAGCTTCTAATTTAAGCCACCAGCCACTTATTGAGCTTCTTCTGCTTTTACAAGATCATTGTTGGCTTGAGGGTTAAAATACAAAACTATGAACGTATTGTAAAAGTCTCGAACTTGTACGATGATCAGAAGATTTTCAAAAAACTTGTTCGTTGATTCAAACCAAGTTGCAGGAATTCGCGTCATAGTTTTCATTGCGGATTTTCACAGCAAAATTCGAAGTTTTGTATTTTAGACTGAATGTGAATTTTATAGAATCTACAAAATTAGCCTAAGTAATAATCTTATGATTGTTGTAATTTCTGTTGTATACATTCCTCAAGTAATTGTACATAAAGAATACATATTTAAAATACTTTGTTTGTTTCATTTATATCATTCGGCACAATGTAGTTTACACTATATGTAGTTTATTTATTTGTAAAAATGGCTTTTTCTACACCTAAGCATTTTATGAAACATATCATCGAACTTAGCATATTTTAGGACATAGTCCCAATTTGGACTTCTATCGATTGTAAGTATGCAAGTAATAACAAGTGTTAAATTCATTGATTAAGCTTGACCAAACCACGCAATCCTTGGATACTAAGGTATTAATTAATATTATTTTTTTTAAAGAATAAATCTTAATTATTTTACAAAATTATTTAATAAATATCTCTTCTATATCTTCCAAACAAAATTTCATAGTCCAACCAAACATAAACTTTTCATATAATTATACAAGATGTTGAAGTATCCTAAGGTCTGAAGTCAGTGAGATTGTCCCTCTGCGAGATGTGTTCGTGTATCCAGTCCCATATGACGGGGTGCGACAGTCTGGAGTACACCCCCGGGAAGTTCCCCCGGGCGCAGCCGAGTCCCCATGACACCACCCCGATTAGCACCCCGTCGTGAACTATCGGACCCCCGCTGTCACCCTGAAAAGGTAAGGCAAATTGGATACGCACTATGCAGGATGATATATGATTTCTTTTAGGATAATGCTGTAAGGGTGTTATCAGACCAATCGATCGATCATCGATCAACGGTATCGATCGAAGTTGATACTGACAGATACTGTTTGACTAACCAAACGATTCCCTGATTGCCTGCCTGATTGGTCTGGTAGAAACTATCGGTCGACGTTGACTATAATCAAAGACAAAAATATAATCAAAGAATAACCTGGCAAGCATCAGGCGAGGACTGCCTGAAAGACCCGGCGCAGAACATGGAAGGAGGGTCGATAGCCTTGCGATCCAGCCCGGAGCGTCGACACAGCTTCATAGCGATCGTCTTTATTGTCGACGACTGTAGATATGTTGCACTTGGACCGTTTTCCTGTTTGAAAATAATGTTTTATTTATCAAGGATGACCTGTTCAGTTATCTCAAATATTTGAATACTTTCGGACAAGCATTTTTTTATTTTGAATGGTTTTTCCAGCATTGTGGAATTGTACATGAATTGTTATTTTTTATTAGAACACAGTAAATTGGAAAATTTGATTTAAAAGAATGCATAATTGCGTACAGATTTGACTTGATTCCTGATTTCGCTGGCTAATGGCTTGACTTAGGTGACCAATAACTAGGCCAGACATATATTCCGCAAAGTAGTTTCTTAAGCTCAGATGGATAAAAGAGAAAATACCCTTACCTTAAGTTTCCCCCATCCAGACACAATGCAGGCTTCAGAGGCGAGGAGCCGACTGCCCCTCGCCACTATCCTGATGGGCATCACTCGCCCTGAGAACCGCAGCGGCGTGTACAGGTGGACCAAGCCTACATCGTTCACCTAATATCAGATTCGAATGTCTTACACGTGTTCTTACTATCATCATCATCATCATCGTCATATCAGTTGTCCACTGCAGGACATAGGCCTCTTCCAATAGCGACCTGCATCGAGCGACTTTCTGAGATCTTTTTAAGGTTCTGAGTTTTAGATAAGTACTGATGTCATTTTTAAGGCTATATCAGTGATGTTACGGGGCGTTGCCTGGGACACAATTTAGAAGGTGCAGGTTTGCTCACTGCCTATGCCTCTCTTAGTCTTGCAGTGATGTTACGGGCACTGTATATAATTCAATAAGTATGGTGAGGGCATTCCTGATGGTGTATGTCCTCTCCTAATTACGATACAGTGACAGTAAAGAAGTCTAATTAGCGTCTATTATCAGGAATACACGAAAACAATTTATAAAATGAATCTGTTTTACGTGGGCTAAAATATTTACAAAAGGAAATACAAGTATCACTTGTTCGCATTTGTTTGTGGCATGCATCGTGAAGTTACCGTAGCTATTAGTGATGCTCTTAGTATTTACTTAGTCTTAGCATTAAGTACCTACCTAATAAATCCACCAGTTTTTACCTTAGTTTTGCTCGTATACCGAGGATGGACGAAGCAATCCTTGACATCATACATTTCCCCTCCATGAGTCTTCCACGGTGAGCCCAACCGAACACTCAGCTCATTGGCTCTTGCCCTATAAACATGTCCAATATTTTTTTTTATACTTTGTTGTGGTAATAGATACTACAGTTAGAATCGAAGGCACATAACTATCTATATAAAATTATATAGATAGTTATGTAATGGATGGTTGTTTTCATATACATTCTTTCTTAAGTATGTACTCTCTTATGCAAAAAATTATAACGAAATGAGTAAGGGGTATTTTTTGTTACAAATAAGTAATCGCGTGTTAAATAGTTATTAAAAATGTATTTGGTCGAAAGTGTCAATAAGTATTTACCATCAATTTCACATTATTATAAAGAATTTTTAGTTTAAATTGTAATTACAAAACTCTTGTCGAATTGTGTGACCTTGTGATGTTTCTGTCGGGACCGTGACTGATTGACTGGTTTGATTTATGATTAAACATTAATTTACCTTACAATGTTGTGTAACAATATAAAAAGAAATATGCAAGTACTTACATAATTTATAATTATCCAATTTAATCGTTCTTAATTAATATAAAGAAGTAGAGTATTTCATTCAACAATAATCAATTTATTTTACAAGTGGCTTTTAAATCCATGTGTTTGAGTACTTCGAGGGCATGTTAAGATATCGTTTGTCGTACGAACATTATCGACACTCGTTACGCGTGGTTCAAAAGTCTAATCGTTGCTTTACTAAAAGATATCGTAGCGCACACAAAGACCTAAAAGGTTTGAAAACTGCGGCAGTTACGGAAAACTGCCTGCTTACAAATACTTGGCTATACTAATTATAGTAATCGCATTACGAACTTTGTCAAGGTTTATTTCCTACGCACAATACAACATGCTACGATTTTCGCTTCAAGTTTGTTTAACATTTCCATATTTGATACACTAGTATCGCTTGTCGTGGACATACGTAAATCATTCACTCATATTATGCAAGAAATCAAAACAAAAACATATTTTACTCAAATACTCTAGCCGGAAATCAAAACAAGAACCACTTGCATTCAAAATACATAATATTTATTCCTGGATCACGGTTTCTATCTCGTTTAATCAAGAATGAAATCAAAAAAGTTGATATGAAATCTACAAATCTAAATATTCGGGTAAAAATAAACTTATCTGAGAACTATTCATATGGGCGTCGTGTGAGCCTTCAATCCACAAGTTTTATATTTGATCAAACACGGGCACTTGAGTCGTATTCGTTCCGACAGACCGAACCGATATATTCCGATGGAAGATACAAAACTACACCCCGATAGAGACAATATCTGAGCCGGGACGATGCCCCGAAAGTATTGCTTTCAGAGTGGGCTGCGATAAATTTGCGGAGGGCAATCGTAACTCCCCGAAGACTTAGTGCCTTTGCGCCGACAACAAGCTCCTTCGACGGTTAGACGTGAATATGAATCTAGATTTTTCTATTTACCTGAATACTTGAATATTTTTCCTTTAGAAATTTTGTTGCATATTTTATACTATCGAAACTATAAACTATTGATTTTGACATAAAGTGACGATGAAAATGTGTTTTACACAAAATATTGTAGTGCAGATGAAACGTGTTTTAGAAAATACTTTTAAAGAAAGACTATCTATGTTCCGAGGTAAACTGCGTAGAACTTAGCGGCAAAACAGAATGAAATCAACTTTGATTTACGATATTTAGGGACACAATTTGTTAGGAAATCGTGTCAAAATCAAAATTAAAGCCTATACAAAAATAGAAATAAAATCAATTTCAACAACAAAATATTGATTTTGTTAAGTGTGATCAAGTATTCACCGACAACACTTGTCTCGGTTGAAAGGCAATAGCTGTTTTGCATCGAAAAAAATACACCCTCTAGGAAATAAATTGAAATTGTCGAAAGGAACGCAATTCACTAGGGGAGGCCCATAAAAAGACTATGTGGACTGAGAAAATTTATCCCCAACCGACCGTGGGCTTTCTTTGTCGTTTTGTAGAATACGAAACAGTTTGATGACAATAGTACGTTCAGTACACACGGAATGTGGCAATGCCGAGGTTAATGCATAAATAAAACAGGAGTCAAGTATGTGCTTCGTTACAATCATAGTTAAATTTGTTTGTGGTCGTCGTAAATATTAAAATTTACGCAGTTAATCTAAGTATTTAACATCATGGAATATTATATTACTCTATCATTATATTTATTGCATACACAAAGAACTCAGGGTCTAATTGTAGAACACTGCCCACTTTCAAGTAATGTATAACGATTAGAACACTAGTTATTTTATATAATAGCATAATAAGCTTTTTCAAAAGCATTTTCAGCGGTTTCAATTATTGTTTTACCGTCGGAAATCTAATCTTAACCGTGGGTGCGCCAAAGTTCACCTAAAATTTCAACTCCGATAATTGGAAATCCGAAAATTTTCTTCCTAACATTTTTTATCCTAACAATCGCAACTCCTAAAATCTTTGTCACTAATGTTTTAATTCCGAAACATTTGTTTTCCTATATTTTCTCAACATAACCATCGTTCATACTATTATTCAAAGTCATATCTTTTTTGTTTAGATTTATTTTTATTTATTATAATCAATATTATACACCCCTATTTTGAAAATATGGGACTTATTAAAATCAGAATATCTGTAGCAGTAACTGAATCCATATATCTAATAAAAATATCAAAAATGATAGTCGATTACTTATCTTTAAAAAATACAAAATAAATGTCGTATTACCAGACGGCACACTAGCTATCAAGTATTCTGTGACGGCTCGGGTCGATGACCGCGCTCAGCTGTGTATCGCAGCGTTCGGTATAGAATAACAATAAAATTCGGCGGGATTTTGAAAATCTTTGACTTATCATAACTTTTTAAATAAAAGCAAAAGAAAAAAACTAACTTCACTAATATATTGTCACCCGTCGTTTACATTAGCTGTGAGATAAGGTATCGCAATTTCAAAATAAGGGTGTATACATAAATTTTTCGTAACTTTGTTTTTACATAACATGTAGGTATAACATATAACGCACGAGCCGAGCGAGCAAAACCAGAGTCCTGCTCCAATCATTCAGTCAAGTTCCAGTAACGAATCGGTCCTATTCCTAATTATTGGTTTAGGTTATGTTAGAACTGTGACCCCAACGCACGAGCCGAGCGAGCATAGCGAGCGTGCCGCGGCAGCGGCCGGCGAAGTGCCAGAACCGAATTGGTCCTTTAGTTATGGTTATGGTAAACTCCCAGGCCATAAGCATAACCGTAAACGAGTCGTATAATAATCATTAAAACTATAAATATCATCTTCTACCCACATATATTTTTTATTACACTTGGTAAATATTTCTTTCTGAGCATGAGTGAAAATATTATGGTAAGTATGTTTAGGGATAAAAGCGTTATGATAAAAAACAGTAGGAGTTTAAATATATTTACATTAAAGATGTTATGAATTAAAATTTTCGGAAAAATGAGTGTTATGAGCATCGTCGGTAGCACTACAAATAGTATGAATTAAAACTTTAGGATGAAAAATTTTAGGAAGAATGATCATTCGGACTACAAATAGTTAGGAAAAACATTTTCGGGTAAAGAACTTTAGGTGAGCCAATATGGACCCCTTAACCGTTGCATACAAGACTGCCTAATTCCAAATAGACTTTTAAGGCCCGTCATAAAACTTTGCACTAAATAAAGATTATCAAATAGACTTCAAAGGCCTTGAATAAAACAATCTTCCTTGAATAAAACGTAAAACATTACGTGCGTAGTTTTTGATATAGATACAAGTTTCGAACTTAGTTAGGGGTCACTTTCTATAATGAGATTATGTACTAAGTGAATGATTATGTTATGATAAGTTATTACCTCATAAGACAGTGTGCTGCAGTGAGGCACCACACATCAGTTACAACTGACCCGCCGCAGATAGGGTACGTTCGCTCTCTGAGGGAGACCTGCCACGGTACCGCCGCTATGGACGTGTTGTACCCAGATACTATTCTTCTGGTTGAACCTAGGTTAATATTTGAATGGAGATTAGGTTTAAATTGTTTATAGTAGTGTCAGTATGCAAAAATCTTTAATAGAAAGAAAGAAGAAGATAGAAAAAAGCATTAAATAGGTAGGCTGTACTTTTCTGTCTCTGTTGGATAAAATTCGTAACGGAATCTGGGTTGTAATCCTTAGTGAGGTTAAAAGTTTTGAGGATTTTCAAACTATCTTCATCCAATACATTTTTTTTCTTTGAAAATATTGAAAGAATATTTTAGCCAACTCTATTGATTGCAGATGAACACTAATTACTCATAAGTATTATAATTAATTAATATTTCAGCTATAGTATAGCTTAGATAATTTAATAAACATTAACCGTACCTCTTCGATTCGGCTTTTCATCCTCTGAAAATAATTAACAATTTTGAATATTAAAAATACCATTCTCTAAACGTTGTAATATTAATTTGTTACTCATTGTAGCAATTATGGTTTCGTAATTATGTTAAACATTAATAAATTTGAAAGTATTTTGTTAAACGCCTGAATAAAAAGCTTTTCTGCGCAAGAATTATTTTGCTATGTTAAATATGTTAGGCGTGTGGGTATGCGATTACCACGATTATGCTGCTTGTCCCTTTTTAGGATATGACCCTTTCCCACCAAAAACCTACGTACTTATATAATATTTAACTGTTGGGCATAAGTTCCATGAATTATGTTATCATTGTACTTACAAACTAAGGTAAATAAACAAAAATTACTTACAAGTTACTACTAAATGTGCCTCGCCCGTAATAAATTAAATATAAACCTTCCTCTTGAATCACTTTCTCTAGCTAAAAGTTATAAATATGTGAAATACTTACTCATTAAATTAGTTAATAAACATTGGTATAACGATTTGTACTGTTCCTTAATACTACTCTGATTCAAAAAGCTGAGAATGTCACTTTTGTGTTTCTCGGCTTCACCGGCAATTGTTGTATAGTCTATATCTTTACCGATCACAGAATCTATTTCATCACAGTTAATAACACTAATATTAAAAATAAAAACAAAATAAACAAATATTCTACTTAAACTTGACATATTAAGAAATCTATAACATTTTCTAAAATAATTGTTGCAGTGCAAAATGCATCAAGAACATGATTCACAAAGTAAATAAACTTGACTTTGATTGGTTGATTTCAATAACATTTTGCAATTTTATTATTATTACTTAGTCATACCGAAGCATTCAGATAGCAATAAAAATAAATCACCATGAAATCGAATTGAATACGTATAATTTCTTTAAAAGCGCCTGTTAAATTTGTAAAGGTACGTTGCCGCGTTGTGTAAGTTAGCGCTTTTGTAGATATTATTAGGCGTTAACAGTTTTCCCGGGTAATAACCATTTTATTATCCAGGATTACTCCTTACGACAGGAACAAAACAATGGCCGATGACCTTTCTACCCTCCAACGTTCCCATGAACAGTTATTATCTGCGAAATATAAAAGTCCATTTTGAACGCGTAAAGTTCATTCGCTGAGGGCGCAAAGTTTTCGTTTTACTCTTTTAAGTGCTACTTATAATTTTAAAGTTATTACGCGGCGGTGAAACGACGATATACCTGTCATTATTATATTTAATTATTCATGTGTTTTATATTTTGTTGGAATAATTGGTGAGTTTGTCAGTAGAGCTGTAGTAGGTACAGAGTGGTGACGACAGTATGATAATAAATAAAAGCGCTGAAATCTGAAGAAGTTAATAGAAATACCTATTTTTTTCCTTTTTCTATGAACTAGCGTTTTCAGTGGTTTGGTTTCTATTTAATATACTGTTAAAAGTTTTAACTAATTACTGCTATAGATAAGGTTAGAGACATACTCGTGATTTTTGTGTGACTCGTGAGTGATTTTTTAGTTCCAAAGCTAAAAGCATGGTCCTCCTAGCTCTTTAATAACTATGTGAAGTTATTCTTCCATACGTTTAATAATAGATGCATAATACGGTGTATTCGTAACAAGCAGGTATCAAAAGTGGGGCAGTTGGCGGCGAGACCAAATCAACAATTCAGTTTGTTAGCTGCCAGTAATTAGATACATCGTTTCGAGCTACCGTCTCTTCCGCGCTCTAACTTCCCTCGCGAAACTTTACTCGGATTAATACTGTGACTATCTATTAGTTTAGTGCGGGATGTTTTACTTCTTGTATACCAAAATGTCTGGGCCAGCAGTGGGACGATGTGGGTTAAAAAAAATGGAATTATAAATAATTTATTCTTAAAGTTTTCTTTCTTTGGGCGTCAAAGATATTCTTATGAATTAGAATCTTTCTAAAATATTATTATTAAATTATTTACCAAAAATAATCCTAATTTGAAAATAAAATCGATATGAATATATGATGAGAAAGCGATAACTGCTCTAGTTAACTTATAATTTAGTGGCCGAGCTTCGTAAAGGTTTTTTGGAGTAGGTTCTATGTCAACTGCCTTTCTTCTATGTCAGCTGTGTTAATACATTCAAAAAGTAATTAATAGGTCTGCTATCCCACTTTTTTAAAAATAATAAACACACTACACATAGTGGAGCTAAGTTTAACTCGGATAGAAGTTTGATGTTTAAAATGGGACTGAATTAACAATTTATCGTAACCGCCATGCAGATGAGCCTCCATCAGGAAGCTGTCAGATTTCTACAGGAACAATGCATCAACATTGGGCATTTTCGGCGGGACCGAGGTCTTGGAATATTAGTAAGATAGTCGGATGTTTGGGCTGAGTTCAACTTCTAAATTTGATTTATGACAACAAAAGTTTGTGTCCAGTCCAAAAACTCAGCACAGCTCAGAATGTTGACTATTTTACGATTACCTAGGTACTGAGATTTAGAGATTTTTACACATTGTTCTCTGGTATTTTACATTGAAATAAATAAACACATATTTTCTCTTACATATTTATTTTTACTTAGTTAATTCTTAAATCTAATTTAAACAATTCTAATTACCTATATAATTATATTTTCATTATTTACTTGCATTCGTAGCAAATTGAATTTAATTTCGAGAAACAATTTATGATACAGACTTACTACCGACCAAACAAACTTAATAACGTGTAAGAACATTTAAAAATGTAACAATTGACATAAATATTTAGACATTTTTCTTAAAATTAAACTTATAAGATTGCTTATAAAATAAACCTTATTTACTTGCACAGTAAATAGAAGCAAAACAAGATGAACTATTCATTGTAAATTGAATTATGTTCTAGTCTGCAGAATATTAGGGTGCCTTTGAGAAGCCGGTGTCTCTTAGGAACGCGAGGGTAGTATAGCTAGCTAGGCACTCGAGTCGTGACCTCGGCGAGCTAGTTACCTCGTGCCGCCCGACCCTAAGTGCCGTACAAAGACAAGTCCTCCTAACAATCACCTGACTGTTAAAATGCGCTTCTCTAAATATTCACCTCTTTTGTTCTAAACGTTAACAAAGGGAGTATTCTAATAAAGCTCGTCCCCTCGCAAGTCCTGAGTGTTTACAGGGCATTATAAGATGTTAACGTACAATAATTTTATTTCGAAGAAAGTTATTAGACAATTTCTCCTCTGACGAAAACTCGTTAGGCTTTACTTTATTTTCTTTTTCCTTAAAACTTTTATTACGGTTGTTATTTTTTGTATCGGTTTACGGATGTTACTTTATGAGGGTGAATATCGGTTTCCTCGAAGAGAATGGACGTAAAAAATGAAGATGTCCGTGATCATTACGGTTTCCGGTGATTATCGGATGGGAGGGGTGGAACGGAAAAACTGCCGGCCTCCGATAATACTTAAAGGTTTCTGAGAAATGGACTTGTCTTGTTCCGACAGAAAAAAATGGCCCCGAGTTATTTCGGAAATAGAACTAATTTGGCCACAAAAGCTTTGGAGATGAGCCGAGAGAAAACGTCGATAATGAATAGAAATACACCGATTTGAATTTAATTTCCTTTTTTGTTCCAATCTTTTATCGTTGTTTCAATAGGTATTTTATCGAGTGCATTAATTTTGATATCGATTGTTGAAGTACTTTTGGGGAATATATAAAATTAACATTCTCCGTTGTGGACGATCCAGAGACGAGGCAAGCCAACCGCGCTTCGGCATTCATTGTTACAATTGACGTAGCAGTAGTTCCAGTAGGTGCGGCCGTCGCTGGCGCAGACGGGCTCGCGCTGGCTCGAGCAGTATGAACAGTTACAGTTGTTACATTGACCGGGACCCACGATAGTCAGCTGCGGGCGTCCGTCCTGGTAGCGCTTCCTGTTCTCGCAGCGTAGCAGACACGAGTTAGTATACATGTGGTTGTCACTGGCGCAAATCGGTCTCCATTCCTTAGAACACCCGCATGTACACTCTCCCCTCCATCTCATGAGCAGCTCCGGTAGACCCATTGCCCTTCGTTTTTCATTTTCACACAGAAACTGGCAGTAGTTTGTGTAAGTTAAGCCGTCGTTTGCACAGACGGGGTTGTAGTCTGCTGTGCACACGCAGCTGACACATTTACCTTTGTAATCGATGACGAGGAGCGCTTGGCCCAGTTGATTACGTCTCCTGTTCTCACAATTGAACACGCATTCGTTAGTGTAAGTATTATTGTCGTTGCCACATAATTCTTTTACTATAAGAGGGCAGACACAACTTTCTGCGACACAAGCACCGGTATAATTGACTCTGAGTGTTGGTTTCCCTTGTGACTGACCGATGCGGCTGTAGCACTGCATCACACAGAGGTTTCTGTAAGTCTTGCTGTCGGAGCCACAAACGGGTACAATGGAATCTGGACAGATACAGGAGGGTTTCTTGCACGACTTTTTGTAGGATATACCGATCAATGGAAGGTGGTTTTGAGCTCGCCAATTATTTTCGCAGCGAAGGAAGCATTCGTTCGTGTACGTTTGGTTGTTTGACCCGCATATGGGTTGGTTTAGAGATGGACAGAAGCAGTTCTTTGGCGGGCACGTGCCTTCTTGGTATACGGTCACTCCGGGTTTACCGTTGTTAACGTGCTCTTTGCTGACACATTTGAGAACACACTCGTTGGAGTAGGTCCGGCCGTCACTGCCGCAAACAGGTTCGTACACGAGGTTGCAAGGACAGACGATCTTGTGGCTTTGAGATGGAGAAAAGTCGACGGAACTGGAGAAGCTGACTGACAAGTATGGCATACTGGCCAATATTAATATACCTGGAAAAAATAAGACGTAAAGTAATGAAGTTTTTAGTCTTTGAATGCTAAATATTTAAAAAGTTGAAAAAAGTATAGTAACGATAACGACCTTTAGCACTGCAGGGAAAACATTGATCTGATGATAGTACAGTATAGTTGTAAAGTTAATAGTTATACACCCTTATTTTGAAATTGCGATACCTTATCTCACAGCTAATGTAAACGACGGGTGACAATATAATAGTGAAGTTAGTTTTTTTCTTTTGCTTTTATTAAAAAAGTTATGATAAGTCAAAGATTTTCAAAATCCCGCCGAATTTTATTGTTATTCTACACCGAACGCTGCGATACACAGCTGAGCGTGGTCATCGACCCGAGCCGTCACAGAATACTTGATAGCTAGTGTGCCGTCTGGTAATACGACATTTATTTTGTATTTTTTAAAGATAAGTAATCGACTATCATTTTTGATATTTTTATTGGATATATGGATTCAGTTACTGCTACAGATATTCTGATTTTAATAAGTCCCATATTTTCAAAATAGGGGTGTATATCGCACTACAGTAAGAAGGAATTGGCGTATGCATGTACCACGCTTAACTTCGCTTTTTGTAAAGATGTTCCTTTTTGGTAGCCAATGAAAACACATGTGATAATTAACTAAATTTCTCCATAGATCGATATTTACGCGGGTATTATAAAGTAGTACAGCTTGTAGATAATAAATAAAATTAATATATCACCTGCTAAGAGCTTCATCTCGAAGTGTTCTGCCTCACGCACTGATCACAGATGCTGGCTACTGGTTGATTGTTCGCATTTATATAGATCTAATATGTGCCTAGACCGGGTCCACATGTGCACTTATAAACTACACAATTGATTGATGAACAATGACTGATTGCCCTATTGCGTTGATATTATGATATTTATCAATTAATTTTCTGTAAAAATGTCATTCAATATAAAAATAGAAATGACTTCAATGGCATAGTTTCGTATTGTGTGCTATGCCTTTTTATTTGTTAAATACTGACTACATACCCCGGTTTTGATTGAAAACAAACAATAGATATTCTGTGATAATTGGGACAATAGTTTTTGAGATTAGCGCCGACAAACGCAGACTTATATTTCGATTTGTTTGGATTTCGATTTTTTAAGGTGCTTTGTTTTTAAAAATGTTTCGGTACAAAAAAGATCGTGTCCATAGATTTTTAAAAGAAATTCACACCATTATGCCTTACTTTTGGTACGTCCATGGTTAAATTCTGTGTGTGAGGCAGTATCTTGACAGTATGTACTTTATGTTGACTTCAATATTTTTTTTTATAAGTAATTATAATATTCTTATAATCTATGCCCATTATAATGTCCATTGTTGTGTTCGATGCGCGCGAATAGGAAAACTATTTGTTTATTAGCGACAACATAGCCGAGGATAGTAATCATCAATATACACGTTTATCATACAACGTTTTTCAACACACATGCGAAAAAAATAATAAGAAAATAACATTTTTCATTAATAAAGGAACAGGAGAAAGGTTTACATATTCGAGCGCATCCAACACAACAATGGCGATCGGTCTAACATTTAAACAATATACTTATAAAAAAATGGACGAATGAATGAATGAATGAATGAATGAATGAATGGAATCGACCATAGACGTACCAAAAGTAAGACAACATATCGCGGGCTTCAAACCAAAGGGGCGTATACGCAAAAATCCAAAAAAATTTTTATTACGTCAATGTATTCTAATTATATCGACACATCTACTGACTTTATTTCATAATTATCGGTTAAATATTTTTTAAGATAATAAACAAAATAATATTAGACGTATGTCTCTGAGTAAAATATTTTTCCGAACCAGAAAGGCGTACTAAAGACGAATCACGAATCGTTTGTGTTTATTTTCATTTTTTCTTTTTATTATTGTTTAACTTTTATGTTGAACTTAAAAAAAATATTTGAGAATATTATTTGTTTTATTTTCACCTTCACAAACGTAAAATTGATATACTTACGTCTGTATTGGAATAATGTTATTTTCCTATTTTTGACAAGCCAAATGGACGTATAATGAACGAAAATGGTGGTGAAATAGAGGACTTTTTTAAATAATAAATGACTGTAATAAAATATTTCTCATCATTTATATAAACTTCATTTGGTTTTTTTTATTTTGCGTTACAAATAAAAAATTTGTTTTATACGTCCATTCCTTGAAAGCATTTTCTTGGAAAAAATAACAATCAGTTTATCTAATACTGTCGAACCATATAGACGTAAGCGCGATATTATGGGTAACAAATTATATTTTTCAATAAATAAGCCTTTCACATAATAAAGAACGTAAATTTATGAAACACGTAAAAAAATTCAAAAATGTAGGTACATTACAAAAAAAGTTATTAAGTTTTTTGGCTCTCCTGAAAAGTGAGGGTTTTGCTTGTACGCCCCTTTGGTTTGAAGCCCGCGATATGTAGTTGAATTTGTTTTTAAAATGTATGGAAACGATTTTTTTGCTTTCGAAACTTTTTTAAAAACAATGCAACTTAAAAACCCTTTAACTCACTTGTGAATAATAGGTGTCATTATGTGCCTGATTGCAGAGAAATAAGAGAATAGGTCGCGGTTCGTGCGTCGTCAAATTTATGTAAACATGTAAGTTGGTCGCGGTTTGAGCGTTTTGTAAAATATAATAAAAAATGGCTTTATTGATTCAATAAAGCCATTTTTTATTATATTTTACAAAACGCTACGTACAAAACGCTACGTACGTGGGCGTACGAAACGCGACTATTAGTCGCGTTTCGTACGCCCAATCATTTTGGTCCACTTTGATTCGTTCGTCATTGGTATTTTACATCAAACTCACAGATTTACTAACGGAATAGACATGGCAAAGGGCTTACCTCGCAAGTCACAGATACTTGAAATTATTGAAGTATTCCAATGAAACTAAATATTATCTTAATTTAGTTTCAAACATATATTATTGTTGTAAAGACTTAATATATGTATTTAAATATACTTACTAAGAGTATAAGAATTTTTATTTAAAAAATAACGCTTTAAGGTTATGCTCTCCTGGTACTTCTAATAATAAATTCTCCAAGACCAAGACCAATTACTTTATTTAATATTGTGAATCAATTTAACAAAGTTTTAGACCTCTTCTACATTTCTGTTCTCCTGGTATTTAAAATAAATTATTGTAAAATTTCTTATACATAATGTTTATTTTGAACACAGCAATTAGTTTTTTTTGTTAACTGTACTTTAAACTCATTTGTCTTGTGGTCCCGAAATACTACTCAAAAATAATATAAAATTAAAAGGTGTAATTTTGGACCGCGGTCCCGGTCCCAAATGCCCCACGACCCATACGAATGTTAGACGTCAAATGAAAGTAATGTTATTTTGTTATTGATCGTAAATTATATCGTAACAATAATATCATTAATCACGTGCCATCTATTATGATAGATGGCATATCCTGTCGATACATAAATAACAGAATTAAGTGAAGGACAGAACCTTAGTTAATCTTAATTTAATCATTATATAATATACGTACGTATGTTGTCGTCACTATATAATAATAGTGTTAAACTAGTAATACCCGGCGGGGTTTCATGTGAATGCAATTGAATATTTTCAAACACATCACACACACAGAATTTATAAACTTGGCAGTAGAATAAATAATGTTTTTAATTCAAATAATAATATAATTGGTAAATAATAATCACTCTTTATAATGGTGTTATGTAGTTAATATCACACTTCTATAATTGGAGTTAGAAACTACAGAATAAAAATTCAAAAATTGTATGAACGTTAAATCGGTGGGTCGTGGGGCATTTGGGACCGGGACCGCGGTCCAAAATTACACCTTTTAATTTTATATTATTTTTGAGTAGTATTTCGGGACCACAAGACAAATGAGTTTAAAGTACAGTTAACAAAAAAAACTAATTGCTGTGTTCAAAATAAACATTATGTATAAGAAATTTTACAATAATTTATTTTAAATACCAGGAGAACAGAAATGTAGAAGAGGTCTAAAACTTTGTTAAATTGATTCACAATATTAAATAAAGTAATTGGTCTTGGTCTTGGAGAATTTATTATTAGAAGTACCAGGAGAGCATAACCTTAAAGCGTTATTTTTTAAATAAAAATTCTTATACTCTTAGTAAGTATATTTAAATACATATATTAAGTCTTTACAACAATAATATATGTTTGAAACTAAATTAAGATAATATTTAGTTTCATTGGAATACTTCAATAATTTCAAGTATCTGTGACTTGCGAGGTAAGCCCTTTGCCATGTCTATTCCGTTAGTAAATCTGTGAGTTTGATGTAAAATACCAATGACGAACGAATCAAAGTGGACCAAAATGATTGGGCGTACGAAACGCGACTATTCAATAAAGCCATTTTTTATTATATTTTACAAAACGCTCAAACCGCGACCAACTTACATGTTTACATAAATTTGACGACGCACGAACCGCGACCTATTCTCTTATTTCTCTGCAATCAGGCACATAATGACACCTATTATTCACAAGTGAGTTAAAGGTTTTTTAAGTTGCATTGTTTTTAAAAAAGTTTCGAAAGCAAAAAAATCGTTTCCATACATTTTAAAAACAAATTCAACTACATATGTTGTCTTACTTTTGGTACGTCTATGGTCGATTCCATTCATTCATTCATTCATTCATTCATTCATTCGTCCATTTTTTTATAAGTATATTGTTTAAATGTTAGACCGATCGCCATTGTTGTGTTGGATGCGCTCGAATATGTAAACCTTTCTCCTGTTCCTTTATTAATGAAAAATGTTATTTTCTTATTATTTTTTTCGCATGTGTGTTGAAAAACGTTGTATGATAAACGTGTATATTGATGATTACTATCCTCGGCTATGTTGTCGCTAATAAACAAATAGTTTTCCTATTCGCGCGCATCGAACACAACAATGGACATTATAATGGGCATAGATTATAAGAATATTATAATTACTTATAAAAAAAAATATTGAAGTCAACATAAAGTACATACTGTCAAGATACTGCCTCACACACAGAATTTAACCATGGACGTACCAAAAGTAAGGCATAATGGTGTGAATTTCTTTTAAAAATCTATGGACACGATCTTTTTTGTACCGAAACATTTTTAAAAACAAAGCACCTTAAAAAATCTATAACTCACTTGTGAATAATAGGTGTCATTATGTGCCTGATTGCGGAAAAATAAGAACCACTTTATGAGCAAGTGTGTTGAAAACTATATTTTAAGTATACAGGATGAATTTTTCAAGTAGGTTTGGTAGACGATATCCGAAACTACTTATAAGGAATCTCAATAAATGCTGAAAAGAGTAGTTTCTTTAATAGCAACACTTTTAGATGACACGATAATACAGGGTGTGTACGTTTTTGTGGCATACTCAACTGGTTTTATTCCTGGCAAAGAGTATAGATTTTTCAAAAATATAATGATGTAGTTTTTGTTTTTATCAAAATAGGTCTCGAGACTTCTTTTAGCATTTTTTCGGATCTACCACGCCCACTTGAAAAGTTCATTCTGTAGAAGAAGATATATTTATATTAAATTTATTTGCTATGTTTTTGTTAACTGTACTTTAAACTCATTTTTCTTGTGGTCCCGAAATACTACTCAAAAATAATAAAAAATTAAAAGGTGTAAGTTTGGACCACGGTCCCGGTCCCAAAAGCCCCACGACCCATTCGTATAAGTTTATATGATATCTAATTTAAATAGTTTTGTAAAGACATAACCATCACAATGTTTGTCTCGGTCTGGGTGTGCGTGTGAATGAGTGTGTGCGTAGTTTCTGATACCCTAGATACAGTTTCGTACTTAGTTAGGGGTCAGTTACTATAATGAGATGATGGAGTGAATGATTATGTTATGTTAATATTGATAGTGGCCCATTAATTGGCATCAATTGTTAGGGTCACTCATTACATCACTACATAGTATAAAACAAAGTCTTTCTCTGTCCCTATGTCCCTATATCCCTATGTATGCTTAGATCTTTAAAACTACGCAACGGATTTTGATGCGGTTTGATTTAATTGATAGAGTGATTCAGTGGGAAGGTTTTTAGCATAATTTTATTCCCATATTCCTACGGAAACAGGAACTACGCGGGTGAAACCGTGGGGCGCCGCTAGTTAGTACTAAAGGAAGAAAAATAGATAAGTATAAGATTTTCATGAGCACAAAGTCAGATAGCGAAAACTACTCATTAATATAAAATCCGTTCCTATAAATCAACTTGTTGGTAGCAATGAATCAAATATTCAATTTGTACAAGTGATTCATATCGTATGGTTGGAGTATTGTAATGTGTAATATTCGTTTTTTATTAACAGTCACGAACATGAAGAGAATCATTCATTAATTTCCAATTTTCATTCACTACATTATCTCATTATAGTAACTGACCCCTAAGTTCGAAACTTGTTGAACATTTTTCTATTTGTTTAAATTATTTTTAGTAGGTAGCCATGAAACGTGAACAATAATTAGTTATACAGTTCACCTATTTAGCATAGTTTATGGTTATCAATAGTTTAACAAATGAGCTTTTACTATATCTATACTAATATTATAAAGAGGAAAGATTTGTTTGTTTGTTTGTAATGAATAGGCTCCGAAACTACTGGACCGATTTCAAAAATTCTTTCACTAATGGAAAGCTAATTTATCAGTGCGTGACATAGGCATAGGCATATTTTATCCCCGTAATCCCACGGGAACGGGAACTACGCGGGTGAAACCGCGGGGAGCTACTAGTAGTAGATACACACAGTAATTAGCTTCATTCCGGTTATCAAATTAACTTCATCCTTCTAACAATTGGTTTACTAAAAATGTGTTCAACATTACATTACTACGTCCTATGAAAGTAAGGTATAAGTTGGTAGCCGAATGCAGACAGCAGCAGCAGACCACGTCGCCGCCTAACGTCATCATGACACTTCGCCGTCTGCTGCTCGGCGACGCGAAGCTAGCTTCATGTCGCCAACTACGAATGTAATTTCATAGAAATACATACAAAAGCAGTAGTATCGCGGCGACGCGACGTGTAGTCTGTTGCTGCTGTCTGCAGTCGGCTACCAACTTATACCTTGGGTAAAAGTAACTCTATGTCCTATTATCAAGACAAATTATCTCTATTGTTGAAAAGAAGTCAAAGTTATTTATCTACTCGAACCTTTTAACTTATTATTAAATTATTCTATTTGTTTAGTTTACATAAGCAATGTTTGTACTACTAAGTCGCATCAATCAATGTCTTCTACGAGTACTAATAGTAACTGTCCGTCACCTAATTAATTATTAGCCTGATCTTAAGCTAACTTAAACTATATAAAAACATCTGTGCTCGCCCGCTACTTTTCGTTGTATTTTTATAATTTAACAACGCCTGGACCAATTTCGCCAATATTTGTTGTGTTTCTTATTGTTAGGAGAAGGCTTTTATTTATAAAAATCTGGAAAATCAACGGGAAATTGGACCCGTGCGAAGCCGAGGTGGGCTGCTAGTTAGGTATATGACTGTTCGACATGATGGCCATTATAATAAATAGTGGATAAATATATAAAAACTCTAATAAATTTTCTCTATTCTAATATTGATAAGAAAATACCTAGATTTGTGTTGGTTATGAAACTTATTATTTGCCTAATAAGTAAGACGTTTGGTCTCACTAATACCCGCAGTGTGGCAATGAATTTAGATGATGAAAGCGTTGTTTAGACTACGGAATAATAACAACAAGCTTGTAGGTCGCCATCTTTATTCAATCTTGGCTACCTTTCAGTTTCAGCGAGGCGCGTGACTCGAATCAATTGTTGGCTAATGCCAATAAAATGGAAGGAAATATAATAAACAAAAGAAATCTGCCAGGGAATTTTCATAACAGAAGTTAGTCTTGCAAGCAAAAAATATTCATTTTATAATAACCATCTTTTTTATACACACAGTCGTTGTTTTTCAACAAGGCATGTTAGATCAACGGTGAACTCTTACGGTGAAGGAAAACATCGTGAGAAAACCTGCACACACCTGGGAAGAAATTCTAAGGTTGTGTGTGAAGTCGACCAACCCGCACTTGGCCAGCGTGGTTGACTAAGGCCTAATCACCCTAATTCAGGGTAGGCTCGTGCCCCTCGGTGGGGACATTATATGAGCTGATGATGATGTTAGATCAAATCCTAAATTAAAAGTTTCATAAGGAATTAGAAAATATACCCAAAACTTCAACTTTTATTTAAGTAATAGTTATTGGAAAGTTTGTTAGAAATAATATCTGGAATAATTCATATTCACTAGTGGTTGTAATAAATATTTTTGTTTTCGAAACTCTACCTAAAATTATTGCAATTTTTTACACTTTGTTCCAATCAATGTAATATTTTTTTAGTTCGACATTTCAAGGCGGTTTTTCTTTTTCTTAAATTTAATGTAATAGGTAGCATGAAAATCTTCTTCAATATCGCAGTTTTTATGGAGTAATACAGAAAAGGTGTAAGAAATGTATACAAAAAAATACATTTATTTATTTAGGATTCGCCAACTGTATACACAAAATATATAAAGAAAAAATAACAAAAAATATAATTATAGTCTGTTGTATTCCAATTACAGGTGTATTATTTGTCGCACCCCGTATAAAAGTAAAATAAGAAAATATAACAAACACACTTTCCCATATATATGTATAATATATATGGGAAAGTGTGTTTAGCAGTACTGTTTTTAGCACTTTTTTTCTGATTGAAAAGTATATCTCATGAGCTATTTCTAGTTATAAGGCTTATAATAAGAAACATCGTTAGTAAAGATCATCCATTCATCGCGAATGCTTCACACACACACTTCCGAACATACATACAACTCCTCGCCTAAGGTGTATTTTATTTCGTTGGGGTGCCGTGGTAGTAATCCCCCGTGGGATCCTACGGCACCCCAATGTAACGCGGACGGAAGTCGCTGTGTTTTTAGTGGGTAGGCCCAGCCCTTCTGGCAGGGAGAGCCCCACATAACCACCGTGAGTCCTCCCGTTATCGGCTCACAGTGGTATGCAATTCTATGCATATAACATATCTATTCACAGAGATAAAAAAAAGGTGTACTAATTCTATTTAGAAGAATAGGTATAAATAAAATACTAAGTAATTATAGCATCTTATCATTGCTTCATCTTCTCTCCTTACTGTATAGAAAAATGAAATCACACAAATTCAATGTCCTTTGAAATTAAAATTTTCTTCTGAAGAAAGTAAGCGCTTATTACGTACGTTTGAATATAATATTACTTTTATGGTAAAATTGAAATTTATGTGTTTTTACGCATGTTGAGACAGCGTAGGAGATACATTATTTATTGTCACTGAGTCTTGGATTTCAAGTGTCATATCGTACTAATATTATACCAAAGTATTATTACTTCCTAGATATGGAAAGAATCATTCCCATCCAAGAATAGTTTATCTAACGCATAAAGAAAACAAATACGGTTCAGTTGATGAGATTAGAGATTTCAATCTTTATAATATTTGTAAATAATTTAATTCAAAATAACATATTGATTTCTTTGATTTATGCGAACACTACAAAACAAAAGTAAACATAATATCATAGCTACATTATATGAAGTCTGATTATGAAAAATCCGTAATTGTATTTGCAACAAATTGTGGATAAAGGTGTGTCTATAATCGGCGTCACTAATGTACCATAGAATATTCTATAAGCATGTCAGCGCGGGCACACTGGACTCGACATTGGACACGCTACCGGTGTCGACCTCTGTCGGATGGCTCGGTGTATTATAAAATACGTAAAGCTATGGTCTGTACACATTAGGCGTTTTTTAAATAAAGTTTTAGCGAAAAGAGCGTGGCGAGGGCGAGTGTTATCGTGGTTTGTATCTATTCTTAGGGTTTGTTTACGAAGCAAAAGGATGTTTATAAAGCTTGCTTAGTTATGGACGAGATAGTGATGGATGTGTGATTATATGATATATGTTTATGTATGTAATATGAGGGTATTACGTTATTTTGAAAAAAAAAAAAACTGTGTACCAATAAACAATACTAAGATAAATACATATATGCATTATAAAAAATACCTATTAAGAAATAAAAAAATATTAAAAATACATATTTTGAAAGAAAAAGCAAAGTACGCTACGCTTTGAAAGACCCTTAATTTTAGGAACACGTTTACAAAACTTAATATTTACTTTAAAATCCACATAATTAAGGCCGTCATTAGTGTTTTAGTTTTAGTAACACGTAAATAAATCTACATTATGAACGCTACGTGTAAACGCGGTGTAAAATTTTGTACTGCCCAGAGTCTACATATAGATTAATTTAAATTATTCAATACTCTCATCCTCTGTGTAAATTATAATGTTCAAATTCTAATATACTTACGATATTGGAAACTAATACACACTCTATAATTAATCCATTTATTAATTACTAGTAGCTCCCCGCGGTTTCACCCGCGTAGTTCCCGTTCCCGTGGGATTACGGGGATAAAATATAGCCTATGTCACGCACTGATAAATTAGCTTTCCATTAGTGAAAGAATTTTTGAAATCGGTCCAGTAGTTTCGGAGCCTATTCATTACAAACAAACAAACAAATCTTTCCTCTTTATAATATTAGTATAGACAAACCACACGTTTTGTGTGTCCAATTATTTGTACTTATTTAATTTCAGTAAACATTAATTGGAAATGTATCAATTTACGGGAGTATTTGTGTAATACATATAAATTATCTAAGTATGTGTATGTGCTCAAATTATTATGAAATTTACCATATATATTATTAAATATCCCGTTAATCATAATAATTTGCGTGCTACATGATAACTATAAAAATTATATAGGTATGTGCTTTGGATCTCCCGATTAGTGAGTCCTTAAAATAATTTCAAACAAAATGTATCACAATACGCACACAGGACTCAAACTAGAGAGCTACCTAATTGCGGAAATTTATTATGAGAAGACAGTTAGAAATTACTTATCTTTTTTAAAATTATTATAGAGGGCAAACAGTCAAGAGACAAAGAGTCATAAATGCGTAGCCTTTGGAGATAGATCTTGAAGAAACATAATTTCCAATAAAAATACATTCAAGAACAAATCAGTACACGTATGACAGTAAATTGTTGTTTAAACCTTTAGAACAGTTGAACTGAAAATAAATGTTAGTTTCAAACATGTTCCGCACTATAGGAGATGCAGCGCGTTACATAACTGAGCTTCACAACACGTGGGGTAGTTTTAACTTGAGTTGGGAAGTTTACTTTCTTTTCAAAATGGTAAATAAAGGTTAGTTTATAGGTAGGTTTTTAGTAAAATGTAAACTTAATCAGTATAGTTCATCAACGTATTGATAAATGAAATGAAAGTAAAAGAACGTGACGCGATGTTAGCTCTACAGTTTATTCTTAGCTTATTAAGAGAGTGATATTGTTATGTATGTTATGATGACAAAACTCATCAAATTGTTAACATAAAAACATAATACGCTAATGAAAAAACCGTTTGCAAATTCCATATATCAAAGCGGACCAAAAGTTTGCCCGAGTTCACCCCATTTTCACGATACGATTTTTTCTAATATACACTCAACACGGCACCAAATCGTTCCCAAAAAAGTTTACCAAGAAACATTCTTCACGAGAAACATAAATAACAAGTAAGTTGTGTAAGACGAAAACGATACGATTTTTAAAGTCGTTATGAATAAATTCCCGTGAAGTCTGGATGTTGGTAGATCCCTTTATTTATGGCGAAACTACACCGGCGGCATTTTTGTTTGCGAAGTTGTGGAACTAGCGGGGTACCGCGCACCGTGAGGCAGGTCCGGGATTTGTTCCCGACTCTATTTGGGGGATTTTCCTCTAGTCTCCTGTTATTATTCACAGCGGGACTCGCCGACGTTGATATTCTAACTTTTGTAATATTTTATACTTACTGGATTCTGGGCCTTTGTTCTCAGCTTTCGTCCTAGGGCGCGGATACAAATTGCCCTTCAATCTGTGACCCATTATACGCCTTAAAAGTTTTAAACAGAGTGCTTTTGTTTCACTTTTTTATAATTAAATTAAATTATGAATCATACGACGGCCGCTGCCCTGTATAGAATACCCACCAAAAACATTCTGTAAAAAACTAGCCAAGTCTCGATGGAGCTGCTTGTTTATCTCTAAAAAGTAATGCAATCTAGACAAACTCGTGCCAAGTCTAAGGTTCCTTACTGCGATTTCTTTATTATTATAGTTAATGTTGTGTGACCTGGCCGTTGAAGGGTACACATGTATACAAAGGTACAAAACTAGGTGCTCCATGACACCATTGCACCAATCTGTCGCCAGAACCGCTACCCATTGACGATAGAAAATTACCACTTGAAAAACGTTGATTCAATATCCAGTCAATTGTAGGCTTGATGAAGCTGCGTATTTTAATAATGTAATAACATTACGTGTAAACAAAATTGACTTGTATTGTACCCACTACTAACGTTTTAAACAATGTTCAACGGCCAAGTCACACAACATTAACTATAATAATAAAGAAATCGCAGTAAGGAACCTTAGACTTGGCACGAGTTTGTCTAGATTGCATTACTTTTTAGAGATAAACAAGCAGCTCCATCGAGACTTGGCTAGTTTTTTACAGAATGTTTTTGGTGGGATTTCATTTATTTTTGTTGAAACGTGTTTATATTGATTTATTTTATTAGATTCTCTTATTTGACACATTTTTTTTCTTTTTAGGAGTAGTATTTTATTATTAAACGCCCCGCGGTTTCAACCGCGTAGTTCCCGTTCGCGTTTCCGTGGGAATTTCGGGATGAAAAGTATTCTATGTGCTTCTCCTGGTTCTAAGCTACCTCTTCACCAATTTTCAGCCAAATCAGTTCAGTCGTTCTTGAGTTATAAATTCCCGTTCCCATTCCCGTGGGAATTTCGGGATTAAAAGTATTCTATGTTCTTCTAATAGTTTTAAGCTACCTCCCCACCAATTTTCAGCCAAATCAATTCAGCCGTTCTTGATTTTAAAATTCCCGATCCCAATCCCGTGGGAATTTCGGGATCACAGGTATCCTATGTCCTTTTCCTGGTTCTAAGCTACGTCCTCACCAATTTTCAGCCAAATCAGTTCAGCCGTTCTTGAGTTACAATTCCCACTCCCGTTCCCGTATAATTCCCGTTCCCGTTCGATTATCCTAGTTTTTATAGTTTTCCCTTTATGTGGCCATTAAACCCTAACTCTGTACCAAATTTCAGCTCCCTAGGTTTATGGGAAGTACTAGTTCTATTTTGATGATCATGAGTGAGTGAGTGAGTGAGTGAGTGAGTGTCTGTCTAAAATGCGAAACTTTGCTTTCGCTTAACTTCGGAACTAAATGACCTACAGACTTGAAATTTTATTTTAAGTATGTGATTGTATAGCTTACTGGATGACGAAAATTTCAGCGTTCTGGGCTTATCCAGAGGTTGTCAAATAGGGGCCTGAAAATGCGGCGAAAGGGTTCCTGTAAAGGATGGTACGGCAGTGTTTGCTTCGCGCTCGACTTGGCGGGGGGCACTGCCGTGCCCCCAGATTTTTATCTTTTTTACTGTCTTTCGAAGACTAAAGTAATATGTTCATTTTTATTCAAATAATTTTTAATTATATATTATTTAAGTTTCACGTGTATCAACCCTACAAACTAACATTTCAATTGTATTGAAAAGAGTCCAAGAAAATTATAAATGTGCGACGAGAGGAGACAACTTTTCTAGATAACCAAGTTAGAGGACCGAACGAGGATGGCAAAATGTAACAGCGATGTAGGTCTTCGTTCATTAGTTGTAGACTAACTTCAAATTAGTTTAGGTCCGTTCCTTACAACTTTTTCTTTGACTTGTAAGCAAGTTTTGAAGTAATCTGCATGTATAATGCATGCAAATACTCCTGAGCACTGTATACACCAGTTTAAACTGAAAACTTAGCTTTGATTCGTTAACTAGTCACTCAAAGTACTCCAAAATAAATATGAGATTTGTAAATAAAACATTTGGGAAATTGCCTTTTGAATACTTAGGAAATTTCTTTTTGTTTACTCGAGTATACTTCAACTTAATTTGGGATAACAGTGCTTGTGAGGATTTAGGTTACGAGTTTTGGGGAACTTAAACAAAATACAATACTTGTGTAAAGTTTTGTCTAGATTTACAATTAGGGGCGAGTAACACAAACACAATCACTCTTAGATATATAACTCAGTTTTAAAATTATCTTTATTTGTTCACATGTTACTTAAAGCTTAGCAATTTCTTATACAACTGAACTTATTCAATTTAAATTGTATTCGCAAAATAAATAGTGAACATTAAAATTATTGCGTGACATGTAGTTTTAGTAAATTATAAGTCAGTACCTATTTAGAATAGTCGTCAGGGGACCCATCGCACAGGTTCAAAATAAAAGCCTCTATTTCTTATATCTTTATTTATTTGAATAGACAGATTAAAATAGATAAAAATGTTCACAGAGCTAATAATATTTTATATCTGAACCATGCATGTATCATGGCTAATTGTGGAGACAGGTCCCGCGCCGCGGCACAGCTCAGGTTTCATCAGATTGGTGAGTGGTCCACAAATGTTTTGATTTGACAGACGGCTCCATTAGCCCTCGTTACTGGACGTGCAGACTAACGTTTATACTATTTAACGTTTGAGTTGTCGAACGTACTCCGTAAATTGGACATGACACTGTCAGATTCGAAATGTGTTGGCATAGCATTTTAGGTAAAACTTACTGGTTTTACCCGCATAGTTCATGTTTCAGTTTGAATTTTGGGATAAAACATAGCCTTTATCCTTCCCCGGACCATAAGCTACCCCTGTACGAAATTTCAAGTCAATCGGTTTAGACCTTTTCACGGCTAAACCGACAGACAGACAGAGTTAGGACGTAGCCAAGCATATTGTCATAAGCATAGAAAGAAAGAAAGAAAGAAAGAAACAGTTTATTTAAACATCACACACTATTTAGACAAAAAATACAGTAAAAATATAAAAGAAAATAATAATAAAAACTAAGGAAATACATAAAAAGACTTAATAAACAAATACAATAGAAACACACATAGTATAAATAGTGGGTGATGAATAAAAGGACCCAACTCAGCATAACGCTGTGATGCATGAAGCATCACAACACTGATTTTCAGTTGGGCCCTCAGAGTCATCACGGAATATAAAACAAATAATAAAAATATACATTGTCGGACATTTTTATGTCAAAATAAAAAAATGACATTGACAGTTGACATTTATGGCCGGAAGGACTGCCAAGTGCCACGTACGCATTAAGCATGGCGCGAGCGTGGAGCGCTAAATCACAAGCAAACCGAACCAAACCAACCAACAACCAATACAATTGCGGCTGCCTGGTTGGTTGTTTACAAAATTGCGTTGCGGCTCCAGCCAGCCTGGCCGGCCTATACCTAACCTGGACTACTACACCACCCAGATCCCTAACCTAAAAGCACGCAGTGAAACAAACATTAATTTTGAGGCTAAGTTAATAAGTTTTTGTCACAAAAAACTACCCTCCGTACTTCGCAATTGTTAAGCAAACTAAGCCAAGAGAGGCCGCTACCACCACCAAACAGGAGTCATGCAGCCCGATAAAGTCTCCATGAAAGTCGAAAATAAAACTAAGGTATGAGGTATTTATTAATTTTAAATGTTCATATTCAGATAAAATGATTTTAAGTACCTACTGAAACTCTTAACCGTTTTTAGGTTTCGCAACGGAGGAGGCAGGTTGTTCCAACATTTGGAAGCTGCATACCTGAAACTACACACATCAAAAGTGTCTAGGGATCAAGCATTTTTATGCGGATTTCTTGAGATTGAGATGTGGCTTTGTAATAAATTTATGATTTTATAAATTTATATGGATCCTTTTTGGTGCATTTCATAATTTGAATCAGGAACTGTGAATCAAATTCGAGTAAAAGATGAAAATCAGCTGTCAATATTTTCCCTATAAAAACATACAACGCATTGAAGACATTATTAGTGCTACTGTTTCCCTACTACTGATTAAAACCAACGTTATTATGGAGCGGCGACGTCATTTAAGCAGGGAAGAAATGCTCAGAGCCGTGGGAATGATAGAAGCTGGTTCCCGGCAACGTACTGTGGCTTTAGCTCTGAATACAAGTCAGAGTGTTATCAGTCGACTTTGGACACGTTACCGAAGCACTGGTACCGTGGCTGAGCGCCATGGAGGACGGTATCGCTGCACCACACGGAGACAAGACCGATACATTCAAATCTTAACTCGAAGAGCTCCAACAATAACCGCCATGATGTTAGCCGTGCGGCTTCATCACTCTTCAGGGAATTTAATTAGCGACCAAACAGTCAGAAACCGCTTGCATGAAGTGAACCTTCATTCCCGAAGACCGCTACGGGTACCACCTATAGCAATGCACAATCGTAGGATTCGATATCAATGGGCTCTTGAACACAGAAATTGGGCAGAAGAACAATGGTGTTTCGTGTGCTTTTCTGATGAGTCTCGTTTTGGTATGAGACCGGATACAAGACGTATACGACACTGGAGAACCCCTGGACGCCAACAGCGATTAAAATCCTGCCAGGAAGTCCATCCTTATAGTGGTGGAACCATCATGGTATGGGCGGGTATTTGGATCGGCGGAAGAACTGAGTTGATTTGGATCAGAGGCAACAACCTCAACGCTCAAATTTATGCTGAGACGATTGTATCAGACGTCATCGTTCCTCTACAAGTGCAAATCGGTCCCTTATTTCAGTTAATGCATGATAATGCACGACCGCACACCGCAAGAGTTGTAAGACAGACTCTCGCCGCAGCTAACATCAATGTCCTGCCCTGGCCTGCTCAGTCGCCAGACTTGAACCCGATTGAGCATGCATGGGATATGCTACAGAGAAGAGCTCTGCCGAATATGGAGGGTATCCAGTCGCAAGAAGACCTTTTTTTGTTGTTGCAACGAACATGGGCGGCCATTCCACAGCGTGATTTGGATGAACTCATTTTGAGTATGCCAAACCGATGTTCTTGTGTTGTTAGTGTTCGCGGTAGAAACACGGATTATTAATTGTTTAAGTTACCCAATAAAATTTTAAAGAAAACTGTTATTTCAGTCTTTTTTTCGAACTTTAATGTTAGTGGTTCAAATGTCAAAAATCCCTTTATTAGGAAAATGGCAAATTTCTTTATTAATGCAAAGGTGACTTGGTTTATCGTTACTGTGACAAACGAAAACACTTTATTTGATGAATCCTTAAAGAAAATTTTAATTAATATCAATCAGGAGAAAAGTTATTGCAAAAATATATGTTGATCCCTAGACACTTTTGATGTGTGTACCACGAAAGGCAGCGGTAGTATGCTGAGGCGTGGTGATCAGATATGACGACGCTCTAGTGGGGTACCTATTGCTTTGAGAAGCCCATTTTAATTTATCGTATAGATATTCTGGCTTACGTGACGAGATAACTCCGAAAAGCAAGGTGGCTAGATGGACATGTCTCCAGATTTTCATCTTCAACATGTTACCCTTGTTGAGGTAGGGTGTGACATGCGCCCTAGATGGGATACCGAAGCAAAATCTAGCACAGGCATTCTGTACTCGTTGCACTAAATGTTCAGTCCTCGACAATAGACAGGGACCATAAACTACATCAGCGTAATTAAGCTTAGACAATATTAGGGATTCACATAACCGCACTCTGATGTCCTGTGAGAGGTATTGCCTAATCTTATAAAGGATTTTAATTCTATAAAAACAGCTCCTTACTGCTTCAGCTACATGATGCTCAAACCGCAGATTACCATCAACCACCAAACCAAGATTGCGCGCTTCACTGACATGTACCAGCTCCATGCCCTGCATTGTAATTTTTGGGGCCATGTCGCTTATTGCCTTAATCTGGTGTTTAGAACCACAAATCATAGACTTAGACTTGGTAGCGTTCAGGACATAGGAGGTTTGAATATATAGAAATGATGCCACTTTAACGGATTTTTTGAAGATTCTAATTGTTTGTGGATCTTATTACTTAAGATTCGGTTTATCGTACAAAATTCTACGTGTGCTCTTTTGTATCGCACCGCTCTTTTGTAAGTATAGAGTTATCTAAAATCCATTTTGATCATAAATTTAGTATACCTTCACACAAACCCATTTACTTTACATCTTTCACAAAACTATTTTCGATCGGGTTTTAAAAATGCGGTTAGTTCGTTAAATTGGAGCGTTGTACGTACGTTAGCATGTGATCTAGTCGCGTCTACCTTCTACCGACGAGTAGGTATCATACTACCATTACTTTGAGCTGAATTTATTCCCTTCAGACATGCAGGACGGTTCCTAAACTGACGATAAGTGCCCCTAGATACTATACGCCGACGATTTATCAGATACTTTTAGCTTAATAAAAATGTTTATGTTGGTAATGTTTGTTTCGACTTAGGTTAGTAGGTAACTATACATTGTAGCGGTATAAAATATATGGTTCTCTGTTTGATTCGTATTCAAACTTTTTTCTTTTAAATTTTTTAACTAAATTCAGTTTGCATAAGTTTAACAAAATGATGGTTGTTTTCTTATAAAAATGAATACTTATCGAGTTTGTTTCACTTTGTTTCACTCAATGTTAAACATTTCTTATATTTTGTTCTTAATGTTTTTGTATTTTCATTTTGTTTGTACTATAAAGAATTTATACTTACACATATTTATCTACAAACTGTTTGCGCAACATCCATCAAACAAAACTAGATGATTATTATTTCATAACGTGGAATTTATTAACGGAACCTCAAATCCACTGACAAATTCAGTGCGGAATGAAATATGAGGTTCAAAAATGACAATATTATTTGAAGAGCGCGTTTGTCCGGGCGTCCGGCCACTGGGCCGGTTAATCTCATGAATATGCACCTGACCGCGACCGTCCGGTTACCGTGCCGGATCGTGTACAATATGCCTTAGTATACATACGCATTGTTTTGATACTTTTATATAAGTATGAATAAACTGTTGAATGAATGAATAATAAAAGCTCGCGTAGTCGTGTTCTATTAGGATGATGTTTAAATCGTTCATTATAATTATTTGAAACTAGTTCTTGCGGTAAAATATCTATTTTCTTTTCTTATTTTTTTTTTATAAATTATAATGAACAATTTGAAAAAATTGGATTTCAATTGTGACACTTCAGCATGGTGCAGGCGTCGTGATATGGATTCCTTACTGGCATATTTAAATAGTGAGAAAATCCTTTTGCCATACAGTATAAATTTATACTTTTAAATACTTTTAAATCCCATCTTTACTTAACAACATATTGTTAAAGTATTAAATCAATGTGTACGAACTATAACAGAATACAGCAGTAGGGTTAATACAGACATTGCCGACTATAATAATTGGTATATCATAACTGACGAATTTTCACCAAATCCTATTGCGTAATGAATCCTACACTAATTAAAATATACTAACTTTTGTTCCTGTAACATAGGGAACGGATTAATTTTATATTCAATTTGTGTTCGAAGATTTATGTAAGCCGATTATAATATGTAGTGGATTGGAGGTTTATGTTCAACAATTACTGTCGTTTGTATCATTTAAATATTTAAAGAATGTTAATATGTTTAAAACTGTAGTGAAAATAATTTATTATATAAAAATGAATCGCAAAATGTATTGGTAAGCGCATAACTCAACAACGCCTGGACAAATATAGTTTTTTTTTTGTTACGTTTGTTATTGTCAAGAGAAGGTTCGGCAAAAAAAAACTCTTAATCAATGGGAAAATTGGACCCGTGCGAAGCGGGCCACAAGTAAGAAATTTAAATAACCGAAAAGTATTTAAGTTTGCAAAGTAATACTAGTACTAGTAAATTACATAACACACACAGACCTACATACGTTGCTACAACGCAAAGTCAAGCGACGAGAGGTCCCGTTTTGTCAGTTTATTTTCTAATACCAAAAGCGATCTTTCTATCATACAAATGCATACAAAATGGTAAATTTATTCTAGGTGAAGTAGGCGAAGTTTTGTACTTATTTCGACTCATAATAAAATAAGTATACACCGCTAAAATTCAGACTCTGTTGGACATCTAAACAAAATCTCATTCCATAAAGTCTTATGACCATCTAAAAATGAATCGTAAAGTAAAAGAAAATAGTTATAGCCAACAATCTTAAGTAGGCAGTTGTGTCTAATTGGGCTCGACATTAAATACTCTCCTACAAGGAGATTGAAAAGATTACAATCAAATAACTTCCTCGCGACATTAGCTTGCACTTAGCCGGTTTTTAGTACCGCGCCGTGAGCACATAGGGCTGTCATCAATAAGAAAATATAGTATTTTTTCATTCCAAATAATTATAGACAAACGGTATAACTATAGCCGTACTTAGGTCAAATTCAGCATATAATTAAAATACTACAAAAGATACACACGTATTATTCTATTTACAACAGATTAGTAAAAGAGACGGGTGTCTTGAATTAATTGTTATTATTTTACTTTTATGGACTAATACATAAAGAAAAACAAAATTCTAACATAAATTATATTAGTTAGATATAAACAAAAAAAGGTTTAAAGACCTCTGTGAGACGGTATAAAGCGTATATTATCGTTATTTGGTGATCACAAACCTCAGCCATGTATGGATAATAGCAAACGTTTTGTAAAATAAAACGTACGAACATATTTGGGTGTGCATTAGTAACAGTAGCAACCCTATAGAGTCAGTTATACAGCAGATTATTCGGTATTATTCGTTAATTCGCGTCTAGTCGTTGTTTTTTACGGTAATAGTGTCAATTTGTACTGTTTACGAGCGATCGGTATTCGCGTTCTTAATTCCATTCCACCCCAGTTGGGAGCGGCTCTGTCGTCGAACATATTTTGAATTCATTTAGCACCATTTCAAAATACCTTTTAAATATCTATTTTTATTTCAAAATTACTATTTTGTTGGACCTTTATTGATTTTATACCTTTTTTTTTAACGCGGTAAAAATGCATAGAACGTACCACCGTGAGCCGATATTGGAAGGACCCCCGGGGCATATAGGGCTCTCCCAGCCAGAAGGGCTGGGCCTACCCACTAAAAATACAGCGACTTCCGTTCGCGTTACATTGGGGTGCCGTAGGATCCCGAGGGGGATTTCTACCACGGCACAATTGATTTTATACCTGCAACTCAAAAAGAGTTACAAATGCGTTTTCAGCCTATAATGGATGACAGGATATTACGAAAGCCATATACACACCATGCAAATGCTCTCACTACTACTTAACGATCTAAATATAAAATCTTATGCACAAAATAATACAAGATAAAACTTTAAAACAATTTTTATTGAATTTACGCTTGTCAGTCTAGATATTTAACCCCCGACGAAAAAAGAGGGCTGTTATAAGTTTGACGTGTCTGTGTGTGTGTGTAGTTTGAAAGTAGAAAATCTGTTGACCCGTTTAAAAGTTATGGGGGTTTGAAAGTAATTGTGTTGGGAGTTTTTTAAATTTTTAATTTAATTGTTAGTTTTTTACAATCGTTATAAGTATTGGTTACATTTATTACTTACTTTATTCAAATTTTTAAAAGTTCTTTGTAGAATATCAAACAATATAATACAATTGAACGTTAATTCTAACTAAACAGTAACTATATCATTTACATTCCAAATTTCCCGTATCGTATCTGTTGAGTTGTTAAAATGGAAGTTTAAGGAAAGTCCCGGAACTCTTTCCCGTATATTTGATAAGGAGATTAGCGTAACGAGCGCTTTATTCGGGCAATACTTAGAGTTTATCTCCTAAACTGTGGATCAGACGGTCTCCCTGATAAGACACGGTCCCTCTAACAAGATTTTCGTGAAAAATTTTACAGAGTACAAAAGATGACCTACTTTGAACGTTATTCTGATTTCTAAGTAAGTTTTAAGGTTTTATTTTATGCTAAACGCTAAAAGTATTGAATAGTAATAGACTTAAGGCCTATTTCACGACCTTCAAGTAAAGTTGCTCACGTCTCTTTCTTACTTTCTTACTTTATCAAGTGTAAAAGACAAGACTTGTTAGTAGCTACTCGGAACTTTACTTGAAGATGGTGAAATAGGCTCTAATAGTAATTAATAGAATGTAAACTAATTTAGTTAGTAATATTCAAAGTTTCTAAGTTATTCCATATGTATTTTAGTTAAAACAGTTAGACTTTTGAGAGTCAATTATCGAGTTATTTGACCCTCACATTCACACAAATGCCACCAATGTATGATATGGTTGGTAACAGAGGGAATACGTAATGCGGCCGGCGGTGGATTATCCACGTGAAGAGTACACTGTACTGACTGACATGACATGTTCAGCCGACACTCAAGACCCACTGTTACGTCACAGAGGATACACTTTAAACTGTGTCGCGACACAGTGTAGATTACAGTAGAGCAGTTGCAAGTTTTTAAGCGCGTTGTTGTAACGAATATCTTTTTTAAATGTTTAATTACTACATGTTGACGATGTTTAGCAAAGTATCTCATTGTAAGATTCTACTGCAATGTAAAGATCTGCCTCTCATGAATAGGCATTATTATCACGCTCTCATGCGTGTTGGTGATGTCTTCAGCCATTTTCGGGTAATAGCAACATTATCGCTTGCCACTTTTTACACTAGCTAGCCTATTAAAAACGTAAGCATAAGTAACTGTAACATTCAAATTCGAATTCAACACTATAAAATCTTATAAACCTTTCCCCAAGTTCAAATAAACTATTTCCTCCGCTTTGTAAAACTATACAATATAATTGGTTTTGTATTCTATTAAAATGTATAACAAGAGCGGTCGTACTGAAGTACTTGAACTATGATAACTGGCTTACATACAATCCGAGCCGGATAATCCGCTAAACAGTCTGTCACGCGAATCAACTGATGGTACGTTTCAAGGGTGCATTGTTATAAAACGTCTGCTTTTTGAAAATATCTTTGGTTATTTTAATTAAGCATTATACTGGTCTTTGTTTGGAAGTAATTTTAATAAAGCATGTCAGGTTTTCGCGACTTTTATTGTGGTTGTGACGTCAGGTTTCTGCGACAATATTGTAAAACTATAAATCGATTGATCCATCATCTGTTTAAATGTCTCATCCATTGTATCATGACCGATCACACTATCATTTTAAAGTAAATGATCCTTAACTTAGATTTGTTAGCTATATCTAGGGAATCAAAAACTATGTCAATAAGTGGGAAACTCCTTGACCCACACACACATAAACATTTGTATGGAATAAAATTCCCAAAATAAACTTTACATAAATACTTACACCACTTTACATAAATTCATGGATACACAACACACCCACATTGAGTTAAACATAACCAGAAGTTACAAAATTCTTTGTTCATAAAATGTAAACTAAAACATTCTATTGTAGAAAGTTTTTCGGTATCGATAACAACGAAATACGCTTATTTCTAAAACCTTTTTAAAAAATACACAACAAAAATAAAAAGAGATGTAATATAAACAAACCGCTTCGAATAAAACCTTTTTGTTATGAAGTTTTATCAAGGGGATAGGTGAAGGTTCCGGGAATTCAATTTAATGTTTAGGAATGATAGTAGTCGGTAAACGAACCGTAGTGTGAATGGGTATTCTTTGTGCAATCATTTATATGAGCGCTTGCATTCTTTTCTCAGTTATTCGCGGAATATTCTATTATATACAATACTCAATAAATTCTATCTCTGTGCTGTTGTATTCTTTACAATGGTGAAGGAAAAGTTTGTCAAATGATGATAACATTTTAAAAGTGTTTTTTAAAAGATTTGTTAATAGATAGGTATGGAACTTAATATAACTTGTTATTTCATTGTTTTACGGTAATTACTTCTCTCATCCATGATCAAATCCCACCTATTAAAGTACCTTTATTAGGAAGAGGAAAAGAGGGATTTGAATTGGGAACTCTCACACACTTAGCGGAAGACAGTAGCATGAGCTACTTCTTTACGCCAATATTCTGTGAGAGTATGCTACTTCTACGGACGAGATAACCCTTTTACACTGGTTTACCATAATACATAGAAACTATATACTGTACAATATCTAATTTCCATAGGTTAAGAACTTGGTGCCATAAAATGCTTAGCAAAAGTATGTTTAAACATTAAAGATATAAGCGTTAGTTTCGTATCACAATAAGTTACACCGCTGACACTTAGGTCTGTGATCCAACCGTAAGTTATTACACACATAATGCCTGTTGAAAGCATCTAATAGCTGTAATAACTGAACGCGTATCCAATAAGTGGACCCGGCTAGGGAGCTGTGTGCATATGGGGGCTACGGTATGGGGAAATAGCGGAATAATGGGTCATGTTAAGGGAATATAGCGGAATATTGTAAGCACTATATCCATCTTATTATTTCTTGCTATGTTCTATCACAAATTGTTCAATCACCTGACGCCACCTAAATCATCTTATGTAGATGTAAAGGCCTATGATATATATTCATCTTACTAATTTGAATAGGATTTACAGTTAATCGGACTTGTATTTCAAGGCTACTGCGATCAAAAAGTACTGCTAAATTAGTCTTGGAGTAAAAAAACTATTTACTTTCTTTTACATAATCCGTAACTTGATAATAACTTAGAGATCATAGAAAACAATAACTTATCCAATTTGGCACAGTTGTTCTTGAGTTTTGAACTTAGCGACATATTTGTGCGGTTCACTTTTATTTGTATAAATTAACATGTATAAATGTTTGTATCCGCTGCTAATTTATAACTGGTTCGTACATTGTGCGACAACAGTAAATCATTGACGTCTTAACGGATCCGCGAACTAATTGTTGTGGGGCGCACCGCGTGCTATTGACTAGCAATTGAGTTTCAGTCACAACCTAATAACACATTAATTCCAGGAAACAATTTAACCTATAAACGTGTTTAATACTCCGTAATAAGGGCGGTATTTGTAATTAAGGTTTCACGTTCAATATGTTTATTATTCTATAGAATGTTTCTACTGAATTCACCAAATTGGATACTGTTCGGCTTTGTGTTGCATATATACAACGTTGGTTTTCGCAGAACCCTTTTACAGGAAGCTTCACCAGGATGCTTGGTCAAGGTCAAAATAAGAATCTACATGAATTGAGCATACCTATGCATACAATACTAAAACTGACTATTGAATATGTTTTGTACACTTTTATTTTAATGATGATCTATTTAATAATGCATCACGCCTGAACAACTCTATTAAGTTGTAAGTAGTTTGTGCGGTTACGATAAACCTTTTCGTGCTACATGTAGAGGCTCGTAAAAGTCTCTTTACGATTATTAATTTGTTAATTCTTTAAGATAGCTCTAAGCCGCCTAAATATAATAAAACTAAAATAAACCTGACCTGATGACCAATATACTTTCGGGGCGAAATGGGAACGGCCCGCACGAGACCGCGACATTTACAAAGAATTTCACGAGATCTTTTGTCTAGGACATAAAGGGTTATAAAAAAGATAATATATGTGTAACATTTTTATGTTTGTTGGTACTTTGGAAAATAAAATTGATTCCTCCGGTAGTATTTGTATAAATAAAAATGAATCGTCGATAAAATGAAGGGTTATGGGTTATGGGGAGATATAAGTTTGTCATCTGTCTATGCTTACGTATGTCCAAGAATGTAGCAGTGGTATCGTAGTTTCTACGAGATGCTATTTTATCGCTTTAATTTTTAAAATAAATACTTACCTTACATATTATTTGGCCTATCCGTTTTCCGCGATAACTTAAGATACTCCTTTAAACTATTACTATTAGCGGTTATAGTTATGTCATTCCCCCTTACAACCATGTACAACCGCAGCTACAAACGAATTAGTTGCAATAAAGGGTCTTAATTTGATTAACACAATCTCAAACGAGGGCAGTACATTAACAGCGATTACAGAACGTCATATAGTGTTACCTTAACCGTGCAACACATAGTTCGTTAAGTGGACGAGGGGACCACGCAAAGTGCTCGTTAGACCACTAATGGGCGAACAAACAGCCGATTCAGATCGTCACGGATATAATTAATTTAAACACACAATGAAAACGCCGACACCCACTACAACTGATCTTAATCTATATCACGATCTTATTAACGAGATTGTTGAAACGATTCCGTGATTACGACTATGACTGCACATTTGTTATTAATGGTTTTTGTTATTTTTGTAAATGGTTTTGTTATTGTCTTTGCGTGATAATAGATAGTGAAAAAAAAAAACATAGAAATTAAGTAAAATTTTCATAAAGTTAAAGAGTTTGTCAGTTTGGTTGAACGCTAATCTCAGAACTAGAACGAGCTAATCTCGAACGAAAGCTACGACAAATGGAAAAAGGTGTAGCAGTAGAATTGAATGCTACGAAAGAAGAGGCGTAGTCGTAGTAATTAACGCTGGTGAAACTGCGGGGCAGACGGCAAATATAATTTGACTAAAATCACTAAATTACTTGTATGAAAGAAAACCTATTGTAAAAAAACTTCATCGAAATTAAAGTTCGACCTGAGATTTTCATTATCTTTAAAAAAAATAATAGGCAATGATTTTGCATTATACTGAACATTCGCTTGAATCCTGTAAACATTTACGATGTACTAAAATCGAATTCAGATTAAACGATAACCTTTGGTTTGGGAGGAAATGGCCATTTTAGACCCCGTATAGAATTAACACTGTTATAAAGTATTTTTAATGTCGCCATTTAAAAGGTCATATTGTTTAGCGTAACTTTCTGATTACGTACATGGGTATAATGTTAATAAATAAATTATATTTGTTTGTTTATATTAGGAGATAGGAGCCGGGGCAGGGTATCACCTGAGTTACGAATCTCTCATTAGAGGAAGTTAGGGCTTTACCCAGCAATGGGATCTCCCAGGTCAATACTCTTCTAATTTCACTAACATGCCGTCAAGTACAAACCCAATTACATATATGGTTAAAGATAAAAAAGAAACCATTACTTTGCATTTCCACAATAAAAAATACATAAAAAAACATTACAATAAGTATAAATAATTGCTTTCATAAATTGTCAAGATGTATCACTCAAATACCGAAACTCACAAATAAAAGCTATTATTAAACATGAATTATTTTATGTAAAGAGGTTCTCCGCTCACAAATATCACTTAGTGTCTTCATGAGACATACATTTTCATAAGTGTTAGGCGAGAGACGGGAAGACGCTAGGCGCTGCGACCCGGCGGAGGGCGGTGTTTCGTCGTGTCGCGTCGCGCGTGCTATCGAATCTAATATTTATGGAGGAACCAGCAAAGTCGCTCCTACACGGTATTTCTTTATTTTATTTCCCATGCGGACTGTATACAGTTGCCATTTCTCTTGATAAAAACCCGACAACGCAACAATACTGTGAAAATGGAACGGTGGACCGGGTTTTGTACCTGTTATTTATAATATAAGGGAGTCTTAACGCATTCTCTTTTAAAATTTACTTGAGTTTTATATTAATTTACTGGGGACCTAAAAGAAGGTGTGGTTCGTGAACAACCATTCAGTTACAATTACAAGTGCAAGTATGTACTTAATGTTATTTATGTAGGTTTTGGGGTAATCTGTTTCTCTTATTGTGTTGCGAAATCCTACCATAGTATTATGCAATTCATTAGATATTTATAAACACAGAGAAGGGAATTTTCAGTCGCGGGTAGCAAAGGCCAGGGAACTCATCCGTAAGGCGAGATACTCCTGTTCTGCATAACTTTTACAGACAGATATGTAAACAAAGAACTTTGTAAGATTTTGTTGTCTATTCATTATACCACCAGGTGTAAATTTTAATATTTGCTTACTAAATTTAGTGTAACTGGAAACTGCACTGGTTAAAGTGTTAACATAAGTACATTATTAATTGTTAAATATAGTACTGTTTGTTTCCCAAATAAAATAAAATAAATATAAATTCCTTTTAAATGTGACGTTTAATTTTCTATTTTCATTTTTACACATGCAACACTACACAATACTAAATGTTCCTTTCTATTCACTAATTTATCGATCTCATTTCATTACTTTAGCCCTTCTTTAGCCATCTCCCTGCTTTCCGAAGCACATACAACAAAGTGCCAGAAGCTATAAACTCTCAATATTTCAAGCCCGCTATTCTATTAGACTATGAAAATAAAAACGTCTTCTCCCAAGGGTGACCAATTTGTCTGCTTTGCTTTGACACCAGAGACTCCAAATCGAATGAGGCTCCGAAAAGGCTCGATAATATATTCTATTTCAAAAACTAGGATACTGGATACTTAGTACTTGTAGTGTTTGTTTGGTGTAGTCGGCAGTTTTAATGTTTTTTTTTATTAAAAAGTTTAGTTGAATATTTTTATAAGAGTGGTTTCAGCGCTCGAGCATGAGCTCATTTTTGGAAGGGAATGTAGGCCCGCCTTTTTACTATTCGGTATGTTCAACTCGTATTAGAGTTGACGCGCTTCTAAGCTCGTATAAGTGCATCACAGTATATTGATAATGACACGACACTACCGGTTCGAGCCCGTTTACGCGAGTCTGGTTTTTTGAATCGCGTCATGTAGCGCGCGTATAAGCGCTCAATACTCGCAGAAAAATATGCTAGTCTGAAACCATCCTAAACTATAATAACATGTCTTATTAAATAGGAAGTTAAAATCCTTTTGTTTTCCAAACTCAACCCAAACAATATTAAATTCATTCAGATCACCTACAATCAAATTAATAACGGTAGACAGCGAACATCATTATCTATGAGGGGATCTTAATAATAGTCGCTATGATTGATATTGGAAATTGATAAAATATGTGTTTTGACGACCATACAATGTTTTTGGTATAACAAACTTACACTGCTCGTATATTCTATTAGGAATATCTTTAGAGGAGGAATAGGTGTAGTCATCACCTCATATTTATTTATCTTATTAGTGAGAGAAGTCTTTGCGTGCAATGGGACTTTAGTTTAGATTTTTCTAGATACATTAATATGAAAATTCTTGCAGTGAAATAATTTCAATGCTGTTCTAAAACAATGTTCCACAAATTATTAGGGGAAGCGCAGTTCCACGGCGGAAAGAGGTTGGCCGAGAAAAAATATGGGTAAATTATTTAAAAGTATAGTTACTACTAGTTTTCTGTTGGTTTTTTTCTTATCTTTGTTTTAAATTGTCTATAAATTAAAATAATATACTACTAGTTTCACATTACGGAGGTTAACTGAAACAAAGACATTTTATTTATCTTTATCTCATGGTTACACCTAAACAGACTGACAATTCTAGAGTATTCAAGACGAAGTTTAGTCTATCTACGAGTATTTAGTCATATAAGAGGTCACAAAAGAAACATTGGCACCTAGAATAGCTTTCGTGGGGTCCACGTCAAAGAAGTTGATGAGGGCTAACTTTACTACTTTAATTTGGCTCGTTCATAGTTATGTAAATATTTATTAAACACTAGCTGTGGCCCGTGGTTTCACCCGCGTAGTTCCCCATCCCGCGGGAATTTCGGGATAAAACATTGTTGAATGTGATTAAGTTTCAAGTAGTTTAAGTCTAAGATGTTAATCGATATAACATTGCATTTAGCATTTAGTTCAACAGGTTACTCATAGATGGCGGTAGGTTAAAGTTGAATCGCGCAAGCGTTTTATTCCGCGAATGTAGTAACCTGGCCACTGTAATTTTATTTTGTTAGGAATAAAAACAAATGGATGTGCTTTGTATGTTGTATTATTAAACATTTAGTTCCTCTACCCCCTCTAGCTAGAAAATTAGGTAGGCTTGATCGTATTCATGGTCCTTCGAGCCGGATAGATCTTTATAAGTGCAGGTCGCCCGGCAGCAAGTATTCATCACATCACCTCAGCAAGGGTTGGTGTGACAGGTTGGAGCCGTTTGGACAACCGAGGAGCCGCTGCAGCAGACCCTGTGACGAAGACCTATCAAGCATCGAGCCTTCAGAGAGGACAGTTACCGGTGCTGTAAGCGCCGTAGAACTGTCAATATCACTTCTAGCCATCAAACGTCAACACGCAGCTGTACTATCAACGGCGCCGCAGAGCTGTCAACGTCACTGGGCTGTCACCGGCACGGGCGCAGAGCGGTCAACGCTGCAGGGCTGTCACCGCCACAACGCTGTCAACGCCGCAGAGCTGTCAACGTTACTAGGCTGTCACCGGCGCGGGCGCAGAGCGGTCAACGCCGCAGAGCTGTCAACGCCACTGTACTGTCACCGCCGCAACGCTGTCAACGACGCAGAGCTGTCACCGGCGCAGAGCTGTCAACGCTGCTGTGCTGTCACCGGCGCAACGCTGTCAACGCCGCAGAGCTGTCACCGGCGCAGAGCTGTCAACGCTGCTGTGCTGTCACCGGCGCAAAGCTGTCAACGTCGCGGAGCTGTCAACGTCTCAAGAAAAGGTGAAGTGCGATTAGTCAGGACAATTGTGAGTACCTTTGTGTCATTAGTGTCAAAAAAAAAAAAAAGAGTTTTGTTAGTGTCATTTTATAATTATTTGTTCGAACTTTAGTGATAAAATTTAAATTTAATTAACATTAGAATCAGACATAGAATATTAGCTCTAGGTAATTTGCGAAAAAGTAACTTTTCTTTACTACTAACTTAGAATAATTTTACAAATATTGTTTAGACGGGGAATCCACGCCCAATTTTAATTTCATTGTATTAAAACCCCAAACACTTGTACAATTTTTCATAAAAACTTAACACATAAATTCATAATGGATAAACTACTTAAATCTCAAGATGATATTAAACTTAGAATACTTAAGGCTAGGATAAATTTTGGTAAACAAGCTAAAGATAAAATCACTGTATCATATTTAGAGACACGTTTGGAAAATTTGGATGATTTTTGGAAATCATTTAAAAACACTCATGAAAGAATTATTTGTGAGACTGACCGCAAAGAACTTGAAGCGTCGGAATATTATCGATCAGATGTTTTTGAACAAGTTGAGGAGGTTTACATTGAACACAAATCAAAGCTTAAGGACTGTATGATCAAGTTACAGTCGTCAGTTAAATCTTATTCAAGCTCAGGCAATCAAGATTATGTTAAAACTGAGTTTAATGTAAAACTCCCCAAAATATCTATTCCGTCGTTTTCGGGAGTGTATTCGGAATGGCAAACTTTTAGAGATTTGTATGTGTCGTTGATCCATGAAAACTGCTCAATAGATGATGTGCAAAAAATGCACTATTTGAAAGGTCACCTAACTGGAGAAGCAGAGCAGCTTTTAAGACATGTTCCTATTACAGCAGCTAATTACAAGGAATCATGGTCTCTGTTGAACAGTAGGTACAACAATAAGAAATATTTAGCTAACTGTTTTTTAAAGCGTTTCATGGACCAACCGACCATCAAGATTGAATCATCCAATGCTGTCAAGAATTTACTTGACACTACTAATGACACATTGAATGGCTTGAGGAATTTGGGGATTGGTGTGCAGTCATGGGATGTTATAATAATTTATCTCATTTGTTCAAAGTTAGATACGGAATCCCGCAAGCAATGGGAAGCTAAAATAAGTGTTTCTGATGAGCTCCCCACTTTTAAACAAATGCAAGAGTTTTTAGAGGTTAAATTTCGTTCACTTGAATTTTTAAATTCCGACCCAAAATCCTCAAATCAAAAACCTAAGGTAACGCATGCTTTAACTAGTGATCCTGGTACTTTTAAGGTTAATTGTGCATATTGTGATGAATCAGGGCACAGGATTTCAAATTGTAAGCAATTTTCCCAATTGCCATATAACACTCGCCATGGCATCGTTCAATCCAGGGGTCTTTGTTTTAACTGTTTAGGTCAAAATCATACCGTAAATACTTGCAGGTCTACAAATAAATGTCGCATTTGCAAACATAAACACCATTCATTGCTTCACCCCAAGCCAACAGAGTCGTCACACACTTCTGTGTTGTCCAATGTAGAAGTGACTGAGAACCTGTCAACTGATCCATCACCCTCAAATGTTACTGCTCACTTTTCGAAAGAAACAGTACCTAATCAGGTACTGTTAGCCACTGCACTTGTCAAGTCTCCGACCAAAAACGGCAGCATACATTGGCTTAGAGCTCTTCTTGATCAAGGCTCTCAAGCTTCATTTGTTACCGAATCGACCGTCCAATTATTGGGTCTTCGGAAAACTCCCGCCAGAAGTATCATTTCTGGGGTGGGTGGAGACAAAGGTTCTTTGTCTTCTAAATACGTCGTCAAGATAACCGTACAATCTAGTCATGATCCCAAATTTCAGATCGAGGTTACAGCGCACGTCTTAAGCGCCATAACGAGTTTACTTCCAGCTGAAGAAATCATAAATCTCGATTGGCCGGAATTAACGACAATAAGTTTAGCTGATCCCCACTATCAGACTCCAAATAAAATTGACATTTTACTTGGAGCCGATGTGTATGGACACATAATAAGAGAGGGATTGCTTAAGGGCCCTAATGGCATGCTCACTGCTCAACGCACTGCATTAGGATGGATTTTATCAGGCCCTACTCAATCACAGACTGAAGTATCCAACACTTGTCATCACAACTTGATCACAAGTCACCATGCTCAAGTGGATGACAATGACTTATTAAAACAATTTTGGGAACTCGAGTCTGACCACTTCCAGCCCAAACTGCTCACACTGGAGGAGCAATTGTGTGAAGAGTTCTACAGCAGAACTACTCGCAGAGATCCAACTGGGCGATACGTAGTGTCTCTTCCCTTCCGAGAAGATGATCCACCGTGTAAGCACGGGAATTCAAGAGACATTGCAATAAAGCGGTTGAGATCTTTGGAAAACCGTTTCATAAAAGCTCCTACAATGAAGGCCAGTTACTCGGAAGTAATGCAGGAATATTTAGCTCTTGGTCACATGGAGGAGATCACGGATGCTAGTGAGAGGCAAGCTGAGAGTGTTTATCTCCCGCACCACGCCGTTATCCGAGAAGACAAAACAACTTCCAAGGTAAGAGTGGTTTTTGATGCATCATGCACATATAATAATGGAGCATCTCTTAACAAGTCATTGATGGTAGGCCCAACGCTCCAACAAGATCTACGTCACATAATAATGAGATGGCGTACGCATCCAATATGTCTGGGTGCAGACATCGTAAAAATGTACCGTCAGATACTCGTCAGCAAACCCGATACAGATTTTCAGCGAATTGTGTGGAGAGACAATCAGGAATCTGAAACAAAAGATTTTAGGTTAGTAAGAGTCACGTTCGGTACATCGTCAGCTCCTTACCTGGCAGTGAAGACGCTGCAGCAGTTGGCGACTGATGAAGGCGAAGACTTCCCTGAAACAGCACACAAAATTAAGACAGATTTCTACGTGGATGATTTCTTATCAGGATGTCAAAATGTGGAAGAAGGAATCAAGATTTACCGGGAAATGAAGGATCTGTTAGGAAGGGGAGGATTCGAGTTACAGAAATGGGTGACCAATAATAAGGATCTCGCTGAAATAGTAACAGGTTATGGGAATCAAGAAGAAAGAGTGGACATCAAATTGGATAAGGTCTTGAAGGTATTAGGGCTTTATTGGGACAAAGAATCGGACTCTTTTCACTACGCGGTGCAACTTCCAAGTTTACAAGATACAATCACGAAAAGAAAGGTTTTGTCAGATATATCTCGGCTGTTTGACCCGCTAGGATGGATCTCACCTTGCGTTTTTGTAGCGAAGGTGATGATTCAGAAATTGTGGCTGTCTGGTATCGACTGGGATGAAGAGTTGCCTGAAAATCTATTGAACGAATGGCTTACTTACCGTACTGAATTGTTAGATGTATGCAAAATCGCTGTACCGAGATGGGTCGAAGCAAGGTCTAGTGATGTCTTGAGTGAGCTGCATGGGTTTTGCGATGCTTCGGTTTCTGGATACGCAGCTGTAGTCTACTTAAGAACAGTCGATGCAACAGGAAACATTCACGTAACTCTTGTGACTTCTAAGACAAAGGTCGCTCCAACTATGCAGGTTTCAATACCTCGGCTGGAACTGATGGGAGCCGCGTTACTTGCTAAGCTTATAACTGAAGTAGCCACAGTACTGGACATCGATCGAAAGAACATGCGTGGTTGGACTGACTCAACAGTAGTTTTAGCTTGGCTCAGCAGTCATCCAAGTCGCTGGACAACCTTCGTAGGCAATAGGACATCTGACATTTTGACAAAAATAGATAGCAACCAATGGGCGCATGTCATTTCTTCCGAAAATCCCGCAGATATTGCATCCCGAGGAAGCACACCTTCAGACCTTGCACAGAGCAATATGTGGCTACAGGGTCCACCATGGCTATGTGAATCAAATATAGAGTACAAACGTCCCAAGTCGATCAGTACCAATCTTGAGCAAAAAGGGTTGAAGGTACATATAGCAACTGACGACTTCGGAAATCACGATCCTATATGGCTAAAGTACTCCTCACTGCGAAGATGCATTCGTGTCGTAGCAATTTGCCGTAGGTTTTTGAGGATCAAGGAGGTCAGGCAGAATCGTTACAAATTCGAGTCGTTTCTTACTTGTTGCGAACTAAACGAAGCCTTAGATATTTGCGTCAAATTGTGCCAAACTCAGGATTTAGAAAATGCCATGACCAAGCTGAAGCAACTGAATCCATATTACGACGATAATGGCATTTTACGAGCACGAGGCAGAATACAGCTTGCAAATCTCCCTGAAACTACGAAACACCCAATAATCCTTCCAAACAAGAGCCATTTTACAAAATTAGTAATCGATGATGCTCATCTACGCACCTTACATGGAGGCCCCACTTTGATGTTGAACTACTTACGTACCAGATATTGGATAGTTTCCGCCAAGAGTCTTGTCAAGCAACACGTACGTAAGTGTGTCAAATGTTGTCGGTTTTCGGCTCAAACAAAACATCAATTTATGGGGCAGTTACCACTTGCTAGGGTATCACCTGCTCGACCTTTTCTCCATAGCGGTGTCGATTTCGCAGGCCCGATAAACTTTCGGATATCAAAGGGGCGTGGTAATCGTTGTTACAAAGGGTACATCAGTCTCTTCATATGCATGGCCACCAAGGCCATTCATTTAGAAGCAGTGAGTGACCTCACTGCTGATGGTTTTATAGCATGTTTTAAGCGATTTGTCGCTCGCAGAGGTCATGTAAGTGATGTTTGGAGCGACAACGGCACCAACTTTGTCGGTGCGTCTAAGGAACTCCAACCCATTGTGGAACCAGGATCAGCCGTAGCTAAGGACATTCGTGCCTGGCTAAGCAACCGTAGCGTCACATGGCACTTTATCCCTCCTCATGCACCAAATCATGGTGGATTGTGGGAGGCCGGCGTGAAATCTACTAAGTTTCACCTAAGGCGCATTGTACACGACTCGAGTCTTACTTTCGAGGAGATGACAACAGTTTTGTCACAGAATTTGGCATGTCTAAACTCTAGGCCGTTGTCAGTGCTTCCGGAAAGCAACATGGAACCTACGATGTCGGCACTCACTCCGGGACACTTCTTGATAGGGGAACCCCTAATAACCGTTCCTGAGGCAAATTACGAAATGAGCAACATTTCATCATTAAAACGGTGGCAGTTGGCCCAGCGCATGGTTCAACACTTTTGGCGAAGATGGTCCAATGAGTACCTAGTGAATTGCATGCAACGCTACAAGTGGTCGAAACATATACCCGAACCTAAAATCGGCGACATAGTTCTTGTTAAGGAGGACAATCTTCCACCAGCTCGCTGGTTACTAGGGAAGGTTATTACTAAATATCCCGGTTTGGACAATGTCACAAGAGTGGTCACTTTAAAATGTAACGGATCTCTCATTAAGAGACCTACCTCTAAGCTCTGTATTCTACCAATAAGTGAGTAAGATTTTTTTATATATTTTAAATTCCAGTGTAAATCTTACCCCCTTGACCTCATGGTGGGCGGTATGAAGAACGTCAACTAACGTTCTTGGTGGGCGGAATGTTGAATGTGATTAAGTTTCAAGTAGTTTAAGTCTAAGATGTTAATCGATATAACATTGCATTTAGCATTTAGTTCAACAGGTTACTCATAGATGGCGGTAGGTTAAAGTTGAATCGCGCAAGCGTTTTATTCCGCGAATGTAGTAACCTGGCCACTGTAATTTTATTTTGTTAGGAATAAAAACAAATGGATGTGCTTTGTATGTTGTATTATTAAACATTTAGTTCCTCTACCCCCTCTAGCTAGAAAATTAGGTAGGCTTGATCGTATTCAAACATAGCCTATATTCTTTCCCGGACCATAAGCTGTACAAACAACCCCTGTACAAAATTTCCAGTCAATCGGTTCAGTAGTTTAGCCGTGAAAAGGTAACAGACAGACAAACAGACAGACAGACAGACAGACAGACAGACAGACAGAGTTACTTTCTAGGGATAACCATAGCCAAATTTTACTACAATTTTGTTAAAAAAAAGGATATTGGTTGTATCCTAAACTTTGTTTAGTAGTGTGTACTTATATGTGAATGTGTGTGTGCGTAGTTTCTGATACCCTAGATATAAGTTACCAACTTAGATAGAGGTAAGTCACTATAATGAGAAGCTGTAGAGAATGATTATGTTATGTTACTTAGCAACGAATCTTTTTTTCCTTCTAGATTGTTCTGGAACATAGTGTTGATACCGTTGTTCTGCTTATCAGTATATGTGGTACTATGTTATTTACGACGCTTCTTCAACGATCCAACGTACACAGTGCGATATGAAACTGTCAATGTTAACACAAACTTTCCAGCTGTATTTGTTTGCCCTTCAATCATCTTTCGCGAGGATAAAGTTAATAGATTATTTTCACGGATGTAAGTTGACTGTAATTTTTAATAACTAGTACCTACTTATAAGCTTCCTATTCTCTCTTTTCCGAACCTTTATCCCATGTCTATTTGGGGTCGGTTTTCAGTTTAACCAGATTTGGCAGAATGTCGTGATGCGTGATGTGAAGCGACTGCCATCAGACCTTCACAACCCAGAGGGCTATACGATATTTTTTGGTTAAACCAAATCTAAGACTTTTGAGGGCTCTAACTACCCGTAACGACTGTCGATGATGTTAGTACGACAGCCGGGACCGATGGCTTTATGTGCCCTCCGAAGCACGGAAACGCTCATGAAATTAAAAGCTTCCTATTCTAAATAAGAAATTGAAAAATAACCAAGCCATTCATTTTGGTTTGAATATATATCATGTTTTAGATACAGGTCCTCAAGATCGATTGCTATAAGAAAAAAATGGTTTACTAGGTACATTCAAAGATTTTTTTTTTCAGGACAATCCCCCCTCATTTGAATGAAACTTACCTAAAGACCATAGTATACCAATTATCTGCGTATGTATCATCAGATATAGTGTACAATCTGGAGGACCTTTTGAATTTGGAAGAATTCTTGGAATACAATGATATCACTACAAGTACAGCCGCAGTAATACTTACGTCATCTTGTAAGGAAATGTTGCACAGGTGAGAAATAAAATATGCTGTTTTCTATGATTTATACCTTGATATAAGTTAAATCTATATCAAATTTATCAAAATAGGTCCAGTATATCCGGAGCCTATTCTATAGATAGATACACAAATAAAATCCTGTAATAGTTTACAATTTTTTACCTATTTAAGTGGGACGCCTTGGTGGGGCAAAGTGGGAAAAGTGGAATAATTAATTTATTTTAGTTTATTTTATTAATAAAATCTATTTCCTCGTATTTTCGCAGATGTTACTGGAATAATAAAGAAGTAAACTGTTCAGACTTGTTCCGCATGAAGCTTACTGGAAGGGGATACTGTTGTGTGTTCAATTCTAGAGCGCTAAAACGGTAAGTTGTAAAATAAACGTGGCCATTGACGAGTCAGTCGAACTGATCAGTCCGTCTGCCGTCACTCCAAAAGTTTTAGGCCAACTAGATTTCCCCACTGGAATCTGGAATTGCTCCGGTGATTGACGACCATCATGGATGAAAGCCAGTTAAATTGACTCGTCAATGATCACCTTAATAAAACTAAGAATATTGTATTTATTTTTAACCCCCGATGCAAAAAGAGGGGTATTATAAGTTTGACGTGTCTGTGTGTGTGTGTGTGTATCTGTCTGTCTGTGGCATCATAGCTCTCGAACGGATGAACCGATTTCAAATTGTTTTTTTTTGTATTAAAGGAGACTTACGTGCAAGTGCTCTTAGACATGTTTGATGAAAATCGGTTAACCCGTTTTAAAGTTATGGGGGTTTGAAAGTAATTGTGTTGGGGGGTTTTTTAAATTATTAATGTTTGTTTTTTTGTATTTGTATTATATCTTACAGTACTACTTTACTCTTTTTAACTTCAGTTCAAAATACATTAACCTCGAAAACCTCTAGATGAATTTCTAAAAGAACAAGTAACATGGAACAACATATTTAATCTCTATTCATCAAAACCCTCATTAGCACAGATAAACCACACCAAAATCAGTTCACACTTTTTTATTGTAAATACTAAATTTGAAGTTTCTTTGTTTTCAGAGATACAAGTTTAAAATACCAGAAAGTATGGACGACCCAACGGTCTGGGTTCATGAGTGGTTTGGCATTAGTGTTGAACGAACGTCGAGATCATATAGACACGATGGTTGAATATAAATATGTAAGCATACATATAAACATATAATATTGATATTTTTTTAAATCTATATACTAACTAGCAGCGCCCCGTGTTTTCACCCGCGTAGTTCCCGTTCCCGTGGGAATTTTTGGATAAAAGGTATTCTATGTGTTATTCTGATGTATAAGCTAAATTATTGTTAAGTTTCATAAAATTTAATTAAATAAATTCAGTAGTTTTTGCATGAAAGAGGAACAAACATTCATACATCCACACTCACAAATATTCGGCTTTATAATATTAGTAGGATATTATAAAGCTGAGTCGCGTGGAGGACGCCTTAGCGAGCGGACGTGCCCCCTGAGGCGGATACTGTGCAGCTGTGCGTGTGCGTGTGTGTGTGAGTGGTAGTGGCCTCCAGAAGACAGCGCGCCGTCTCGCTGCTGTGCCCCGCCTGGTGGCCTGTACAGAGAGACGTGCCGCAAGTCACGTAGGCACTCCGACCTGTCTGAACTTGTTTCAGCAGGCTCGTACATGCGCGTTGCTCTGTGAGTTTTTACAGAAAGAGGTAAGTGGGATTCTTTGGGAGAAATTCAGACATTTAGTTTTGGATGATTTACTTGTGGTTTGTTTCAAAATAGCAAGTGAGTCATCCATTATTAGTAGGTCGGGACGTCTCCAAATTTATCCCATTTAGGGTTTAAGACGGTATGGAGTCGGAATCCGACTCCTCCGTCGGGGGGATCGCCGGGCGCTTGCGCTCCGGACGCCGGACGGGCTCAACACCCGTTCCGGAGGTAGTACCGGGTTCGAATCCCGAGAATTATTTGAGGGGGAATGTTGTGCCGGGTTCGAGTCCCAGTAACAATGGTTCAAGGGAGAAGGTTACCGCGGTGGCATCGTGTTTCACGAAGCCGTACGTGGTAAACCTGGAAGGGAGGGCGGTTGCGGCTTCGAGTCCCGCGCCCGACGGTCAGGTGAGGGTCACTAGGGAGCGCGGAAAACGCTCGCGCCCTGCGTCATCCAGGAGTGGCTCTGAGAAGGAGCACTCTGTTAAGAGGAGAGGGGTCTCCCAGGAGGGAAGTGAGTCGGACTCGCGCGTTGTGTCGCGCGGCGCGTCGTGTGGTGTGTCGCGGGATGCGTCGTGGGACGTGTCGCTCGACGGGTCGCGGGACGCGTCACGGGCCGCGTCGCGTGAGGTTTCGCGCGATAGGGACACCCGGCAGGACGCCCAGGGGCTACGTGCCATGGCCTCCAGACCTATAGAGGCCATAAGACAGGTGGCGCGGACCTCTGGGAACCTTAAAGGGACCCATGCTAAGGCCCTCAGGGATGCCGTCGACGCCCTGGGGGATATTATTGAGGCCTTGGCTTCTCGGACTGAGTCCGAGGAAGTCAAACGGCTGTGCGCCGATAACGCGCGGCTCCGTCGTGAGGTGGAGCTAATGAGGGGCGAGACGAGGGCGTACCGAACGGAGTTCGCGCAGATGCGAGCGTCGTCCAAGGTGCCTTCTGTCGCGCCCCCACCACTGTCGGCACAGGAGATGTTCGAGGACTTGAAAGCCCTCATCATCTCCTCAGTGCAGAAGGCAGTCGACGCCCGCTTTGAAGCGGACCGTGACCGTCTCCTTCCCATGAGGCCGGTACGTCCTCCCCTTGCGGCGGACAGGAAGGCGGCGACGCAGGAGCAGGCTGTGGCCCCCAGGGCTGAGCAGCAGACTCTTGCGACGCCCTCAACGGGTGGAAAGAAGAGAAAGGGGAGGGGTAAGGGGAAAGGAAAGGGGAAGGCGACGCCTGCCCCTCCCGTCCCCCCCTCTGCCCCCGTATGTTCGCTGCCGGTCGCTCCGGTGGTGGCTTCTCTGGTGGAACCAACACCGGGGCCTTCGCGAATGGTGGACACCTGGACCACTGTCGTGAGAAAGGGAAAGGGGAAGAAACCTTCTCCCCCCTCCGCCCCCAAGTCGGTGGCGAAACCAGCACGCAGGACAGATGGCGTTCAGAGCGGCGCGACGGGTAAGGGCAAGGCCAAGGTCAAGCCCAAACTATCCGTACCAAGCTCTGCCGCCGTGGTGATGACCCTTCAGCCAGAGGCTGCAGCGAAGGGCATCACCTATGCGGAGGTCCTCCGCAAGGCAAGGGAGGAGGTAAGCCTAGGGGAGCTGGGTATTGACCCCAGCTCTATCAGGTTGTGCAACACAATGGCGGGGGCGCGGATGGTAGAGGTCGCCAACTCCCAGGGCGCCGACAAGGTCGAAGCCCTGACAGCACGGCTCCGCACCGTGCTGGACGGTGTGGCCAATATCACCAGACCCACTAAATGCGCGGAACTCCGCGTGGTGGGTCTGGATGACTCAGTCACGAAGGAGTTGGTGGCCGCGGCGGTGGCCCGGACCGGGGCCTGCTCCGTGGAGCAGGTCAGGGTAATGGGCATCGCCGAGGGTCCTGGGAGACTGGGCGCTACAGTTGTGGTGTGTCCAGTCCTGGCTGCTAAGGCCATATCGGCGGCGGGTCGGATCCTGGTCGGATGGAGTTCCGCCAGGGTCACGGCCTTGGAGCGACGTCCATTACGCTGTTTCAAGTGTATGGGCGTCGGTCATACGCGGCCGCAGTGTACCTCCAAAGTCGACCGGGGTGCTCTGTGCTACCGGTGTGGCGAGGAGGGACACGACTCCGCCGGTTGCACAGCGAAGCCACGCTGTGCAATCTGTGCGGAGGCAGGTATGCCTGCGGGCCACGTGATGGGTGCAAGGAATTGCCTTCCACCCACCACTAGGGGTAGGGCAACAGTGAGGGCACGGACCGCCGTCACCGCCACCAATGCCGGGCGCCCATCGAGGTCGCGTGAGGACTTGCGGATGTCGGAATGATTGGGTCCCGACACTTAAAAGTCCTCCAGACGAATCTCAATCACTGCGCCAGGGCACAGGACTTGTTCCTGCAGTCCCTGGCGGAGCGGGAGGTCTCGGTGGGTGTAGCCGCCGAGCCGTACTACGTGCCCCCGCTGCCTCATTGGGCGGGGGACCTGGACGACACGGTGGCGGTGGTGGCCCCGAGGGGTGATGGCCCGCCACTCTCAGTGAAAGAGAGGTTCGGGATATGTTGCGGCGGCGTGGGGGGACTACACGCTAATAGGCGTGTACTTCTCCCCAAATCGTCCACTGGCGGAGTTCGAGTCTTGGCTTGACTCCGTCAGGGCCGCAGTGGCGCGGCAGTCGCCGGGGGCAGTTATCGTCCTCGGCGACTTCAACGCCAAATCCGTGGCCTGGGGCAACCCGGCCACGAACGCGAGGGGGAGGGCGGTCCAGATATGGTCAATTCAATCTGGACTGTCCCTCCTAAATAGGGGCACTGCCCAAACCTGTGTGCGATCGCAGGGGGGGTCCGTGGTGGACCTTACGTTCGCCACCCCCGCGATCGCGCGCAGAGTGCAGGGTTGGAGGGTGGAGGAGGATGTGGAGACACTCTCGGACCATAAGTATATTCGGTTTGAGGTGTCTCCCACCCTCCAGCAGGAGGCCGCCCCTAGGGGCAGGAATATTTCTATTTTCCCCAGGTGGGCGTTAGCGAAGTTGGACGCAGAGCTGGCAAGAGAGGCGGCGATCTTCCAAGGGTGGATCGCTGACTCCAGCGATGGAGCAAGCCCCGATGTCCTGGCCGGCCGCATGCGCGAGGCCCTCACCAGGGTCTGCGATGCGGCGATGCCGAGGGCGCGTCGGTGGCGACGGCGGCGAGCGGTGTATTGGTGGACGCCGGAGATTGCAGATCTCCGGGCAGCTGCCAATAGAGCAAGAAGGGCCTACGTGAGGTGCCGGCGTCGCAACGGCCTCGACCCGGACTTGGAAAGTCGGTTGCAGAGTCTTTATCGCGAAGCGAGAGAGACTCTGGGGCAGGCCATAGTCCGGGCCAAGGCCGCGGCGAGGGAGGAGATGCTGGCGAGTCTCGAAAGGGATCCATGGGGACGGCCCTACAGAGTGGCGCGGAATAAACTCTGCACCCAGGCCCCCCCCGCAACGGAAACCATGCCGCCGGATCTCCTCCGGCGTGTGGTAAGTGAATTGTTTCCTAGCCCTCCGCCCGTTGGGGCGCCCACTGAGGCGGGGAATTACTCCCCGTTTCTGATGGCCCCCCCAGCGGTCGGGGGAGGAGTGGCGGAGCCTCCTCCACCCCTCGTTACAGACGGGGAGATGGAGGACGCTCTGGATCGGATCCGGGGCGGTCGAAAGGCCCCCGGCCCGGATGGTGTCCCAAGGCGAGTGCTTCACCTCGCCTCGGAGTATTTGGGGGTTCAGCTGCGGGAGCTTTTCGATGCATGTATCAGCACAGGAGAGTTCCCACAGCTGTGGAAGGAAGGCAGGCTTTGCTTGCTGCCGAAGGCGGGCCGGCCGGCCGGCTCGCCTTCGGCATACAGGCCGATAGTTCTGCTGGATGAGACGGGCAAGCTCTTTGAGAGAATTCTCGCTGCCCGTCTCGTCCAGCATCTTGAGAGGGTTGGGCCGCCGCTGTCGGAGGCCCAGTATGGCTTTAGGGCGGGTCGTTCGACGATCGACGCCCTTAAGTCATTGAAGGACCTCACGACGGGGGCGGTTCGTGAAGGCGATGGTGTCCTTGCGGTTTCGCTGGACATTAAAAACGCTTTCAACAGCCTCCCCTTCTGGGTGATAGGGGAGGCACTCCGCTATCACGGGGTGCCCTTTTATCTGAGGAGGCTGTTGGAAGCGTACCTGCGAGGCCGCACGGTCGCGTGGGAGGGCGCGGACGGAGCGCTACACCGTCACCAGGTAAGTTGCGGGGTTCCACAGGGTTCGGTCCTCGGACCGACCTTGTGGAACCTTGGGTACGACTGGGTCCTCAGGGGACCAATCTTCCCGGGGATAGGGGTGTTGTGCTACGCGGACGACACCCTTATCACCGCTAGGGGTGGGTCGTGGGAAGAGGTCGAGTTCCGGGCGACCATCGCAGTCTCTGTGGTGGTCGGCCGAATCTCGAGCCTCGGGTTGAGAGTCTCCGTCGAAAAAACGGAGGCCCTCTACTTTCATGGGCCGCGTAGAGGGGCACCAAGGGGGGCGGGCATCGACCTCTTCGGCGAGAGGGTGGCGGTCAAGGCCCAGATGCGTTATTTGGGCCTTGTACTGGACGGACGGTGGGGCTTCGGGGCTCACTTTACACAGTTGGCCCCGAAGTTGATAGCCGCCGCCGCCTCGCTGGGGAGATTATTACCCAACATAGGCGGGCCGGGGTTGGGGTGCCGTCGACTATACTCTCGAGTCATCCGGAGTATGGCCTTGTACGGTGCTCCAATCTGGGCAGACGCCCTCAATGCCCGCAACGTGCGACTCCTGCGGGCTCCGCAGCGAGTCATCGCGGTGCGGGCGGTGAGGGCGTACAGGACGGTGAGCTGGACAGCGGCGACCCTCCTGGCGGCGGACCCTCCGTGGGAACTTCAGGCCGAAGTTTTCGCAGAGGTCCACCGCCACAGAGGGGACGCTAGGGCCCGGGGTCACCGGCCCTGTTTAGAGGAGCTACGTCGGGTTAGAGCCGCGGCAGACGAGGCTCTGATCCAACGATGGAGTGAGGCGCTCCGGTCGCCGATTGCCGGCCGGGGGACAGTGGAGGCCATCCGCCCCCACCTCTCTCGGTGGGTTACTCGGCGGCACGGAGCCATGACATTTAGACTGGTGCAGATACTCTCCGGGCATGGATGCTTCGGGGAGTATCTGCACAGGGTAGCACGCCGGGAAGTCACCCCGATCTGCCATGAGTGTGGCGCGCCGGAAGATACGGCACGTCACACTCTGACGGAATGCGCCGCCTGGGGTCTACAGAGACAGACCCTGGCGGCACAGATAGGAGGAGGGGCGCTATCGCTGTCGAGTGTTGTCGAGGCCATGCTCGATAGCGAGGCGTCATGGAGAGCGGTCGTCACCTTCTGCGAGACTGTGATCTCGCAGAAGGAGGCGAATGAGCGGGTCCGTGAGGCACTGGCCGATGATCCGCTCCGCCGCAGAAGGCCGGGAGGGAGGAGGAGGCGCTACGCGCACCACCTCCCACCTGTGCCTTGACGCCGGGGAATCCTAATTAGGAATGCCCCGGCGAGAGAAGGGTCGGGGGAAGCTCAATTGGGCATACCCCGGTCCGAGGTCCTCCACCGGCCGGTATAGGGCGGTGATAACCGTTCCTAACCCTCCGTTGGGGGACCTAAATGCGCCGCCGGGGGTTCTATCGAGACAGACACCCTGGTGGCGCAGAGGGGAGGGGGGAGAACTCACTTTGACGGGTGTGGTAATGGCCATGCTCGGCAATGTGAGTTCTGAGGGGCGGGGGTAGGCGGCGACTCCTTTCCGCTGGACTGAGCTCTCGCGGAAAGGGGCCGCTGGAGTCTACGCCGGGAATCCTAATTAGGAATACCCGGCGGTGGGCAAAGGGTCGGAGGTATCCCTGTTGAGTATACCCCGGTCCGAGGTCCCCTATCGGCCGGTATGGGGCGGTGATAACCGTCCCCAACCCTCCGGTACGGGACCTAAAGGGAGGCGGTGATCCCCATTGGCGAACTAGCCGAGGGGGGTCATCGCACCCGTCTGCGTGCGTCTACTAGACGGTCCGGAGTCCCGGGGCTCTGAGCCGTCCCGTCGGCGCGCGCGACCCCCTGCATTTCGGGCGCAGTTGGCTGTGCTCGCTAATGTGGGGGGTCGGGAGGGGGGCTGGGAGTTGCGGGAAGAGGCGCTATAGGCGCCATATCGACCCAATTCTCCCAAGCCCTGGTACAAAGGGCGAGCGTCAGGGAGGGCGCTCGCTCTCGGTACCGGTCTGGGGACGTCCTCACTTCCGGGGACGTCCTTTCAGGGAGGGGGTGCCGCCTTAGTGTGGGCCCGGCGTTGGGGTGTCGTGGTAGTAATCCCCCGTGGTGATCCTACGATACCCCAATGTAACGCAGATGGAAGTCGCTGTGTTTTTAGTGGGTAGGCCCAGCCCTTCTGGCTGGGAGAGCCCCACATAACCACCGTGAGTCCTCCTCTTGTCAGCTCTCGGTGGTATGCAGCTCTATGCATTTTCACAGCGGAAAGAAAAAAAAAAAAAAAAAAAAAAAGGATATTATAAAGCTGAAGAATTTGTTTGAAGGCAATAATCTCAAGAACTATTGGTGTGATTTGATAAATTCCTTCAGTGTTAGATAGCCCATTTATTGTGGAAGGCTCATGAAGCTAAGACTAATACAAGAAGAGCTAACGCGAATAAACCGTGGGGCACTGCTAGTAAAACATTTCATCATCAGCTCATCTAAATATATATAACTCAAAGGTAACTGACTGACTGACATAGTGATCTATCAACGCACAGCCCAAACCACTGGACGGATCGGGTTTAAATTTGGCACGCAGGTAGATGTTATTACGTAGGCATCCGCTAAGAAAGGATTCCCACGGGATTGTGATATACGCGGGTGAAACCAGGGGTAGTATATACATAATTATGTTATGTCACCACCGAGGGGTTTGAGCCTACACCGCGTCACAGTATAATAAAGAGTACTAGCTTCATTTTTAGTAAATAATAAACAAATAAAAAAATCTTTCAAGGTTGTTATACAAACGAGTCAATACTACATAGAGCCTTATGTGGACGGAACTCTAGTCACTCCTGGCCATGAACGATGGTTCTCATTTAGTACTGAGAATTCGAAACTAGCTTCCAGGGTGAAAAAAATGGATGACCACATGTTAAAATGTCAAAGAGTTTCAAATCATTTGAAGTACTACCCGGAGTATAATAAGTGGGTATTAATTATGTTTTGTTTTGTCCCTGTTGTTATTATTTCTATGGTGTATCTAATGTATATAATATCGATCTATCTATAGTTTCTGCAGAATGTTATATGAATGTTAATTATTTAGGTTACTTTTTATTTTCTTCTAAATCCGAAATCCGCTGGAAATACTTGAGTAGTGAAAGGTTTTGCCTAGAATCGAATAAAAGAAGAATAAAATATACAATAATAACAATATACTATACAATTAATGGTTAAATTGCCATAGTAGCTATATGGCTACCGTTAAGTTAAATGACCCTCGACATTCAAATCACTGAAGGATTGATCTCTTCAAACTTCCTGTGTACTGATTGAACTATTATACAAATTGTTGTATAACCTGCTTTCAGAGACTATTGTCTAGTCGAATGTGAAATAGCCCGTATGATAGAGATGTGTCAATGTGTGAGGTGGTTACATCCACCGGTAGTGAAGTTTTGTCGTGCTCATCAAATTGAGTGCATGAGGCGTGCTAGAGGTGCGTTCTAATGTACACTAATATTTATATTTAGGTACAGAAGTATCCCTACTTCCCTACTAATATTATAAATGCGATAGTAACTGTCTGTTACCTTTTCACAGCTAAACTACTGAACCGATTGACTTAAAATTTGGTACAGGGGTAGCTTATGGTCAGGGAGAGAATATAGGCTACGTTTTATCCCGAAATTCCCACGTGATCGGGAACTACGCGGGTGAAACCGCGGGGCACAGCTAGTAATAAATAAATAAATATTATAAAGAGGATTTGTATTTTTGTGTGCGTGTGTGTACGTGTCAAAAACTAATGTACTGGTTTCAAAAAATCTTTCACTATTAGAAAGCTACATTCACCTTGAGTAACATAGACTATATTATATCCCGGCATGCCCATGGGCAAGAGAAACGCGGCTGAAACTGCGAGCCACTGCTAATTAATAATAAAATAATAAAAAGGTAAATAATTGAAGGGGTAGACAATCTGAAAACCAGCGCTGTACTGAAGCTTCAGTACAGCAACAGCTGAAATGCCTCCTTTTGCCTACATATATTTGTATTGTTTTTAAGTTTAATTGTATGTTTTTTTTATGTATTTTAATTTGAATTTAGCAATAAATGATTTTCTACTTCACTTTAAAAAATCTGTTAATTATTGTCCGAGCGTGAGTCGACTCGACTGAGGAAGTACCATATTCGCACAGAATATTGTATCATGTAGGAGAGGCCCATGTCTTATCTGCCCGCCACAATTTCGTGCTATATGTTCAAAAGTAATATTAAGAAACTCACAATCTTCCTTGTTTTCTTATTGAATGTTATTTCCAGTATCATTTAAACACACAAACAATAAAGTATGTGACTGTTCAGTTGCGTGTGAGAGGTCTACAAAAATCATCAAGACATACCATTTTGAATTAAAACCTGATGCATATCCTTTGGATCCTTTCTAGTATGTATAATTTAATGAGTATTTTATTAAGTTATTAGTACTTACATATAATTTTTTTAATGTCTGAACCATCAACGAATTATTCCTACATAATGGTTGGCATACAAGTTTAGTTCGAAGTGTAGAGTAAGATCCCAATATAGGGCAAATCCTTGTTCAAACTGATGAACTTCCATTATGTCATTTTGGTGATTTAAACGCCGAGCCATGTTAAACATCACTTTGATGATAAAGAAACACTATTTTTTACAAATATATTTTATATCAGTATATTATTTAATAGAATAAAACAGTAATTTAAATTTAATTTTCAGTGAGGGACTTAATTTCACAAAGAAAAGTATTATAAGAGTGTTCATGGATCGTCATAGCGTTCAAAAAAATAAAGAAACTACCACTGTTTATACACCAACGGACTTCTTTGGTAAGAATTAGTTTTAAAACATAAAATATACTTATGAAACAATCTTACTAGTACAAAAAATGCTAGTTTGTGAGGATGCATATTTGTTACTAATTCACGTTAAAACTATTGAATTGATTTGGATGTTTGGTAAACATTTTTCTTCCAACCGGGAATAACACATAGGATACGTCACCATGGAAATAGGAATGGGGTTCGGAAATGGATGAGTAAAGTGACGGGGCGCAGCAGCAGTCAGCGCAGATATACTAATACTAGTTACTTGAAATTAACATACATTTGTAGCATTTTTAAGCCTCCTACGCAAAAAGGGTACATATGTGTGCGTACTGCGTAAGCGTAACGTACTCTATTATATTATAACGTATCTCTATTCTTTTAGTACTTATCTCCAAATTAAATTCATGATGGCAATACTCTATTTCTTTCCATATTTAGTTACTAAGATAAAATTAACAATTTATTAATACCAAGTATTTTTTTTACAGCACAGATTGGCGGGATATTAGGCTGTTTTTTTGGATGTAGTATTTTGACTATACTCGAGTTGACTATGATATTGATTTATGGTTTAATTTATTTGTATAAAAAGATGAAAGTTTTTATATATGGACATCGAATGGAACAGAGTAAGAAAATGAATAAATATCAACGGAGAGCTCATGGTCGAAGATATAAGAACAATAATCGTGGATACAATAGAAAAAGAGGTCATTTTGCCGTTTAAAACCACGCAGCAAACGCACAGATAATCGCAGACACATATTTTATCTCATACTTACAATTATCTTAACCTAGCGATTTAATGGTCTCACTTATTATATTATATTTTGAACAATTTCACTGAAATTCAGCTTGTTGGGACTTTATGTAACTTCACTCTCATTTTTTGGTCTAAGTTGACCGGACTATTCCTGTTTGTAGTGATGTTTAATTGAGTAAATATAACGAATATTTATGTTGTCTTGTATGAAGAGAACCGCTTTTTTAAGCTTAATGTTAAGATCGGATGCTATGAAGATGCATTGTAGATATATATTTTCCCGACAAATAAACCTATTATTTTAATTATGTAAGTAATAAATGAATGGATTTTTAATGTCTATTATCTTATTCTTAACATTTTAGTCATTTATTACACTTTCCTTTACAAGTACTTAAGTATTGTAAGCATAATGTGTATGAACGAGTGTGTGAGTGTGTTGATACGTGAGATACAGGTAAAGAACGTTGTGAAATGTCAATTGAAGAGAAAAGAGTGATTGATTTGTTATTTTCACAATACAGGAGAGACAGAACAGAGATATTAAGCTGATCTATACTAATATGTATAAAGGCTGAAGAGTTTGTTTGTTTGGTTGAACGCGCTAATCTCAACAACTACTGGTCCGATTTGAAAAATTATTTCGGTGTTAGATAGCCCATTTATCGAGGAAGGCTATATTTTATCCCCCATTCGGGATGGGAACGGAAACTACGGGGGTAAAACCCCGGGACGCAGCTAGTGTCCTTATTAGAGAAGTATATATTTAGTAAATAGCTGTTGGTGCTAGTAGCTGAGAAATGTTGAAGCTTCGTTGAGATTGAAACCTGTGTCCAGCAATTTAATGTTTAAGTAGAGATAATGGTTTATTTAGTAATAGTATCAAGTAAGTAGTTTCAGTAAAGTTAGTTGTCAATAAAAATCAAAATAAGTATATTGTAGAAGTATTGTTCGCCTCGGTTTCTAAGCAAGTTTTTAAATAAATATGCACATGCATGGGTAAAATAAAAAATGCTATCGAATGGCTCCCTAAAAAATAGCATGATACATTCTCGAGGTAATCGATATCAATTTTTTATTCACTTTTCATGAAAGCATGTGAAGCAAGCCAAAACCAATAGTTTCATACTATTTGTTTTTGTAATTCGGTTTTCAAACTATATGTTTTACAACACACCTTACAATTAGGTCCAAAATAATATTAGGGAATTATTCGTTGTCAGTACAAATTATCAACCCCAGTATTATCAATTCCTATACATTCTTAATAAGCACCTACTAAACAATTAAATATATAATAAGTAGTTTTACGAAGGTTTTGTCTTTGTCACTTGATATAAAGTAATAAAGAGACAAAATAACTTTACTTGGTGAGTACCTTTACTTGAAGGTCGTGAAATAGGCCCTTAGAATGATTACTGTTACTTATTTTAAGTAAAAGTTATTTTAAATTATACAGCTGAATCTGAACTTCTCTAAACAACTGTTTTACCGGAGTGCTACTTTGTTAATCTTCTAATACGAGTATATAAAATTCTCGTGTCACAGTTTTCGTTGCCATACTCCTCTGAAACGGCTTGACCGATTCTCATGAAATTTTGTGAGCATATTCAGTAGGTCTGAGAATCGGCCAACATCTATTTTTCATCCCGAAATTCCTACGGGAACGGGAACTACGCGTGTGAAACCGCGGGGCGCAGCTAGTCTTATATATAAAATTCTCGTGTCACAGTTTTCGTTGCCACACTCCTCCGAAACGGCTTGACCGATTCTCATGAAATTTTGTGAGCATATTCAGTAGGTCTGAGAATAGGCCAACATCTATTTTTCATCCTGAAATTCCCATGGGAACGGGAACGGGAACTACGCGTGTGAAACCGCGGGGCGCAGCTAGTCTTATATATAAAATTCTCGTGTCACAATGTTCGTTCCCGTACTCCTCCGAACGGCTTGACCGATTCTCACGAAATTTTGTGAGCTTATTCAGTAGGTCTGAGAATCGGCCAACATCTATTTTTCATCCCGAAATTCCTACGGGAACGGGAACTACGCGTGTGAAACTGCAGGGCACAGCTAGTAATTTTATAAAAATAACCCTGATATTAATATTGATGACATGATGACTATTTATTTTCATCGATATTACATGAATAGATATTACACGGCATTTTTAACCATCAGTTCCTTTAATCAATCCACAATTTCAATAATAAAGTTCAACTTTATCTGTGTGAGAATCTTAATAATTGTCACAATGATTGATACTGAACACAATCTGATAAACATTACTTTCTGCGTTACAAAGGGCGCATTAGTTTGATATATTTTCAATGTGACGACCAAATATTGTTAAAATAATCGAAAAATAAAAATGTATCGAAAACTGCTTAATGAATCGCAGGTACACGGGGTTCGGAGGGCAATGGAGAAGAGATACGGGTGAAATATTAATTAACTAGCAGCGCCCCGCGGCTTCACCCGCGTAGTTCCTGTTCCCGTGGGAATTTTGGGATAAAAAGTATCCTATGTGTTATTCTGATGTATAAGCAAGATTATTGTAAAGTTTCATTAAAATCCATTCAGTAGTTTTTGCGTGAAAGAGTAACAAACATCCATACATACAAACTTTCGCCTTTATAATATTAGTAGGATTATCTATATCATTATATAAAAGGCTTTGTCCTGAATGACTGATGGATCAACGCACAGCCTAAACCGCTGATCGTAGAGACCTGAAACTTGGAGGGTGTGTTATTTGTATTACGTAGGCGTCCGATAAGAAGGGATTTTTGAAAATTCCTCCTCTAAAGGGGTGAAAAGGGGTTGCAAAGTTTGTATGGGACAACGTGATTCCTCGGTCTGATTAAATTCAAACTTGGCATAAATGTTCTTCAAAAAGATTAATTAAATATGTGATACTCATTTTTCTTAAAATCATCACCTAACATGATTAAAAAGTTATTTTGGGGTTGATTTGCGTCAAAATTGATATCAATACTCCTTTGACATGTGTTTCAATTTGTAATTTGACAGCTGAATGACAAAATGGCGGGCTAAAAGAAAATGACGGAAAATGAGGCAGCGTATCAAAACTATATGTAAATAAAAAAATACCGTATTTTTACTTATTAATAGATATTTATCAATATTCTTCACCCCGCATTATAAATCTAGACATTAATTTAAATAACTCTTTCAAATATCAAATCTGTAGGTGAAGTAGTTTTTTCATAAAATGTACCACCAAATTGTTGCGTTACAAGGGCTTCGCTTTGCTCGCCCTAATTAGATATTTGACTCATAATTTGATTTCTGCTTATCATATCTTCAGACATTTTCGATCTAAAATATTACTATACGAAAATTATTATTCATGTGCGATTTATCGATTTTAGCTTTATGGTATGAAATTAGTTAAGTCGAGCAGGGTTTTTTTATAACTAAATCACCCACTTATTATAGATACATAGATTCGCTTAATTACAATCCAGAATCTTTCCAGAATTTTTCGCAGAATCTAAATCACTTTCTAATATAGTAGAACGCCGATTAACCGAATCGCCAATTATCCGAATCCGTCCTAAGTTACTATGCAATGTACTTCTATGAATTGTTGTGATTTATTATATTTTGTATTCTCGTTAAGGCCCGCTGGGATTGCAACTTAAATATAAATAAATAAAATAAAATAACTTACTCGAAGATGTTTAAGTAAGCTATAGATAATGTAGAACTGTGTTTGTTAAACTTATTATAGTTTATTCAATGTGTGGCATCGTTTTTAGAGTTCCGTTCCCAAAGGGTAAAAACGGAAACATATTACTTCGCTGTCCGACCGTCCGTCTGTCACCAGACTATCTCAAGAACCATGGACATTGGACGTATGGTATGAGAGAATGATGCATATTCAAGGTCAAGAACGGTGATAGCTAAAGCTACACTTGAAACTTTCACAGATGATGTATTTCTATTCTATAGCTGCTATAGGAAAAAATACATAAAATAAAATAAATATTTAAGCGGGGCTTCTCAATACAACAAAGGTGTTTTTTGTCGTTTTTGGTACGGAAAAATTCGTGCGCGAGTTCAGCTATGTGCAGTCTATGTGCAATAATCCGAATCGACCCCGGTCCCAATTAATTCAGATAATCAGCATTCTACTGAATATGTATTGTGTTATGAAACGCCGACTCTTCCGAAGAAAAGATGAAAAAATGGGATGGAAGTGGTAGTGGGGTGGAAGGGGTAGTGGCGTGGAAGTGGAGTGGATGCGGGATAGGCGTTGAAGTGGTAGAGATGGGGAAATGGGATTAGTGTGGATGTAGGACGGTGAGATGTAGAGCGTCGGTGGCGTAGGGGTTAAGGCTTTTGACTTTCGATCGGAAGGTGCCTGGTTGGAAACCCACCACGTACCAATGTGTTTTAAATCATCATTACCAGTTCATTGATCTCCCTACCGCGGGTACAAGACCAGAAATAAGTAATGATGAGTGATGTGGAAGTGGGAGCGGTGTGGAAGATGTATTAGTGTGGAAGGGGAGTGGGGTGGAAGAGGTAGTGGCGTGGAAGTGATATTAGGGGGTCAGCATCAGCTACCTAAGGAGGGGCTAGGGTCTGTCCTGAATCATATCTAATAGGGGTATTTTAATTATGTAGGCACATAAAATATTAAAGTTTACCTTATTTATATGTCACTAGCGGCGCCCCGCGGTTTCACCCGCGTAGTTCCCGTTCCCGTAGGAATATGGGGATAAAATTATGCTAAAAACCTTCCCACTAAATCACTCTATCTATTAAAATAAACCGCATCAAAATCCGTTGCGTAGTTTCAAAGATCTAAGCATACATAGGGACATCAGGACAGAGAAAGCGACTTCGTTTTATACTACATTATGTATTGATAACGAATAATATAGGCGTGTTTATTGTTTAATTTTAATCTCGACTGCCTGACCTACATATTGATTAAAGTTATTTTATTACATCGATATTTAGCGTTAGCCCAAAATAACTATTCTACGCGCACGAAGTCGCGGGGCAGAAGCTAGTAATTTATAAAAATAGTTTCTATGTTTTGATACTTTCGAGGTATCTTGATTTGACGAATTTGTTGTGAACGTAAAGCGATGCGAGCGACGTGGTGCTAAAATGACAGCAAAATATTATCGTAGTGTAGTGCCTACGTTGTGGAATGCGATGCAGCGCATTGAATTCGCAAGTTACGCCACGGACGTGTGCAAACGCATCCGCAATCACTTACGCACAACGAAATCGGTTTCATCTAATTGAATTTCAAAATTAATATATTTATCCCGTCCAGGTGGTGTTGGCTCGTTATGATGGTCCTACTGTTCGCGGCCTCTGTTAACGTGGTCATTGTTATGGTAATAAGATTCCTTGAAAACCCAACATACTTAGTTCATTATGAACTGGTTAATGAGATTACTAGTTTCCCTTCGATACACATTTGTCCGCCCATAATGTTTGTAGACGAAAAAGTTGATGCCTTTATAAACAAAATGTAAGTTTACTGATTTCTAATATTTCATTATCAATTCAATTCAATTTATTTATATGCAGTGGAACGGATTTTTTTCATGGTTTTAATTCTGGTTTACTATTATTGGTTGTATTTTGAAGTTAAATTTTCATAAATATTTTTAGGGAAATTCTACCTCCACTGAACGTGACGTATTTGAAAAGAGTCTTCAACCAACTGATTGCATTTGTTTCGCCAAATATTCCATACCATGTAGAAGATTTAAAGAACATAGAAGATTTTTTAGAATATAACGAATACGATGTGATGGTGACTGTGAGACTTTTATATCCCTCTTGCAAGAATACACTTATACGGTACGATGTTTTATCTGCGTTTGATACTTTATACATAATTCTATTAAACTGTGTGTATTGTTTATAGATGTTACTGGAGATACGAGAAATTCAATTGTTCGGATATGTTTCGGATACAACTTACTGGTGATGGTCTTTGTTGCGTTATCAATTCCAGGTCTCTTATAAAGTACGTTGGAATATTTATTTTTTAAGCATTTGATGTTGTTATTTAGACATACGTACGTATGTACTTTTCATATTAAATACATATTCTATGTTATGGACAGAAAAGCTTTTGAAAAAGACGTGGAGAAAAGAATCAAAACTACAACCTTTGGACACGCCAACGGTTTATCAGTAGTGGTTAACAATCCAAAAGCAAATACTGCCACAGCTCAGTCCGCTAAACGGGTAACTATTTATTGATGTTTTGAGCGTTCAGAATATAAAATTCCCAAAATATCCAACGGTTTCAAAATGTCCAATTCCCGAAATATCCAATTGCTGAAATATCCAACGGTTTCAAAATATACAATTCCCGAAATGACAAATTCCCAAAATGTCCAATTCCCAAAATATTCAACGGTTTCAAAATTTCCAATTCCCGAAATGCCTAATTCCCAAAATGCCCAATCTATTGTTATGTTTTTATAGTTATCATCATTTTACAAGCATGAATTTAGCACGAACGTGAAATATAAGTTATTTTATTAATAGCCAAGTCTAATAAACAACAATCTTTGTACATATTTGCAAACGGCATAGGTACAAATTCGTTAATTTTCAGATTTGCCCAAAACTGATGTGTCACGTGCCATTCCAAATTATTCCACACACAAGTTGTTGATTAGGGTTCAATACTGTCATTTTACCAAATCTGGTTAAACCAATTCTAATTATGAAGGGCCAGAAGAAGATTTTGTTGGGTTATTTTATTAGAAAGATTTTTACCATCTTAGTATATTATTTATCTTTTATATCCTTTTGACTGTACTGAATCTTATCTGTTGACAGTACTCTATACTTACGAGTGAATATTACGTAGAAGCTACCTTCAATGCAACTCCATTAAGTCCTGGAATTGAAGTATGGGCTTCTTATTGGCTAGAACACATGGTAATCGATGAAAATGCCGTAAATCTAAAAGATGTATATAAAACATGTAAATTATCTTCAACTCCTTTAAAACATTTTGATGTGTATCGCAGGTATTGTATTCTGATTTTTAGCACTTAAATTAAAATTCACATAACTTATTATTAATTATCCTTAATCTATCTAATCTTCTTCTTCTTCTTCTATCTAATATTATAAATGCGAAAGTAACTCTGTCCACGGTTTCACCCGCGTAGTTCCCGTTCCCGTGAGAATTTCGGGATGAAAAGTATCCTATGTTCTTTCCCGGACCATAAGCTACCTTGTACCAAATATCAAGTCAACCTGTTCAGTAGTTTCGCCGTGAAAAGGTAACAGACAGACAGACATAGAGTGATAGAGTGATTAGAGTAAAGAGTGATAGAGTGAAGAGTGATATTAAAATAATTGAATTGTTCACAGAAACTACTGTTTAGTAGAGTGTGAAATGTATCGTATAATAAAAAGGTGTGGATGTGTTCAGTTGAAGCATCCTCTGCTGGATAACGTAACGTTTTGTCGAGCTCAACCGTTACACCGTGTTAGAGAGTCTGCAGGTAAAGAGTCTTGGTTCACTTAGCAATGTACTCTCTCTGAAGGTTCAGATAATGAAATGTGCAATCCAACTAATCTACTACGTCATGTCTTAACTTTTATATTCGCAGTATCATTTCATAACACTGACTGTAACTGTCTACCGCCATGTGACCAATCTAAAGTTTATACAACCAAGTCGGTCTTTAAGTTAGACTCTAATACACAACCATTGGATCCAATTTAGTAAGTAACAATCGGACCTGATTAAATAATCGTATGGGAAAATAAACAAATATTTTTAAAACTCATACATTTTTTTATTACAGCAGTGGACTGGATTTAGACAATATTAGTATTTTAAGAGTTTTTCTCGGTCGTTATGATCAGATATTTAATTTACGGGCTCCATATTTTACTCGCACTCAATATATGGGTAGGTAAATATTTTTATTTATAGCTCTAGCTAAGTGCGATAACTCATTTTGCGTGTTTAAGTGTGATCTGCGATCGATCGCAGGATAGTCTTAAAACATGCGAGGAATATACGTAGACTATCTTTTGAAAGAAATATATTGTAAAGTGTTATTTTTGTTAATTTCAGCACAACTTGGAGGAATATTCAATATGTTTTTCGGTTGTAGTTACTTAACACTCCTGGAGTTTACTTTTATATTTATTTATTTCATTAGGCATTGGTTGTCTAAATTGAGGAAAGTATTAAATGTACCAATCGACGCTACGGAAACTGTAAACGAAGGCGATGACGAAATTGAAGAGATTGCTGATATAAGCATAGACACTGCGCCTGACACGGCTGTGGCAAGAAAAAGGCATATTAATGCCTAATATTATACTAGGAATTTGCGCTTTGTATTACAATAAATTAAGGAGGCCGCCTTAGATAGGGGCAGATGAAAGTTGCACCTGTTACACCGACAAGAGCAACAGCTCTTAAGTTGATGATGATGATTACATTAAATAAACAGTTTTTAATGCTGTACAAATATTTAAGCTTAAGGTAATATATAATATAAATGGACCTGATAGAGGTTCAAAGACCGGGATTCCGGTTAGGGACACATGTGATGTTTGAACACTTTTTGATCTTGTTTTATTACACGCACTAGCTATCAAATAAACGAGTTGAAAAATCTTTGTAGTTTATTTTTATTTGTATATTCATACGCCATTTCCATATAATGCCTCCTGTTCGTTCATCATCTGTTAGTAAATATTCTCCAACGGAGACAAGGACTGGGTACTGAATCGTAAGTATCTTTAAAGGAGGCCATTGACGAGTCAATTGAATAGATAATCGTAATCTTCTTTTGTGTTACTATCAGTTACGATCAGTCCAGACATAAAACTGTGCCGTTACTCCAAAAGTTTAGGCCCACTAGATTTCCCCACTGGAATCTGGAATCCCTCCAGTGATTGACGATCATTTTTGGATGGACACCAGTTCAACTGACCAGTTAAACTGACTCGTCAATGGCCACCTTAAGTATAACTTGCGACGACCAAATAATTAAGATGTACAGTACTTAGTGGTAAATTGAACGTTGAGGTTAGTATCTGCATAAGATTTAAAGGTAGATACTCGTATAAATAACACAATGTCGTGTTTGTTACACTATTTCTAACTCAAAAACGGCTGGTGTGATTTATATATACACCCCTATTTTGAAATTAAGTGACTTATTAAAATCAGAATATCTGTTGCAGTAACTGAATCCATAATATCCAATAAAAATATCAAAAATTATAGTCGATTACTTATTTTTAAAAAATACTAAATGAATGCCGTATTACCAGACGGCACACCAGCTATCAAGTATTCTGTGACGGCTCGGGTCGATGACCGCGCTCAGCTGTGTATCGCAACGTTCGCCTGTTGTTCGGTGTAGAATAACAATAAAATTCGGCGGGATTTTAAAAAACTTTGACTTATCATAACTTTTTTAATAAAAGCACAAGGAAAAAACTAACTTCACTATTATATTGTCACCCGTCGTTTTATTAGCTGTGTGATTAAGTATCTCGAATTCAAAATAGGGGTGTATACTTTACATCCAGGAATTGATAATTAGAACCTGAAATTCCAGAAATTCCTCCGGAATCAAAGCAAGAATAACGTGAGCGAAAGTGCATGTCACACAACTAGTATCCATATATGTATCCTAGGGGACAAATAGAATCATTATACTCGTATAGTGTTTTGCATATGACTGATAAAGAGTTATCTATCTCTATCTATTTATGATCCACGCTACACGAACACCATTTAAAACCTAGTCTACATTACGTTTTCAAACTCTTTATATTTATCAACACACACCTTACAATTAGCTCCAAAATAATATTAGGGAATTATTTGATGTCAGTACAACTTTGTACATCAATTTAAAATCTACATAAGCAGTTTAGTAGTACTCGTAGCAGCAAATTCCATCGGCTATGATTAAAAACATCGGTAGCGAAAGTACATAATGTTTGTTTCTTTGTTAATTTATTTTCACTATATAAAGCAATGAAGTAACAGCCGTTCACCTAGGTGAACGTCATTTTTAGAACAAGTTAGTTACAGAAATGACTAGCAGCTTCCCGCGGTTTCACCCACGAAGATTCCTTTCCCGTGAGAATATGGGGATAAAACAGATCACGAAGAGTCCTCCTGTACCGTAATATACGAGGTGATGCTCTAAAAAGCGATTTTAATATGTTTCAATGTATTTCGGAAAATATGAATAACTAGCAGCGCCCCGCGGTTTCACCCGCGTAAATATAATATAGCCTATGACACTCCGGGATAATGTGGCTTTCTAATAGTGAAAGATTTTTTAAATCGGACCAGTAGTTTCGGAGCCTATTCGTTACAAACATACAATCAAATTTTTCCTCTTTATAATATTAGTTTTATGAATAACTAGCGGTCCGCCCCGGCTTCGCACGGGTTCAATTTTCCTATTGATTTTCCTGATTTTTTTACATAAAAACCTTCTCCTGACAATACCAAACATAACAAAAAAAGAATTAGCGAAATTGGTCCAGGCGTTGTCGAGTTATGCGCTTACCAACACATTTTGCGATTCATTTTTATATTATAGATGTATTTTATAAACCGTTACCTAAATCCGTTGCTGTATAAAACCGTCCCCAATAGAAACAATTAGTTGAGGCATATGGTCAGCAGTATACCTAACCTACATATTGTGTACATAATAGACGATGATGAATACTTTCAGAGATTCTAAGTAAGATACCAGAAGTTTCACCTTGATTGTCGATGTCTTATCTGTTACCTACATACATATAGGCGATGATGAATACTTTCACAGATTCTAAGTAAGATACCAGAAGTTTCACCTTGATTGTCGATGTCTTATCTGTTACCTACATACATATAGGCGATGATGAATACTTTCACAGATTCTAAGTAAGATACCAGAAGTTTCACCTTGATTGTCGATGTCTTATCTGTTACCTACATACATATAGGCGATGATGAATACTTTCACAGATTCTAAGTAAGATACCAGAAGTTTCACCTTGATTGTCGATGTCTTATCTGTTACCTACATACATATAGGCGATGATGAATACTTTCACAGATTCTAAGTAAGATACCAGAAGTTTCACCTTGATTGTCGATATCTTATCTGTTTATTTAAAACAAGTGTCAAACCACAAACCATAGCTTAGTTATTAATTTAATATCCCACCTGAGTTTTTTCTCATCAATAAAGGTATTCAATCAATCCACAATTTCAATAATAAAGTTCAACTTTATCTGTGTCAGAATCTTAATAATTGTCACAATGATTGATACTGAACACAATCTGATAAACATTACTTTCTGCGTTACAAAGGGCACATTAGTTTCATATATTTTCAATGTGGCGACCAAACATTGTTAAAATAATCGAAAAATAAAAATGTATCGAAAATTGCTTAATGAATCGCAGTTACACGGGGTTCGGAGGGCAATGGAGAAGAGATACGGGTGAAATGTTAATTTTAGTATTTACACACAAACTAAATACTCTTATTAATTTTGTTTTATTTTTGTCATACAAATATCTAGAATTTTTCATACCTACCCATGTCTTAATTGGGGTCAGTTTTTGGTTTAACCAGAATTGGCGGAGCATCTTTTTACGTGAAGCATCTGCCATTAGACTTTCAAAAGTACTCCAGACACACTCACTAGAAGACGATACATTTTTAGTTAAACTATTGTTACACATTTGTGTCGCACCTTTTTGTTTGTGTATATATTACTTTTTATATTTATCATAACCAGGTGGTGTTGGCTCGTTGTGCTGCTCCTACTGTTCGCGGCTTCTGTTAACGTGGTGCTGTTTACTGTCCTAAGATATCTTCAAAACCCAACGCACATGGTTCATTTTGAAATTGTTAATGAAACTGATAGTAATTTTCCCTCGGTACACATTTGTCCGGAGATCATCTTCAGTGACAAAAAAATTGATGCTTTTGTAAACAGAATGTAAGTTGAATTTACTGATATCTAGAGTATTTTGTGCTTCAGTGATACTAAACACGCATTATTGCGTATCCAAGTCGTAATTTTTAGTTTTTATTCTAATTTACTTGTGTGAATTTTAATTTATGTGAAATTTCAGGGAAATTCCACCTCCAATGAACGCGACATATTTAAAAAGAGTCTTTAAGCAACTGGCAGCGTTTATTTCACATCGAGTTCCATACAATGTAGAAGATTTAAAGAACATAGAAAGCTTTATAGAATATAACGAGTACAATGTGATGACGGTTGTGAAACATTTATATCCAGCTTGTAAGGAAATACTTTTAAGGTATACCTATGATTACTTTTTTACATCCCAATCAAGAAGCAACTCTCATTTGTTATAAAAGGGAATAGACAAACGAGCAGTCGGGTCACCTACTATAGCACGGTCGTAATTCACACGAAATATCGTGCGTTGACCTGTAGCTATCTATCTCTGTCGCACCTGCGTTAATTATAATGAGTTTTGACAGCTTTTCAAAGATGTAACTGGAGGAAGAGGAGGCGTTCTGGACCTCACACGCTGATTTCTGTGTGACTGTATACTTTCCTGATCGACTGTATAGCCGTCTTTGAAATGTGATACCAGGTCTATCTTTAAGTTAATAAGGGTGATATTTCAAGTTGTTTCGAGACTGTTCTCTCTCGAGCATTGTTCACTATTTCTTATATATAAGTACTTATGCTTTATTTTCGGATTACTTGATCCTTATATTTTGCCAGAAAGATTTAAATACTATGTATTTATCGTAGATGCTACTCGAACTACCATAAAATCAACTGTACGGATTTATTTCGCATGCAACTCACTGGTGATGGTTTTTGTTGCGTTTTTAACGGCAAGTCTATTGTGAAGTAAGTATGTTACGTTGGATTTATTTACTCCATTGATAAAACATAATATAAATTACTAATTAGTTTCACCCCGAAGTTTTTATAATCCCGAGGGAATTTCTTTCAAAAAGTATTAATGTGTGATTATTAATAGTATCGGTACCAAATTCCACTTAATTCATAGGTTCTTGCATGAATGAGTTATAAACATCTATCAGCTATCCTGTCCCAAACTTTACTTTTAATCATAGGAATGTTATTGTATAAACACCTGGACATGTAATCTAAAACGATACTTTCTTTATTAACAGAAAGAACTATTCCAACCCACCCAAAGATAGAATAAGTTATGCTAGTTTTGGGTATAGCAACAGTTTGGCAATAGCAGTGAACAATCCAACATCACAACGCCCCTATTCCCAGGACAGCGCTAAACGGGTAAAGATTATGTAATAAGTAATTTGATAAACATAACTTTGACTGTATTTTGATTCAAGAACAGGTGAAAACTATTGACAACTACTAGCCAATTAGAGGGTCAATTTCCAATATTAAAACGAACTTCCTAGAAAAAATTAGGAAACATTAAAGCATACTGATCTGTTCTCCATCTTCTTTTAGATGACATATGGCGCAAATGCAAGGGTTCAAAATTAAAGAAATTTCTTTTTTTTTATTTGTTTACAGTACGCTGTACACACGGCTAAACATTACGTAGAAAGTTCCTTTAATGGGACTACATTGAACACTGGATATGAGCTATGGGTCTCGTGTCGAATAGAACACATGATAATTAGTGAGAATGGCATGGAACTAAACGATAATTACAAAAAGTGTCGATTAGCTAGTACGCCTTTAAAACATTTCGATATTTACAAAAGGTATGGTACTTAGTTTAGATTTTTTTATTAAAAATATATGTTACTTAACCAGTCCTCACTGATATTTTCTTCGAGTCGAAGGTTTTTTCTAAAGATTCTTTCTTTTGCACTCACGCACTAATAGGAGAGAAGTCCAATAAGCAAATAGCGTTTAAGTATTTATAAAATCATAACCCCTTCATCCCAGACATAATAGAAAAGCATCCAGACATATACAACGATGGTGATATCAAAAATTTTATTTATAATTTTACTGACACCAAATTGGTAAGAAAAAATCAATCGTTTTCAGAAAGTACTGCTTAATAGAATGTGAGATGTATCGGGCAGTAGAGAGATGTGGGTGTGTCCAGTATCAGCATCCTCCGATTGGTAATTCAACGTTTTGTCGAGCTGAACAGTTACAGTGTCTTAGAGAGTCCACAGGTAAAATGTTTGGTTTGTCCTGATTCGATGCATTTAACTATCAAATCTCTTTGAAACTTCTGGTTTAGCTATCAAGGTATTGTGTTTAAAGCTTCTGCTTACAAACTAGGAACCATTGACTTTATTCCAATGTTAATCATTTCAATACACTACTCCCATAGTCGTTAACTCTTTGCTTTCATACTCTTATAAATCTTTCACACAGGTCATTTCCTAAATTAATGTTTTTAATTCACAGTGTCTTTTGATAACTCTGACTGCAACTGTCTACATACGTGTAGCAAAGCACACATTCATGTTACCCAGTCGTGTTTGAAAATGAACCCTAATTTACAACCATTGGATCAATTTTAGTAAGTATTAAGTAACACACGAATGCAATACGAGTATAAATATCCTTATATCTTATCCTACTAATATGTACTATAAAGCCGAATGTTTGTGACTGTGTATGTATGGATGTTTGTTCCTCTTTCACGCAAAAACTACTGAATGGATTTTAATGAAATTTGGTAGAGATGTTCCTCATACCTAGGAATAACACATAGGTTTACTTTTTATCCCAAAACTCCCATGGGATAAGGTTCCTCGCGGGTAAAACCGCGGGGCACAGCTAATATATTATACTCGTGAATGCGAAAGTAACTCAGTTTGTCTTTCTGTTTGTTACCTTATCACGGCTAAACTACTGAACTGATTGACTTGGAATTCGGTACAGGGGTAGCTTATGGTCTGGAGAATGACATAGGCAATGTTTTATACCGAAATTCCCATAGGATCGGGAACTATGCGTATAAAACTGCGGGGTACAGTTATTTATTTATTTATTTATTTATTTAACAGGAGATCCAACAGCTTTTCATAACAGTATAAGTAATAATTAAGTATAGTGATAGAGAGCCAATTATAGGATCTCACGTATAAAAGCTAGGTTATTACATACACTTGTGTAAGCGATCGTATTGTGAACGAATCGAACATTTTGTAAAAAAAAAAAGGAAAGAGAAAATATAACAATGGTAATACAAGAAGAGTTACACTAAATAGATAGGAAATCTAAACGTCCAATCATCGCACGTCGCCGAAAAACTCAATGCTCATACGCCGTCTCGCCGTTGAAATATTTGTGCAGAAAAGATCAAAATCTAATTTTGAATTTGTAGCCAATTTATTAAAATTATTGCATGCACGCCACAGGTAAGAATTCTGTCTATAATTGGTTCCAACTGTAGGTATATGTAATGGAACACGAGACCGGGTATTTGATGGCACTCTTAAATTAATCGCATTTAGGAGGCTTGGACAATCAATATTGTTCGAAGCTATTTTTAAAAGAAATACTAAATCGGCAATTTCACGCCTTTTGTGTAGTGTAAGAAAGTGGAATTTTTTACACAGTTCTTCATAACTAAATGAGGTATATGGAACTTTTAAGCAATAACAAAGGTATTTGAGAAATTTTCTTTGCACTTTCTCGATGCGGGAAATATATACATCATATAGAGGGTTCCACACTTGGGACGCGTATTCGACAATACTCCTGACATACGTGCAATATAATATTTTTAAAGTCTTAGCTCGTTTAAAATTTTTAGAGTTCCTCATGACAAATCCTAGCGCTTTAAGTGCCTTAGTCACAATGGTATTAATATGATCATCAAATAAGAGTTTGGAATCATGTATAACCCCGAGATCTCTTATAGATTGAGCCTTAACTAATTTATGGTTTTTGAGCTTGTAAGACGATGGTGTTAAATTACGTTTTCGAGAGTATGTAACTACGAAACACTTAGACGGATTGAGATGTAAATTATTAATGTCACAATATTCAGTGAGTCGGTCTAAATCCGCTTGGAGGTTGGCAACGTCATTTACTGTGTCGATAGAAGCATATATTTTCATATCGTCTGCAAAGCATAGCAGTTGGCTATGCCGGAAACAAACATCTATGTCACATACAAATATCAGGAATAAGAGCGGACCAAGCAGAGATCCTTGGGGAACTCCACTAGGAATGGAAACCCAGCTTGAAATGTAGTTACTTACTACCACAGCCTGGGTCCTATTGTCTATATAGGAGCTAAACCACCGGAGGAGGTCCCCCCTTATTCCCATAAGTTCTAACTTGTAAAGTAGCCGCGAGTGGTCGATTTTGTCGAAACATTTACTGTAATCGGTATATATTACGTCAACATGTTTACCACTGTCCATAGATGCTGTTATGTAATCATTTAAGATAACCAGATTAGAGACCGTGGACCTGCCCTTAAGGAATCCATGTTGAGAAGGAGAAAGTGAATTCCTAATGCTTTGATATACCTGTGTGTAAATGATTTTTTCAAACACTTTCGCAACCACACATAATTTTGAGATTGGTCGGTAATTGCAAATTTCCTGTTTGGGTCCTTTCTTGTAAACCGGTGATACAAACGCCGACTTCCAAATGTTGGGGAATGTACAGGCGGAGAGAGATTTTTTAAAAAGCAAGGTTAGTGGTATAGCTATAGCGTCGGCACATTTAATAAGGAAAACAGGGCTCAAATTGTCTGGACCAGCTGACTTAGATGGATCCAATTTAGATAGAAGTTTAGATATATCTGTTGTGTCAATTGAAATTCCATGAATGTATGACGATATACATAGATTATTTTCAGTAGTGGAGGAAGTGGAAGCTTGATGGGTGGAAGTAGGAGTCAAAAATGTTGAGTAAAAATAATCAGAAAAAGCATTACATATGTCTCTGCCGGAATTAACTACTTTATCGTCGTATTTCAGTGTATTAGGTATACTGCCAGATTTCTGACGACTTTTCATGAATGACCAGAATTTCTTGGGATTTTTTTCAATATTATCCTCAATCATTGATATGTAATTATCATAACATATTTTCTCTAAAGACTTGGCCCTATCACGCAGGAGTTTGAATGTATCAATGTCTGATCTATTGCCGTATATGTGAAATTTTGAGAGATATTTAAATTTTTCTTTAAGTAACTTTTTGAGTGAAGGGGAATACCATTTAGGATGAGAACTAGGGTAAATGAACTTACTTGGAATATATTTAGTTTTTAGATTATCTACTGATTCATAGAAGTAAGTTATGGCATCTTCTAGAGTTCTACGTTCAAACTCACCGACCCAGTCTATGCCATCTATCTCCTGTGTTATGGCGTCATAGTCCCCCCTGTTGTAAAGGTAGCATAAATACTGTTGGGCTTTTAAATTGGGCAAGTTGAAATATTCAACAGTGATTAGAAGGGGAATATGGTGCTGGTCAATGGGTACTAAGGGTTCATGGCATTCAGTTACTAAGGCTGTGTCATTCGATAAAATTAAGTCGAGTATTCTATTATTTATGTTTTTAACACAGTTGTATTGTTGCAGCCCATTAGTGACCATTTCGTCAATAAACAAATGTTCATCTCGACTCGACACGTTAGTGGGCGACAAATAAGAATATTTAGACGGTTCCCACACAATGTGACCTAAATTAAAGTCACCTAGTACGAGAAATTTGTCAGAAGAATGGGCTAGAATATTCTCGCTTAGTTTAGTTAAAAAATTATTTAGTTGATCTGAAAAAGTAAAACCCATTTTTTGATCAATGATGTAGACACAACAAATATGTAAATAAATATATTTTTTATTTTTATCTTTTAGTGTTATTGTGACCCAAATATCTTCTGCTGACGATTGAAATGAAGGTTGTGATATGACCGGGATGTCTTTTCGTACTGCTATTAACACCCCGCCACCTAAGGACTGACCAGTCGCGCGGTAGTCACGATCGCGACGCCATACCACGTAACGTTCATCAAACATTTCTGAGCTGGCAATCGAGTCTAAAAGCCAAGTTTCGGTGATAACTATCATATCATAGTTATTTAAACTAATATTACGATAAAAGTCAGGGCCTTTGGTGCGAAGCCCTCTCACATTTTGGTAGTATATACCTAAGTTATCTCTAAACTGACTAGCCATTTTTAAAGCAGTGAAGATAAAAATGAAATAAAAATGTCAAAATTTTAATTTTATTAATAGGTGTAATAAGTAAACAATTCATATTTGTGTCAAAAATGGTGTAAACATTAAAAAATAAGTGCATTAACAAAATAATAATAGTATAGTTATAAAATTGATTTAAAAACACAAACATAGTAGAAGATAAAAAATATATATATGTATAATGCGGGTAGGTAAAATAGTTTTTTAAGTTATTAACTGTTAAGACTAAAATATTGTTTTTGAATGATATCATATAGTTATGGATTGGTACAATATCCGTTATGAATAAATGAACTCGTTTGTGTGTTGTGTAAATAATTATAAAATAAGCAATGTTACTTGCAACCCTACTTACAGTTAATAACGTAAAACGTTTTGTAAAAGCTTCCAAAAATACAAACCATCCGCTATTTAATCCATATGATGTGTGAAAGAATAAAATTAGATAATTAGTAAAAACCACAAAGTATATAAAAAGAATGTCAATTGTTATTAACCAATTGACCAGTCTGTGCATGTGGAGTAAAATAACATAGCGTAAACTCGTATACGTATTTGTAATAGTCACTTCATTTATGTAAAACTGTGTAAAAATCAAAAAAGGTAAAAATTGGTACAACATTTCGCAATAAATTTTAGAAGTTATTTCACTATTTAAGATATAGCAATGCAAAGAACTGTGTAATTGAGTTAAAGAGATGTATAATTGTAATAACATTAAAAAAAAATAATTAGTCTTGAACTTAAAATAATATTTGTGTCTAAAACAATTTAAAGATGAATAAAATAAATAATAAATATCACGAATTATTAACGAGTTAAGATTAGCAGTGTGGGTAAGCAAAATATTTGCTATGTTACGAGAGCAAGTGTGACAGAATCTACGATTAGGCGTGCGTGCAACAAGGATAAACATAACTCTTACCTGTGAGTGAAAACAATGGGCGTTGTGACGGACGAGCGATGAAGCAGAGATAACAAACATAAGGCGAATTTTTAGTAACAGTTGAATTATGTAAGTACAAATAACAATATAAAGAGATACAATTAGTGCGGCAATTCTTAGAAATAACAACAAATTATTTTTTAGTACATGATTATGATCCAATTTAGATATTATATTATATAATAGACGATAATAACGAGTTAAGAAATCTTGTTTAAATCTTGTTCATTAGATATTATAAATACGGGGGAGGTATCATTTCTTCGGACATGGATCTTACCATGTTTGACCCAGACGTAATTGAATTTAGTGTCTTTAGCTCTGGACTTGACCTTGTTCAGCAATACTTTGGAGTCCCCATTCAGGTGGTCGTTGACATAAACGCGTTGATTGGTGTTAGAGTATCCTAGGTCGGATGCTGACAGTGTCTTCCAGGCCCTCGCTGCCGCAACAAACTCCTCCTTATTATAGCGATTTAGAAAGCTTACAATAATAGACTTATCTTTACTACCATGAAGAGGTGCTCGGTGTAAGAAGTTTATTTGAGCCTTAGAGAAGTTTATTTTTGTCACCTTACAGATCGACTCCACAACTGAAAAGAGATTTTCATCTTTTTTCAGCGGTACGCCTTTTATCTCCACATTGTTGAGACGTGAACGTTGGTCGCTAGCCGAGATTTGTAGTTTCAGGGAAATAATCTCTGATTCAAGTGAATGCACGGTTTGTTGGAGATTTTCCATCTTAGTTACTCTAGTTTGGAGCTGTAAAAACTGAGCGGCAAAATCATCGAGCCTATCACTCATGAATTCGTTAGCGTGTCTTATCTCCTTTAGTTCATCCTTGATAGCTTTCACATCGTCTATCAGAGTCGGCAAACCAGCAAGTTGCTGCTTAAGCTCACGGATTTCTTTGAGGACGATGTCGGAGGATGAAATAGGGTCAGTAGTGGGCGATGGCAAAGGCGACAGTGACCTGCAGGATGGGCATTTCCACATAGCTCTTCTGTCACTTCCGAGCTTCCTCCATCCCGCTTCGGAAATTAGAGCACAGCCGAAATCTAAATGCTTCTTACAGGTTCCGCACTGCACACCGTCGTTGAATGAGGAACCACACGCTGAACACTTCATTTTGGTTACTCGTAAATACAAATCTTAAAGTTAGGTAGCCAAAGGTTGACGATCTCTTACTTTCGGGTAAACTTCGGAACGTGTTGACAATACGAACGCTCAGTTGAGACTGAAAGTCTGTTAGTTTGGAATAAACGTTTAATTTTATTCTTTTTTGTCATTACAGCACAGGACTGAATTTAACCGAGATTAGCGTTTTGAGAGTGTTTATGGAAGGACCAGTTCAGAAATATAAAGAACGTATTTCATACTTTACACACATTGAATATCTATGTAAGTAACCATATCTCTTACTTAAGTTAACGTATGTTACTTCGAAAATTATTATTTTATTTATTTAATTAATACAAAAGAAGGTACATTAAGGAATACACATTTTAGGTGTAAACATAAACTTGTTCGAGAAATATTATATGCATATTAATTTATTTATTGTCATGCAAAGTTTGATGGATAAACATTCATAGATGACACCAATGTCATCTATGAATGTTTATCTCAGTCTGGGTGTGTGTCTGATATACTAGATACAGGTGATAAACAAGAACAGTTGCTATAAGAATATGATGGACAAGAAAATGTGATGTATGGTGAATTATATTTGTTAATTTGATTATTTCAGCGCAATTTGGAGGAATATTCAATTTGTTCTTCGGGTGTAGTTTCTTAACACTTCTGGAGTTCACTTTTATATTAATTTATTGCTGCAAGCGTTGGACATCTAAGTCTAAAGTATCAGTCGGACCAGAAGAAGATCTGGTAACTGATGATGAAGATGATGATGATGAAATACAAGAAATAACTGATACCAGTGACTTTGAAAATGCTCCTGATAGTGGAGAAATTAGAAGACGCAATATTGTATATACTTAGTGTTGTACTAAGGATTTCAGTCTTGATTTATCATGAAGTTTTAATTCTAGAATAAAGACCTTAAAACATCAACCAGAATAAATATTTATGTAGTCTCAAAGGGGGGGGTCGGTTGGTAGGTCTTAGTGGGGCGTGTTCCTTTGCCAGGGAATGCGCTCCTATAAAATGCTAAGTATCCCCATAGCGTACGCCTAGGTGTGCGGAGCTAGGCTATCAGGCGCGCACCGACAAGTCCATCGTATACGTCCACGCCATCTTTAGACTGACGCCTCGGTCTACTGGTGGGCCCACCAAATCATCTATGTGGGTCGTCTCCCCTGGGCAATACTGTGGTCTTTACAAAACGAGCCCCGCACATTACCACACACCTCGTGACCACAGTAGCTGAATACGATGGACGAAAGGCGAGCCTTCGGCGCCTTAAAACCGAACACTTTGGCTAAGGGAAGAAAACCCTGATAATAAATCACAAAAAACATGGAAGCAAGACTTAAAAATTATCTACCCCAGGAGGGTACCGGTACAACCGGAGAATCCCTCTCCGAGCTTTGCTCGGGCTGCCCCACGTATTCTGGGGGGGGCAAAGGATTGCTAGCCAAGGAAAGTCACCCGGATCAAGATAAAAAGAAAAAAACACTGACCCAACAACTCTTTCACCCAGGCCTATTTAACCGACAAAGATCTGCATCTCTTAATGAGGTTTTGGATAGAAGCCAAATAAACACCACACTTTTATTGGAAAACACACACCATTCCCAATGTCAGAATGAAGACCAAGAACCACCAAACTGGCAACGAGTTCCAACCAATAAAAAACGCAAAATCCGAGAAGACTCCCCACCATCACCATCACCTTCTATCCAAACCGAAAATAGATTTTCGGGTCTTGCATTAAACCCTGCTGAAGACCCTAGACCTGAAACGAAAAAAACAAATAAAACTCCACCTATAATTCTCTATGGAATTGAAAACATAAATGAATTAACAAAACTTCTCGAACTAAGCATTCCAAGTAATGGATTTAAAATAAAAATAATTAACAAAAACCTCCTTCGCCTGATGGTGGACTCCACGGAAGACTACAAGAAAGTAATTGACTTAATGAGACAGAAAGGCCTAATAGGGCATACTTTCGCTAGAAAAGAAACAAAACCTTATAGAATAGTCATTAAGAATCTCCACTACACAACACCACACGAAGCAATAGTTGCAGAAATAGAAAATACCGGAAACAAAGTCACAGGGGAAATTATTAACGCCCGACTTGGCAGTGATAAAAAACCTTCATACACCTTTTTTGTTAACATTGAACCAAACATCAACAATAAAGCTGTTAAGCAAATAAAATACATCTTCCACCAACATGTCAAAATAGAAGACCCTCGCAAATCAAAGACTATTGTTCAATGCCAACGATGTCAACAGTACGGACATTCCAAAAACAACTGCCTAAGACCATACCGTTGCGTCAAATGTGGAGAAGGCCACAAAACCTCCGATTGTCCGAAAAAAGATAGGAATACGCCAGCGAAATGTGCTTTATGTGAAAACGACCACCCAGCTAACTACAAGGGCTGCCAAGTATATAAAGAGATACTATCTAGAAAAAAGAAGCGGAACAATCCACCAAAAAAATACACTGGAAACCACATTGATTCTAATCAAAGCCTAACTGCTCATAAATCATCTTCTAAAACAACACAACAATCTTTCGCAGAAGTAGTCAAACGTAACCAAAATGAAAGAATCACACAAAAGAAATATAAGGATCAATGGCATAAAGACATTTACACTTTAGAAAATAACCCTACAAAACAATATGAAAAAAAAGACAATCTAACGAATCAACCCCGTCAGAATGACGTAGAGCCAACATAAGTAATCCAAGAATTACTTATGAAAAATATTGAAAAAATTGATATTCTAGTACAACAAATGAGTACTCTAATGGGTCTAATGACGAAACTAATAGAAAAGCTCTTAAAATGACCAATTTAATTATTGGGACATGGAACATCAACGGACTAGCTCCAAATACACATGAAGTGGAGATCCTCCTACAAACACATAATATTGACATATTATTAATCTCAGAAACACACCTCAAAAATCGGAATACCATAATAATACCTCGTTATAATGTTTACACTACTGATCACCCCGACGGTACTGCGCACGGTGGTACAGCTATAATAATTAAGTCAAGTATAAAACACTTCCAACTTAATGGATATCAAGCAGAGCATATTCAAGCAACCACAATTAACATAGAAGACAAAAACGGCAACTTCAAAATCTCGTCTGTGTATTGTCCACCAAAACATAATATAAAAGAACACCAATTCTCTGAATACATCGAAACCCTTGGAAACCGATTTATAGTGGGAGGTGATTGGAATGCTAAGCACACGTCATGGGGTTCAAGACTCACCACTACAAGAGGTAGAGAGCTCAAACTCAGCATTGATAAATATTGCCTACGCACTTTATCAACAACAGAGCCCACGCATTGGCCAACGGACCCAAACAGACTTCCCGATCTAATAGATTTTTTCGTAACAGGTGGTCTCTCAAGGCTACATTTCAAAATATATTCTTGTTTGGATGGTTCGTCGAACCACATTCCTGTACTTCTAACTATTAGCACTATAGTTATAACAAATGAGGATAATCCTAAGCTGTACAATAAACTAACAGACTGGGATTCCTTCAGAGAATTGCTAGAATCTAAAATAGATCTAAAAATATGTTTAAAGACAAAAGAAGACATCGAGTATGCGACAAGGTACCTGACCAATGCCATACAAACAGCATGCTGGCAAACAACCCCAGATATACCGACAACACATCGTCAATGTATACCTCTACAAATTAAACAGAAAATCCTAGAGAAAAGAAGATTACGTCGAATATGGCACACTTCTAGAGCTAAAGAAGATAAAACTGCATTCAATAAAGCTATTGTGGACCTAAAAATAGCCATCGCAGAAGCTACGAACGCAACTTTGAAATCTCGACTAGAATCATTAACAACCACAAAGGCCACTAACTATTCACTGTGGAAGGCTGCAGGAGAAACGATTCGGCCACACATCACAAAACCGCCTATTCGCAAAAGTAATGGTGAGTGGGCAAAGAGTAGCAAACAGAAAGCGGATACATTTGCAATACATCTAGAGACGGTGTTTACTCCGAACGAGCCAGAACCCGGAACTGACAATTCGGATATCGATAGTATATTGACACAGCCCCACCAACTGGACCTACCTATCAAACCTATTACTACTAAAGAAGTATATAAACACATAATAGGACTGGACAATAAAAAGGCTCCGGGTTTTGACCTCATCTCTAAAGAAGTGCTTAAAGAATTACCGAGGAAGGCTATTGTACTCTTAACAGCCCTATACAATAGCATTCTTAGAATTAAACACTTCCCAATGCTGTGGAAAGTTTCACAAATAGTAATGGTCTACAAAGATGGTAAGCCCGAACACGATGTGACATCATACAGGCCAATTAGCCTATTGCCAGTCGTCGCAAAGTTGTTTGAAAAGCTACTTCTCAACAGAATGATTCCAATATTACTCCAGCGGTCTATAATTCCGGACTACCAATTTGGCTTCCGAGAAAAGCACTCGACCATAGAACAGGTACACAGAGTCTACAATAAAATAAGAAAATCTCTAGAAGACAAAGAATACTGTTCGGCAGCATTCCTCGATATTCAACAGGCATTTGATCGAGTATGGCATCGAGGGCTGCTATGCAAAGTAAAGTCGTCCTTACCCCATACATATTTCCACCTCATCGAATCCTATCTTAGTAATAGAATATTTCAAGTAAAGGATATGGGAAGCACATCCAACTTCCACAAAATAAATGCAGGAGTGCCTCAGGGCTCTGTATTGGGACCCGTATTATACCTGATATATACCTCTGATCTACCACAAAGCCCAGGTACAATGTCTGCGACCTACGCTGATGACACTGCTGTTCTAGCCAGCCATAAAGATCCCAATGTTGCCTCGTTATCTTTGCAAAGATGCCTAGATGAGATTGACATATGGCTACGGAAGTGGAGAATAAGAGCCAGTGCCTCAAAGTCTGTCCATGTTACCTTCACCCTCAGAAAAGGTATATGCCCTCCGGTGAAACTAGCAGGGCATGAGCTACCACACAATGACTCAGTGAAGTACCTGGGAATGCACATCGACCGTAGCCTTACATGGCGAGCACATATAAAAGCAAAAAGAACGCAACTGAATATCAAATATAAAAACCTATATTGGCTAATAGGAAGAAATTCAGTCCTTTCAGTGGATAACAAGTTGCTTATTTACAACAATGTACTTAAGCCTATTTGGACTTATGGCATACAACTATGGGGAACTGCAAGTACCACCAACATAAACATGATCCAAAGAATGCAAAATGTCATCTTAAAAAATATAGCAAATGCACCATGGTTTATACGAAACTATGAGGTACATGCATATCTTAATCAAAACACAGTCCACCAGGAAGCCAAATCTTGGGCAGTACGATATAAAACACGCCTGGAAAAACATCCAAATCCCCTGGCCTATGCTCTCACTACAACTAATCATCAACGCAGATTAAAACGACTGGCTATAATGGACCTAAACAAAAACCAAAATGAATAAAATAAAATGGAGATACTCCCCAATGGGGGATACTCTCTCTAAAGTCATTAACAATATATAAAATCCGCTTATAGTCTTCGGACTGATCGCAGATGGAGAATTTAAAAAAAAAAAAAAAAAAAAATGTAGTCTCAAAGATACTTGAAATTAACGCAGATAAAGATGCAGATGCTGGCTTGATTAATGCTTGAATATTTGTGATTACTAACGCATTGTAGAAATTTCATGGAAAACACTGTTTTTTTTAACAAACACTATAGGTAGTCTAAATAAAGGTCTTGCTTGTCATGTCATCCATTTTTATTTTCCTTACACTTTTTCAATATTTCCTGTTAAAACATATAAACTTATGTATATTCTCGATCTCGGACACTAAGTATTATTTCGTGGAGTATAAGGGGAAACGTATTTTAGTCATATACCTATACAAATCTCAAATCAAAAGTTATAACCGTAATTTTAATCCTTGATTTACAACCGTGTAACAATATAATAGGTCTGTGCAGTATGTTCGGGACATCGATCCCTTAAAACAATTAATCGAACCTAATCTCCGTTATCTAACCATCAGTCGGTGTTAGTAACAGTTCGATGGTACCAAACTTTACCGATACTATTTTAATTAAATGAGGGCTGTTCATTTGCGGCCTCTATCTGATCATTAACTTTATTCATTAGCCGACCGACGATTTGGCAGTGTCGTGCCGGTGTAACTCTAGATGTTAATCTAATTCAATTTGCAGATAGTTTAGTTAGACAAGTGGTCTTCTACACGTAAGTATTAACAGTCATAATGCTATGTGGATTAAGTCGGTTTTGCTTTAAATTAAATCTATAGGATTTGAGGGTTGCATTGTGTTAAAATTCGTTGCGCTCAGTGGTCCCCCTACTTGGAGTATTGAAACACAGACTACCAATTACGCTTTGCTAATAGCCTATACGAGTAGAAAGTGACGTAGAAACAGTGCACTCTGTCTCTACTAAAAACAACCAAAGACAACCAATTTGACCAAAGACACGTACAGCTTTATTTGAAAAAAAGTTTGGAGCATAAATATTTAGAATAATAATAGAAGATACAAAACAATGATAATAGTAGAACATTCCCACAAAATACCACAATATAAAATTACTTCGGTACAATAAATCGCGGCGGCCATTGTTGGCTACCAATAACCAATACAAAGGTGTTGTCGAGTCACCTAACAAGTTCTTACTCACGTACAAATCGAATTATATTTTAGCCAAATCACGTAGAAGCAATTACATATTGTGTTGGTGCATTCTTAATGGGAAAAGGGATCGGATAAAGGGTTTGTGCAATTATTTAATATGGGACGTTCGATAAGATTCCGATCGTATCTGTAGATATATTTTTATTGTTCGTTTGAGAAGAATCAAAATTGCTGACATTTTTGTAATTACGAAACATCCTATCATTACATACATAGTTTATGTGACCTCGTACAGGGAAAAATGCTTTTTAACTTAATTTATTCTTACCTTAATTTTTGATAAAATATTGGTAGTTGGTTAAAATATTGTGAATTTTTTGTTAAAATGTTTATATTATAAATACGAGTATAATTAAAAGTGCGATAAATATACAAAAACAATTGTACATACGTAAAGTAGATAAAAACACGCATTTTTTAAATGTTCCTTTTGTTTGTGAAGGATAATGTGTTTTATCCGGTTAAAAGCTGGAATCTGTATAATGATGAGTAAAAAATGCGGCAGAAAAGCATTTTTTAGATATTCTTTTTAAAATAACATGTTTTTGTTACGGCTAACTGAATTGTGTTAGCTTTATTAAACAAATTGTTCTTGTTGTTATAAAAATGGCGATATATTTACATTACTAGGCTAGGCGGATGTAGGATTTAGGCGTACGATTTTATGGGAGACTTAAAAAAACAAATTGCAATCAAAAAGTACAACTAAATATTTTAGAATCTCCTTTGTTTTTAGGGGTGAGTTAAAAAGAAAGGATTCAAACAATTATAAGATAAAACTAAGACTTAATACAATTTGAACTTTAACTAGAAACTCACTTAACAATGTGTACAAATACCAGTATTTAAAGAATAGATTGGTTTGAAACTTTGATCATAATATTAACTTAGAACTTTATTTCAAACAAGTCATTGTGTCTTATAACTCCATTAATCACTATGACTGAAGAAATTTAAGTCTTAAACCGACTCATTAAGAGATATATTTGTTTAACGACTGGTTGTTTATTGTGCCGTTTCCCTCCATTTCCGATAACAGCGATTTTGCTGTGTAATTATAACAAACGTTCAGTTTAGATTGGATTCTCATTTGGGTTATTGGGAGCGATACTTGCAGGCTTATTGGTTGCAATGTAAAGCGTTTTGAATCGGTTCGTTTACCAAATCAATACGTCTAATCGATTTTACTTGTTAAGTTATCATTTGTACCATGAAGCTAGTAAACAGAATTGTACTATGAAGTGATACGTTCGGATTATTATGTAAAAAGTTCTAGCTGAAACCCAAATTGGTGGCTTTTTAAAATTTTAAATGTATACATAAACTCACGGTTTTAATTATTTTTCTGTTTGAATTTAGAATCATTAAAACCTTATTATTATTCGATAGCAGACCTAACTTTGAAGATCAAAACTCTAACCAAGAGAAGATTACAAAAAAGTTGCTACCCTCTCATTACCTGTTCGTACTCGTACACATATAATGTACCGTGAATGTATAGCGGGCGGTGGATACGGGCGCGGGCGTCACTACTGACAGCTGGATAAACGATCCAACCTAATTTATACGGGTTCCTAGTTACGGACCTCTAATAAAAAAGCCGACTAGGGGTCCTATTACCGAGGGCCCATCCGTCTCCGGATCACAGCACACTATGTACGCCAGATAAGGGCAAAATTAAAAATTCCTCTCCGTGATAGCGGCAGTCCTTTGTTATTGAATGGGTCAGTTTGATAAGGAAAATTGCGTTTGGATTACGATGTATTTGTTATATTTATAGTTCTTTTATCGTTGGTGGATTGAATGGATTATATTGTTAAGGAAAATTGTACTTTGAAAATACGCAAAATATCCGCATCAAATTCTCATCATCTTTTTTGATATCTGACAACGTCACATAATAAAAGTAATAACAAATATTAAGCTTTAATACATAAATACTGGTATTTAACAAGCGCACTCACAGAGAGACAGGCAAGGACGAACGGTCGACATTATAATCCTTACCGAGTTTTTAACCCACTTTGCCTCTCGGTTGGATTTACTCGAATATTCCAGCTTTATTGACAGGATACACCGAATATTCCAGAAAATGTTACGTTTTAATAGCCACTCCACTGGGTTTAGGGGCGCTAAAAATGTAAAGATTAAAATATTTAGAGTATTTTTTAAGGAACTTCCATTAGAGAAGTAATGTTTACAACAGGATCTTAATGTTAATTCAATAAAAACAAGTTTCTTGGGTCAATTTGCTTAGTGAAACAAAACTCTTATTTTAACGTTACCTTAGAATACAAGTCTTAGAATTCGTGCTCTATCTTAAGATCGTAATTGATTTTCAAATGCTTGTTCTTATTTTCTTCCCAAAGATACACAGATTTTTATTAAAGAAATTATTTTTATCAGTAAGTACTTACTTAGTATTTTAGGGTTATGGCGGTATATGTTTTACTAGAAAAAAATCCCCAATTGCAAACTTCCCCAATCAAATATTTTCAAATTCGGGGATTCCACTAATCGGAAATTAAATTCGGGGATCCCCCCAATCGGAAATTTCCCAAATCGAAAATTTCCGGTTTTGGGAATTCCCCATATCGGGAATACCCAAAATCGGCTACTTTCAAATTCCCCCAATCCGAAATTTCCCAAATCGAAAACTTCCGGTTTCGGGAATTTCCCATATCGGGATTTTCCCAAATCGGCTACATTCAAATTCGGGAAAAAAAAATAACACCAAAAATATAAATTTCTTACTATAAATAATTATATACTTAAACCAAGGTATCTTAATAAAGCGTTTTATAATGTTAAACCGAAACGTGTGAACAATTAATTCCAGTTAAATCTGGTGTGATTGGGGATTAGGGAGGAGATGCGACGGGGATTGTTGGCATTACGACGCGAGTGGTGTCGCTGTGTCGCGGGTGACAACACAGCAAATCGAATAGCGAAGAGAAACAACATGTAATTGTTAGAATAAAAAAAATAAGGTAATCTCACTTAGGTAATCTAAAGAGCGATGTTACTATCATGGTCTTCAAACTGCACATTCGACCACATCGTGATATCCTCGAGATTACCTTGAAGTGGTCGGAATTGATGACGTTGACAATTCTGCGATACAACCATGGTATATGAACTCGGGATTAAGCACTTTTTAATTTGGGTCCCTTTTTCGTGCTCTGATATTTTTTGGTCAGACTTTTGGCGGCGCTGTTAACCGCTAGCGACCGTATATGATGTTAATACGACAACCTGGACAAAACGTGCCTTCTGAAGCACGGAACCGCTCATAAAACCCGCTTGTCACTGCGCTGTCATCATCAGCTCATTGATATACGTCCCAACGGCAGTTGGGTAATCATTGGACTAATCTGACGACTAACCACTAGGGAATGAGTGTTTTATTCATTATACATAATCTCAATTATATACCAATAAAACAGTAATTATTTTTTGAAACATTAAAGACCTTTGTAAAAATTCCTCAAAAACAAATTTCCCTTTGAAAAACAAAGTTGGTTCCGTCGAAATTACAAACGGTAATAATTACAAGAATGTCAGGACTGTACAAATAGCTCGCGTAATTAGTGTCGGTAGCTCGACGAGATTTGATGTTTTGATGTACAATCATCTGATTTATTACATTACTCAACAAACTGCTGGTATTACGGCAGGTAGTAAAAAATAAACGAGGAATTTTAGTGAGGGAGTGATTCAGGTTTTAGGGACTGTTTTCCTAATTACGCCCCCATGGGTTATGGTCCATAGCCCGGTATAAAGATGCCAAACACAGGTTTGACAAAGATAAGGGATTCACGTAAAAGTTTATAGGAGTCTTCGCATGTTACACGATTATAGAACAAAGGCAGTTAAACGGTGGGTGTGTTTGTTAAAAAATAGATAAGATCGACGAAATGCCGATTTAAGTATTTTTAAAATTGGTTTCGTAATTTTAGTGATTAACTCTTTACTTACATACAGTAAACATGTTTCAATATAAGTTTATTTAACTTTGATTTTGCATACAAATTGTTCTATTTTTAATAACAAATCTTTTATATTATAGTATAAATATTATTTTGTAACATGGAGTAAAATGTTTAAAAATCACAAATTAAAGATGAAAAGGTTTATACCACGAATATATCAAATAAAAATAGTACTCAGCATTCAGAATGGATTCGTGGAAATATTCATTTCATATGCGAATATTACATTAATGTACCAGGAAAATATAATTTAGAGCCAAAATATATAATTTCCATCAATAGAAATTTACTAATAATAAACTAAATGAAAATGAATCATTTATGTGCGAGTGATAGGAAATTACAAGTCTAGGTATTTACAAAGTAATTAGTTAGAAATAAGAAATAATTTAACATTGGAGATATAAATATACCTACTGCTTTAAGAAGTCTTAAAGTGGATTTATTAGAGAAGAAAAGTATATTTATGCGAGAGAAATTGTTTAAAAATAGATCCAGATCAATTTAGTAATTTGTTACATGAACACACAAGTTTGGCTAACCAAAGTCTCTATAGCCCTCATAACTGAAATTATGTACGCAGACGACCTATGTTTCGTTGCAGATTCTATAACTGGTCTCCAAAATCTCAAATAACAGAATCCAATCGGCTCGAAAAGGCCGAAATCGGCTAAGAAGAAACATAGGATTGTTAATTCTCTGGGAAAAACCCCGCACGGGAATCGAACCCGCAAACTTACTATAGAAGAAGCCTTTCTTATGAAATCTTTCTTAACGAGAAGGATTCTGACTAATTGATGACCGACTTCTTCGCAAATCACGTTGCGGGTGGAAATTAACTTGACAATTTAGAGACCATATTTGAACCTTATGTGTCATATACATAGTTTAATAATTGCTAAAGAAGTAAATTATGAATTTAATAATACGTGAATAAATATCTCCCAAAGTAATGGGAATAACGAATAGAACAGATGATGTAGCAAAAAAATATAATCAGTTCTTTACATTATCACGGTCATATTATTATAAACTTTTGGAAACCGAAAAATTTCCGCGTCACATTGGCCGTACCGAAAATTAAAGTGAATTTCAAATTGGGTGCGATGTCACTTTTCGTTGAAAATTAAATACTTTTATAACGGTCCCGGCGCTCAACTTTTGATAGAAAAAGTTGAGTTGGCAACTCGTAAACAGAATTAGGGTCCCGTTTTAGGCGATCGAATGCATTAGGAATCCTTAATCGCGAGGTCAAATATACATTTAATTTTAATAATAAGTATTCTAAGTACTAGGTTATTTATAGTTTGTACTATAACTACTTAGGTTTGTGTAGTAGCTTGACCAACGTTAGTATCGCCTTTCATAAAGAGCTTATAAAATGGGAACAACATTTTATTGTTGACACTTTTCGACCACATGTTTTTACTCTGGAAATATATAATCCATACTTTTAGAACAAAATGATATAATATTAATTGAAATAAATATTAAAAAGAATATACCTATGTTAAAATAATAAATAAATTAGAACCCTTTCTTTCACCCAGACACTTCACTTCCTTAATATCCAACCGGTTCGTTTATTTAATCTGCCGACGCCGATATCCTACCTTAATTAATCAAAACCTCATTATATACCGTTTTGTCTGTTTCCGAGGCTCCACCAAAAAGGGTTTATTCGATTTGCATATTTTTATTACAGTTTCCGAGGTTTCCAGTCGAGGTTAAAAACTTGTCAACGAATTTTCAAAACAAAATAAAACACTTCGTTAGTTAGCGTTTATAAAGTTTCGTTATAATAAGATTTAATAATTATTTAAATGTTAGCTGTTCTGTAGTCAGGCTTTCGGTTAATATAGAAAGGAAAATTAAGTTAATGATCTTTAAAAATAATAAGTAAGTACTTATTTTTTCACGAATTGTCTTATGCTGTAGCAAAGAAAGTGATGTTTAAAAGATATTTGATGTATATGTATGTGATTAGAATCAAATATTTTAAACCTATTCATATCCAGTGTAATTAATTATGATATTCTCAAGGATTTTCATGATAATAATGCAATGAAGTTTGTAGCTAAAAAATAAACTTGCATTCATGTAAAGTTGCATGAAAACAAGCATGGCAAAAAAAAATAAAAACCTTTAAAAGTATATCAAGTCCAAATGATGATAATAAAAATAAAATGATTTTGAAGAGCACGCTTAAATGTTGAGTGGGTAACCATTATTTTGTCACCATTTAAAAAGGGTAAGGGCATTAAAACAGGAGTGTGCGACAAGCCTTTTTAAAAGGCAAGCTGAAACGTTCTAATAAGCTGAAATGCACTGACTCAGGGTAAAAGGTAACTTTTGGGTAAATTCACAGACTTTTGGGTAAGTGTGCCTATTTCGAGCGTTGTTGTGGACACATATGCTCGTAAATTCTTACGTGTACGCACAAAAAGTGACGGCGAAAAAGGGCAACGTGAATTAATCAACGGTTTTTACATGAAACTTCATTTACGGTCGACATAAAAAGTATAATTTACCCTTATAAAAAATACGATGAATTTTCGTCATAATTACCGAGTTTCGTATTCGGAAATTCTCTGTGTGGTGTAAGTCCATCAACCATGTTTTTTAATTAATGAATAATTAAATTGATGCTCTCTGTCTCAATGAAAAATATGTATAAAAATATGCACTTTAAATTTTAATTTCAGGTGTCAATAATAAAACCCGTACATAAAGAAGTATTTGTTTTTTTGATATTACATCATATAGTGCACAGTCAACGTCGAAATCATTTTATAATTTTCGGAATTGGTTGCTACCAATTCCAATGACAATGCTTTGTGTGGTGATTTTATTTATTGATTTTTGAATATATTCTTAACTATTTAAAACTTAAAATACTTATTATACAAAACATCCACCTTCCAGAAGAAACCTAAGATCAAAACTAACCTTCTGAAAGGTAAGTCCAATTTTAATCTATAAAAAGTATAATTCATGGGCTCGGGTAGTAAGCTTAACCCTCAAATGTTGCCAAATACGACCGTAACCTGTTTTTTAAATGAAAAGCCTCCTTTGACCTGTGTTATTAATGCGGCCAATTTGAAAGGAGCGTGCCCGGGGGTAAACCGAGACGCAGTAATAGTGTTTGGATAACTGATATCGAGTTAAGCAGACTTTGTACAGCATTTCAACGAGAATTTTATTGCTGAGACCTTTATTTGCGATTCATATTAATCTTGCTAATATTGATAGTGAAATGTATGTTTATAAAAAAATGTTTGTTTATTCAATCAATTCTAAACTTTGATATTAATTTGGCTGGCAAATATTTTGTTATGTTGATGTGGGATGTTTTACCCTTTTTACTTTAATAATATTATCACAGCATACTTTTAATTTCGAAACATACGTGAATTCCGATGAAAAATGGTATTTCGGAGAAAAATATTCTGAGCCTTGGCCCATTCAATCATACTTAGTATCTCCGTACATAACATGAAACAGCTATCATCAGTTAAAACTACAAAACTCAGTCACTCGTTTGTATCTCGGAACATGTCCAACCCAATCACTCACACCATACAGATTCAATTCCATAATTCATCAGCGGCGTACAAACTACTATTTTTCCTCCACCAACATACAGCCATGTACATTCACAGGACAGGGTACATAAACAAATAGCACACATGAATAAATGAGTGGAATTTACATAGAAATGGGTATCAAGTCGAACCTGGTGCGGACGTAATGGATGTGTAGGTAATCAGCTGGCAGGATTTATCTCCACACGTTGAAGGTTCACCCACAAAGAAATAGGGGTAAAGGATACTGCGTTTTTAAAATATGGGTTTAAAGTGTACCGGTTTTTTGGGTCGAAAAATGTTTGCGGTATTTTAAGGGTTAAGTCGTTTTTTTGGCATTTTTAACCCAAATTGTAACCTTTATTAATTTGGGTAGTTTTTCATTTTAATGTTTACATGGTATTATTGAAATACTGTATTTAAAAGGCTGTAATTAAACGAATGTCAGACATGTAAAACAAATATTTTTACTGCGAATTTAATTCGCTTGTAGTCATTTTATTTCGATGTTTGTGTATATTAAATCAATATGTCTACACTGTATTTCATTTTTATGAGAATATAGATTAAATAAAGTAAGTAACTGAAAATTCTGCCGAAACTGGAGGTAAATTTAACTTTATGTATTTAGTAAACACACGAAGTCTATTCGTGGAATAATAAAAGAAAATAAATACAATAAGCACTGATTTTACTACAAGCTATAATAAATGCATATCTGAAGTGTCCACACAGTGCAAGTAACTACACGGCACAATGACAGCATCTTGACCCACTTGCAAAGTGTTTTCAGTGGCATCCAGCCCTCGTCGCATTGTCCGTAATTGGGAATATTCGAATTCACATTCACATGGAAATACTGGCAACTCAGATGTTGAATATTCTAAATTTAAATTTTAAATTAACGCTGTCAAATTTTCGAACAAAATTTTCCGTATAAAACTTTAAGCATTTATTTCGTAATTAGTATTATGAGTTAGGTACTTTATAGGTATAATTTAAAAGGGGTCTCAGCGTGAAGTCTAGATTAAAATATAAATCGTCTCCTGTACATGTCCCCGAGGACAGTATAGGACAGTCTGATACAATTTATGTTAGGTAATAAATTATTGTTACGTTAAAATGAAGGACTTTATATGTATGTATATATTATTTAAATCGCTTTGAAGTTTTTTCTAGTCAGAAGCCGTCCATCACCTCAAATGGTTATAAAATGGAACGATTTAGATTAGAATTGGTTCAATTCCTGGGTCGATGGTATATAAACATGCCTCGGGTTGCAATTGCCTCAATGCATTGCGCTAGCTTCATTATTACTCACTGTACTACTGTCATCAATGAGAGAGAGGTCTTTACTCCTGCAGTAGAATCTTACAGCCCGTTACATTTACTCCACTTTATAAGAGTTGGAACTTCACCTACATCATTAGAGATATAAACCTAATTAATAGTGACAGCAAAAATATAATAAACTCAAACATAATGCTAGGAAAATCCCCTTTAGTTTTAATCAATATTCATTGCCTCTTTATAAACATAAAACCTCGCTTACCGCAGCGTTCATAACATTAAAGTTGCCAGAACTTACGCTTTGTTACTAACAAGCAATAAAATAAAATTGAAAAAACCAAAGCATGTTTAATAAAGTAAGTTTTGTTCGCAATCTTAGTTCTACTAGGTACTGGTTTAGTTTGGACGCGGCATAAGTTTGGTAGCTCGGCTTGCCGCCTACTTTAGTTGCTTGCACGAGTTTGTGTTTAAAAATATTCTCTTGTATACGTAACATTAAGCAATAATTTATAAGTATTTGCAGATGTGGTCCTGGTTTGGAAAGTAGGGAAAGTTTAATTTAGAGGTATTGATTCCTATTTTGTGTCCTACATTTTCTTACAGAATAAATTACACCGCGGAATGTTTTCAACTGAATATTTCCATTACATTTTTGATCAAAAAATCATAAAAATGCACTATCAAGTAATGGCGCGGCGTGGTCAGCAAAAACCACGTATAAATAGAGAATCGCCAAACAAAGGCTTGGCATAGAGTGTCGTGACAAAGCTACGGGTGAGTGTCATCGAATGTCGGACTCAGCTTGGTCGAGGGCCCTCTGTTCTATCCAGCCGCCTATATTACACGTCTGCCTGTGGCTATTGGTGTTGCAACCGACCGTCATATAATACTGAAGGTGTCCAACAATATACTCTAGAGAGCTACTGTACTATCACTCTGTTTTCGGAATATGCGTGTTATATTCGTATGTAATGTTTGAATTAAGAACCTAAATGGAATTCACATTCAAATTACTCTTTCACTACCGAGCATTTAAGCTCACACGCAATGAGTTCAAAATGGAATGCACTCAGCAGTAGCTGCAGTTTAACAGCACCAGTTCTTAGTAAATACCACCGATTGAACTGATGTGAGAATCATTACGTCATTAGATGTTCGCCGCTAGCTGCTAAGTTCTTCTGTAGCCACTAGTCACAAGAACATCTATTATATGACAGTGAGTTGTGTATGTGAAGACAAACAAATGCAAACTTATTTGCTTACCTAGCTTGTTAGGCATCATCTTATTTTCTAAATCGCACATTTTCGCTTTGTGCAACGCTAACGACCAACTGAGAAGTACTTCAAAATCGAAATACAGTAACAGTAGTAACAAGTTCAAATGTACGAGCGCTTATACAATGACATTTACAAATAAAACTTTAAATAAATATTGTAAGTTACAAAGCTCAGGCACTTTAACATAAAGCAGTCTGATGTCCTCTTCCGATACCTACTTTACTTGACAAACTGCATTATTTATGGTCGGACATTTTTATTGTATTTAATTTGCGGGTTCTTTCTTTGAAGACTGTGATGTAAACATGAGTAAATTTAAAAGAAAGTTAAGCCGCTTTTTAAAAAGTTTATAAGAAAAAAAAATGAATAATTATTCTTAAAAAGTAAAGGATGGGATTTTGTTGTAGTGGTAAACGATCAGACAGTACACACTATAGTCATATTAGTCACTCATGGATACCTGCGACTCAAAAGAGTCACAAGTCATAAAAAGTTTGATTTTGATTTTGGAAGACATAATCATGCTCAATTCTATATCTGTAAAACAACATTTGAACTTTAGAATATACGTTTATATTCCAGTACCTTCTGATCAAACCCATTTAAGAGAAAATCAATACTTAATCAAAGATTGTACATAAACTTCTACCGGAATAAATAACTCTAACCGCAAACTAAGTTCGTCTAACATTAAAATCTCGAACAAAATAAATAAAGTAAACCAAAATACTCCCCAGTAGGAGATACGAGTACTTAAGTTCTAAAGGCAATAAGTTACGAGTTGATCGGTACCTCGGAACACACTCGGTACGTACCAAGTAAGTACGTGCATATTTGGTACGTACTAGTTACTCGATATCGATTCCAACAATATTTCTACAATTTACGGCTTCATTTCGACTCTGGAGACCTATCCGAGCTTGTAATTTCCAATTTTAACACACATGCTCTATCTATTGATTGCTCAATTTATACTTCGGATTGTCTCTTGAATTGTTTTGCAATGTGGTTACAGTTAGTCGAGCCTTATGTAACATTATAATATTACTAGTTAATAGCCCTGAATAGTTTTATTTGGATTACATTTTTATTTTTATAGTGTTTATAGAAGTAACTTGTGTAAAACTGTATATAATTTGTACACACATCAACCAAAAATTACTCAACCAATTTGGTTGAAATTCATGTAACCAGAACCAGCATATTATGTACGCGTTTGTTGCGAAATTCCCACGGGAGTAAAAAAGGAAATAAAGTCCATCGTCAATAAAGTTCAAAATTAAATAACCTATGCGACCAGTCACAATTCCAAAGCAAAGAACATATTAATATTTATTCCCGTGTAGTCACCACTCTTGTGTTTAAACCCTTACATTTTGTGCTAATGAGTCAGCTTCTCAAAGAGCTTATGGCTCATTATTTCCATACAAGTCGTGGTAAGGTGGCGATTCCGCGGGTAAGGGCCACTTCACACTGCAGTGAGGGCGCGCGCACTTGCGTCGAGCACGCCTTGTTAGCTAGTTGAGCGACACGTGACATACAGGAAATAGTGCACCATGCTATTTGAATTTATTGACTACTTAAAAATTGAATAAAGAAGCTTCGATTCAAAGAAAATGTAAACCGTTTCAGAATAGTATGCGGCAGAAACGGGCAAATATGGTTTACACTTGATAGTAAGTTGACGAACGAACGTATCGTAAAATCACTAAACGTATGTTGATATTTTCGTTATGGTACAGAAGTTAAGTAGGTAATGGATTTATGTGTAGTTTTTGATCACATATGTTTTAAATAAAATAACAAACTGTAATTAAGTAAGAAGTACGAAAAACAGAAATATAAAAGGTCAAATTGCATGAGTTTCATTTAAAAGTTAACCAAATAAAACACTGAAAAAAAAACTAATAAAACTTTTAAAAACTAAAACCCAAACAGAAAACTTTTACATAAGTTGTATCCAGTTCAGTATAAACCTAATTGCCAGCATGCCTTTATTTTAGTGAGTATAGAAAAAGGCTGAAAATGTTGCATAATTTGTAAACATGCCAACAAAATTTACTGAGATAGCGTTCTGAATTTATTACCAGCTCAAGCGTTTTAACACCAAGAGTGGACACTTATGGCTTAATAAATGGTTATTGATGATGTTCCGTCTGTCCAGTGCATTTTCACATCCCCTGTGGTTAAGTGGTTACCATTCTCATGTTAAAGAGTTTCGATACTTTAATACTTGTTCAATTCGTTTGTATGAAGAGAAAAAACTTAAGTCTTATCATCTGTAGTAGAATTGTAGACCTGAGACAGTCTTTAAAAGTAGTTAGTAGTCAATATTGATTTGGTCACGTAATGTATATGTTAGTATGCACAAAAGAACATAATTGGTAAGATAAATTGTGGAAATTATCTTTACAAAGACAATGTTTGCACAAATATGTCTCGTTACACCATAATATCGATTCAGTTCGATTATTATCGTTGCCAATAGAAAATGCCTGATTATAACAGAATGTACATCATAAAATTAACGGTAAGCCCAAAATGCTGCACAAACACAAGATAAGTCCGATTTCAAACAGCACAGGTAAACCCTATTAATCCTTTGCCGGGCACAATTTAAAAGATATCGAAGCGCATTTCAATGCAATCCCCACGAATTTGGCTGCAGTTTCAACCGATACTGGGGCACGGATAGACCAATCTACCGAATAGCTGAAAGAAAACGAATAAACGAATTACAAACGAAAGACAAGAACAACAAAGGAGTCCGATGCAAAAATTTTCCATTCCATTCGTGTTCCATTAGGTTCGAGTGCCGCCTTTGTCCAGTTTTTTGTTTCGTTTTTTCAATTCGTGTAATTTGTTCGGCGGTCGGTTCAAACTTGTAGTGTAAACCTCGCTTTTTTAGTCAAGGTGACGTTTCAAATATCTCTCTGTCCACGCGGTTTGGATGAAATAATCCTTTTGATTGCTTTGACTCTGTTCCAGACAGAGCATCAAATGATGGATCGAGTTCAATGTATCAATCCCATAAATTGAATGCATATCGTAAAAGGCTTTATTAATAAGGCGCCCATATTGATACTATTAACAGCGCAAACCAATTTGCAATTTGTCTTTATTGACATAATGGCCATAACTATTGCCATTTATTTCAATATTTAAATAATAATATAGTTAAGCATAAAATGGTACCAAGATCAATAGTGAGCGTCGACTGTATAGACCCGGGCCAAATGCAAACAAAATCTGACGGCTAACAGTATCAGAATTTTTAATCTGTTTGTGAATATTTCAGGGGGCGGGTTGCTCCACGTTCCGTAACGCTGTTTCTCAGTTTGTTTCGCGCCCACACTTTAGTCGTTATGAAATTTTTCATTAAGCCCAGTGTCAACTGGCGCCGGCCATCGCGGACTTTAATGTGTCCTCGCCTTTAATATCGTTAGAGTTTTCATTAGCACACCGTTCGCTTTTAGTGCGACCTACCGTTATAGCGGAGGCACTGTTTATAGTTATTATTTTTCAAGCTGAATGAGCTTTGGTGCAATATAAAAGATGTGAGATATGATTTCTTTTGAAAAGAAAATGTCGTGTTTCTCAAGTTTGTATAGGTAGTTGAAACTATTAAAGTAAATATCAGCCATGTTTCTGATTATGTTTCAGTTCCGAAAATTCTCCTTTACCTAGTATTTCTTTCTTGATTATTATCATAGAGTCGGAAATCTCGCCCCGCGAATGGGTTCCTTGCTGGAATAGACTTTTACCCTTAGTCAAACGATTCAAGCTTTGAGAAAAAAAAGACCTTGTAAAAATAATGTAAAACACAAGCACTTCAAAAATATGCACCAAAAATGTTACGTAAAGTAAACTTGGCAACCCTCAGTTAATTCTGCCAGTAAATAGTATCGGGACATGTTGGTATTTGTGCACTAAAAGCAGAAAATCTCAACGGCGTTGTAAACTTGTTCGTTTTACGAGTAGGAGCCGTTCTGAGCAATAATTAGAGGCATGTGCGGCGCCGCGATCGTGTTTACCTACTGTTTTTATTGACGACCTTTGAACGCTGCCTTCCAGATTTAGGGTTGTCAGAGGAAGCCAAACGAGTTACGAACAATGCAATCTGAGACGAGGAAAACGGATACGGTTCGCTAAAGTGGTTCCTTCATAGAAAGGTCCAAATCTCTTATTTTGAGATGGATCAGTTACGAATATGATAAAAAAATATGTTATACATAATCCGTGAACGAATTCTCCGATTTTCTTTCAAAGGTCACAGATTTTTTTATATAAGAATTTACCCAAAACGTTATTATAGATTGTCGTATGTCTATATACCTGTTATATTTCACTGTTGGGCAAAGACCTTCTTCTAACTGTGAACTGGGGTCGGTAGGGCCCTGAGTCATCATAAAATATGTTCTTATAGAACTGTCTAGATTGAAAAAGCCCATGTTCACTCAAGAATAACCTGTTAAAAACATCAATGGTATCATAATTTTTGCGAAGCCTGATATTCTCTGTCTGACTGTCAGACTGTAGACCTACGTACGAACACTCAGACTCAATGAAATTTGTGGTTTGAATTTGTAATGCTCTGATGCGAATTCAAATGTGCGCTTCAAGCCGTTATTCACGCCAGTTGTGGAATTTATCATGGAATATAGAACTTGGAAGTGTAGGAAATATGGAAAATAACTTCTCCCAGTTTTGTCTGTTTCAAAGTCTATTTAAATATTTGGCAAAGCATTTAAATTAATACATTTATGATGAAGTAAAAAATCTGTGTGTAGTTCCTTTGCAGTAAAAGTGAAGAGGATTAGACGTAATCAGTAATCACACTTATTTAATGTACAGGTACATATTTAATGTTAATGGTTTCAAACCCCGTGTTTTAAAAGATCAAATACATGAATTGAGCACAAGACCTCAATTTTAAGAGGCAGGTGCGTTTTTAAATATTACTAAAATATTTTCCTTGAAAAATAAATATTGTCAAAAATCTAGTAGAGGAACGGAACTTTCCTAAATTGTTTTCAATGACAACCTATCAAAAAGTAAATGACCAAAAATTGTTACCAATGACATAGTGACCTTAGTTGCCGCCCATCAGCTGACGGGGTAGATCTCATTCGGGTGTTTAGGTAGGGACATGCGCACGCCAGCCTGAAGATGCGGGATGTAACAGCGATTCCTTGATCCTCTGTATTCTGCAGTACGTACCAGACCTTCGGGGAGAGAGCACGTCTTGCTCCTCAAACAAATTGCGTACTCGTACGTGCAATGAAAATAAATCGTGTTTAGTGTGTAGTGGATACGTTTTCTCTACTTTTATAAATTAAAAGGTAAGTTTTTAACTTTTTAGTTTGTTTTGAACTCTATTTCAGTTAATTTTAAGACTTTTATAAACAGTTTGTTGTTCCGAACTGAACTCAGGTGTTCCTAAGGCTTTTTTGGCAGTTTCCTTATTGCAATGATATTGCGGTTTTTGTTGTTTTTTTTATAAAAGAGCGTTATTTTTTTTTATTAATTTAAGAAACTAATATTAATTGCAATTCTTAAAATTAAAACATTGAATATTCTTGCACGTACCTATCTGATATTCCATTGGTCACTTTAGTATCTGCATTTGAAATGTACTTCGTATGAATTGGTAGATTAAAATAGCAAATTAGAATACGTACTACAAATTGAAAATTGAAGTCTTTGCTCTTTTTAACTTGACTATTAAAATATGTTATAATATCAAAGAATATTAATATTAAACGTATACGTATGAAACATTAATTTCTTTACCTTTAGGCTCTTAAACCCGACCTCCACATAACCACCGTCTAAGAAATTAAGTAACTTGTACTCCTAAAGCCTAAAGGAAGAGAAATAGGCAGTTTCGGAAGGGCACGGCTTAATATCCTGTTAATTTAGGATCAAAATCTACTTTAGTTACGACAGAAAATTCTTATTTGAATTTCAAATTTTAGAAGACATTTTACGGCTTTGATATAGGGCAGTAATTAATGTTCAGTTACTATGTTATTAATGTTACTACGTTACACCGGGTGTGTAGTTATTTTTGGGAGTACTTATGTAAGTAAACTGTTGCTTAGAGAGTAACTATTACCTCAGTCTTATTATCATAGTCTTTACACTATGCTATTACTTATTTGTACGTGGTATGGGCATGCGATTTTTTATTACTATCCTTCATAAAACAGAGGAGTAAGTTGTTTTTCTAATTCGTGCTATCCTTATTAGTAACATTAGAATTGTTTAGATCGATGGCAGGGATATCATTATTATTCCTGGTAGATAGTACTTAGTCAAACTAATTGTTAATCCTCGTTTTAAAATGAGATTAATTTTCCTCAAATAATACATTTTGAACGTTTTCTTTTCTGCGGTAATCAAAGGAATTTCGGAATAAAAAGAATCCTTAAATATTTTTCTTGTTCCCTTAGATGCTACAGTTGTTAAATTGTAACGTAAAGGGGTTAATCGATTTGTTTTATTTATTTTTATACTATGATTGGTTTCATCGTTATTTTGTGCCAAGGGAACGAACGTGGTATAGATTTTGATGGTTTTACTTACATTAAAAAACATTTAAATAAATAAATAAATTCTTCTCCGGGTTACAAATATTATGGTATCAAATGATTGAAATTATTTCAAAGTGAATGGATTACATGAAAACAGAGTTATTTTCATGTTTTCATTTGTCTCTTTATATGCTAGTTAATTGTTATATAGAATTCGTGTTTTAAAATGACTTTCAAAAATATAATAAGGGCCTGAATACGCAAATAAAAAACTCACTCCACAAAAAACCACGGGGTGAAACCGTGGGGCACAGCTAGTTAAACATATGAAAATTTTTAATATACACGGTACATTTTTATATGATATCCGTATGTAGAACCGTCAGCTGCTCCAATAAGGGAGAGTCCCATAATTATTGTAATTCGGGAGCATTCATTGTTTCATTTTCCTCATTCTTTAGTCACAGAGAGTGAATTCTAAAACAATTGTTTTGATCAAACTCTCTTATATTTTTAAAGCCTCTTCCGAACCCCTCTTTGGGTGATTATGTTTATTTAGGAGGAATTGCTCGCAATTATGGATTGACAATGGAATGATAATTTAAATCAAATGGGTGCTTAATGCTTCAATAGATAAGGTCTTTCTTTTGTATTGGAAAGTTTTTTAAACGACCGATTGTTGTAATAATAACAGGGATTTAAAAAACAGTTTTATTCAGATAAGATAACATTTTCATGTAAATGAGAAGAATTTTGACGAGCCTACGTATGAAAAATTTCTTGTCTGTTTCAGACATGAAAAAAATCTAGTATTTACATGAAAAAAATTCTTAAATCAGTTCTGAAGATACTTGCATGTTCGATCATACATAGAATAGTGCATTCGTTCAATTAAATGTTCATTCCGAAGAAAATGTGCAAGGCGGTGCATGATAAACGAAAATGTACTCTTACTAAAAACAAATAAAGACGGTAATTAATTGTCCTGTTTCACCGTAAAGTGAATGTGTTTATGTATAATACATATTTACTTAGCAAAGGATTTACGCTTGAATGTGTCTTTGTAATGAAGCACTATGTTTACCGTGTTCCTTTGGTTGTTAGTTTGCTTATTGAGTTAATGTAGAAGTTCCCAATTGTCTCTGCTTGGCCCGAGGGAGAACTCGGATGGAATATAAATCATGTATTTCGGTAAAAAGACATCGTTTATACGTAGTTTATTTAACGTTTCAATGTTTAGAAACTCTTAATACCAGGTATTTAAAAATGGAGGTAAATATTTGTATTATTCATAAACGGTCTTTAAATTAAAACCACGTTGTTTTAGATCTTTATCCGTCTGTATTTATGTTTATATACACTAAAACTACTGCATTGATTGCGCGTCTTATAACCAGAATTGACATTATAGGCTTTTTATTACAAAAATCCTATTGATGATAAATTTTAATTACGCTTAGCAAGTTAATTAATAAAATGATATTTAGTGTGTTAAACTTCTAGAAATTACATATATTAGCATCATCCAGGGTAACAAATTGAAATCTTTGATTTATTTCAACATCCTCAGGCTTTTCATTTAAACGAAACTAAAACCATAAATTCTTTCTAAATTCGATAAAATCCCAACAGAACTAAAACAAACAACCTTTGACGTAAACCGGGGCTTTAAAAGTGTAAAGTTCTTTATATCTTAGAAAAGAAATCTAAAAAGTATCGAATAAATTATAAATCAATTTATATCCAATCTCATTCCAACTTATTTTAAATCAGGTACAAAGCTTTATAGAACAATTTCTAAAGACCCAATCACGGGCCGCTCGGTTTTTTAAACGAAATTTGTTTAATTATTAGAAAAGTTTAAAGAATCTAATTACATTTTTTGTTTTGTATAAAGTTATTTGGGACAACAGTTACGACCTCTACGCGTTGTCGAGTCTAGACACAAGACAATGGTTTCTCGACAACCATTTAGCTCTATATCAACTCTGAGTTTAAACTAGGAATGTATTTAGGTCACGTAGCTTAGGCCATTGTGTTGGACCCAAATATTTTAGTGCCGCCATTCGCAGAAGTGTATTAATATTCCGTGGTATTATAATCGTTATTAAAATACCTGAATCGTATAATTAAAGTTACTGTTAAGCATACTGAATTAGATGTACTTAGGTGTAAGTTTCGAATTATAACTTTACATAGAATAAAACAAAGTAGCTTCGACAGAGAAAAAAAAAACGATTAAATTTGGTTTTACAGCAATAGATAGATCTATTTTTGAAGAATATTTACAATATGTAACAAAACTTAATGTAGGTAAAACCACGCGGCACAGCTTACTATTATATTATATTTTAATAAGTTTAAGTAAATAAATAGGTACTTATTTGACCTAAGTATTATTTGTAAAAGAACAATAAACATATTTTTATTTATTTATTAATTCCGTAAGTGTTAGACAAATAGACCACAATGTAAAGTGTTGTTGGTGTGAGTGCAGGATTATTTATTTAAACACGAACGCTACTGGCCATTCTAAGTTCTGTATTGTAGGTTTAAATCCTCTGAAAGGCATTTAAAGGATTATTTGGATACTCTGTGGTTGAGGGGACAGTGGAATATATTATGCGCTTTCTTATAATGGAAATTCCTACTAAATTTTGCTTAGAGAAGTTGGTGCAAGTGATAATGGTATTATAAATATGGCAAATTAAATAAGATGAATATTAAAACTATGATGACTGTTGTCGGACTTGAGTCAAATTAGCAGACATAATTTCTGTTTGATTTTTGCAAAGGTAAATTTTGATGTAAGAAGGTATCTTTAAGTAAAGGCAACATATTCTTTATTTCAATTTACAACGTTATTTCATTTCAATTTGTCTACGTCACAAATATCACCTTGGATAAAAGCGCAAGCCAACGCTAACACATACGTAACCAACACATTACTTAAAATATTAGAGATACCTTCTGTTATTTATACCGTACACCACTTAAGACGTAGCAGTCAAACAATAAAACCAGACATTAAAATAAACGACCGAGGTTAAATAATTCACGAATGTTTATACATTTAATGCGGGACCAGACACTTGAGAGGTCCCGCCTTAGACTAACCGATTACTCAGCAACATTAGCGATAAATATTTAAGTGTAGACTCAAACGGATAACCAAGCCCTAGAGCTGATGCAATTAATAATTAATTGATTCAGTTACTTACTAATATTGGTTAGTTGGATAAAGTGACTTTTTGACTGTTAACTGATTTAAGAAACGAATAGATTGTTTGAAAACGATCATCTTCAATGCATTTTGTCAAAAATCGGCACAAGATTTTTTTTATAATTTTATAATCATCTTTTAGACTAGGCGTAAGCTGACACACAGGCGACGCACGCCGCGCAGGGCAGAGACTAAAATGTAAAGTTCTGTCTCATAGAATACTCGTTTCTTTACATATTGAGTCTCGCTTGAAAACTTAGTGTTACTCGAGTTACGCATTTTCTCTTTGTAGTGCATTTTCCCAGTACATCTTACCCACTTTACAATGTTCGTGGAAGCAGTAACATGGAGGTAGCTCCTTAGCTTTGCTTTGTCTTCGCTACAGCTCACTAATGCTGGTATCTCATATTTCTGAAAAAGCAGCTTAGCGCTAATTTGGATTCGAGTATGAATGTGTGTGTGCGTTTTAATATTCTAGAGTCTAGATACAAAAAAATTTCAATCTTTTAGAAATCCAAAAAAAAGAGTGAATCACTATAAAAATAAAATCTAATACATCTTCAATCATCGTCAAATAGAAAAACTTGCTGTAAGATGATAATAGAGCGATTCATTATAAACGTTATTAAAATACGAACAGTAAAATAGCATAAAAAACATAACTTCCCTGTAACGAAAACAAACACCTTGGAAAACAAAAGTGGAATTTTCCATCTAAATGCCAATAAATATTATTAGGGCTGCCAATCATCAATATTTTTTTGTGTTTATCCAAATGTCAACGACAATGGTCCATTGTTGTGTTGAACTTTGTTCCCGGTCAATACGGCGGGAAGGTGTAACGGTCTGACACGGACACGGAATTAAAAACATGATCAGCAGAATAACGTACATCAACAACTTTCTATCACAAGTGGTACAATGTTGTTCCCAGAAAACGTTAACGCTAAGGAGAATTCTAGATGTAGTTAATCTATGATTGACTGGTTGTTATTGGAATATTAGATGTAGATAACTTATGTGATTTGGATTATTAAAAAAGAAAAAAGAATTATTAAAAAGGAAGAAAATTTCACAAATTATTTTAATTGAAACTTTAGACAAAATTATGTCTAAGTCTGATTCGTAAATAGGTGATATTCACCCAAATCTAACACTGAGTTTAACTAAACACTGAGCTCAACTAGACAAGATAAAGGTTCGGAAGCAAAATAAGACTCGTAAATATATTTATTAACAGTATCCAGGATATCAGACAACGCTTCTAAATGAGTTAACTGACTGACCACTCTGTACGAAAACTTACTCACCATTAGGTTTAATGTTTGAGTTATTTTATTTGATCATTTGAAGGCATTCGGTCAGCACGAGTACAGTCCTGAATAAAATATCTTCCCGATCGCCGGCACCTACATGCCTGGTCTTAAATCGAATGTTCGGAATTTGTAATACGTTTTAGCTGTAAAAATGTTGGTGTAGTGAGGAGTGTACTATGTACTTCGTTTAGAATGTATTATACAGGTTTATTGTAATGCTACTAGCTGTGCCCCGCCGCACTTGAGACACGATCTAGTAGAAATTTTAGGACAAAGGGTACAAGCTCATCGAAGTCACAAACTACATATGTACCAAATATCTTTCATTACCTTTCGTTCAATTTTGCGTGCTATACAATAGTTACTTTAATTATTATGATTAACGGGATATTTACCTATATTATATTATTTATTTCGAGTTTCCGATATTGGTAGTTCATCCATGATCATGGCGCTTGCAACAGCGCAGCGTCGAAATATCGGAAACTCGAAATAAATAATAAACATGGCAAATATCCCGTTAATCGTAATAACTTGAGAGCTAATAACCATGATAATTATAAAGATAGTTACTTTGCTAAAGTGATTAAACATGTACTATGTCAGATATAAAAAAGCAATACAGTGTTAAGAAAAATATCGAAAAGAAACTGTTTAGCAGTAAACTGTAGCTAAAGCTAATGAGTCTAATATACATTCACTACAACATAACAAGCCGTTAATGTAATTTAACGATGTCTTTAAATTTTAGATTAAATTCTAGTTCTTTCGTTGTTAAACTGCCATCTTTGCTAAATTAGCATCAGCACTGATGCTCTTTGAAGAGATTACAATAGATTGCAAGTCAAAGGGCCGCTCAACGCTTTGCATTCTTAATTGAACGAGAGTCGACAAAGGTTTTTTCAGTTAACTACATAGTTGTACAGCTTAGAATACAAAACATGCCGTTACGTGACTCTTGGCTCTGGCTTCTGCTTCGCCAACGAGGGAAATGAATATTTTGTATCTACACTAGTTACCAGTATGAACTAATGAACTTATAACCTACATTACATAAAACTTTTCTTGTAAAGTTAAGCTGCGTTCTTTTGTTTTAGCAAAGGAATATAATTAGGTAGGTGTTTCTTTAGAAATAGCTATACTTAGCCACTATTAGTATCGACTTCCTATGTTATGTTTTACTAGCTGTATACCGCAATTTTTCCGATTCATCTTTATAGAGATGAATTTGGGAAAATCTTTTGTTAGCGGATGTTTTCGTCATTACTACTAGTGGGTCGTAATTCAGCTTTGTTGGGGAATTCAGGTTTTTGCCATTCAGTGGTATGAGCTACGACGCTACTATCTACGCTGTCAGAGGTAGAGCTACGAACGCTACGAGCTACGTTGATTAATCAATCAGCTACGCTTGTCTTTTTTATATAAAAAATGAAAAGATTTTGGTATAGTTAACACAGTTGAAATTTTGATCACTCATGAGATCGTGAGGCAAATTGTTTGATGATTTAAATATAGAAGAAAATTTTCCGAACAAACTTTTTTTTAAAAAAACATTAAATTTAAGATTTAAAAAACCCCCAACACAATTACTTTCAAACCCCCATAACTTTTAAACGGGACAACCGATTTTCATCAATCATTTCTAAGAACACTCGTCGCACTTAAGTCCCCTTTAATACAAAAAAAACTAAATTGAAATCGGTTCATCCGTTCGAGAGCTATGATGCCACAGACAGACAGATACACACACACACAGACACGTCAAACTTATAACACCCCTCTTTTTGCGTCGGGTTAAAAATATTCCTTCTTCGTTTTTGCGTCTTACCTATAACTTTACACACTTAAAACCTTCATCCTATATCTGGAATTCAAATACAGTTGACATTGAATCTCAGTGATAGTGGGTGGATGACGTGGATGTATGGTTAGGTGGGCGTCTCAATCCTTAGATTAAATGGGTAACTGATATTTTACAATACATATCTCTTGCCCACGCAATTAAAAATAGTCTACATTCGAACACATTTGCTGTTCTATTTTTATGTTGTCCGAGTTTCTTATGAGTTTTTAAATGTCTTCCAAAACGACGTGCCATATAATTTTATTAGGTATTTTCGCGGCACCGGGTTCATAGTATACAATTTAACCTCATACGAATAGTATGGTTATGTGGCTTCGAATGGTAGTGTTATAGAGGCAGTTACGGTATAGTTTCAATTTAAACTACCGACTTACAGATTTGAAGCTTATACGTAGTTTAACACGGTTATAACTTGTTATAGATTTTCTATTTTGTGAAGTTCTTTTGCTTGTGAGGGCATGCGACAATAGAGCTATTGTGTTTGTGTTAAGACTCACAATAGTTTAATGGTTTCGCACTTTAGCTAGTATCTAGTATACGTTTTAAAATAGAATTTTAATGAGAATGAAACAGAATATTTTAATTAATTTGTTTTGTTTACCTTGTTACGGTTCCATGTTATATTACAATAAACCTTTTTTCATAACATGAATACGGTTACTAAACGTTTATATTAAATGAAACATTTGAACATTGAGCGAAGCTATGAGGGCGACCAAGCTACCGTGAGATTTATCCTTCCACACAATAACTTGAATAAATAATAGGTTGTTGCGAATGTCTGTCTGCCGAGTCCCACAAGATAATTCATACTTTGACTGTAAATTGGGTTCCGTTGCCCCGGGAATACGAGTCAAGGCCATCTTTCATATTCATACAATTTTTATCATTTTTTCATTTTCCCTCAAAAGCTGAATCTTTTTCCCGTTGTAATATTAAAAGGTTTGCTTGTTGGACCCTTAAAGTCTTTGAAGTGTGCGTTATTATTTAGCGTACGAGTCAATGTTTGGGGACCCGTTTGTGCGCGTGTTGTGGGACATGACGTCACAACGCTCCCGGTGTTGCTTTTTAAATTGGGTTGTATTTGTGGTCATGAGTGGTTTTTTGTGATGTGATTTTGATTGTCACTCAAAAGCTTTTGGTTTTTTAATTCGCCAGTAGCCTAATGGCTAAGGCGTTGGCTTGGCAATCAGAAGGATGTGAGTTTGATCACGCATTACTTTATTGACGTGAACTCACATTATTTGGCTTGAAAAAATAAGACCCAAGTCAAAGCTACTCAAACCTTAACCGAGTTCTAGATGAAATTTCCCAACGGTAATATCAATTTTTCAACCCCATTTAGTCAACTGTGGGAATGGTGAGAACGAATTCTCATTTTTTTGTTGAAGACAACGTTTTTTAGTTAGTTACGTCACTATCAGCACATGTATGTCCCCAAAGAGGAGCTCGAGCCTACCCTGAATTAGGACAAGCAGACCTTCAGTCAACCACGCTTGCCAAGTACGGGTTAGTTAACAAATATAATAAGCTTTATTCAAAATACCAACAAAGGCCGAAGAGTTCGTCGACTTAAGAAAGTTATTTAATAAAATAATTTAATGTAAAGAAAATTACAGAACCCAGTAGACCACAAGAACACAAAGCCTCGAGATCACAGTCGATCGAAGAAGCCGACCACTTGGAGGGTACGCTGAAGATTGAACAACTTCTAACTTTCACGCGGTTGGGCCTTTCGATTCGTAAACCGTTGTTCTATACCATATAACAATGTGATATTGCTTGGAAAAATAACGATATTGTTCACGAGTACTCTTAACGATATACGAGTGACGTGTGTATTAGGATGGTATTGATGAATTTTTAGAGATATTATTTTTTGGGAATATGAACAGTCAGATGTTCAGGTATTTTAAACAGTTATCAATAACTTTGCAGATAACTCCAGTTTGACTGTAAGACTTATGGACACAGCTTTAACTTCTCAACGGACTGCTTTGAAAGGCACGCAAATAGTTTATAATGACGTATAGACATTGCCTGAGAAAGAAACTTTCTTTATAAATGGTCTAATAAAATAACGTATGAGATAATTTACTGAAATATTATTTCACACTTTAACTTTCTAGTGAGTGGTCTTACTAGCGCTAGAACTAACGGCATCTCATTATCGAACTCATACCGGTAAGTGTGGTGATAGTTTTTAAAAAATAGCTACTTTACTTTGGTAGGTATACATACAAATATTCTTTTATGGATACTAGAAATAAAATTGGTTTTGTTTCTTTTTATATGTTTAGATAAAATACCTCAAATTCGACGCTTTAATATATTGGTAGGCAAAATTACCTATAAAACTCGAACTTTTTCGGAATTTTCCAAACCCTAGGCCAACCCAGTACTTAAGTACAGCTTTCAAATTATTTAGTTTTCATACTAATTAACGTCTGAAATAAAATTATTTTTGCGTTGAGTTTCAATTCGAGGGCTTTTGTATGAAGTGGTGGTACTTTGAAAATCGATCTCGGGCGATATTAGTTTCTCATTGGCACGTCGGTAAGTGGGCTGGAGATATTGCGATACCAATAACTGGGCATGATATTGATGTACGAGTGGACTCTGAGGGCCATCATGCCCGCACATTCAAATACTAGCCAGACATTTGTTTTTGGTTTCATTTTGAAGGATTCATTACTATTTATTGAGTAATATAATTAATAGGTAGCCTTATCGAGCCGTGCTTGAGTTACAATGTTTCATACACGCGGTTATAGATTTTATTTTGTATATCCACTTGCAATTTGAAAATATGCCGCTGTAAGCACTAAATATTAAAAATATTCAGTACTAGCTGTGCCCCGCGGTTTTACCCGCGTGAAACCTTATCCCGTGGGAATTTTGGGATAAAAAGTATCCTATGTGTTATTCCTAGGTATGAGGAACATCTGTACCAAATTTCATTAAAATCCATTCAGTAGTTTTTGCGTGAAAGAGGAACAAACATCCATACATACAAACTTTCGCATTTATAATATTAGTAGGATAAGTAAAATAAATATTTAAAATCTAGTGACACAGAATATTACGAGTATCGGTGCACCGCGGTAGCTTGGGCGCAGTAGTGATGTCTATATTGATCTTCCTCGTGCGTGCTTAGTAATCATTTTCCGACTCACGGGACTATATAAGAGTCCCGGTTTTTTGGAAGGCTAGTATGGAGCCAAAGCCATATAGAAGCCCTTTGACATTTTTAATCTTTTGTAAAGGATTCATAAACCGGCGACTATCCTTGTATAACACTATATAATGCATCCAAGGACAGTCTCCAGTTTCTGCTGGGACTAATGCATATATATGGAAAACTACGACTGGGCTATGGGAATGGGATGTTCGATGGACTGGATATAGGGAAACTATGGGGACTATGGCACCCTAATGGCACTAAATAATCATTATTATTAGCTCCCATAAATATTTATCAAGTACCTAGTAGCAATTAATTATAATGTTATTATATTAATTGTGACTGAATGTAAACTCCTTTGAGGAATAAATTCTAAAATCACTAACTAGATTGAACCACAATTGAAAAGCGACCGTTTAGGATAGATAAACATCATTATGTCCTAGTAACCGCCAACAATTTCATTTTCAATTATGTAAAACATACATAGCATAATTATGGATAACATATCAACTAGGTAAACTATTAAACTACATAATATTTGTTCATCAAAATATTAATTATCTTGTGTGTAATGTTTATTGCTGTTATTCCCAAAACCTTATGTGTTTATCAATTAACATTCATTATTATGCTTACCTGCTTGGAATAATTCATGTTTGCGAACTAATAGTACGTATATTTAAGTATATATAAACAGTTCATTAAAGCTTATGTTATGTATGTGTTGTTTATTAACACGTTACTGGCGGTTAATGTTCTCGTATACGAGTAATAGTAGATGCTTTTCTTTTTATTCAATCGCGTCGGAATTTCAGGTTAAAAATATAAGTATCTAATATGATCTTCATATATCATAATATAGAAACTTTTCAAACCTTTTTCTGTATAAGGAACATCTGCAGGAAATTACAATAAAATCGGTACAGCCTTTGCTGAGTTATAAATGGTATTAATAAAGCGACTTTGTTTTAAGAATAAATCTATTACTTACACAAAACTGCATGTATAGTAAACCGGTATTACCACCCTAAGAAATAATATCAATGAAGGCATAATACAAAGACTATATTTAGAAAGATGAAAAATTCAAAGTCAAATCATTTAGCCGTGAATAGGCAACCTTGTGAGACCAACGGCAGCTCACAACCCCCGATAAATGTACCAAATGACGCGTAAACTCACCCCGATAGTTCACTAAACGATGACGTATCAAGTATTTTACCCTCAAACTATTCCACGAGATGACTTCCACCCTCAAAAGCTAGTTTTTCGGTCGGTTTTCTTACGAGGAAAAATGTGGATTGAGTTTTCGACGAAATTATTTTGGTTAATAAAAATGAATAAGGATTTGATAATGTCATATTGTTTTTTATTGTGATCGTTTTTATTTTACAAATAATATTAAAATAATAGTTACTTAAAAGTAATTTGACAGTGAAAGGAAATGAAACAGGTAATTATTTAACTCTACTTAATTAAAACTGTTGGCTTAGATACTAGTAAGAGAAAAAATACTAAATAATAAACACAAGTATCAGTCTTATTAATAAACTCGTATTCCAACAGAATCATTATATGCGGTGCATTTTCCTCAAAATATACTCGTAGGTACATATTCAATTCTGTACATGACATGTTATGTTATTTACGCGTCCCAATAGACATGTTTCTCAAATAGATAGAATAACATGGCAAATATTATACCAACACCATTAAACCTCGTCGCCTTTATTGACTCAGATATCAAAGCTTTATTACAATCAGCGACGAGATAAATTTAATTAAAACGAGTACCTGCTACGAAAGCTAATAAATCATTACTACGAAATGAATTTATTTTAAAATTAATTTACGAAAAACAATTCGCGATTCGCAATTGCTATTTTCAATATTTTGACCTGATTTTGTAGGAATAAAAAAGACACATATTTTTTTTTGTATAAAGCTGAATCGTAATTTAATGACGCAAAATCGTCTCAACGTTTGGCATAGAGGAAAATTTTGATTCACTTTCATTTAATTTCAAAAATCTAAATGGACTTAAATAAATGTTAAAAGTTGGTCGTTCAGGATTAAAATATTATCAACAGATACTTTAAATCAGAAGCTAATAAACCTTATATTATTTGAAGTTTTGTTTCCCAACATGCCAATCAATTACAAAAACGTCCTTCATCAAAACGAATTTCTTTAGAACAGCCAATCACAATTAGATCCAATCAAATATACATTACTTTAAGAACAAATCCATATTACTGAAAATCTCCAACTGAGATTCCTTTGGACATTTCTAAAGAATCTATTCGAATAGATAGCGCGTATTGTTGGCGACTGTGAGGGGCGTAGTAATTTAATTGGAGTGAATAATCGCGCGTCTCAGAGCCCTACTGGGCCATTAAGTGCGTACCTGCGACCTTTTCAATAGGTTTTCTTTATCTGCCGGCGAATCCGAGGCATCCGGACATTATGCTTGGTTTCCCAGTTGTGTTGTGTGCCGTATTTTGCAAGTGACGGCGGGTTTTAAGCAAATAAACGGTTTTAAGAATCACAATAGGTGTTTGGATTTGTGTTAGGTTTATGATAGAATTAGTTTGATTTCTTTCTTAATATTAATTTTTTAAATAAAATTAAGTTTGTTTTATTTACAGCTTATTGGGATAGTTCTATCTGTAACCATAATAATACCTTAAACGCTTATTTCTTCATACTACTGTAACCATTTTAGCCATTTTATCTTCTACGGATCTCTGCATTTCTGATTCTATTACATTTTTCTATATAAGTACATAGTTAATATAAACAACAAAAAGTTGTATACGAAATGAAATATGAAATTGCGTACGCTATATTATATTTTTATTTGCAGCAATAGGCCATAACGTGAAACCGGCTCACTACCGGGTTCGCATTACCCGGTTAATATCACATTGATCCCCGCTGAGTTATGAGATCCGGGTTACGACTTCTTTCACCTATTATCCTAAACCGGGTAAAAATTAATTGCTGCCCTCATCGACCGGCATTCATTGAATATATGAATAAATATTAGCTCTCAAGGAAAATATATAAAAAGTACTAAAATATCATTTTGATAAATATTCGACAAGCGGCCGATATTAGAAAAACAGTGAAATATAGATTAGAGTCTCTTAAATATACATTTAAATGAAAGAAATATATGAAAAGAGAAATTCAAATTAGATGACCAAAAAATCAAATGATATTTTCTTTTATTTATTATCAAAGATGAAAGTAGCTTTTATGAATCGTTCGACAAACTGTTGCTATGAAGCATTTGGGTACTATAGTAACCGATCCGAAAAGATGACGAGATTCGACCGATCCGAAAAGATGACGAGATTAATTAATCTTTTGTTTGCAGTGGAATTTTACTGGCTGAATATTTACATTACTGTGACTACTATTACAATTTGTATTTTATATATAACATAATCATTTATTTATTTACTATTTAAATAGGAACACCAACATATTTTTTATATTATATATTAAAAATTACAATAATTTACTCAGTCATCTTCATATAGCAACTGGCCCTTAACTAGGTTTGTTATCTATATGTACATATCTAGAGTATCAGAAACTACGGACAAACACATTCATAGGTAGTACACAACCTACCGAAGTTTTGGAATATTGAGTTTTATTGAAATAAAACACTTAAACGGATTTTTGTCGTGGTTGTATTTCGTTTTACATTTTCTGACGTTTCGATATACAATCACGACAAAAATCCTTTTATGTGTTTTATTTCAATGTGTAGTGTTCGTGTAAATCAAAGATATAAATATTGAGTTTTAGTTTTGTTAAGGCCCTAAATTTCATTGAAAGTATAACGGTACCAAATCAAAACAATGCCTTTAAAAGTTTCCCTAAAATAATCAAATTCTCAATAAAGGTGAAGTTAACAGGAATGCCTAATCCTTGTCAAAGTGATACCTCGATTTTCTCTCGTTAATCTGAAACAAAACTGAAAACTTAATCTAATCTGAAACAAGATATTTGAGCTGAAAGGTATTTTATATGAACATTTTCTGTTTTATATCGATTTAGATATCCCTCTCACTCTTAATACAAACTCTCTTAATAGTGCAGTGACGAGGAATATGCGTTATTAAGACGCTTACCAAATGAGTGTTAGTGATCGCTAATTCTACTACTCGTAGATAAGAGTTAAATTAATTTAAACGGTTAATATTAAAGCAAAGATTCAGTGAGTCCAGTTGATCCAGGCATTAGCTTACCGCCGAGCGAGCCGCGTAGTAAACAATAAGACCTACTTGGCCGTAAATTATTATAACACTTTAGTGAACAATAACAAGATTTTGGGGAAGCATAATAAATCCAACGCTTACCGTTGCACAAAGGCAGTGGACTCGCTTAATTTCTAAGCCGTATTTATGTTGGACCCTTCGAGTCCTTGGGCTTAATAACTCCTCCCTAGGGACGCCAGGATGACTGATGTGCTATCCACGGGAGGAATCTTTGCTAAAGACTAAGGGAATTAAATTGTTATAAATTAGGGATTGATATACTGTATCATATACATATTGACTAGAATACATATGTTTTTTATTGAGTGCAATTAGTGATTTCAAATATTTTTACCGTGTAAGTGGAAAATGACCCAATATAACAGATGTTCATCCTTTATAGGTGACGATTTGCCTACAACGACTTTTCTCGAAATATTGTACCTTTTTTGGTTACTAATTCAAAAATACTAAACTGACTCACAAAATTATTTTGCTAATAGAAAACCTAAACATCATTGAGTAACATAGTCTTTGAATTTACTAGAGAAAGTGTGGTAAACCACGATACATTCCTACTTAGTATATCAAGGTAGATAATATACCAACTACCAACTATTATATGTACTATAAGGTCTGTTATTAGACATAGCTAGGTGGACATCAGACAACCGTCTACCAAACCACATGCTTTGTCAATCTGTATGTAGGTCAGGTGTGAATTATGCATTATACATGTTAGTTATAGTACCCCCGTACAGGTAGATAATTGCATATGTGTTCTATTGTAGTTTGCGTTGGGAATTCCTAATGATATAGCTAAATATTGAAAAAGAGAATAATAATTTTCGATTCGAAAATACCATGTTTAGTGATGAGTTGTGATTGTCGTAATAAAACCAAAACTCTTAAAAATCTAACAATTGATTTTACCAATAATATTGTAACACGCATCAGAGCTCCAAACTAGAGAGATCTAAAACGCGAAATTCCTTCCTATGTAGGATTAAATCGCTTAAAATACTCATATAAGTATCAAATTCACTAAGGACCTATTTCAGTAGTAAGTAAGTAACGTTCCGATTCGCTACTCACATGTTTTGTCTTTGTATCTTGATATAAAGTAAGAAAGAGACAAAACTAACTGTACTTGGTGAGTAACTTTACTTGAAGGTCGTGAAATAGGCCTTATATAAGATAATTGAGCAATTCATAAGTATCACTTCGCCTAAAAACAAATGCACAATACATGCCAACCTCCCGTATAGGCATAGAGCTTAACAAATAATCTACGAATACAATCAGAATCCCATAAAATAGGTACAAATAAACAAGTTTACTGCCTGTTGTATCGGTTAGCCGATCTCTAGCTGTAGAAACAACGTCTTCACGTCCTTTAGACATAAACATAACATGTTACACAGAAGATAAGTAAATTAATTCACGTCAACTAATTTATTTACATTACCTGCTCTCGGTGAGCTATTATTTCACCGTCTGCGTCACACTGGAAAATTATTTTAACTTAATTAATTGCTACCATTAATTAAATACAAACAAAATGTTGGTGTTCCGTTAAATATTGATCATAAACTCGAGATGAAACTTTTCGACTCTACCGCTCGTTACGATGGTAACTTTACACTTTATTTTTTGTGTTTAACTTTTTACCTGTATATTTTAAAATACTTTTATTTGTGTACTGGAAAGTATTTAGTATTAATGAGCAAACTGTTTTGTTGGCCTCGATACAGGCATAAAAGTTTTTTATTTAATTACTAACGATACATTTTGTATTCAAAAGTTTTTTTTACATAACATAAACGACAACAAACTGACGTCTTCTTGGGTTTATTATCCATGTAAATTCGCACACAATATCTACTTCTATCTAATTGAATGCTTTTTCATTAATTTATCAAAAGAATTCAGACAAACATCTGATATAACTTGTATAAAATGACTAATATAAAAAAAATATAATCTTTTAAAACACGGCACAAAATAACTAATTCAAAAACATAAAGTTAAAACAATAAATGTAACAGTTTAACGCTCACGTTATCATATTCACCCCGCTGAGTAATTATCCATTACAGTGAATAGTGATTCATAACAACGGTAAGTTCCATTAGCGGGTGATTCTGTGGCGCCGACACTGCACACCGGTCACCTGAGTTACACCCTACTAGGGTTATCAACTCAATATACTTTTAACAACATTATTTTATTCATAAACATTATTTCATACATAACTATGCCTTTGCGTCAGCTCCGCTCTTGTTGTAGGTAGCGTGGTGTTATATGTATAGTCTTTGTCGATAAACGTACTGTCCAGTCCATAGTTTTTTTTCAATGTTTTTTTTCAATGGGTGGCTGAAAATCAGCCCTGCCCGGGGTGTCTCGCCCTGGGCAGCAGGAGCTGAGCCACCACCTTTTGCTTTAATTATTATTCCTGTATGTTTAATTTCTTTTTTGTATAACTAAGAAATATTTTTTTTTTATATACTATTTTTTAGTTATATAGTTTTTTTTATATATTGTATATTTTCTATAGTGGTGATTATGTCTATTCTTCTTGGCTAATGTCGTCAGTGAGAAAGTGATTTTTTACATCAGACCACCATGTGACCCGTCTGTTCGTGTGCCCCCTATATCATACATACAAGATTTATTACAATACTTCTTATTGTAATATCTCATCTAACCATGTTTCATAGCAAATAAAATATTATATTCTATTGCTATCTATCATCGTCACTTTTACATGCAAACCATAACAAAAATAATAAAAGCCTACTGTTTTACGTCACACTTTTTTACATTTATGACGTCCCCAGTGGCGTCGAAATATTCAAAACTCAATAGTGTGAAATATAATATTTTAAGAGAACCAACTTTTTGTTGCAAATAAAAATAAATTTTAAAATATCTCCATTAAAAACCGTCGCTTTTATCACAATAAACGATAAATACATTTCTGTATAGAAATCTTTACCTAAGTTATACGAATACGTAACTCACAACAATTATTCACACATAATTAAATAACTTCAAAGTTTATGTGTTTTGGCACGTTCCGAATAATTTAAGGACAAAACCCGAAACTTTTGATACGTACATGTGAAATGTCCGCTTAAAATTAAACTTTCCGTGTAAAATAGTTGCAAAAATTCTTGAAATAGCTGGACTTTGGCAGCCCTAGCCGCGGTATGCCGGAGTACGGATATTACCGGTATTCGGTACGGGAAATGTGACGGGATTTTAGCGACGTCACCTGCAAAGTATTCGATGTGGCGTTGCGTAAATTGCCTCTATGTCATTATCGCATACAGGGCGGGCGAGCCGAGGATTGCGGAGCGAGCGCGCCCAACATCCCCCGTATTGGATGCGCCTTTACAAATTGTTACGTTCGAATTTCGATACACACCAATTACAATATGGTATGGAGCATTAAAAAGAATTCTGGAAATATGTTTCAGCTTTATTATATTGTTGCATTATTGGGTTGAGTGTTTATATTTATTTACTTTGTGTAGTCTTCTTTCTGAATTTATCAAATTTATTTATGCCCAGAGGCGAAACAAGCAAGCATAAAAGTATCATGCATAATTTTGCTTTTTATGTAAAAAATAAACGTATGTACGTGTTTCTGCACTTAATTGGATAACCTTTTTTTTTGTTGAGTCCTTTATAGCTTGGACAGGTTCATGTGAAAGAAAATTCTTGGACATCCACGTGGGAAAAAAACTGAAACATCTGAATTGCAACGTGCAATACCGAGACGAGTAGTTAGAGACAAAAAAATCAAACAAGTATAAATTTTATTTAGACAGCAGTCTTTACATCAAACTCTACTTTATAAGTAACTAGCGGCGCTCCGCGGTTTCACCCGCGTAGTTCCCGTTCCCGTAGGAATATGGGGATAAAATTATGCTAAAAACCTTTCCACAGAATCACTCTATCTATTAAAACAAACTGCATCAAAATCCGTTGCGTAGTTTTAAAGATCTAAGCATACATAGGGACATAGGGAAATAAGGACATAGGGACAGAGAAAGCGACTTTGTTTTATACTATGTCGTGACTAGTGAAGATACCGAGATGAGTGTTAGCTTGAATAAAAGTTACAAATACTACTAAAATTATGTCAGTCATCGTCGTTTCCACATCTCCGTTACTCGATAAGTAAAACACACAACTACAATACCTTTAAAGGTTATGACAAAAAGTTAGATACCTATGAGAGGTCTGGAAATACCGTAACATATTAAAAAATACCTGAATGCGCGTTTCCCCGGTACATGTATGCACAAAAATCCGTGTTATTCTCGTGTGACAACATTTTGTCGTGGTATTGGGCCTTTATTGGTTCACTCTCGCTGTGAAAACTATTTCGGTTTCAACAATTTTTTACCAAAAACTACAAAACCTTTTTCCCTTCAGTTTGTGAAGTTTATTTAATGGGAAGTACATGTTTGTGGTTTTACCATGGTTTCATACTATTTTGTTATATGAATGAAGTTTAGCATGAGATCATTAAAAAGATGTTGAATGACTTAGTAATATCCAAGTTTATGTTACACTGCTATAGGATCTAGAATCAAGTTTTCTATTTGCTTTAGTATAAGCCAGCAAGATGCTGCTGTAAGTTAAAAGCCTCTATCAAACAGTGAGGAGGAAATTTAGGAATTGAAGTAATCACCAGTTGGCTATGTCAGAAAATCAGCCGTGTTTAACACAACAACATATCCCTGCCAATACTATCCAATAATCTACGCCAAAAACGTAACAGATGACATCCATATCCAAAATCACCCTAATCAAAATTTTAAACACAAAACCGCAGTTTATTCCAAGTTCAATGAAAACCCAATAAAATGATCCCCTTTCCTCGTATACGGATCTGATAACCAAACCCGGGAAGCAGGTATCACAAAACAATTGTGGGAGCAATAAAAACGGGCATCGGGTCGATATACGAACCGAACCGAACCGGTTATCGGGTGATCGCTTTGTAATTGTACAAGACGGAACATTGGTGTATCAATTTGTCAAATGCCAACCAAATGTTGGTCGGGGTGGGTGATCGGTCGGCCTCGCGTGAGATATTGTCGGTTTTCATGAATACTTCCTCTGGAATAGCCTTTTAAAGGTTTATACTATGTAGGAAGGTATGTTTGTATGCGGTGTTAACAGTATATAGGAACGTGGGTAGAGCTAGGATTAAACGATTTAGATTAAAGAGGATTATGAAAGATTGTTTTGGTGCTTATGCAAAGTTTTGATGAAAAGATATGTTTATTAAACTTTAATCGTTCAGCGCGCACGCCTAAACTGGAGAGCTTATTGCGGAAAACTGCCCGCCTACGAATACAAGTAAAAGCCTTAATCGTCAGAAATTCAATTATGTTATGAATTATAAGATATAGGTACTGATTGTAAGACATTGGGCGTATACAGCCTAAGTAAGCACTCAGTAAGAAAACATTATGTTACATAACTTACAGTAAGTATGTAAGTACATAATTTTGTGGAATATATATTTTTCTTTTTCAATTAAATCTAAGCAGAAACGAAAGAGAAAACAATAACAATGAATGTGGAATAAAAATAAATATAGTATCATAGTACTAAAAATTTATAGGACAAAAGGAGTAATAAAAAAGTTGTGATAGGCATAACAAAATACCATGTTATCATTTATTAAGCGTTATAGCGCCATCTACAGTGAATAAAGGATTTCACTGTCCAAGTTACGGAGCGATTCTATTGAAATATTCATAAACTAAAACGGGAGGGTTGTCAGTTTGTTTTCAGATTTAACAAAAGTTCCAACAATGTGATTAAACAGTTAGCCTTACAATGCCTTGGTAACTATTTTCCCTAATTGTATAACTGGTTACTACTCGCACAATTTGAAATTATATTACGATAGTTATAGTCTGTTAGTGATGTCACTTTTTAGGATATCTTCCTAAATCCTAAATCAGAAAATTGTGGTATGCCAAATTTAAATTTAGTTAAAACTTCTAAAATGGAAAGTAAAAAGAAAAAGTACGACTAAGTATAATACTATACTATACTAGCAACTGAACTAATATATAGGACTATGTGAGAAACTTAGGCCGGTGTCTTGAATTTAGCGGGCAGCGGGGCGCTAGCGGAGCGGGAGCGCGAGCGGAGCGGGAGCGGGGAGATACTTTCCGTGTATTTCAATGGACCGGTTTTTGAACACAGCGGAGCGGCAGCGGGGCGGGAGCGGGCAATGAGCGCTTTGCGCAAAGAGCTCGCTTTGCGCTCATTTAGTGTTGTGAATTTTGTGACGTGTCGACATGTCCTCCGACGTGATAGTACAAATAATTATTTTAACAATTTTTTATATAATTTTGTTTTGTTTATCATTAATTTTTTACGAACCTATAATCTATATATAGGTATAAAAGAAAGTCGTGTTAGTTACACTATTTATAACTCAAGAATGGCTGAGCTGATTTGCCTGAAAATTGGTGGGAAGGTAGCTAAAAACCAGAAGAAGGACGTAGGATACTTTTTATCCCGAAATTCTCATGGGAACGGGAACTACGCGAGAGAAACCGCGGGGCACAACTAGTTTCCATTAAATGAAACAAGGAGTACGTACCCAGTTTTATACGTTGTTGGGCTTAACTGCCTTTGTTTCACATTAAAAATGTAAGAAAGAACAGCTTCATTCATTTCGCTCTTTAAAAATACTGATAGATTATAAGCCAACTGTCATATTTTATTTTTCTCATAGGCCAAACCGAGTGAACCTATCATACCGGATTAGTCTAGGATCTAAAAATAAAGTCTAAATCTAATAAAGTTAAGCACTCATTCTTGTATAGTCCTAGAAATTGTCGGGACATTGTCTTTGTTCTTCATAATTTCTATAAAATTCAACTTTTATTTACCTTGCCCTATAAAAGAGATTCACTTCTTCTTTCGCTCACAAGAAATCAAATAAGTTTGAATCAAAAAGATGTTGTCGCTGTTGTTCAGACATTTCGTTCATCAATAAAACAATTTTTCTACTTCTTGTCAAGTCGAGTCGAAAATAAAGACAAATATCTGAATGTCCCAACACTACAGCGCTATAGCGCCGCGGGGGTTATTCCTGTCTGATCCACCTAATATTTTACCATTCCGGTCTGATCCCCTACTCTCATTGAGAGGTAAGTACTTTCAAGAAAAAACATATTATTATGTAGTTTAATTCGATTGAAGTGTATTATTAAATCATCACAGGAATTTCAATATGCAGTTTAGATTTAGTAAATTAATATTACGAAGAAATATTTTTTTTAACTGTGTTCTGTGTTTGTTTATTTACTTTAAATGAAATAGAATTTACTGTGTTGTTTGTTACTTTTTTCCTATAGGTTCGACATCGACCATGTCAAAGATAAAAGATTTGTATATTTTCTGCCTGTGAAAGTTGATTGAAATTGATTCAGTCGTTTTAGATATTGGTCGGAACAAACAGACAGACATCCCTGCTAATATTATAAATGCGAAAGTAACTCTGTCTGTCTGTCTGTTACCTTTTCACGGCTAAACTACTGAACCGATTGACGTGAAATTTAGTACAGGGGTAGCTTATAATCCGGGAAAGAACATAGGCTGTTTTATCCCGAAATTCCCACGGGATCGCGAACTATGCGGGTAAAACCGCGGGGCTCTATGATTTAACGACATAATCTGTGATCTAATGCAATATCTGTCAAAATTGCTTGATGTTTCACGTATTTCCATAGGATTTTATTAATGTTATAATTAATTTATAAGGCGTTTCTTTACTCTAAAAACAGTTTATATGGGTTATAATGAGCCTTTAAAACACCCCCAAATAAACAGCATCATTAAATTCAGGTACCGAAGATCTATATTCTTACGGATTTTGGAAATGAAGTACCACGGTACCGTCAAGCTAAAGGAGATATGTTTAGAATTTCTTATCCTAAAATTTATTTTTAGAATATTTAATATTATATTTTATACTAGCGGCGCCCCGCAGTTTCACCCGCGTAGTTCCCATTCCCGCAGGAATATGGGGATAAAATTATGCTAAAAACCTTCCCACTGAATCACTCTATCTATTAAAAAACTCGCATCAAAATCTGTTGCGTAGTTTTAAAGATCTAAGCATACAAAGGGACAAAAAAACGACTTTGTTTTATATTAAGTAGTGATTTAGAAATTTACGCATAAAGGTTATGCTCTCCTGGTACTTCTAATCACTCTCCAAAGAAAGTCCAATTAATACGTAATTTGTGAATCAATTTAACTCAAGTTTGAAAAGTCCACTTTTACATTTTGTTCTCCTGGTATTCAAAAACAATTATTGTAATTTTTTTAATACATAATGTTGCTTGAATAAAAACCTCTACATTATATTTTGTTGCCGACTGTCCTAAATAATGTGGTAATACTTAGGGTATTATATAATAGGGTATCTGACCGGAATAAAATATTTAAATTTATTTCTGGACTGGGATCAGACCGGACTAGAAAAAAAATACTTATAATTAAACGGTATCCGTTACGGGGTATCAGATACGGGGGATCAGACAGGAATAACCCAGCCGCTCGATCTGCCCGCTGCTTGCCCGCTAAATTCAAGAATGGGTCTGCGCTAAGCGCTCCGCTCGCGCTAGCGCCCCGCTAGCGCCCCGCTGCCCGCTAAATTCAAGACACCGGCCTTAGTAAAACAGTTGTTTCAACATTGAGGATCCTATTAATTAGTTCCCGAGTGACATAAGACGGAGAACGTCTCACAAGCACGTACCATAAGTACACAATGCAATTGGCAACCTAATTGATCGAACGTCCCTCGAATACATGCACTCGAAACTAAACCCTATACCATAGGTTTTAGAGCTTAAAAGTGTTATTAAACTTTTATATAATTCTGTTTGTATTTTACTAAATAAGCTTCTTTGGTCTGGTAACTAAAACAGATGAATTTTCTATGAAACAGCGTGTCGCGCGCGTTTGCTATGATTAATCAATTTTCTTTTAAAAATCTTGAAAATTATTATTTTATATTCAGAAGGTAATTTGAGGGAAAAAAATTGCCTTTAAAATCGATATTACTGCTACTTTTTCATCCCAACCTTCGTCGAGAGTCTAATTTGGATTTTAGTTTTAACCAGATTTGACGGAATGTCAGTATTTTACGTGGAGCGATTACTGGACATATCCTTGCTGACGTCATATATTACCAAATGGCACGCCTTTCCCACACCTAATAATCCCACACACATTGTATGACAAATATAGCATGAAAATGTTGGCTTAGTTCACATCTAGAGCTCTAACATCAGTGTGACCTGGTGTTAATATAACCCGTGCGCCGTGGTCACGCGTCGGGGACCAGGCGCTTAGTCACGTATTGAATTAGAGCGTGCTCCCACCCTCGACCCCACTCGTGTGAGATAAATAAAAACTTGGAAATTGTGCGGGATCATCCTCCCGAATTAACAATCAATTTTTCAGTGACTTTGGCCGGTATTGGGCACGTATTTGGGATTGCACGGATTTTACATCAATCACTTTTTATTAAAGATTTTTTGCGTTTGTTTACGTACCTAAAAAAGGAAAACTATTCAAGATACTGAACCCAAAGCAACATTAACAAACAGATTTTTTGTGCACCAAACAAATAAAGAACATCCATACAGAGACCAGTTTAAAAAGATTTATGCACCATTTTGTAACCAAGGAACTGTACATTACAAATTACCACACGAGTTCTACCTCAGAAACTGCACTAAATTCCGTTCACTTATTCAAATAAACTGCCTTAGGTGTTGCTGACTTTGTTATATTACTCCTGTATGTGTACAAATGTTCACATTATGTTTTTGTGTCTAGACTCTGTCCCTTTTTCTTATTTTCTACAAAAAAACTGTCGGACGCTTAAGCTAATGAAATAAATTGAGACTACGTTACGTTATTACCCTTCGTGGTAAAAGTAATCTATATTTAGAGTATGGTCTTCTGTAATATTAAAAAGGAGCAATATGTCCGTTTTTTTCTATAACTTTCCTTGTAAACTCATTATTTGTAAATAGGTTTGAAGAATACTCTTGACTGTAAATAGCCAGTACAAATTTTATATGAAACACGAGTATGTAATAAAGTTTAGTTAGATTACTTTAGAAAACTAATTTGTATAATACAAACGTAAAAAAAAATAAAAAATGTTTATCCTACTATACATTTAAAACACAAACAATAAATCAAACAAATACATTGAACGCCAACATGAAATAGATAATAGGATAGATATACCTTTCGCGTCTAGTTGCAGCGCTGAGCGCTCAACTTTTATGAACTTTTGTTGAAAGGAAAGAAACCGCTGAACTACAGCGCGGTCAGCGGTGAATAGCTGGATACGGACTCGGTGACCGACGGCCTTGTTTTACAGCCAACACGAAATATTCACGTTCGTGTCCATTGTATCAGAAAGTTATGTTGCGGTTTGGTACAAGAATAGACCAGTATTATATTGAATAAAAAATACCTTTGACAATTTTATGAATTGTCGTCCCTAAAATATATTGTTTTCGTTTTTGTTGTTGTGTGGTAACTTTTAATTTAAAAGTTGTTCATTGAATGTTAGGTCAAATGTTAAAAAGTAAACGTTTGTTGGTAAGCTCTAAACTTGAGACGATTATTTTAATTAAATGAAATTCTGGGAATTATTCTTCTGGAGAGGCAAATGTGAACAAGGTTCAAAAATTATAAAATACGAAATCTATAAATGTTGTTATTCTTGGAATTCTGACTTGATTTAGTCTATCGCTATCGCTACATTGTTTATAAAAAATATCTCTATGGTTAAAAATAATTTTGTAAATAAATTGATCATTAACTCTAATAGTAGGTATTTCAGACTGTTAAAAACCGTCTAATTAGTTCTCATTTTGATAAAAGTGCTGCCGTCATTATTACAATAATAAAGTCACTGTACTTATGTATAACATCAACATGATAGTAATAATTCTAGACGTAACGTTTACTTTGGAATATCACCCTTGTAGGAAATCCATACCTTGCCCCATACAACCGTGTCAGTAGTGAACCTATCCATCCGCAAACCGATATCAGGTAAGTTTGAATTGCAAAACAACACCTCGCTTTCAAACATTTTATTTGAACTACTTTGATTTTCCTATGCGCATAGAAATAGAGTTTACATTTGCAGGAAATTTTCCATCAATTCTCGAACCGATATTCTTATGAAGGAAATGGACTGCAAACTAGCTGATAGTGTACAAATGTTTACGTATAATGAAATACATTAAAACTATTAGTTTATGTTTAAAGCAATTTATGCTTTAAATGGCTCTTATTTAAGTTTATTATCGCAACGCCTCGGGCTTAGTGTTTTTACAATATTAACCTAGTAGTTATTACTTGTTATGTGAACAAACTAAAGGTGTACGATTAAAGTGGATATTGTGGTAAAAGCACTCATTTGATTTATTTTAAAAAGTTCAGTAAATTGCTCTTCAATGGTTTTAATATTACGTAATTATCTTTACGAGGGACTGGTAATAAGTGCGTTTTTCAGTTTTTTTACCATACATTTTTACTGTATCTGTGCGTGTGCCGTAGTTTCATCCTCTTTAGTTGTAGTACATATAAACCTTCCCCTATCTATTAATGTAAACCGCATTAATCTGTTGCGTTATTCATACAGAGGGACAGACGGCAAGATGCGGCTTTGTTTTATACTATGAAAAGAAAATATGACATGACACTTTTTTCAAGATATTTTGTGGGAAACTCAACCTTAATAGACTTATGATTGATTTCCTTTAAATGTTGTCATATTCTGATCAATACAAAAAACAAGTCGAACCTAAAAATAAATGGAAGAACAAACCGAAACTATAAAACAAACGATACGTACCCGACCATTAGCAGGAACTCAAACAAAATAAAACAAATACATAACTGTATGGCCACACTTCGGAAATTACAAGTGTCGAGCGGACTCGGCTGGCAATCGATCACCCGGATGTGAGCTCCCACAGGACTTATCCCGGGAAAAACAACCCAAAACTAATAGGAATAGAGTCAACAACAATTCACAGAATTATTATTCTCAACAGAATCTAAAACATATATATTTTGATATCGAACAATTTTTTTTTTATTGATATTCATTTGTTATTTATGTTTCAAGAATGAAACTACTTAGAAAATATACAGTCTGTGGAGGAGCGTTTATTTTTAGATATCGATGTTGAATGAACGTTGAACGTGTGCATGGATTCTTGTAACCCAGATACAGGTTACAACCTAGTTAAGACTCTTAGCATACGGGTCGTTCATAATAGAATATTATAAAAATAATATATGTGGTTTATTATATGTAAAAAAATGATATCTTTTATGTTTTTGATGGCAGAAATTGATCATTATTTAATAATTCGATTGACACATTGATGTTAACATTAGTACAGAAAAATAGACGTAATTTTTTAACCTTGTCAGTGATTTAAAATTAATTAGATATTGTAATTTTATATTCTACGAAGCCGTTGAAAAGTGTTAATCCTCCTCAATTAAACACGCAGTAATTTACTGTACACAGTAATCGTAGGCGGTGATTGATCTGAAGGCGCTGAGTAAATGTTCACATTAATTTATTCTCGTTTCGCATCTAGATTGAGATCTTCCCATAAACAACGATCTGTGACACAGCTTTGTTTTAAATTATTTATGCAGAGTTACTGCCGACGGTTCAAAGGAGCTAATGAATAACTTGAGAGATAAGAATTGAGCACTGTTGACGACAACGAAATATGAATTTTGAGTAGATAATAAAAGGCGTTAATGCAAATGAATAGTAATGTACCAGTTTATGTTTTAATGGACGATTTGTGGCATTCTCATCCTTAAACGTATTTAAATATGGAATGCTTTTACGACCTTATATTACATAAATTTATTACGCCTCATAAACTTATAACGATGTGCATTTTGGATACTTTATATACATTTTTTTCTTTCCTTTATACAGCTCGAAGCGTAATTTTTAACATCAAAGCTGCATCATCAAACCCTCATTTTCATTACACAATTTTTCAAAAAGAATATTATAACAACATTACAATAATATTGTGAGAAGGAAAAATGTAAAGGAAAAGTAAATATATCTTTATTAAAGAAGCAAAGTCGGAGACAGCTTAGGCGAAATCATTTGATGAAATGCCTCAGCTGAAGTTGTGAAAAGAAAATAATTTGTGAAATTCGCAAGAATCATAAAAAGTTAATACGAATTCGCGAGTAGCGACGAACTCATTTACTTACACCTCGGTCCATTTAGGATCCACTGCGCGTATCATCTACGGATTTTGTAGATATCAAGAATTAATATTTTGGAAGTTTCCTAACAAATATTTTTGTATTTACATACGATATTATAACTAAAGTCGTCGGGGTCGGCCGAGCGTTGGCGGGATGATCTCGTCGCCTTCGACAGTAGCTGGTGGGAGGCTGCGAAGGATCGGGAGAGTTGGAGATGTCTGGGGGAGACCTTTGCCCAGCAGTGGGACAATGTGGGTTGAAAAAAAAATAACTATATCTAAGGACTAAATACTTAAGATCTAACATTGAAACAAATTAATTTCAGACAGGTCTATTAATGGTTAGATATTTGATAAAAGGAATTATCACTTGTAGAATATATCACACATAATAATTTCATCATAATATTATAACGTGATAATATAATTATGAAACTTGAACTCCGAAAAAAATATTGTATTGTCAGTTTAATGAGGTACAGCCTTCCTGAATAAGTTGTTGTAATAAAAACACGGATGAAACCACGGCACACAGCTACTACACCGAGTCAAAGCCTCGAGTAGTCAGAGAATGTGGCTTAAAAACATAAGCTACAGAAATATTAAATTATGTAAGAGTCGCTATATATTCATAGGTATGTCGAAAAGGAAACTTGGCCATACTGCGTAATGTTCTTTTTATAAAAGTACAAAGTAAGAATTTGAAGTGCGTACAATTCGCGTAACTGGAGTTGAATTGCCAAGGTCAGAGTTTGAAGCACGCCGCTTGATTTGAAATGCTAATTCCGCCTCACGAATTCCACAGAGATTACTCGCTCACAGTTAATAGTAATGTTGCCATTACCCACTCTCGCGACAATGGACTCCGCCGGATAAAGAGATAAACTCGCTTTGTGATCTTACGATATAATGGAAAATATAAATCTGACACGTTACAATTTAGGCGCGCTTCATTTGTTTTGTAATTTAATTCCGAATCACGGTTTTAAACATTACGCTAAAAGCTTGAAACGTTTACTTAAAAGCTAATTGGCAAATCGTAAAATTTAGTTGAGACTTAATTTGTTTCATAATAAATTTCTTTATTCAAGAAACTGAGACTCAAAATTTGTTAGAAACAATGTTCACAAATTTATAATAAAATGTTTATAAATAACATTGTAAGTCAAAATAAAAATGGCACTAAATAAAATCGAATCGTTTGAACATGAACCTGATACAACAATTGAATGAATGGTTTAAAAAATGTACATAACTGTTTGTTGTATGTGACGAAGACGGCGTGATTTTAATAACGTTCATTTAAGATAAGATTTATTCAATAGAATTATTAAATATACTTGTGTATGTTCTCTTATAAGTGGGAAATTTCCGCAATTAGTCTTCTCTAATTTGGTACAAAAATAAGGAAAAGCCTATAGGGAATTATTGGAGTATAGGCACTGCTAGTTGGTAATAATAGGAAGATTTATTTTTATCACTAAATATTATAATATAGAATTCTTTTGTTTCTATAACAAAATGTTATGAAGGATTCTTTAATAATATTCCGTATTATTACTGTTTAACATAATAAACAAGGCACATCGTATTTCAAAGCTGCCGCGCTACAAGCAACTAGGAAAACGAAGAACTTACAAGACAATGTTCACGGAGAATATTCTCTGTAATATAATAACAATAAACATAGAAAATTATCTATTTGTTACACAAATACAATAATAGCCGGCATTGTTAGTAATTTACGTGTACATTTTTATTCAAGGAAAAATGAAAAAAAAAACATTTTCTTTATTTGAAACCAAGGGAAACAGAATAAAGATCGTTTTATGTAGTTCCTTCCACACTAAATTTGTCGCGTATAACAGACAAATACCAGTACATTCAGACGTTGTTCCACAGATTAGATTTGAATATCGTCGACATACTGATTTCCATAAAACAAGCGTCCTCGGAAGTCAACGTTCTGATGTTATGTTTTCAACAATTCATGTTCAAAATATAAACTGTTTTGACTTTTTTACATTTCTATTAAAACTTACGTCCATTTACAATAAAATTAGAATCTAATTTAAAATCAAATCTAGTATTACTTTGAAATTATGCTGCAGAAATCCATCTAAACTTAACTCTTTCGGGAATGGTCTGTCCAAATCGCATGGCATTAAGATATAACTTTGAACTGCTAAGAAGTTAACAGCTACATTAATAAACGTTGCAGCAAATCGATATTTACCAATAGAATCGCGTGACGTGCAAAACTGCGGCCCGTTAGGAGGTACCGCCGAAAACGTAATTAAGAGTCTGGCAAGAGTTGGCAACTTTAATCGAATTACGAACAAGCGCCGGAAGATTAACTTGCCTCGTGCGGTTTTGTTAGACTTCGGCTCACTATGAGCTATAAACTTGTTGGAATTTATCGCGACTTTTATAACATAAAATAGCGGAAAGGTTCGTTCAAGTCCTGGAACACGCGCATTATAATAAATTAAGTCAAGGTGCTCTGTTTGGTCCCGGATTATATTTAAACAAGATTTAACGCTGTGTGATCAAATTACAAGGTTTAAAAACTTTGTGTAATAGGTTTTTTAAATTATGTATTAGAAGTATCACAGTGATTATTTAAAATAATTTATGCTTTTCTTTCTTAACAAATAGTTAAGTCTCACTCATAAAGATCTCCCAATTTTTTTCCATATATGCCCGGTTTTAACAGATACTTATCAAGTCTGCTAGTAAAAAGGCCAAAAAGGAAGTATACTTTTTCGATACCGACCCACTGACCTATGGAAAACATATTTAAAAAGTTATCCCACAAAACTAGAAGATAAAAAGTAATTCAAAGCCGGTACAATCTGGCTTGTAATCGGGAACATCATTTTTTACAGTATCTCGGAACTGGGCGTTTATAAAGACACTAGCAGCGCCCCGCGGTTTTACCCGCGTAGTTCCCGTTCCCTTGGGAATTTCGGGATAAAAAGTATCCTATGTTCTTTCCCGGACCATAAGCTACCCCTGTACCAAATTTCAAGTCAATCGGTTCAGTAGTTTAGCCGTGAAAAGGTAACAGACAGACAGACAGACAGACAGACAGAGTTACTTTCACATTTATAATATTAGTTAGGATTACAAAGACAACGCGTCGCCCCGTGGAGACGAACGCGAACAAACTTTTTCCATCGGCCACGAAAACTGGCAAACTTCGACCTTATCTTGATAAGCGATATTTTAAAAACAATTTGCGGGTGTAAGGGGACACGGGACTCACCGGGACGAGCAATAAATAGAACAGGTCGGCGCAGTCCGGTTTATCTAGTCTTTTGTGGCTATGGATACTGTTTTTAGATACGACACTAAACATAGAAACTGTCTTCTAAGGCAATCTCGTATTCAAGATTTTCCATAGCAGTGGTTCAGTTGGTTTAGAACATTGCCATAGTTCAGCATAACCTTGGGTACAAATCCCACTTGAGGTTAAAAAAATATCCCTATAATCCATTTATAGGTAAATATTTAAATCTTCAATTCGGTTGTATTTTTATCTCGATTACTTGACTCCTTCATTTATAAAGCTTTTTTCTACTTTCCCGTTGATGTCATTTAAACAAAAAACAGTTTTATGGTATTAATATTAATCAACATTATCTTTACGAATACATATTAAAGACAAATCAAACTCAATTTCTACTCCAATCAGGTAACAAATAGAGTCGATAACAAAATCTGCTAATTAATAACACAAATGCGAGCTCAGTACTAATATTGTGGGACGGGCTAATCCTTGGTGCGGCGCGGCTTATACTGTCCAAGAGTGTCCCTCTCTCGTCAATCATGATCGGTAATCTCATTGACGACCCATACGAGCTTTTATACCTATATATAGGGACCATATATTGGACCAAAAACCACGTGCACATAAGGATTTATAATAACCTAATTAACCGTTAAACTACGCCCGACTCTTTGGGCACGAATGGTTGATTGGAAAGTTAAAAGGTATGTAACTGGTCGGATAATGTAAACCTAAATGTAGATTTAATTAAATTGATTGGCTGCGGTTTGACTAAAAATGTTTTGTTTAATTGTTGGGTTTTAATATAGTTGCACTGGTATTGTATAGGTGAAAGTTTGTATGCTATTTGGATGTTTGTGTGCTGGTGACTCTTTCTTGTTAAATGATTGAACAGGTTGAGGTGGAATTTGGTACACTTATAGTTTGCAACTTGGATAAATTCGTTCGGCATTTAAATGTTTAGCTACTCTTAAAAAGCTGTCTAATTAAATAACCCCTTGTATTACGTCACTTCCCACTTACAAAGCACTTTTAAAATTAAACAATTCCAAAACATTCCATAAAATAAACCCATTTCTGTAAGCAAAAAAATATGTAACCAAATAATTATTCTTCATAGTTATAAAAAGCTTTATTAAACAACACTAAAAGCTTTTTTAAGTAACAAAAAGTCTAATTTATCACGTCACTGTAATTACAGGTAATTACACCGATAAATCCGGCGTACAATAAAAAATGACTTTAGGCGATCGATGTCTAGATAGATACAAGTAATAGTCGTCCGCGGCTATTAGTTCACAGTCCACAAAACTTGGTGGCCATCAATCATAGATAATCCAATATTTGTCGAATGTACGGCCGGGGTGGTAATCGGGAGTTATTAATGACACGGTTTTCTGCTTGTCATTGGTTGGTACAAATATTTGCGACTGTTGGCGAATAATTGTTTGGTTGTGGTTACGTTATCGCAAATATTGAATTGATAGTTTGATTAATGTACTTCACAGTTCAACAGTTTAGTTGAACAACTTGTATAACTATTAATTAGTTGCCAAAACAATCAACAACTTTAATTTAAAATCTTAAGAGCGCGGAAGTTTGAGTTTCGAATGTGTTTGTGTAATGTAATCGTGTCAATCGTGATATGTACGTACTTGGCAATGTACTTAACTACGAGTACATATACGAATAAAGGAATACAAATAAGTTCAGTAGGGTTCCGTATTACTAACAAGGAGCCTTTATAGTTTCACCGTATCCGTCCGTCGCCGGCCCGTACGCCCGCGGCTCGCTTCGGAGACTATTCAATATTTGAATACATTTTCGAAATTATTAGTATGTAGAAAAATTACTTACATAACTCACTGATCAAAAATTATCCATTTTGTTAAACCTGGTAAAAAACATATGTATCAAAATTAATTAACGTTTATCCAGCTGTTGAAAAGCCCGACTTTGATAAATAAAACTAAGTAGGTAATCTAAATAAGTAATTAAAAAAACAAACAAAGGAAAAACACTATAATCATGATAAATCCCGCTAGTTTCTCATAAATAATAGACAACGAAACACAAAAGAGATATATCCTTGAATTATATAAATTAGTGAAGACTTAACAAAATTACGAGCAACTCACATTTCGTGTTAAGTCGGAGATAAATTGCTCAAATAGGAAATGAAATGTCAGCGGATTTCTCAGTCGCTTCAAATAGGAGAAGGATAATGGTATTAAGCCATCGACATTTTAATTTTGGAGAGTGTAGGAAACATAACATTAGCATCTTGGATACGGAAAAATGTAGAACTCAATTTGTTATAGTCAAGGTTCAGAACACGCAACGTATCTTGTATCTTTAAAATTTAAATAGACTAGCTTACTCGTATATTGAATGCATTTTATCTGTATTTTTACTGTTAGTATTGCATTTTGTTGGTAGTAACCTGTTTTCTGTCTTTCATTCCAATTGACGTCTTTCCACCTATTGTGTCATGTGATGTTTTAATAACTTCAAGATGGCGATTACGAATTTGGGTAATTCTTAATTATCTTGATAATTGTAAAAGAACAATAAAATATGGTTAACCCTAGTTAAAAATGGCTTCATTCGTGTTATTTTGACAAAATACAATATCCTTACAGAGCATAAATAAAACATCAGAAACACAAACAGTAATGCTATTCACAACAATATAAATTATGATATCCAGCGCACGGCGTCCATTTTTTACCCCAAGATACAAAACACATTAAAGTAATGATATTATATATTAAAAAATGTTTTGTATCTCGGCGGTGGCCTTAACAAAACCCTTGCGTAATAAGAAAACGACAATACAATGTTTATAAATCATTTCTGTCTTTGTTTCAGGTTATATTCAGGAGGAACATAAATCAAACGTTTAAAAAACGCGTCGTGCTCATACCGCAACGAGCCAAGAATTAAATGAAAAAAGAACTTGTCAAGAGAACGGGACGGTTTTTTTTTTGGTTCCGCATACGTTTTATACTAAAAAATTATATAGGTTAATCAACATTTTTAAATAACAATCAAATTAAAGTTTTTTTTTATATTTAGTTTTACATATATTTAATCTTAGTAGTAGATAGTTAGAAATTTGTTTTAGAGCAGAGTGAAAAGTGTTGGAAACACAAGAAATTGGCTAAGTTTAGACTCAAAGATTTTGATTTTATAACAAAGGATTAATATTATACTCAAATTTACATACTTTTAGTTTCAAACAACTGATTACTTGGGGCATTGTTTATAATGATTTATTGTTTAAAAAACGAATCTAAATCAATAATCTAAAAGTACTTTGTAAAACAGCAAAGAAATAAATTAATACCTTTTCGGGTAAAATTTGTAGAAACATTTCAATGGTTATTGGATTACGGTCCAGGTATTACGAATAAGAATGTAACCCCAAAATCCTATTGTGAATAAAATTATATAAAATAATTTCACCTAAAAAAGACCACTGTCTGAGAACAATAAGATTCGTTTAAGGCCTTTGAATAAAGAACCCTGAAATCCGAAATAAGGAAAGGGTCGGGGTCAGCCGGATAAAAAAGAAGTTTCGCTGTGCCGGATCGTTTGGCCAGCCGGCGCGCGGCGCGGGCACCGGGCGTACCCGGTGGGTAGACGGCCACTCATGAATATGACATCGCCGCTCCACGCTGACCCACCATGTTGATTTATTCCACGACGCCTATCCATCAAACCGAGTAACCAGTTCAAGTAGACAAGGCCCCTTTTGCTCGATATAACTGGGTGGAAACAGCCATACGTAGTTGTTTGCCAATTGCGTATGCATGAAGCTTAGAGTGGCGATATATCAAATCGATGAGGTATTCTGTGTGCCTTCCACGAAGATTGCTTTGTTCGCGTGCCCTGTTGTATTTTAGCCTATGAATGTATAAAAGATTTCCGATGAAAGATTGCTATGTATTTCTAAATGATAACATGGGCTGATTTTTGTTGAATTATTAATACGATCAATTTTTTTTTCGTTGCTCCTTTTTCATATCCGATTACATCAAAAACACGTTTGTTCTTTTAGAATCAATTACGTATTTTCTGTGTAACTCAATCATGTCATTAATATTTCAAAAACCGTTTTCTTGGCAAGACCTCCTAAAAGAAAAATATCGTGTCTGAAATAAACCTTTACATCTTTTAGATCCCTTCATTACAGTTCCGAAAATACGATACGAAAGCTCCAATACAACCTTGTGTAAATAAATACTTAATAGTGTATAGACAATGCGCCGCCGACCGCTCCCACCTGTGAAAGAGGAAGTGAGCCCTAAACCGTGGATAGTGTTATGCAACAATGACTGGGCTGTGTACGCATTAGTAGCGTCAGTGGGCGCGCTCACATACGCCAACAGTTTGAATGGCGAGTTCGTACATGACGACATCCCAGCGATAGTGACCAACAGTGACGTGAACGGGAGGAACAGTTTGTACCAAGTGTTTGGCAATGACTTCTGGGGCACGCCGATGTCAGACGCGAGCAGCCACAAGTCCTACCGCCCTTTGACTACACTGTCGTTCAGGTATGTATAATTTATAATTATATTTTTTTTAGGAGATCGACTAAAAAATCTTTATTATTTATAACAGATATGTAAATAAATGAATTATTTATATAATCTGAATACAAAGCCTTAAAGATTTTTCTATAAAAATATATTCGGTCCTAATTCTCCTAAAAAGCTTTTCAATATGTTCACAATGTTTTGCTCACACACTCGATCACATTAGTATGAAGAACGCTTACGAAGCTAGTTCAATATGGAAATATTCAATGGTCTTTTAAGATTCATTATTCGGCAAACATTAATCTACCTCAACAAAGAGGCCCGAGTCTGCACAATGTGCCACATCCATCATTGTAACGTTTGCTTCAGACGTTGCGTTTTTATACAAGTAACAATATCTTGTAGCTCGCTTTCTTATTCTTAACTAATTAGTTATTCAGTTTACAATTCTTTTGTGTTGCAAAATGTTGTTTGTTATATTGTAAAATAAATAAGACTGTTACAAAAATCATGACTAACAGTAAAATTAACTATCGTGCAGTGGAAGTAGGTTATACAAAAATCGTCGCAGCTTTAGGACATAGGGTGTGCCTATAGTAAGCTTCTTACTTATAGCATAACTTGTCCTTGGCACTCTAAAAGGAAGATCTAAATAATAAATGTCAATGTAATAAAATGTTATAAAAGCTCTTCAATTCATTTCAATGACTGTAAATAGAATCGCCATAACAAGTACAAAAGAAAATTCAATCCTAAAATAAACCCTTCTTAAAACTTCAACAAACAGAAAACGTTTTAAATAAAACTTCCCGAAATAACTAACAAATTAAAACAACGTAAGTTTGTTTTCCAGATTTTCTTTGAAAAAAAAAGATCTTAAAAACTTTCTCTTTCACTAAAAAACTCAATCACTGTAACAGAGAAGTGAGTTTATCAGTATTTTTTTATTCTGGCATCGACGCCGGGACCTTATTTACATAAAGGGCTGGTCCTTGAAGGTAAATGACCCTAGTAAATCATACTACAATCTCAAACCCTTAGATAAATGTGTATTGACATTATAATAGGCTGGTTCGAAGTATACGACAACTATAAGATATATGTCACTTGTAGCGCTTTATGAATATTTTTTGTGAATATTACCTCCTTAAAAAGCTGTTATGCATATTCTAGGGCGACCCCGCTCTCAATTTATGGTAATGTACCACCTAAGAAGATAAGTAAGCGCATGTTTTTGTTTGCTTTTATGAATATATTATAGGAAAATTACGCTTTAAATAGGGTAATATTGGGAATGGGTAGTCAAAGAAGTATAATCAATTACTATAGCATCTAAATATTGCACCTAAGTATGTGTTAGGTAACATCCTATATGTAGAGTATTACGCACATCTAGACATAAATATAAACATTTGTTAATAATACAAATATTAGCCTCGCTCGAGAATGGTGCCCGCGACCCTTGTTTGGCAGCTCAGTATGATGACCACTCTACCACTTGGGCCGAAAGCCTACAAATGCGTTAATTATTCCTCGATGTCAATTGTTTTCATGTTTTATTTAAACTAGATAAGAAAATCATTTAGTATCATATGACAAGGAATATAAGATTTTTTACATTCGTTTCCATTTTACTGTCACGATCCTTGTCCTTTTTTTACTGCCATGTCTTCTATCTAGTGAAGGCATATATATTTGCTACTTTAGTTACTGTACACACAAAACCTCTTGCTATCCAATATTAGTCCTTTGTGCTCACACAATAACGCTACTTCTGCTACCAAGAAGGTGTTTTGTTAAATTTGTACAAGTTCTTGTGTGGATGAAAAGGGGTGAAATGAAACGAGTGATATGTAGATTTGTAGGATTACAGTTATTATTGTACGGGTGCCGTATTGTGGTTTAATGGAGCCGAATCGATTTGCTGTCTTCGCCGGTAATGATAGGGGCGTTCGTTCAAAGATTCCGTTTTATGTTCCGAAGCAATTTAATCTATTTTAACCAAGTTTTAACAATCAAAGTTGTGTGCGTAGCGGGCATAATAACCAGACGTTGCGATATGTAATCGAAAAATGGTGTTATATGTTGTTGGTGATCGATAAACGTGTGATTTTACTAAGTCGGCGCCATGAATAGATACACCTGTTTGAGGTGGAAGATGTTTACGGATGGGGCTTTGGGTACTTTATAACCGAGTCACGACTTCTTTTTATAGTAATTTAGAGAAAAAATCCGTTTATAAGATGTATAAAATTTCAGTACTTTTACTTAGAAATAAAACAAAAAAAAACAATATCTATTCACAAAAGTAAGAAAAATAAATTTGCAAGAAAATTCTAACTGAAAAGTGCTACATTAAAACACGACATATATAATGCGGCCTGTACAAAGCGTAACAACAAACTTATTCAAAGTATTTAAATGTAAATTCCGAGCTAAGAGATAGATTAACCTCACCCCAGCTCATTCTTTTAACCGTTAATCCACTTCCCTAATTTACCCGCAAAAAGCGTCACACGTATAAAAGACGTTTCATACGGCGTCGGCGTCACGGAGCTAGGGACGATCCCACTCGGAAATAGGTCAGCCCTCAAGACAATAGGCTTAACATTACAAGATGTGATAAACGACAACCGAATGAGTTGTCTCAAATATCTCCCGCTGAATTAAAAGGAATGATGGATGACTTCGGATTTGTTACGGAAAAATATAATTTTGGAAATTGAATGAACTGAGGTTTGGCTTTCCTGCGGTAATGGAGGTTCCTTTGGGCACGTCAGAATAAATAATGCGATGCCTATAATTTGGTGTTGAAAGTCTTTGTTACGAGTTCTTAACGTAACAGGTTTTTGAGGAAAAGGGAGATTATGGATTGATTGAAGTGATTGTATTAGGAGCTCAGATTAACATTTGTTTTGAAAATAATGGCGTTTATAAGACGTTTTTATTTTGTTTTTTCACGAACTGAGATCCCTTGTGAGACCAGTGTCACGGACAGTGTAACCATTAAGGTGAACTTAAAGGTTAAAAATAATGTTAAGTAAATATTTTCATACACGATTTAGACCTGCTTGTTAATAATCTGTATTATTACATTGGTGTATTTATATAATCTGTATTATTATAAGTATATTTTATATTTAATAAATCTTAAAGTAGATATGAACTTACTAGCCAAAATTTAAGCTTAATAATTTATTCTCGAAAGTTATTAAACAAATAAAACTTCAGTGAATAAGTGTCTTAAGACTCTAAATCTCAGAGTAAAGTACACCGCACGGCGCGACGTGACAAACTCACTCGTGAAGTGATAGAAAATGCAACATTCTAAGGGAAGAGCTTTCGTTGTCTTTACACATACTAACACCCAATTCTGATACAGATTGCCATTCTTGGCAAAGAATATAACGATATTTTGAACAATACATTCTTCATTTCAATCTATTCTAATAATATAAATAGAAAAGATTTGTTTGTTTGGAACTCTAGGCTCCAAAACTACTGAACTGATTTCAAAAATTCTTTCACCATTAGAAAGCTACATTCGCTCTGAAGATAAAGTATGTACGTATTCCCACGGGAGCGGAAACTACGCGGGTGAAACCGCAAGACGCCGCTAGTATTAAATAAATAAACATGTACACACAAAAAGTTATGCATTTATAAAATTATTCTGATTGGATAAATGTACAAAGCTCGGTACTTCCCAGGTACTAAGAATTAAATTAACGTATACGAAAATGTGAATTTCTTCTTTTGAAAATGGTTCTAGGTAGAACTATTTAAAAATCTCTCAAGGGTTTTTATGAAGTGTTGCATGTAAAAGAGAACCTCTAGAAACCAAAACAACTGCTTTAAAATTAAAAATTAGAATAAATCAACAAAAAACCGGCCAAGTGCGAGTCGGACTCGCGCACCGAGGGTTCCGTACAAACCTGCAAGGTTTACAAAGTTCGTTCATTACGACAATCGAGTCATAACTATGGTATTTTTATTGCAAAATGAAATTCATAACATTACAATGGGGAAAGATGGAGGAGCATAAATTTAAGACAAAGATCTCTTTATCGTTTAAGTAATTGATAGCTCTACGCGTTCATGAGGAAAAAAGTAATAAGTTTATATTTATTAAAAAATATATATTTTGTAATGTAACTAAAAATTTAAGGTTTTCGGAATTTTTCCTTTATGTGTGCTATAAAACGTTGCTTCATGCCAAATTTCAAGATTCTAGGTCGACTGGAAGTACCCTTTAGGTTTTGATTCCCTTGCGAGTACTTGCGAGTTTCAAAATATGCAGCTTAAATTGCTGTTTCTTTTGATTGCGTTGACATAGAAGTTTGATTTTGTTACAGCTTAAAGGTATTATAGACCTGAGTATTTGGTATGAATTTCAATTTAATACCTCTACGCGTTTATGAGGAAATGGGTAGTAAGGTTAAAATTATTAAAAAAATATATATTATGTGATGTAACTAAAAATTTATGGTTTTCGTAATTTTTCCTTTATCTATGCTATAAGACGTTGCTTCGTACCAAATTTCAAGATTCTGAGTTCACGGGAAGCACCCTGTAGGTTTTGATTCCCTTGCAAGTGTCGAAAATTTGCGGCATAAACGGCTGTATCTTTTGATTGCGTTGGCTTAGAAGTTTGATTTTTTCACAGCTTCAAGGGACAGTAGACCTGAGTAATTGATATAAATTTCAGCTTCATACCTCCACGCATTCCTGAGAAAAAGGGTCTTGACAGACGGACGGACAGACGGACAACAAAGTGATCCTATAAGGGTTCCGTTTTTTCCTTTTGAGGTACGGAACCCTAAAAACAATGTAAAAATACAATACCTAAGAGCAAATAAAATGATGCTTGTATTTTTTCTGCAATTATTTCGCATAAAATATGATCTGAGGCGTCCTGTGGAATAATTTTTCACTTCTCCCCTTTCTCATTTCTTTTGTTTATAAACACCACGTCACAGTGAGGGATGCTCTGAATTTACGGTTCGGATGACGCAGACAACACAAAAAATTGTGGTAATATAATTTCTGTAGAATTATATTAAGTTAATGGTTTAATTGGTTTGAGGGTAAGGGACTTTTGAATTAATTTGTCATAGAAAAAATAAAATAATGCTCTATTGGATTTATGAACTGAAAGTTATATAAACATTTAGTATTGGTACAAATAAAATACGTGTTAAAATTCCCTCAAAGTTTATTTTACAGTTCTACATAGAGGAATTTTCTTTGTGTAGACTTAATACTACATAACAACATGTAACAACAACATTATCATAACTCACAATAATAATACAATTTATCAAAATGACGATAATAGAGTACGTAAATTCCTACGTAATTTAGTTAAATCAAATACCAATCCGTGCGGGGTTGAGTACCGACCGACAATGTGTTCCATTGCTGTCACTCTGGTCGCGGCTGTCACACTTGAGCGCGTGACAAATGACGCGTGATGACGTAAGCTGTGACGTCACGATATTTGGGTAGTGAACATAGGTTCTGTGTTACGTCGTAAGTGGATTTTAAATAAGTTTTTAATCTCTAATACAACAATATAACCACAAAAAATACCGGTCCTTTTCAGGGCCACCAAAAAGCCTTTGTCAAGGGCTCCAACCCGAATCACAAGAATCACCATCACCACAAAAATAAATACTTTCAACATCCCATCCTTCATCCACAATTTAATTCCGTTAAAATATTTTAACAAAAGGCCCAAAGCAACACTCGTAGCGTCGTAGTTAATTCGTAGTACATTGGTCGTAGCATATTCGTAGCACATCGTAGCGCCGTAGTAGTGCTATACCGCTCGCTCGCTCGTCTCGCTCGTTCCGTGTTTACGACAAAAGGAGCAAGCGAGTGCGTCTCGAGAGATAAAGACGTTCATTTAACGTAATTACAGCGTACCAAAATGATATATACCCTCGTATTTCTCCTCTATGCGTTGACAACCTTAAAGAAACCTGAGTAATCGTTAAATGGGGCTGTTTTCCAGCTAAATGACTATTAAAACACCTTTACGAGTATGTATGAGGAGATTAAGAATTAAGATTAAAAATTACGTCTTGTTTGAATGAGTTAACTTTGTGACTTTATCTCATTAAAAAGATGTGAATAACTTAATTTATTGTTCTTTTCAACAATTTCAAGCGACTTTTCTTATAATTTTAGAATTTATTTAAACTTTTTATTATAATTTTGTTACATTTAACTCAAAAATAGTAAATAAAAATATAATTAAACTTTAACCCTTCTAATATCGAAATTTATTTTTAATACCCAAATAAACAGGTTTCTATTAGCATATCTTTATTTAAATCATCGTTAAAGCGAAATATTACTTAAGGAAACTGTTATTTATCGTAAGGGAAACGTAAATTTTAGAATCGGTCCGTTAAAGTTACGGCCCTTATATATTTTTATTTCTTTACACAACCCTTTTAGACTTGAAACATGTTTCTAGGATAAATAGAAAAACGACTGTATATCGGTTAATGTATCTACGAGTATTTATGGTAAACTATACCTAGTTTAAAATAGAGTAATGAATAATACTGGCTTACTTACATTGCTCAAATATCAAGACAACTGTCTGTCTGTGGCATCATAGCTCCCGAACCGATTTGAATTTAGTTTGTAGACATGTTTGATTAAAATCGGTAGACCCGTTTAAAATGAGGGTTTGAAAGTAATTGTGTTGGGGTTTTTTATTTTATTTTAAATTAATGTCTTGTTATAAATTGACAATGAATGTTTGTGTGCCAAATGTTCAATGTTCAATATGCCAAAGGTTTTAAGTTTAGTTTTCAACGAAGATAAACATTTTTCATTGATTAACTTTCTAAAAATTCATGAACATTAGTTTCGGTTAGCGTTTTTTACAGATTTATTTTTCAATACCCGAAAGTATTTTTAGCAGCCGTCCACTACCAAAAATGTTAAACAATACAAGCAGTCTATGATAGGTTTTGCCAGGTATTCATCCGTATTTACTTTGCTAAACCAAATACATAGGTTGAATAAAATATATCCTGCGGCCGAAAATATAACATACGTTCCTAATAATCCAAACAATATAAATTAATATTTGTATACGACGAAAAGTTTCCTAAAAGCAAGTAAAATAAAGGAAACAAACCACCTTGTTTTCATTGCAACCTAACAAATCTCATAGGTCAATTGGGAGAGCAAAATAAATAAACTTGCCTCAAAGAGGACCAAGTTTTCTTTGGTTAGCAAGTTTCTAACTTTAACTTCTTGTACTGATTGTGTATATGTAGGTTATACCTTGTAGTAATAGGTATTATACGGTTATACTTGCTACTTGGTTATGCTTGTGAGCCGCGGTTTTGCCTATGTTAATCCTAACCCCGTGAAATTAATGGAAAATGTTGATTTGGACAATGAACATCGTCCAAATCCGTTCAGACGTTTGGAATTAACATACACACGACGCACACAATACAAATACTAGTTTATTTAACACTAGCGGCGCCCCGCGGATTCACCCGCCTAGTTCCTTAGGGATAAAATTATGCTAAAAACCTACCCACTGAATCACTCTATCTATTAAAACAAACCGCTATCAAAATCCGTTGCGTAGTTTTAAAGATCTAAGCATACATAGGGACATAGGGACAGAGAAAGCGGCTTTGTTTTATACTATGTAGTGATGATGCATCTCAGGTTCAGAAATCTAATTTTGTAAGACAGATGCCACTAAACCACTGAAACTTAAATATTTGTGTGTATTTTACGGAGTAGACAATTAGTTTATTTTACTTAACGAATTTTAAAACGATTAGTGTGATGAAATCATATTTATTAATAATTTAAAATTTAAAAGTAGGTCAAACAATTGATGAGTAGTTCCCAAATACATGCAAGTTCGACTCCCGTATCTGGTGAATATTTATTAGTGATCTAGCAATATTTACTTTGGTTTTAGTGTGTGAACAAACGAGTGTATTCGTTGTTTCTAAACTATTTATATCTATCTCTACTTTGTCCCTTTTTAAATTTAAAATATCCAAACATAAAAACGTTCACATTTATAACATAAGGAGTATTATAAAGTGTATAGAAACCGGGTCATATACCATTATAAACATTTTAAGAGTCCTGAAAAATACATTTACACATTTTACAAGTGACATGCTTCTACGTTCGAGTGTGCTTACGTGAAAGCATTTTAAATGTAGTTACACTTTAAACTTGGTACAGGCGATAGTTTTACAGTATGAAACGAAATACGTTGAATAATATAACGTGTACTTTTCTAACAAAGCAGAAACAATAGAATTATTTTGTTGTTTTCGACTTTATTTATAAATTTTGTTTATTCGAATACAAACTTAAAATCAATAATTAATTAGTATTTTGGATATTTGAAATACTAGGTAATAATATTAATAGTTTGATACGCGTACTTTCTAGTAACTACTTAGTTCTAAAGTTGGACCTTTACAAGGCCACTGATAGCACTATATCGGTGGCCGAGTTTTGGTCCTCAAAAATTTGAGTCGATACGCAAAGAAGAAGAAGAAGAAGTTCTAAAGTTATTATCATGGTTTACAGGCTGTATCAAACGCCATGATTTATGATGATCTTCATCCGTACAGACAATATATTGAAAACTCGAAACTAACATAACCGTTGAAACTATTGCGCAAACAATAATGACTTAAGTATTAACAACCATAAAATGTGAAACGTATATTCTCATTAGGGAACAACAAAAAACTTAGAGACTCAACTTACTTTATACATAATTGTTATCTTATGTGTAAGCATGCACTAATTGTTCTTCCTCGAAATAACATAAAAGGATTAAAATTTGTAACCAACGTATTAGAAAAGCATACCAAGTAAAAAACAACTCACATTTTTATATACCCGCTGATTAATGAGTGCAGATCGAGCCGGAAAATTGTGAGAAATTATTTTTATTCTAAATACAAGTACATGCCTCTCTCGCGTTCCCCTAATTAAACGAATTAATCAAACCCCCGGAATTTCCACCCCCTGTCTATAGGGCGAACGTCAATCACATGATGTTGCGTTTTTCTTCTTATTTCATTATACAAGTATTAAACGTATTTTTTTACTGTTGGGAAACGTTGTCTCAATTTTATTTATAATTTAGTAGTTACTCATGCCATAAAGAGTGAATATTGCAGTTCATGTTTGTTTATTTGTAATTATTACTTCTGTATATATTTACCTAATATTTGGTACCGATAAATCCTGTGAATAAAATAAATAAATAATATGTGCACTACCAGTCTAAACTTATTTATTAAAAACACCAAGTTTATATGTTTGTTACAAAATAAGCGTGATTCAAAACGTCATTTAAAATTACAATTAAAAAACCAAACCAATTTTAAATGAAATTTATGTACCTTTAGAACGCACAACCTAAAAAATATTGCTTAAAATTAAACGTCATTCCTAATCTTTCCAGGGGCTGTCTAGCAATTCATTCATGAAAATGTAAGCGAAATTTTTTGTGTTAATTTACAGAATAAACATTTTCTCATAATATCATTTATTATTCTGTTGTAATTAGGACAATTTGTTGAGAATAAATAACTCATAATTTGGAAAAGAAATATATTTGCAAAAAAATAATTTGACAAGTGAAGCTACGCTATATTTTCTTTAAGAATTATTTAATGAGTAATATTATTTCGCAATATTGTAAAGGCCAGTTTAATTATTTAGAAGTTTATCTTTTTACGTAACTGGCACAAAATAAATAAAGAAACCTAATATGTTTTCTTGTACACATTTCAACTTTATACCAACAAATAAAACATCTAAAATAACATTATTTTACAGAAGTCAGCCTGAATTATATTTTCAAGTATTACTCGTACACGTTGCTACTTACAGTTGAAATGGTTTAAACATTTCAATGTGAAAGAACAGACGGAGATTGTAGGAATGTGGATCGTCAAAGTGGCTCACGAATTCGGGCCGGTCACAACGCGCCCGCCGTAAACTGAGACATTTCAAACACGCTCTATAAGACGAACCTTGCTCCTCTACTGCAGGAATGCTGTAATGAATTTAGGTGTTCTGTATATTTCTGACGTTTCTGTGGAATTCTTTGAATAAAGAAAAGTTGGACAAAAGACTAAAGAGGGTATTCGTTATTTTGCTGTACTCTACGCCTTGTTGTTATATCATTAGCATCGCTTTGGCTTGCAGTTGGTTTTTTAAGGCCAATGTTTATATCCTACCTTATTTACGTACTCTAACAAGAACTAATTACAGGATAACAAACTATTTGTTAAGATTTTTTCTAAGAAGAGAATATACAAAAGTCAGTTTTACCAAAAAGATTTTTGAGAGCTTTTCATCATTTTGATTAATAACAAAAAATATGTTTCCAAATAAATTATTTAATACACAAGGGGTAGAGTGTTTTAGTGTTCCAAAAGCGCTTTTAACTTCTTTACTGATAAAAGCTTCTGACGAAGAAACGAATAAAAAGTGTACGGTACATCCGCGCACCGAAAATCTAGTTTTCACGTGAACCAAAAGATAATATAAAACCAAAATGAAAGTGTTGAACTCTTTATGAATGCAAACAGAGTTTACAAACTGTTTTCAGTAAGTTATGTTATATTTAAACTGAAATCAGAATTTTATATTCTGTCATGCATTCGGAGTTTCGTTTAATTATTGATGCGGAAGAAGGAACATGTGTGTGGTGAATTTATAATGACACAGCCTTTGGTGTAGGGACTAGTATGTCCACTTTGTGGGTAACAAGTGTGGAGTACGATGTCGGGCTAGTTCACGTTTTTGCAACGTTTGTATGTATGTAGGTCACTTTATTAGGTGTTGATACTCCTTTAACCTTAAATGTCAAAGCTTATACCAACTTACAATACCGACATCATAAAATTGTTCAAAAGAACCACCCAATTGAAGGTTTGATTTGTTGCCAGTATTATTCCATTTTACTAATTCAAACCTTTCAAATTAATTTCAACGGATATTTTATGAAACTTCTCAAAAAGTTCAACGGGTTTTTGGTAAAACCATCACCTTTATTCTGAGCCGCCTTTATTGCGGGGTGTTAGAGTTGAAAATTGTGTTTTTGAATTCGTAAGTATAGGGCATCTACTCTCAATTAAGGGGAAGTTGTGGAAAGTTGAGAATAACTTTCGTTTTAGCGACCCTCTCGATTCGCATTATGAATATGATCCATTTGCCGACTCCGTAGGGTTCTGTCAAAGGAAATCCTATTATACAAGTTTGACATTCGCTATTTAAAAACGTGATTTATTTTTTTGTAAGAGCCTTTTTATCAAGATTCGGTGAAATTAAATCATGAAGTAAAGTTACTCTTACTGTTATTTGCAGGCTTTGATGTTACCTGGCAATATGGTGGCGATATATTGGGCTAGTGTACAGTGGTTAGAAATTTTGGCTAATTAAATAGCAATAGTATTTTACAATAGCAAACACTGATATTATACAAGCAAATTGTTTTCCAATAATACGCCAGTAAAAGGGGTTCGAAACAATATTCATTTTCATTGTTTATTTCCTACTTGAACAAAAGTAATACTCAATCATCATATTAACTAAAATAAACATTTACATAAGACTAAATAGGTATATCAAAACATAGAACTCATAATACATTAAAACAATACATTTCCAGGTTTCACCGCAAAATGGTACAGATTACAAAAACATAACCGTATAACCCGAACAGAAATTAATAAATAAGCAAGTTTACATTTGCTCCACGTTAACCCTTCCAACTAATTGCCGAGAAAATAATCATTCCCAGGGTTATTGGGCCAAAACGACTGTTTGTGCTGGGCCCGCATTAATTTTCATGAGTTTCTCACCTATACCTGTATACGTAGGTGTAGGTAATGAAATACTTATAGAAGTCTTTGCGTATAACCTTTATATTAAGAAAATTAATATTTGAATAGAAGGTAATTATAATATGGTTAATTAAAAAAGGATCTTTTTAGTGATATTTTTTAAATATTTGGAATACAGAGTTATATAAATTTTATCATGTGTTTTTAGCTGATGGTTTTAGGCCTCTTGTTTAGATTCTTCAACTTTGGTGGGTGGTGGTCTACTGTCTATCCTTGCTCATTTGCTCCAAGTCACAAAAAACGAATTTCAAAATACAAAAAATATTATTACAATATCCACAAATGTACAAACTTCCTTATATAAACATATTAGGTACGTACCATATATGTATATGTATATATGAAGTAATACGTACGTACAAGATGTCCGTGTTGATTAAATTAGACGGCTCGTATGAACGTACCGTTCACAGCCTTACGGAAGGAAATGTTATATTGCTTCGGTTACGTAAGTTTGGGGCATTTGTGACCTAAATACCAGCCAGTATGATGAGGGAATGTAGTGCTAATGTTTATCTTGTAATAGTAATCAAAATTGCTTGGAGGATAAAGTGTTGTATGGTTACATTGCTGAATGTACCAGGTTTTACCCGAACGTTCTAGTTTTTTTTTTTTTAATTTTGGATTATTTTGAACTCGACAACTGGAAAGAAATGGCCCAAGATCGAGAGTCATGGAAAGAGAAGGGAGAGGCCTTTGCCCAACTGTGGGACAGCTATGGCTAATAATAATAATTGGATTATTTGTCTATACTTGGTGACATTGGCACCCAAATTGGTCAAACTATTGTTAAGTTGTTAAAGGCTAACACGGTTTTTAACTGAATGGTGTGATTAGACTAACCTTCTACTTCTGTAAATGCGATTTGTAATATATAAAATGTATCTATTATCCTTTCAGACAAAACAGCTGAACGGCTCTTAATAAAATTTGGCAGGAAAATAGATTGTGTTATCCAGAAACATGTTGGGAAAGTTTCCTCAGGGAATGCGATATAAACGAATAATAAACTAGTAACAAATAAAGTCCGTAACTCATAAAAGCATTAATAGAATAGTAATTATACCACTTTAATAATGTTCTGTTGACTAAAGTTTGTAACGTTTGATAAGACTCGCTCTCAGCACTTCGATATTCGAACCGAGTTGTAACTACAGGTGCTCCAACTAACTCATTAAACTTTCAATTCATAATCCTCTTTCAAAGTTTGACAATATTTGAGTACGGATATGTTTCAAATGTATAAGTTTAGGTGTAGATACAATATCTTTACTTGGAAGTGGATACAAGCATTTAAACTTAAACCAATGAGGTATTATAGTATAGATGCGTCATGCGCCAGCATTGGTAAAAACAGCGTAAATACTAGCTTACGCTGTTTTTACCAATGCTGGCGCATGACGCATCTATACTATAATACCTCATTGGTTTAAGTTTAAATGCTTGTAAAGATGAAAGATAGAGAAAAAAAACGTCACTCATCAGTGTCATCACTATTGTGAGGATGCAGTGCCAGACATTGCCTAGACTACTAAACTAATTGAACTATGATTGTTACCCAAAAATATCTCTTAAAAACTTAGCCATTTATTTACACATACATTTAAACCAATTTAAAACAGTATTAAAATACTATCAATAGACAAGTATCGATTGATGCGAATAGAAACTGTAACTGGGTCACTTGAGTGGTACTTTGAAATACTTTTTGAAATAGAACTTTAATACATCGTTAAAGGATTTGATAGAAGCCATTTTAATACTGTGAGAGTAATGAATGTCGGTTCAGATACATCTCTGTAACGTGATTGGGTACTTCCAGGATTTCATTTCAATCGAAATATTGAGTTTGCTTTGAATTAAAATACGTACTTTAGGCGTATTCAGTCAATGTATTCATTTTGTTTATGGGAATCTATATTATAGCAAATCTATATACCTATAAGTAAGTACATAATAATTAGAATTAGATATTTACAAAGTAATATTTTCAAATTGAAGTAATAGCCTATTCGGATTTGGTTCACTAAAGCAAATCCGAGACGGGTTTAAGTAGAATATTTTCCACTTTCTTAGGCTTAATAAATCCTAAGCTTAGTATAATCCGAAGGTCAGTAACCGGTGGAAGTTTGTCGTGTGTAGAGGACGTGTTAATAGCCCCTTGATGGCCCATTAGACCATTACGGGTTTAAGGAATCTTTCCTATTCAACCCCTTATAGTTCTCTTGTCTCTTTTGGTTTGTTTTCCGAATGGATTTATTGCTAAAAGCTTGGGATAGGTCGTTACCTGTTACGTTTCTTTCGCTATTTTAAGAAATTGGACAGTATTTGCAGTTCTTAGTCCTATTTGTATTGTTAATGAATGAGATGGGAGCAATGTTTGGAAAGGTACAAATGGAACGCTTAAAAATTAAAATCTTTTAAGAGTTTTGATAGCTTCGTGTTATAAATAAAACAAATGATTTCTTCGTTTCGCACCACGATCGTTTCTCACCAATGATATTTGAATTGCACAAGAATATTTTTTGTATTGGCTGCTTCGCACCACAACAGGCACAGAGTGAATTGGTGAATGCTTTTTGAACTTTGTCGTTTCGGACCCCTGACAAATACAAAACAAAAAAATACATCGATGTAGTCATAATAGGTCGGTTGGAAACTATTGTTATACGCCACGTACAGATATCATACTTCGACAATCTAGCAACAATAATATACTTATAACGGAATATTACAGAAGTACAGAAATGTATCCTTTGCGATCGCCCGTGCGAAGCCCAGGAGTCTCTAATATCCAAATGTAAAAAAGAAATAAATAAGTAAACACTTATGTAACTAGAAATACCTATGAAGCAATAATTCGGTAGTAATATAGGAACGAAATTTATAGGTACAGACGCAGACAACAGTATTTCATTATAATTTGTATTCGGCACAGGTATTCGCGTTTCATTTGGAATATTTTTAGCCGTTTTGTGGGTAGGCTTATGTTTGTAATGCTATAAAACAAGTGACTGAAATCGAAATCAACCAAAGAACAGAGATTAAATGAAAAGATAAAATTTACAATAAATAAAAAAATCTACGACCCAACAGCTGTCACCATGCTGGATTGCTAAACAGAGGACTGGTGGGCTCGATTCCCATACGTACGTACTATGTATGATACACAAAAAAAATCCAACTGAAGTTAGTCAAAGAATCCGACCAAAATTGCTACATAGCTATAACCCATATCTATAAAATAAAAAACACTATTATATATCACAGCATGTGGTATCAAATTATCTGTACATTTTCACCACCAAACACAACAATTTGTCGTGCAAAAACTGCTGTGGACAGTGGAACGTTTTCTTTTACCGGAATTAAGTGCAAGACGTAAGCAAAAACTCGCCGAGCGACGGTTATTTTGTACAAATCACAAAACGTCTCATTTTTCCGTTCAATTCTCTCCACAAATTGTCACTTAACACGTTGTAAGCTAACAAAAGAGGACAAAATAACGAACGACGCCGAAATACAGCCCCGTAGTGCTAACAAATAAAATTTTATTGGCTGAATTTGTGTTCGCGTTGTAGTAAAGAACTTTTCTCGCTGATATTCCCTTTCGCATGAATTCGTTATGGTTGCTTGCAGTGAGTTATGCTTTACGAGTACCTGTTGTAGCCGGCTGTACATATTTTAACGGTTTTATACTTCTCATTTTAGGGTTAACGGATTAATTTCGTACCAGAATGTATATAATAAGGGAATAAAAAAGAAAATATTATTTTCTGTGTTTTGATAGTATTTTTTTGTACTAGCGAATATTTCTTAAATATTTCTTTTCTTATAGTTTAAGTAAAACCACGGACGACAGAACTAGTTTGGACGGAAGTCCTAAGCTGCCTCCCTGATCTGTGTGTAAAACATTATAATGTTTGGTATACAGATACACAAGTATTCACAATTACTTACTGGGGACATTTCCAAGTCCTTTACACATAATTACATGTTTTTGACTGACTTAGCGACGTTACACTGAACCCAAAATGTGCAAAAACTACAAAGGTTAGGGCTTAGAATATTGCCAATTTTGTATGTAGCCTAATAATATTCACATTGCGAAAATATTAAAAGAGATATCTTAACTTTTGTACAAAATTGAAAAAAATGTGATACATCCAGAATAATGCAAAATATTATCCAATCCCGAACCAACCTAAGTAAAATATGGAAAAACTTGTTCAAGTAATATTCAAAAAGAAATCCCTTGTTATGAAAATAAAAGACAATATGAATTGGGCGAAAAATGTAACGCAGCGATCCAGGCTTGAACTGAAAAGGCGAACTAAGTGTCCTGACCACATCCTTAGTAATAGGAACGAATGGTGACTGCCTGGCGGCGGATAAATTCCACCCATAATGTGAAGTTAGAACATACCAAGCAAAGGAAAATGCTTTTAGAAAATTAGAAAATTAATGGACGTAAGGTCTAAGATTGCATGCCTTAATTACAGACTGGAACGGGATAGTGGAACATTAATTATGGCGTTTGAAAAATGATGTTTTCTTGTTAACGCTCAAGATGAATGCTGTAGTTTTAGGAGAGGACGCAGATTTAGCTTCTGTGGTGTAATCTCGAATAATATTTATAATGGTTGGTTTCGGTTTTATAAAATGGTGTTTGTTACTCTTCCACGTTAAAAGTAATGAACCAATGAACCAATTTAGATGTTATTTGGTATGTTCGCTGTTACGCCTATTCCTCCATGCTGAAGGTTTTTTGAAACCCATTCTTATAATTTATAAACGTTCACTTCTGGAAGGTGTAGTACCAGACGTTTGGAAATCGGCCTTTATCACACCAGTACACAAAAATGGAAGTAAAAATGATGTTAAAAATTACCGTCCTATTTCTAAATTGTGTATTTTTGCCAAAATATTGGAAAGATTTGTTTATACATATGTATACGAAAGTTTGGCTACCAATTTTATACCTCAACAGCATGGGTTTCTCAAACAAAGATCAACTACTTCCAATTTAATTGGATTTACTGATTTCATCACTACAAATATGGACTTCGGGGGTCAGGTTGACGCAATCTTCACCGATTATAGTAAGGCTTTTGATAGAATCGATCATATACTGTTACTCAAAAAATTATTATTGGCAGGTATACATGGCTGTTTGTACAGGTGGTTCAGTTCTTACGTACGTAATCGTTCCCAATGTGTGGTTGTTAATGGTTTCTGTTCAGTCTGGACGAATGTCCCCTCTGGTGTGCCCCAAGGTTCATTATTAGGTCCGCTTTTATTTAACATCTTTATTAACGACATTTCATCCTGTTTCAAACATTCACAGTTCCTCATGTATGCTGATGACATTAAGATTTACAAAAAAAATTAGAGGATTGTAATTTAATGCAGATTGACTTGATTGCATTCGAACGCTACTGTGAGCGAAACCATTTGGAACTTAACGTCAGCAAATGTTACCATATAACTTTTACTCGTAAACCTAAACCTATCAGTTATGACTATATCCTACTTAAACAAAAGCTTAAACAAGTAAATGAAATCCGTGATCTTGGCGTTACACATGATAGTAAACTGCTGTACGATAAGCATATTGAAAATATACTATCAAAAGCTAATAAAATATTAGGTTTTCTTATGAGAACATGTGCAGAGTTTACTAATATTAAAGTTATTAAAATTCTATACTGCTCGTTGGTTCGTAGTATTCTCGAATATTGCTCGCAGGTGTGGAATCCCCAGTATGATTTCTATATTGACCGGCTTGAGTCAATTCAACGTAGATTCCTTAGATATTTACAGTACAAATGTAAATGTACTGATACTAATTACGACAGTAGATGTCGTAGACATCACATACTTCCTCTGAGAGTACGACGTGATATTGCAGATGTTATACTACTAGTTAAAATTGTACATAATAAGATAGATTCTCCGGTTTTGTTATCTAAAACTAATATAAAAGTCCCTAATCGCACGGTTAGAATTTCATCCTACATGACCACTTCTTCCTGTGGCACTAATTATAGGCAAAATGCATTCTTAATTAGATCAGTCGAAAATGTTAACAAGCTAGCTAACTTGCCCGAGTTAGACCTATTTAATTCGAAGCCTAACAATTTTAAAAATATTTTAACTGTAAACTGGTTCCATGCTACTTAGTATTGTGTCTCATCTATATACAGTGTGTGTTAATATTGTTTGTTTTTATCTCCTTTTCAATGATTTTGCTATTATTATTTTTGTTCTCTTCAAATACTTCATGCTTACTGCATTCCTTTCAAATTTGTTTTTTGTATGAATAAGTTTTGTTACTAGATTTTTACATGTGGAAACATATAAATGGTTTTTAGTTTTATATTTAGCTATTAAGTGGAATATGTTAACTGTTTGTTTTCTTAATAATAAAAAATAAAAAAATAAAAATACTGTACTAACATCAACAAAACAATGATGGAAAGGTATTTGATTTACAGTGGGATAATTATATAATTTCACAAACATCAATTAAAATAATTTAACCAATAGTATTGTTTTTCGTTCCACTATTAATTAACCACTCTAGATAATTGTTCCAATGCAATCGCTCTCTAAAAACAGCATTAGTTATTTCAACATAATTTAACCGCGACATTAATTAAAGTGCACTACATACAATTTGATTATCAATTAGGTGTAATTAATTTAGGTGACGTGATAGAGAAATGGATGTATTGGTTGATGTCAAATTTGGTAGGTATGCTCAGGGCGGGTGTCCAAATTGGGTTATACTCGTATTACTTGTTTCTACAAAGAAGGATATTGTCTATTTTAAAACCTTACTTTGACAGTAGTCAAGGTTTTAAAATACAATTAGATGTAAGTATGTGATAATCCATAGAATAAGGATCACGACCAAGATTCTCTCTGATATTATCAAAGTGATAAACATTACACTGCAGCAAGGCCTTAGTTTATACGCAGTCAGCGTATAAACTAAGGCCTTGCTGCCATACATAATAGAGTCGCAGAAAACATTTTAACATGAACAAACATTTTAAATTTCTGTACGAACCTATACCAAAGTAAATGTTAACCCAAGTGTTTTAAAACAACAAAACACATTCTATTTCTAACATTATTTGATCATTGATCTGTAGCAATAGTAAAACACAAACATTTTCAACAAAATTGAAAGCAAAAGGTTTGTAAGATGTTGTATTTTCTTTTCGTTTGACAGCGGAGGTCGGGCGCGGGCGAGACCGCCGCCGGCGCATACGAGATAAAACAAAGCAGTGTAGGTAACATGACATCACATATCTACGCGACAAGTCCGGACATGCTCAGACATGTCCAAATACGAGACAGCTCTGTATCTCTGGGAAGACGTTCCGCACGAACAAAGACAAGAATATACGGAATTTTTGATACACCAACATAAATCCACATTTTATTCCGTTACGTTAATCTAAAATGTGCATATCAAAAAATCGTCTTGAATTTTAAATGACAATGTTTAAAATTTATTTTATAGTTTCCGTTATTTATTGTTTTCAATTTAACTTTAGGCTTTAGAACTGAACATCAAAACATGATATTGTAGTGAATTCTATAGGTCGCTTGCTACGACGCGCTACGACATTTTTCTGGCCTAATACGATGATTAACTGCAGTTGCTTATAGGACCCAATCTGAAGAGGTCTAATAACGGAATACAGTTTTACTTACAAACAAGTGTGCTAGGAATCATCAGGAATTACTTCTTTCTTGCAAAGCGCAAACTTCAAATTCACTAAAAACACTTTGAAACTGCCATTGAACAGTAATAAAATGCAAATACAATCTCAAACAAAACAACCATTGCTAGCTACATTCCCGAAGCAGCTCAATTATAAACTCTTGACATTCACAATTAGATGTATCCTCGGAAGCGCATTGCAGCAATAGTCATGATGTTTCCAAACAAATCCTCGCAATTATAAGAGAGATAAGTTCTTCGGTGGATGCCAGCCGCCCGCGGGCCGTGCCAAGACCGATCGACCGCGCTGATATACGGCCGGTCCCACGCCAAGTGTGTAAGTGCCCTAATAAATATCGGACGTAACATTACGTGCTTTTGAAAACTTCATATTATAAGTTTATGGTTACCTTATTACATTTCAAATATATATTTTATTTTGTTGTGTGTAATACTGGGTGACGATGAGAAAACTGTTGCACCTGGAAGTACTTTTATGATATCACTCAAAAACATGGATACCAGATAGTATTTTATATTATTTATTTATTTTATTTTGGTCGCTTGTCCTATTCTTTAAATAGAAAATGTGGAGAAAATGGAAACAGTGGGGAAAATGTCACAATATTTAATTCTTAAGGATTATGAACAGGAATTAGTAAAAGAAATTTTACAAAACTCACCATATTTTACCCTCAAAATTCATGCATAGTGCTGTGATGCACTTCATAATTATGATAATCTTAATATCATATTTACTGCTAGATATAGTGCTTGAACAAAGATGAAAGTAATCTTAATGTTTAGAATACCGCATACTGTTGGACGACTGAGGTACGGATGACAATACCGCTTAAACTCTCAAGTACCGACAGAAAAAAAAATAGATATATCTACGAGTGATTTTATTTACTAATAATGTGGGTTTTATCTATCCTCGTTAAACGCAGGCTCACGGTCGGGAACAAGAACCAAACTATCTTCTAAGCATGAATTTATGTCAATTACAATTTAGGGCAAGATATGTTTAAATACGAGCACAAAATAGTTATTGGTCCGAAACTGCCTAATACATAATGAGCAAAAAAATATTACTATATAATTATATATCTATAGTTTTTATAGTGATCATGGCTTGAAACAGCGTCGAAATATCGGATCGGTTACTCAAATTATAATATTTTATAATAATAGACAAATATCGTTTACAAATAAACCTTTTTAGACTTATTGTCAGAGACAGAGGTTTTTTTTTCTAACGTTACTTGTACGCAGCGGTATTTAAACCGGTACTGTGAATTCCCGCGCATATGCACCCGTAACTCCGTGTCGGATTTGTTTATGGAGGCTGTTACACAATTGTTCGGATTTCTTCAAGAAGTGGAATTGTTGTCTAATTGTATTCTCACTGAATGAATTTATTTGACTGTAAGGGAAGGTTCATATCTGACGGAACATGCGTCGCGTATTATCGGTCGCGTAACGCCAGCCCCCCTAGACAAATGGCAATTACGTTAGACGTATAGAACAGAAAGTTCCTTTTTATGAATGAAATTGATATATGCTTACGATTTGTAATTTTGCCGCGTTACGAAACGTGAAGTTGGAAGACAAGTGGTCATTTATCTATTCGTCGGATTTCGTCGCAAGGAAACTTCAAGGAAATGCCACAGTAGTACATTTTTCATTCAAAATGGTGAATGAATGATTTGTTTGATTCAAATTGTTCACGTTTGTGTCAATATTAATTTTAATTAATATGCTAAAAAATAATTTAATTTCATAAAAATGAATTATCAACATTTATTTTCCGTTTTTTTTACTATTGATATTAATATTAAAGATTAAATTTTAGTTCATAGTAAAACCACAGATAATATTAAACTAGTAAAACCAAAGTTCATAATTTGAATTGCACAAAGTTTATAAAATGTACAAAAAATTTAGTTTTTTAATAGATTATAATGCTAATAAATACTTGAATAATTATTTGACAGAATAAAAATAAATTTTAAAGTTAAATAAATTATGAACAAAATGTTTATTATTCCATGGCACAGAGATACTTTGTGTAATGTCTTCTGTGGCGAACTGGCGAACGCTCCAAATATATGCCAAATCCTCGCCCCGTGGCGCAATAGGTTGTCAATTGGTAGCCAAGTGTACAAAAACATAATGAACGCATAGTCTATTCGTTTAAAGGTAAAAGTCAGTGGTCTTGTCTAACGGTTTTATTGTTAGATACTTTGATTATATACTTGTCTAGATGCAAAATTGGCCGTACTAAAACGGGTCAAATAAAGTATACTATATTTGGTAGACTTACTTCTTGTTTACATCAGTGTTATTTGAATGACTTATGGATAACGCTCACGAAAAATAATTATTTATGCCGGTTTGCGCTGTTAAATTATGTTAAATTAGTTCAATTGAAGTTTATTTATTTTCTATTACAAATTTCTATTTTACTTTATTTAATTAGGTATATTGACATTGACATAATACCTAATACAATAATAAACGAGCCGTACTCACACATATTCCGCAATTTGAGGACAATTATAACGCGTCGTTTGTTGGCATTACTCTATCTAGACAAATATATAATCAAAGGTTAGACATCATATTATTAGAATTTATTATTTTCAAGAGCCAAAAGATGGCGTTGTAATAAAAGGATGGTGTGATTTGACCATAGAGGTATTATACATTGTATTATATTAGGGATTTGACGCCAGCAAAAGCCATAAGAAAACGAAACTTCAATGAAATAAATTATGTTTTACAACTTTAGAACTTAAAGAATATTATATACTTACTTAAATACTTAGAGTAAATATAAATACATAATAATTAAGGCATTAGGTAGTTGCAGATAAAAAATGTTGGTAGCCTAGATTTTTAAAGATAATGTACACAGTTTTTATCATAATAAAGAATTAAATTACTTTGTTTGTTTATTTTTAATATTTATCAAAAACTAGAAGGTCAAAATACGAACACATAACATTGTTTTAATCGAAATTATATTATGTATTAGTTAATATCAAGATTCATGCAAACTTTACTATAAAATTTGCAAATAAAGTATCGTCGCGGTTTTAGCGTTTCTCTCTTCTTAAGTTTTCTGCATGGTCCTAGCATGCGCTAAAATTCATACGCTCGCGGCCCGAAAACGTTTGTCAAACTGCCACTTGGCTGCCAATTTGTAATTTCTATTCACAAGCAAATGTCAAACTCATTTCATTTACTAACTTGCTATGTCAGTTGGAACGATTTGTACTGTTTGACAATTGTAAAAAATGACGTGCGCCAACGAAATCAAAGAAGTTAGCGCTGTTGTAGAGACGACGTTCGTTTGTGGAGAAAACGAATAGACTGGGAGCGTTTGCCACTTGTCTAGGGGGGCAGAACAGACAAATGTATAGAAATCCACGTAACCGTTCACACTCAACCGATTATACGTTAGTACGTTGAGTGTTAACGGTTAAGTGTTTTAGAGGAATCGAACGTACTTATTGAGTCACAATATTTTCTGTGCCGGTGACAGCGTGTCGCTGTAATCGCATATTTTGTTTGTCAGTTTATTGAAAATGTATCCAAATGACATTAGAGTCACAATGACAATAGTGGCTTCCAATTTTGACCGCCGGCACAGAAAAGATTGTGACTTAATACTCGCAAATCATTTATGTATTTTAAAATTTGTATCTTGACGATCGAGTTTTGTTCGTGAAATTATTCCTTTAGAGACAAAATTAATGTTGAATTTCATGGTATTTCATTCGTAAAAAAACGTTATGTTTATTGGAAAAAATAAATCCTTATGCCTTTCGATCTTCCTCCCATTGTTGCACCCAATGTAACGTTTTTTTTTTGTTATCTTCTTTTAGTGAGTACGATTACCATTTTGATATCAACAATAACAAAAAAAATATGAATATTTGTTATGTTTGTAAGAGTATATCTGTAAACTGTATTGATTACATTTATTGTACAGCATTTTTGACTTCAGTGCTTCTTCTAGATTCTTACACATATATAGGTTATTAAGAAAATATAACACTAAAAATTACGATCGAACATTCTAGAAAAACACCAACAATTTTGCCTCTTAAAAATACACAACATATACATACAGGGTGTGTTATTATACCAAAAATAGGCAATTTAACTTTGAGCAATAATAATTATGTGTGTGTCACGTTCACGATGTGTTGTATAGTCGCTTTGGGGCAGAGTTCGTATGTAGTACCAAGACTTATGTCGTACGATTGTAATCACTTTCGCTTTTAAACTTATAATCGCATTTGGTATTACATCCTCGTAGTTTATTTGTTTTTTAAAGGGCACTAACACGCATTAGACAAGCGTAGAAAGCCTATAACGTAATATATTCAGTAAAGAAAAATCTTTTACTTGCTCAGCACCGGTATTTTACAAGATTTATTTACTTAAAATGCACAGAGTCAACAGATATAAAAAGTATTTAATAATATCAAGGACATTGGATTTTCGATAAGTTTCAATGAAGAACCTGTTGATGAAAAAAACACACACGCTGTATTACTTCACCATTTGATAGTGGCACTACTAAAGATTCCAGGAATTTTAATTTAGTAAGAACATAACACTTATAATATTCTTGTAAAGCGCCTTTATGTTACCTAGAAACTGGTAATTAAAAGTAAAACTTCATCATTCACAAAGAAACATTTTCTTATTAATTACCTACTCGGAATTAAACATAAACAAAATTAATTGGTTTATGTAAGTACTCGTACAAGTAATTAACATTTATTTCAAAAGAATAATTTATCAAAGGAACCTCTACGTATTTTAAATTACAAATACAAAAATGGTCAATTGCTTAGATATGCGCAAAAATGTTACCAAAATTCATTTCATTTTTCGGCTGCCAATGAGGAGGTTGCAAATTCGATTGCAGAGCAAAGTGTGAGATCCCCAAATGTAAAACTGTAAAGGTGAATAAAAAACGATTCAATAAAAATATAATAGAATATGAAATAACTTATTTCCATTATCACTTAATATCTTAACGACCCATATAATTTCGAAACGCTTTGTCCAATTTAACACTGTATACAAATTAGATGTTTCCGAAGAAAATGTATTGTCTGACAACGAAATCCTGAAACATTTAAGAGTACTAAGAAAGAAGTGTTTGTGAATAAATTCTGCCTCTAAGTTGATGAAATGTCTAGACATCTTCTATCATTCTCACTATGGTACACAAAATAAAACATTTATAAAGTATTTGCTAAGTTCTCGTATTGAAGTAAGACATTGTTTTTGCTTGTTATCTTGAAAATGTTGATTGTTTAGTAAGTACGTATTGTTTTGTTCGGCTTGTGGAGTTGAGTTGAAACTTAAATAAAGTGGCTTTTGAGACGGTGTAAGTTGTGTCCCAATGCGTTGAATAGCATTACAATATTACAATCTTGTGGTTGTGTAGTCGAGGCGTACTTATTTAGTTATGGAGTTGAATACGCTGGTTCTTAATTTTAAGTCCCATTTGCGTGTAAAAATGGTTTCACAAGTGAGGTAAAGAAGATTGTTCTTATACGCCGGTATCTACCTTTTTATACGGATCTGTCGTAACTTCTTGAATTAAATAAATTCAGGCCAAAGTCACAGTATACAGACAACTACGTATGACGCCGCTGGGGATACTATAGACTTAAGTTCATTTGATCTCTATGTTTTTCTTTGTACAAAAACATAGATTTTAGAAAATGAGTATGTTTTGGTATTTTTATGAACTAGTTACTAGTCTATATTGTTATATCGTCAATCTTCGACACGAGTCTTCGTACCTCCTTATTCATATACTCATATATGATAAGCACTAAAAAGTGTATCATTTTCCTCTTTCCAGATTAAACTACAGACTATGCGGTCTTTCCCCGTGGTGGTGGCATGTCTGCAACGTCGCGTTGCACGCGGCGTGCTGTGCTCTTGTTGCAAGGACCGGCGCGGTTGTCGCGCGCCTGCAGCGACCGTTTGCAGCGCTCGCTGCGCTGTTGTTTGCTGTACACCCTATACATACTGAAGCGGTGAGTAGTAAAAATATAGTTTAATCTTATAAATAAACAGGGAATAACAACGTTGTATTAAATCTGTTTTTTCCCGATCGATGATGTTCGATTAATGTTAAGAATGAAAAGAGAAAAGATTCGTTGATGATTTTGTTTGATTCGTTATGCCGTAGTTATAAGAAGGAGGAAAGATCTTATGATTGACATACGAGGCTGTTACAAAACTCAATCTTTTACTAATAACATTTACATTAGTCTTATGTAGAAATTCAATCAAAAGTCACACATATTTCACATTCTTAAGCCCCACAATCCTACCTTTTTTAAAGTATACATAAATGGAGATGGTACTCTGCTCGTATACCACACATAGTAATCTCACAATTCCTGTCGGGCCGTCCCCAGACACCGGCGTCGATACCACAAGACAATTCGACACATTCAACCCCTAGACGTGTAATTTCACACGTGACACATTACCTCAATGGGATATTTCACAATTCCGACACTTATAACCATCCAGATAAGGCTCGAAATGGCATGCAAAATTTGTGCTAACGTAGGTTTAAAAAATTGGACGGTTTTATGCTTTATTTGAGGTAACTTGGAGACTTTAATTATTCGGATTTTCAAATTGTTGTACGTGTTCTTTGGAATTTAATTTTTCATTGGAAATGTAATTTAAGTTATTGCATTTGTTGTTCGTGTAGAATTTGCTTTTCTTTTTTTACTACACTCTAGAGAACTGTTTAAAATTGGAGTTAATTTTTCCCTAACCTAAGCTAAAAAAAAAAAATACAAAATCATTTATTTCATCAAAACACATTACATAAATTGCAAGTTGTTAGGATACTCTTTTAAGTAAACATATACTTGTGCCAGAGTATCCTGCTCTTCCGTAAATAACAAAGCTGTCTCTATACCTAATTTTATTAAAAGTCTTTTAACCAATTAGAAGTCAAAAAGTCCATACAAACAGAATCAAGCACGTTGTTGCGATCCATCGTGGGTTCATTGCTAATTTATCAGGCAACCTGTACTGAACCTCAAACTATTAGACTTATTACGTCAGAAAGTATGTAATGGTAAACAAAACTGTAAACCAAATAATAACATACAGTCATACAAGTACGTTTGTCAAAATTAAAACCATAATACTTTGTTTGAAAAGTGAAGTTCCACTATAAATTATCAAGTTTAGTCTTACAGTCGCGAAACATAAACGGAATGCGATGAATTATTCATGGTCCGCTGTGGTCCCGGGGGAGACTAAGCATTGTCATAATACCAAAATATTGCTTTGTTATACGTAACAGATTTGGAGTACTAAATACTAAACCTTGGATTTACAACCATTTCTCTTTTTTGACCAAGTTTTATAAATAAATATAAACGTTTACGCGGTTATGTCATTGAAATAAAACTACTTTGACGGTGTTTTGACGTTGTTTTTTTTTGAAAATATAATTGTGTACTTACTTGATTCGTATGTGTATACTTGAACTATAAAATTTGGTAATTATAGAATTTGCACAGAAAGTTTTGAATTTACTTTATATCATAGCGTTGACATACTAACTGCGGAAAACTACCCAACAAGCCAGCTCAGGCCAGTCAACCTTACAACAACAACTTAAACTTTTCTTATTGTTGGTACGATTCTGTTATCATTCCTCCCTCCCTGTGTAGTACCTTATTATGATAGTATGTACTACTAACTATGTAAGTTATAAATAACTATATTACTAGATAAATACAAAGGTGAATAAAACCGAGTGTTAAACACAAATGTTTTATACATTTTTATCGTAAATAATCCAAGTTTATTAGGACATAACCAGTCAACAGTGTTCGCGTGTCAGAACACGTAGACGTTCAATTTGCAATACAGTTGTACAATATTATATATTTACGTTCATCTACGTCGTTTATTGCGCGTACTATAACGTAGACGTGACACTGTGTTTTTTAATATTGTTCTTATTCTTATTTTTTGGGTATTGTCTATTTTTTTTGTTATATTTTTACCGGCTCTATATCTACAAAAATAGGAACTAAATTCGGTTGCACTGTTCATGTCTCGGAAGAAAGAAGTATCTCTTTTTCTCTATGGTTTATGTAATGTATGAACTGTTTTTTTTAACTAAGGACTACAGAAAAAAAGATGCATTTTCCGAACAGCCGTATAACAATTACTTATAGATTTTATAAGTGTATCAATATACATAAAAATGAATGCCACTTTTCGTTGTTTTCGTTGCATGGTCAGGAGAAGGTTTAAGAACCTTCTCCTTAAAAAAAATGGAAAATGAACGGGGAAATTGGACCTGTGCGAAGCCAGGGCAGGCCGCTAGTATAATATATCTTATTTTTATAATTTCGGTAAATACACAGCATAGAAATGCGGGTACTCGTATAAACAGTCGGTTCAAATAACGGTATGCTTCTCTGACACCGCGTCTCCGTTCGCACAGTGAGCACAAGCGAACCTGCCTCTGACAGACGGACGGACTACGAGATGCCTTCTGAATGAATTAACTTGGAATTCTATGTTACATTATGGGTATAATTCTGATGTAAATTATAATAAAAGTATTTAAAATAAAGTCATATTTTATAGCTATTATAAGAGTATAGAGTAAAAATAGAATTTTTAGAGAAGACAATGAAATACAACACAAAAAATTATACCGCGGAAGAGTATTAACCTAGTATTATTGAATGTATAGTGTTCAATAATAGTTATTTATGGTACAAGCGAGGTAAGTTGGTGATTACTTCCGAGGCGCTATTGAGGTCCGAGCCGTCAGGCGAGGGACAGAAGATAGCCTTCATCGATAGGATAGTAATCATCAATACACGCGTGTACCATACAACGTTTTTCAACACATTTGCGAAGAAATTATCATTTTTCGCTAATAAATAAACAGTTTTTCTATTCGCGCGCATCCAACACAACAATGGTGATCGGCCAAAGACTAATAGAATATAGTTATTAAAAAAAATCGAATGAATGAATGAAATCGACCATAGACCTACCAAAAGTAAGGAATCATAGTTGAAGTTTGTTTTTAAAATGTATGGACACGATTTTTTTTGGTATCGAAACTTTTTTAAAACTAAACAATTTAAAAAAAAATCTATAACTCACTAGTGAATCAAGCGTGTCATTATTCAACTGTTTTTGCACAAATAAGAGCCCCTTTATGAGCAAGTGTGTTGAAAAAAATATTATTTTCTGTATATAAACTTTAAAAGAAACGTCTATAAAGTTGTAATACCCGTGACGTAGGTCACAATGTCAGCTTGCTGCCCAATAAAACACGTTTATAGATTTCCCTGTCGATTCCGATGTTGAACTGGGAACATAAAAATTGCAATATCCAGAGACGAATGAACTATGGCACCGAACCTGTTAACTTTAGAACTCATTACACTTCGTTTTAGTACGAGCACTTAGATATTGAGGAGTAATTAAGTAGACAGTGTTAACAGTTTTATGATTTATTTATTGAAACATCTTTTTGCTTTGACATTACTCTAACATATTTTCTCTTTCTCTCTATGTCTCTCTTAAGGAAAGTAAAGCCTAAAAATCTATCAAAAACCCGACATTCCTTTAAGAAACTAACCTTAATAATAAAGCAGTATGCACACAAGTATACCTTCACCGGAGCATTCCCAGGTCATCCGTCAGTGACAGGATGGTTGCTAACGCTTGTGGGAATTGTGGATACTGCGCAAGTTTACTCATTCTGAGGTAACTTGATGCTTTACAATTACTGGCTGAAACACAAGGTTTTTCTTTTTTCTTCCTTAGCTGATGTCTTCGTCTCAATGTTAACTATCTGGTTTTCAAAGTCTCGCACCTTTTAAGGATAAAACAAAACCCCTTATAAGAGGTGCTTATGTCTTTGAATAACTATAAGTACTTACATATTATTTTTATTACTAATAAGCACGCCGTATCACAGCTAGCGACGAATACCTTTTATGCCTTACAAGTAAATCTCTTCAGACATATATTAATTTGAGGCGTATATGAAGATGACAGAGTGATTGATTGATTACGTCTATAGGAAATATAAGCAAACCCATTCGATGAATACATCTGTTATATAATATTTGTTATTATAGGTATATTTCCTTAAACACTTGTGGTAAAACAGTTACTGGAAAGTAGATCGTGTAAACTGCAGTCATTCGCCGCAGTTCAAACAAACACATTACGCTAATTTTCTAAAAGCACGTCCTGCTGTAAAATAACATACCTGAACGTTAAAACAACATTAACATACCAAATGCACCGCAACTTAACTACGAAATTAGTTTTTACCATTTAATACAAATGTTCCACTAATTCCCTCTAAAGGAACCACTGAAATCTAACTGAACAAGAGTTTGCTCTCGTATCTTTCAACTGTAGAGGCTGGTAATTGAAATGTAAATAGCGGTCGTTTCTTTCACTACATTACTTTCCTACCTGCTCTAAAGGTCGGAATGGATTAGGTCAGTTATTCAGTTTACGTTTCAAGTATCTACTTGAATAGGCATTTTAGTTCAATATTTGTAAGCTTCACTTCTTTTTATTCCAAACCTTTGTCCTAAATCTAATTGGGCGAGGATTTTAGTTTAAACAGATTTTCCGGAATTTCAGTTTTTACGTGGAGCGACTGCCATGAACTTAGCACCTACCATTTAAAACAAATGATTTGTATACTGCAATGTAGAAGTGCGACATTTGCACAGTATGTGGATAAATTTTGTATTCATCTGAAATTAAAACTGTTCTTCAAATAATATACATATAGTGTTAATTAGTACACAGTATACTGCACGTACATCGGTAGTGGTAAAGGGAAGACAGCTGCAAGTGATTCGGGAAGGCAGTGGCGCGCGGATGTCTGCGATTGGTCTAGATTACATCTCAAGATTTATAGCCTCCCTCCGGATGGATATTGCACTCAGTTGCCAACATCTGCGCCACTAACGCTTTATGTTTAATATCTTTAACTTGAATATCTAGTAATAAGTTCCTTGACCGAGATATTTCAATTAGTTTCAACAAGTTATTTCTGTCAATGCCAATGAGGCATAGTTTGAGACACTGCTTTATCCAACGATATTAGATTTACCTTTCTTTGGGCTTATCAAAGGATTTGGGCTGCTTCTAAAGTCAAAGTCCATTTCAAGCACGTGAAATTTGGCTTAGTTTAGAGACTTTGATCTCGATTCTAAAGGCAAATTTTCATCGACTATTCTGCTATATTTAGCGTAGTTTTACTTTGTTAAAGATATCGGACTCCATTTTTACGAAAAAAAAACATTTGTGTGTCCAGATTTAAAAATCTTGTCTGTTTCTTTTCAATCCATTATTCAATTGCCTATCCTATGTATTCGTAAGTAGGCAGTTTTTCGCAATTAGACTTCATCAATTTCAAGTATACATACAATTACTTACACTGAAACTTAAATAAAACTCTGTAAAATATTAATTCATATTTCTTAATAAGTTATATAAATAGTTGTGGTACGTTCACATTAGCTCGCATCAAGTTTATGCAGATGAGATCTCGTAATGAGTCTCGAAATGTTCTCACAGAGCCAGCCTCCCGTTAAAGCGCTAGTTTGACGAGTACATTCGACTACATTCCGCTGGAGATAAGTTCTATATCGGACTACCTATTTCATAATTTATATGGACACTTTAGACACTTTTGACATGCACGTGACAAATAGTCACGTGCATGTCAAACTACTCGCCAAAATTCTCGGTTTGATTGATACAAGTTTGCTATTTTCAAACAGCAATGTTTGTTGAAAATGACTCAATGTTAAGCGTGGTAAATATGCCTATTTCTCTTAATTGTATGCATATTATCAAAAGCACCATTTATTCTGCAAAACGAATGAAAGGCCGATAATCTTATGTATAAATACTCATACTACATAATAAATAACGTGCTTACATAACTAACCAATATTTAATAACCGATCGTTTAACGTACTGAGGTAAAAAATTAAACAAACCAAACAAATAAAATTGGATGTCAAAAACCGAAACAGTTAACCAATACATGTATAAATTATACACGATTTAACCAATATTTTAACTGAATTATCAAACGGCCTCAACACCTCGAACGCTCAATAAATAGTCATCAGACTCCGCCATTTTGCCGAATAATTGCCAGCACATATGCGCGAGTTTCTCTTGAATGTTCCATTGCTGAATAATTCAGACGCCCGAGGAAACTTTGCGTTGCGAATTTTAAATATTTAAAGTACAATCTGCTTCTTCGGATTAAGGAATCTGATTATCTTTATCTCGTTATTTTTTGGTGAATACTTTCGGTTTTTTTACCAGCCAAAATTGGGTGGTGAATTAGTCACTATTAACGTAAGTACTCGGTAAGCCTATGGATGTTCCAACTTGATCGGCACCGATACTACAACGGCTAAAAATACACGTGGTAAGCCCGTGGGAACCAATCCGTACCCAGTTACATCCCGTCAAACTATTTATTTAGTAGTTGAACGTCTAAATAGTCTAAATATCAACCAGGGTTCAAATTATACGCATATCCAGAAAGTTAGTTTAACCGTTTAGGTACTTGTTCAACAAGAAGAAAAGAAAATTACTTTTATTATACATTTCATATAACAAACGTACCATAATTTGATACTGTAACTTATAATACATTCGAAACAAAACTTCAGAAGACAAAATATCTTCTAAAATATTCCAGAAGGTATCCATTATTCATTTTAAAATCCTATTTTCTATTTGACAAAGATACTGTAAGTAAAATGACGATAAATGATCCAGGAAACGTACGAGACCATATAAATAGAGATAAAAGACATTACGTTGAAAATAAGACGCATATCGTACCACCCAGTAGCTTATTACATGCGACAATCGAATGGAAATGTGGACCTTGTCTCTATACAAATAAGGTTCATATTGCTACTTCACGTGATAGTAGACTGTGCATTTTGTACAGAATATCATTATTCAAGTTGTTCTTTCTCATTATGTATTATAATTAGTTGTAAGTAATAACTAGAAGTAGGTCTTTTAACGAAGTGTCCATCACTGATTTATTCAAAGTAAGTCCGCATTTAAGTCATAAGTGCAAATCTATCACATGCTAAATAGTGCCACATAGAGCACCCTCGATCACATAATATACCTTATTCAATACATTTTGTGATCTAATAGTGATTATATACCTATGTTTATAAATACCTCATCATTCTAAAGTGCTCTATATTTAGCAATGACATGCCATAAAGAGACCTGACAAAAATAAAAGAATATTAGTATTCCTAGTGTAACCCAGACTTCGCTACCTTTCTAGAAAAGGGTTGAAACACGTAATTCATACGTTTTTTAATATCCTTTACACGGCACGGAATCCTTTTTAACCCACATTTACTTAAACATGTACTGCATTAAAATTATATTCTAAACTGTAATTTTCAAACCTCATAACCTTTATGTTTAATTGGCTCCATGTTTGCAAGTATAATTTCATTTTAATATCACATAAAATTCCGAATGCACTCATATTATATTATGCAACATTAACTCCAAAAACGTAATAACGAGGTGTAAACATAACTTTAATCACGTGAATGTTGTTTGAATACAGAACGGGTATGTTTTGTGTTTGTTCCTTAGCGATATGGCGAACTGAATTTAACAAGAGTTTTTGGAAAAAGAAGCTTCGTAAATAAGTGTTGATACATGCATTATTGAGTATATCTAAATATCGTTTATCTAACTACAGGTCATGCATCATTTGCTATTTTCCAAACATGGCCCATTTTTGAGATCACCAACACGTATTTAGCAAGCGTGGTCATTACGTTTCACTCTGTGTAATCGTTGTCCACATATACACAGTACTTATATCGTCAGTTAGAGAGAGTTCATTACTATGCAATGGGAACTTACCGACAGAAACAACATTTTATCAACATTTCCGAAACACTGATCTATGGTTCGATATTTGACGTACGTTAAACAAAGACCGCATCATCAAATCAAATTACTCAGTTAATTTAAAGGTATTTAAATGATGTTTGTGCTTCAATCGCTCGGTTTAATCAAGGTCGCCGGTATTGCTAAATGAGTATACTTTGGATGGTATGAATAATGCATGATGCACAACATATTTGAGGTTCGGCGGTTACAACCGGAAATTGTATGTGAATTATTAATTTATGTGATTAATTTTGTAGTTCTCTTTACGTGAATATATTTCTAGTAATTCGCTGTCAACACATCCGGCCGGTGGTAACCGTTAAGAGTTAAATTATAACTTTTATTGAATAGTATTTATTATGTATCGTAGGTGATTATTAACTTGTGTAAATTGTTTATAAATTGCAATCGGTAGTTGCTTTATGTAGATCAGTATCGTATTTAAACTTATTATAGACTACCTAGATCTTAATCATTTAACTACTTACTTAATGTTAATCTTATTAAGATACCAAGGATTTATTAAAAGTATGGGTTAAGTGGATGCTGCTGCAAGCACTAAACTCACCGAAAATGACAAATAAAAAAGTTATTAAATACTTGTAACTCAAAATCTACTGCTTTTCAGTAGTTACAGTATTTAATACTCGTAGTTAGTATATAGCTAGTAAGCTCAGCATAACAATGTAGCCACAGCGCCGGTTTTCACCTGGGGCTTAGACTGTTTTGTAGTGAGGGTAGGTGGACATAACATTATATAGTAAGTAAAAGGAAACAAAGCAACAAAAATAATCCGCAGATATCTCATAGACTACAAATATACTTTTATCTCTAACTTTAATTTTAGCAAGAGTTTAAATTATACTCGAGTTTTAAATTAATTTGTATTTTCGCTATCGGTTTGTTCATATCGAAAATTTTAACAAAAGAGAAATAACACGGTACATGCCAAGGAGTATGGAAACAAAACGGGTAAATAAACAACAAAAATAAATAAAAACTCCAATAATGTGGCAAACAAAAGTATTAATAAAACGTAAATGTACACAAAACTTTGAGTACCGCAAATTCTGTAACATTTATCTGGGACTAACAAAATGGTCGTTAAGTAAAAACGTTTGAATTATTAGGGGACAGGTAAATCGCGTTAACGAGTTACCCGGGCGGTACATACCGGGTACATTCACCCGGGACAATACATCCGGCTACTTTATAACCGGGTACTATAGGTACTTTATAGCCGGGTGCTATGTGTACTTTATACCCGATAAATAACCGTTGATAACGTTTTACGCCAGCGGCTGTCCTGCTTTGTTCCCGAATAAATCGCTGGAAAATTGAACCTTTATTCCTATGGGAATAAACAGCATATTTTGGTTTATTAAATGATAACGATTTTTGTGTACGTTCTTGACGGCTCTGTGAGTCATGAGCGTGGGAGCTGGTCCTAGTATGGCACCTGCCATAATAGGACCAGCTAGGTGCCATAAAAGGACCAGCTAAGTAATCTATCGGCGGTTTTCGGATTTGAGAAGTTCTTCCGTGCAGAGCCAACTCTGAGTAGAGAAACAGGTCACGCCTATCGTTACGTTGCATTGTCGCCAAACTTACATAAGTATGCCAAATTTCAGCTCAATTAGATACCAACTTGCTGCCCAGGTTGAAAAATGGTTCGCAAATTTTGAAGCAGTAAACTTACAGAGCATAGAAAGTTAACGCATATAAAGATAAAACAAACAAAAAGCAAGCCGCAATGTCGTTCTTGAATAAATTACTCTGTTGATGAGGACCATCATCAATTCTATCTGGACTTGTCTTCTTCTAAACATAAGGCTTTTCAGAGCTTATCCAGGGAATATAAATTACATTGTAAAGATCAACATTTCTACCATTATTGTTCAACACTAAGTTTATTTGTAAACCTTTCACATGACTACTCAACCCATATCGAAATTTTGCATACACATTGCTTGGAGAACAGAAAAGAATACACGATACTTTTAACCCTATAACTCCCGGTGGATCTACACAAAAGATGCGTGGGTAAAACTACCGCATGTAGCCAGTGTATAATAAGTAAGTACCTCTACATAAAGTACCTCTACGTAGACCAAGAGACCGATCATGAAGAGATCTTTAGGTAGAGTACGTAGAGGTTGTACATAGAGTGCATCGATCACTTCCCCGTTACGCGAGAGTTACATAACAGCACTTAGCACTGAAGTACTTGGAGTAAAATTCGAGGAATCGTGAGGATCTTTTCGACACCCATTATGTATCACAAACATACCAAAACGCGTCGCAACACAAATAAACATAAATATTTTTGTTAACTCCAAAATGTTTTAACACAATGTTGGAACGTTTCGTATGTTATTCGTATTACTTTGTATGTTTACTGTTATATACGAGTGTTTTGTTTTAGGTGCTCTATACATTTTAAATGTTTAGAATTTAGACATTTATTTTTTAATGTTTAGCTAATCAACCAACAAGAATTACATGTGTATCTGGCATAGTTCCAAAGATGTATTTTATTTTATTATACACTCGATCATGTCATGTCACCTTACAAACAAACCCTTTTTCGGTTGATTAGGGTTACCCAACCCTGTCTAGCGATATCGTGATCCCGTTGGAACTTAGATTTAGAAGGGAACACCTAGCGTATAAATTACTCGTATAGTTATTAGAATACGACCGTCAAAGGAAATACAAACTTGAAAAACGTAACCACAAACCTACTTTCCATTCCATTAATAACATAAGTAGGAAGTCTAATACCAAACAAAATCCGTGAAATCATTACTCATAACATGACGAGTACAACCAGAGAGGCACACATTCATACGACTTTCGTTGAAAGCAAACAAACGCTCGCCTCAAAGGACCACAACGCTAATCTGTTTGCGTCTCCCATTTCCTATTGATAACAATCTACCTTTCATCCAAGAGGAATATCCTTTAAATTACATTACTTGTACAAAGAAGCCTGCAATTAGAGTCACGGCAGTTGAAAGAAACTCGCCCCCGCAGACCCCACTCATTGTTTAGCCGTATAATAATAGACCTTTGTAGGTTAGAAGGATAATACTTCGGCTTTAAACCGTGAACTGTCTTAGAAGATTTTCAGTTTATGTGCCTTTATCTGGCACATATTAAACGGTATTAGGTATTAGGGAATATTTATCGATAGTTTTTTACGTAATTTTATCGATAGATTTTTTATAAGTTAATCTTATGAAGGTACTTATTAATCTTCGTGATTTGTACCGGCCATTTTTATTTTATAATGGCTTTACTTTATAAAATACACATTTATTCAGTATAAGTAAACTAGCGTTAGCCTTTGATTTCATTCGTGAGGATTTTAAAACCATTTTGATTATTTTTCACGGAAAGCCGTTTGGCACGTCTATATAAAATAATTAAGTACTTTACTATACTATACACACCTTTCATACGCCTACATGTTTTCGTGGTTAGAACATCAACAACTCTAAATCTGTCTGAACACGGGAATTTAATCCTGATTTCACTACAAATAATTATTACATCAACATGTTATTTACTAGTATGGGCCTGTCAAAGGTGAAAGTTTTAATATAATTTCGTAAGGTCGAGAGGTTGTAGGCGCTTGTAGGCCGCAACCAGCTGAAGTATGAAGATTAACTGTTCTCTTTAAACTAATCTAGGTTTAACGGGTTAATACCTTTTCACTTGAATGGAAGTTAGATTAAAGGGAATAGTTATGAAGGGTTAAGTAATGGATAAGCCAGCAATTTTATGAGAAAGGTTTATTGTTATAAATTATGTAGTGTTTGTAATGGAACATTAATACCTATACCTAGTGTAAGATACAAACGTAACAATTAAATATAAAGGTATTGTAATAAATAAATATTCTTTGCTTTGGTATCTTTCAAACATTGCTTGAGTTTGAGATCACCAACAGCTGACACCAAATTGTCTAAAATTCAATGTACAATCTAAATATCTTAGTTCTGACAACAACCTTCGTTCATGTGAATTTGGTTATCAAAATAGCTTTTAAGTCGAAAGTATTCTGAATTCTCAACTTGTCATTCAAAAACTTTACGAATTGTAAGTAATTGATTGAGATAGAAAGAAGGGGGAAAAGGATGATTGTAATATCACTGAGAAAGTCCTAAATGTAAATGTCTACGTCAGTATTGGAAGACTTGAGAACAGATGAATAAATTGTTTGAAAGTGAATATGCGACAGAAAGTGAACATGTAAGTATGCCAACTATGGTTTTATCCTAAACACTGTTTCTTGAATAAAATTAGTTATTTCAAAGTAATACTAATAAATAATACAGAAAGATATTTTAATCAATCGTGTCCTGACAATAGAACATCCATTCTTTTGTTTCATCATAGTTCTCTTTGTCCAATTCTTAAAGAAAATCAAGTCGTACCATCTTACAATTTTCCGCTTCGCAATTCAAAACAAAAATGTATTTTGTTCGAGTTTTCATACAAAATTTCAAAGATTTCCAATCAGTGTGTCTTTGGGGGGATTGAAAAACATTAAAAGAGAATTCCTTTTTATAAAATTGGTTTAGATGTGCCTAGATGGACAAATCCTTAAGTGGTTCGTGTTGAAATATTTATTTGTAGTTTGCTTTCAGCGAGCACTTTGTGCAGGAAACCGTGAGTGGTGGGGAGGGGGGGATGCGGGAAACTTATGTGGCTAGATGTATGGATACCGACGGATTTATTTGTTACATTTTTACCTGTAACTTGTCAAGATTATGTACGTAAATACTTTATCTTCATAACGGGTCATCGTCATTGCGTATGGCATTAGTCCTGCGTGAATCAGATTCTTAAGTCAAGGTCAAGCTTACGACGATAGGTGTGAGTTTGTGGACTACCGATATTCCATCGGGGGCATTCGTTTACCGCATGGGAAAGTCAGGTCTTCATTAACTGATATATGCTCGACAGAGCTAAGTTATCTTCAACTTATATTCGTATCTAATACCTATATAAAATTCTCGTGTTACAGTTTTCGTTGCCATACTCCTCCGAAACGGCTTGACCGATTCTCATGAAATTTTGTGAGCATATTCAGTAGGTCTGAGAATCGGCCTATATCTATTTTTCATCCCGAAATTCCCACGGGAACGGGTACTACGCGTGTGAAACCGCGGGGCGCAGCTAGTATTTCAATAAAAATAATTGAAAACCGAAAACTGATTGAAAACCAAATTCACTGCTAAGATATGAATAGCCGAGACGAGCCGTCTAACTCCACACCACTAACAACAAACTCAGTGTCTGTTTGAAGCATGTAGCACTTCAAATATCTTGTGATTCAATATAATAATATAATATTTGAGTCACCACCGTGTCGCAACGGAGGCAATAAATCTTAACTTCTCGTTGATACTATCTGTTTAATTCACTTTGTTGAAATTAACTCGGAACCACTTTAGTTTGTTACTCACTATTAGTGTTCAGAGATTTCTCGTTCAGATAATAACATAACGTAGATACTTATCTAAGTGGTATTGCGTTCTGTAAAAGGGTGATTTTTAAATCCTTTTTAAATTGTTTATTTATAGAATAATTTAAATATTTAAACATAACGTGCTTCGCATCATTATATCCCATTTTCCCTTTGATTGTAATCTAACCTAAACCTAACCAGTATTCAAGAAAAAAACATTTAAGTTGTGTAACATTTTCAAAATAGGGCCGAGATAATTTGGTGTTATTGGCGATTGGTTAATAACAGTAACAGCTCACAAACAATACATATTTATAAATATCTAAGTTTTAACAGATAATATTCGAAAGGTCTATCCATTAAAACTACATACTGTAAAACATTAAGCCCACACATCCTCTATAGCAGAACATTTCCACTCGCATTCCAATAAAATTAGATCAAGCAGAACTGTTCCCTTCGAGCCATACGAGTGTACTCTCCCTGAGGTGTAAATTAAGATTTTATCCATCAAACTCAGCGTTTATCTGTGAGCTCAAATACTTACACATCTTCCAGAAGTTGGTAACAGTCGGCAACTCAACTAGCGATCCGAAGTAGGGCGCGCGAGTTCCGCTACACGGACAGATCCGGGAGTTTCGCGCTAACTACAGACGTGTTGAAACTGCAAGCTTTGCGGGTTTTCGACCTGGTTACACTTAAAACTTTAACCCTCGGTTAAAGAGTACCTTGTTCTCAGTTACGGCTCTGTTCCAATTAGGTAAATTCAGGTATGCAACTGCAGATGTTACTATTTTTATGTGTATTGTGTATGGTAGTTTAAAATAAGTTTTAGGACAATTGTATTAGGGTTCAAAAAGGAATAATAGGCAACAAATATTAACATAACGTTGTTGTAACAAAACAGTTCACTTTTAAGTTTTTTATGATAGAGCCACGTTTCCCTACAAGACCATTCGAAATTTACCGAAACACGAGAACATGCTTTCGTTACCTATTTAATTCATATACATAGTTACTAGAATAAACGACACTACCCATATTTCAATAATCTGGTAACATTCCCAAGGTACAGTTTACAGTATATTGCAATAAACAAGAATGTCTGAGTGACACCGAACTAATATAACCAAGTCGAAACACTTCCGCAATATTGTATAGTGAGTTTAATTCGCAAGTCACGATGACAGCTCAGTGACAGGTGAACACTAATATTATGTCATTTGAGGAAACAAACAGGAGGTTAACAAGTTGGATGTTACTATGTAGCTATAATACATAGATTTGTTACTGAATGTATAACAATAGGTGTGACAATGTGTAGAAGATAAAAACGCAATTATAATAGGATTTTTAACCCTTCAGCAAAATCTTTTTCAAATATAGTCACTAGCAATGAACACTTCATCGACTCAAAGATTGATAGTTGTCATCACGTCTTTGAGTGAATTTCCCGGCCCCTAAATTTGCGTGGCAACTATGAAATCGGTACTAAAAAATATAGTTATAATGTTTAAAACTTTTTTTTTGGTTAGATGAAATAGTCACCTATGTGAGGCACTAAATATTTAATTGCTGGGATTAATAGGTACTCCAGAAAAAAATGTTAAACCTCGAAATCTTTCATCGCCGTGTCTGTCCACAACTCACCTTGATGTGTATTATACCTCCTTGATGAAAACCTATTGGTTGAATACATTGAAACCTAGTTTTATATGATACTTGAATAGTTAAGGTATTGTTACGGAATACACTTAATCAAATATTTAAACAATACAACGAATGGTTACTAGAAAAACATTTGTCCCAGAACTTCCTTTCATCGCCATGTCAAAAACATTTTTAAACATATTGTTCCACCTAAAGACTTGCGTCTCCTTCTCTGTGTGCTAAACGTTGCCCAATAGTACCGCCTCAGTGCTCGACGTGGAAGGACGTGTCCACGTGCCTACGTTTTCAAGCTATAAATGTAAGTGTATCCCATTTTTGTTACTGGACAGATTTTCTTTCATCGCCGTGTATAGGTATAACTTCTATTTGAACAAGTTTATACTCTTGATTGAGCATTCGATAGAATGCCCATACTCTTCTGTTTATTTGTGAATTGTTTAGTTCTTAGGATACCTAATAGATTTTATGTAATTTTAAATTTTCGACTCGTTTCTCATCGCCATGCTTTCATTTCCGTGGTTTCCATAGCAAATATTTGCTATGGCAATGAAAAAAAAGACACGGCAATGAAAAAAACTTCATTGCCGTGTCTTTTAAAACAAATTACTTTCATCGCCGTGGCCAGGTCTTTCATTTCCGTGACTTATATTTTCATCGCTATGGTATGATTAGGCAAAGAAAACATATTTATCTGTGATACAGTGTACCGAATACTGACAGTACAGTACTCGTCAAATAATATCTCTGCAATACGACAAAAGACTTAAGTAAAAACTTATAAATACAGTAAATAACTCATTTGTATTTACTGTACTCCTTCTAGCTCGTTTTCTTGATTCCTTAAGATCGTGTCCGTTCTGATGCACTGTAATGGAGTCGTGTACCAGCCGTTCCACTCCGCTCTGTCTTCGGCTCTTCTCAGAGCTGGTAATTGAGAGCCCTGTAATTGCCTTGATCAGGTTTGACCAACGCGTAGGTCGGGTAGGTCTACTTTTCCCGCCACAACCAGCTTGTCCAGGCTGTATGACCGTTGTAGCTCCAAATGTGACCAAAGTAGGTCAGGACTCCTAGGTAACATATCGCAGACAGTCTTGTTTTTACGTCAAGTTGTTCTAGAATAGACTTATTCGTACGTCTCGATGTTAACGGTATGTGTGGCATCCTTCTCCAGCACCACATCTCGAAAGCCTTAATCTTTTTTCGATCTACAGCGCGTGGATAGACCAGGACTCACAGCACAACAGTATAGAAATATCGAGAATACCTGAGATCTAATTAGTCTCATCTTTGTTACGTTTGGAGATGGTTTGGACATTCCAGATTATCAACATTTTGCTTATTGCTTGCCCATCTCCACAGAAATTCGAATCTCTTTCTGGCAGCCTCTCTGATTACTGATCGTCCAGCCTAGGTATACAAACTTGCTCATAAATTCCAGGTCTGACAATTCTCCTGTGCGTGTGATCTGTTCAGCTCGGTCAGTGACCATAACCTTTGTCTTCGACTTGTTGACCTAAAGTCCTACTGTCTCGGTTTTGCGTTCTACTCTGCTGAACATTTCAGCAAGTTCGTGCTCAGAGGATGCGGCCAAAGTAGTGTCATCTGCATATCGAAGGTTGCTGATCTTGTTCCTGCCAACAGTAATGACTCCCTCCTTTTAAGGCTCTCCTACTTATATAGTTTCTATAGTTATCATGGTTATTAGCACTCAAATTATTATGATTATACAGCGTTGAAATATTTCGAGTTTCCGATATTTTAACGCTGTTGCAAGCGCCATGATCACGGATGAACTCTCCTACTTATATTTCGTATATCCTATCTATAGTATTCGCCATAGATGTTAAATAGAAAAAGGAACTCTTTTTCAGCCTGCTCATCCGGGATGATATGCAACATAATCTTACTGGCATGGGATATAAGTGCCACAGTCCGGTAGGGTGCACATTTCTTTTTACCCAGACTAGGCTTGCACTTGACTGTAACTCACCTGATGGAAAGCGATGGTACAGCCTAAGATGGAACGTGCTCACCTAGAAGGTACCTATTGACTCGCGACTTAAAAAGACCCAGATTGTATGTTTAATTTGTATGTTCCAGTTTCAGAACAAAGAAGCTGTGCAGGGAGTTCCACACTCTCGCTATTCGCATTATAAAGGTAGACGCGAAACGCTTCGTGCGAGCTTATGGAACATCTACCATGTATGGGTGACGTTTATCGGTTTCCCTGCTCATTCGGTGGCAGAACGGAGATGGGGGAATTAAGCGGTGTAGTTCCGATGCGCACTCTCCAAAATGTATCCGATAAAAAACCCATAGGCTAGCAACTTTTTGCCGGTGCTCAAAACTCTGGAGTCTCTTGGTACGCTTCTCTAGGGACTCCAACCCCTCAAGTTGATATTTAGCTGATCCATCCTAAGGGTGCGAACAGTACTCCATGCACGACCGAACTTGTGCTTAATAGAGTTGGAGCAGCTGTTCTGGCGTGAAGTACCCTTGAGAGGACGCCTAGCTTTTTTGCAGCCAGTTGAGCCTTTGACTCAATGTATGAACCAAAATTGAGGGTTGGGGTCAGCGTTATTCCAAGAAGGTCAGGGTGGTCCACTATAGGTAAGGATACACTCCAGAAAATAGGAGCCAGTTCAAACAGCGTCTTCCTTGCGGAGAAAAGACCCGCCTGGGTCTTCAAGGCATTGAACTTGATCAGATTGGCATCGCTCCAATCGGAGACTGCCCGAAGGGAAAAGTTCGTGTGATCGACCATAGCCTCTCTTAAATACTGTGTCTCGGCCGCACTAACACGCGGGATGGATATGTAATCCTCTACAACTGTGCATTTGCATACTCATAGGTTCTGGGCTTTGGCAGATCATTGATATGCAACAGGAAAAGTGTTGCAATAAGCACTAACCCTTGGGGAACACCGGCATTAATCGTCATTTGATCGGATGAGCATCCATCAAGAACGACCCGTATCGATCGATCCCGCAAGAAGTCCGATATCCACCCACACAAACTAACAGGCAGACCGTATGATGAAAGCATGCTTATAAGGCACGTAATTTTGTGGACCCCTTCTTGAGCAGGGGGATCAAAAGCGATTCTTTCCAATCTTTAGGCCATATATCATAGGGGTTTTATGTTAATCTTATAAAGAAATTCGATCAATTATTATCATTCGATGTGGCGTAGATAACCCGTCTGGGGGAGTATGCCTGTCCTTCTCGGAGACAGGCGTGTATATATTGTATGTTAGGATAATATAATAATATATATCATGTCAGTATATAAAAAAAATTGTTTTATGTATGGATTTTCATTTCCGTGGTGATTATTTCATTACCGTGGGACAGTTCTTTCATTGCCGTGGACGCTTGTTTCATTGCCGTGCACGCATGTTTCATCGCCGTGGCATGAATTTTTTAAACTTGTGTTATTCGTTAGTTTTTTAAGTAATCAGCTTGATAATAAGCAAGAATACATACATTATCAAGAAGTATAATAAACGCTTATTATTTTTGAAAAAAACTTAAAAACAAAAACATCCACGGAAATGAAGATTTTTGGGCACTTGTTGAAATTCACTCCTTTATCATTATAAAGTTTGACGTCATGACAACTACATTTCTCACAAAGCTCGAGTAGATCTTTTTGCAGTCAAAAATCATTTAATCAGTTTGAGCCTCAAAGAAGCACTTATGAATGTCAAAGAGCGTAAAGAAGATTTAATTGACAATAGTATAGTAAAATGCCGTATGGTACGGGATACCTGTTGTCAGAAAGAGAGATGAATAGACATCTTTGAATTTATTTTAAAAAAAGCTACAGCAAACAGCATTGCGCCACTGCTCTGCTGTGTTTAACTAGAATCTCTTTATATCGCCATTTCATAGAGTGAGAAATGCATTTATAGTTAGTAGTATATCATTTTTTGTAATTCATAGTTTTGATATGAATTAGAAGATTATGGTAACGTAAACATTTCGTTGCTCATATAAAATTCATCAACAAATACAAAGTACTTGTACACAGTTGAAGTTTTCTCTTACAATCAAAGAAGAGGTTTTTAAGGAGACGTGGATGCGGGTCGCATTGTTCGACGCAATTTGTGTACCAAGACTTGTGTGGCCGCTGGCTTGTTTAGTGATAGGGGTAATAATGTATGGTAGTTAATTAATCATTCTATCACTTATATGATCCTAGTAAAGTTATACATTATCCTTCCATTGCATTTGTAAGTGCATGTGAAAGTAAGATTTTGTTGACGAATGCAGTGTGGTCACCATGCTTTTTGGATTACCAAATAAAGAGATTTCCATGCGAAATAATATGTATGTGATCGATGGATTTTTATGAGGATACGAGTACTATTATGGATCAGTTTCTGTAGTTAGCTGATAGAACAATTGATTGTGGCTATTTTAATTTTTTGAGTTTATTACCCAATCACGCTAAACTGGCTTAACGGATTTGGATGAAATTTGATATTAGAAAGTATGTAACCAAAACACTTTATTGTGATGTAATGAGGTTAGGTATGCAAAACAAAGCCGCGGGTGTCAGCTGCAGTAATATTTTTAATAGTGTTAACAAGACACGGTCGCAGCAAATCGGATTATAATATTACGTCACGGCGTCGTTAGGTTAAACTAGGATTAGTGGGATCATCCAAAGACTTCGTGTTTTAAAACTTATAGCAGTAGGTAGGTAGAACTTTACTTAAAAAGTCGACAAAAATTGCGCCGAAGCACGTGTTGAATTTAAACATACGGACTTTTGAAAGTGCTTACTAAAGGAAAACTTTGAAACTTGGCTCGAATATTTATTTTTTAAAGTTTTTGTGAACAATCTCCGTAGGTACCGAAACTTGGTATAAAGTGGAATTACATTTCATAGTTCATGAAACTTGTAATAGGTTAAGTTGTTGTTAAAAATCAGTTTGTTTAAGTTTACTGTGTCTCGTAAATTAACTTATTTATGCATAGTTAGATCATATTTATTATGTAGTTTTCTTTTCTTCTACTTAAAACTACTTATGTTTACAATTTTCTAAACATGGTTTGCATTTGGGATCACCAATACGTCATATGGTTATAATGTGGTCATTACGCATAATCCTACTCTACTACTCTACCTTTGTTCTGTGGGATCTTACAAATCAATACTTTACTTTAAGTTTACTTAAAAGAAATGGTTATCTTCTAAATCAATTCGAAATATAAAGAACTAGCTGTGCCCCGCGGTTTTACCCGCGTGGAACCTTATCCCGTGGGAATTTTGGGATAAAAAGTATCCTATGTGTTATTCCTATGTATGAGGAACATCTGTACCAAATTTCATTAAAATCCATTCAGTAGTTTTAGCGTGAAAGAGGAACAAACATCCATACATCCATACATACAAACATTCGGCTTTATAATATTAGTAGGACTAAGATCATAAAAACATAAGATACTAAACGTATCAAACAATTTTTCCAACAAAAAATATAACATTTACCCGGACGAGTACTATCCCTGGGTTATCGTTTAGACATTCACAACAAATGTCATAGTGTCGATATCGGCGTGTCCCATCCCCATTTATCGACGTGTCACGCACACTAGGGCTGCGACGTTCGAATAAATATTGTCAAATTGAACTAGATTCCGCGGCCGGGTCCCGGCTCTGCAATGACGTGTGGGGTGTCATAGCCAAAGGTTTGCCAGAGTCTATTTGCACATACCTGTACGTTACTCGAAGTATTTTATTTGTATGTAACAGGGTATGTTGGACTTTACTGAAAAAGATGATTTGTTAACAATGTGGAACGTCTTTTGTAAGTTATTATTATACCAGATGAGTCTAATTGTAAAATAGTCTCCGACGGCTGAACTGAAATGTTGCACACGTGTTTAAATTAAACGAAAGACAAAGATAATAATAGACCAAAAGAGATCTGTGGCGACACAACCACATAGGAACTACTTACTAACAGCGCCATCTATCGGCATCATGGGAAAAATAACTGAAGAGTCCTGAATCGCGCAAGCGAAGTTTCACTAAGTATACGCATTTCACTAAGTATACGAGAGCCCGACTACAACCGTCGGGCAGCGGCCCACCAGACATAACACCCGTCTGGTCGGAGGATCCTCCCTTTTCAAATGGGGACCCCCATACCCATAACTGGTGACCCCGAGCATGAACATCAGCGCAACCTTCGTAGATTCAGAAATCTACGTCATCATGACGTCATCCTTCATCCTCATTCCTCAAAACTGGTGACGCAAGAACGTCAACGTCAGCGCAGTCTTCACAACGCTACGCATCGTGACGTCATCACTTCCTCAAGCTTTCGAGCAGCGAGTCATACAGCTGCCCACCAGACATAACACCCGTCTGGTCGGAGGATCCTCCCTTTTCAATGGGGATTCCCTCCTCCCCATAACTGGTGACCCCGACGTGATCTGAACACGCAACCTTCGGAGGGGAGTGATGTGGCGACATCTACACAACCACATAGGAACTACTTACTAACAGCGCCATCTATCGGCATCATGGGAAAAATAACTGAAGAGTCCTGAATCGCGCAAGAACGTCAACGTCAGCGCAGTCTTCACAACGCTACGCATCGTGACGTCATCACTTCCTCAAGCTTTCGAGCAGCGAGTCAAACAGCCAGCCGCCAGCATCCACGGCTACTACAGGTTCCCTGACCACAAGCATGCAGCGAACGCGCATTCCTGGTTAGCACCTACAGCCTTCTCAGCGACTATGGCACAGCACACTGCACTTCGGCCGGTCAGCAAGCAGAGACGCACTTCTCTCCTGGTCTACGCAGCAGTCAGCCACTACGCAGCACTGCAACACTCCGACTCACTGGAGCACACGCAGCATCACCGCACACAGTTCCGACTCACCGTGAACTATGCGGCATCTAGTTCCGACTCACTGGAACATTCCACTGGCCCGGCTAACATTTCAAGATGGACGCATCTCAAGATGAACGACTCAACCTGCTATCGACCTCCGGTCTCGGAGGGGAGTGATGTGGCGACATCTACACAACCACATAGGAACTACTTACTAACAGCGCCATCTATCGGCATCATGGGAAAAATAACTGAAGAGTCCTGAATCGCGCAAGCGAAGTTTCACTAAGTATACGCATTTCACTAAGTATACGAGAGCCCGACTACAACCGTCGGGCAGCGGCCCACCAGACATAACACCCGTCTGGTCGGAGGATCCTCCCTTTTCAATGGGGATTCCCTCATCCCCAGAATGGTGACCCCGAGCATGAACATCAGCGCAACCTTCAGAAATCTACGTCATCATGACGTCATCCTCCATCCGCAAGAACGTCAACGTCAGCGCAGTCTTCACAACGCTACGCATCGTGACGTCATCACTTCCTCAAGCTCTCGAGCAGCGAGTCATACAGCCAGCCGCCAGCATCCACGGCTACTACGGGTTCCCTGACCACAAGCATGCAACGAACGCGCATACCTGGTCAGCACCTACAGCCTTCTCAGCGACTATGGCACAGCATACTGCACTTCGGCCGGTCAGCAAGCAGAGACGCACTTCTCTCCTGGTCTACGCAGCAGTCAGCCACTACGCAGCACTGCACACTCCGACTCACTGGAGTACACGCAGCATCACCCCGACTCAATGGGGCATCACCGCACACAGTTCCGACTCACCGTGAACTATGCGGCATCTAGTTCCGACTCACTGGAACATTCCACTGGCCCGGCTAACATTTCAAGATGGACGCATCTCAAGATGGACGACTCAACCTGCTATCGACCTCCGGTCTCGGAGGGGAGTGATGTGGCGACATCTACACAACCACATAGGAACTACTTACTAACAGCGCCATCTATCGGCATCATGGAAAAATAACTGAAGAGTCCTGAATCGCGCAAGCGAAGTTTACAGCGCAATTGACTAAGTATACGAGAGCCCGACTACAACCGTCGGGCAGCGGCCCACCAGACATAACACCCGTCTGGTCGGAGGATCCTACCTTTTCAATGGGGATTCTCACATCCCCATAGATCCAAAATGACGGACTACCAAATATTGCATATCAATAATTTTTATGTACCCTCATCTGAATATCAAATTTTGTTGGTGTGTACACAACAGAAATTAAACTTAGGTAGGTACACATATATCCAATTACATACTATTAATGAAATATTTTAATGGTCCAGTTTATTTAAAGTTAATTTGTACAAACACAATGATCATAAACGTTGAAGCAAATCTAAATTAGTAATCAAAATTAGTATTTACGTAAGCCTTGCGTAATAAACCATCTATAATCTGATTCGATCGCTACAAAATTAACAGAACGAGATCTATTTTCCGCACTAAATCATAATGATTTACGTTTAAAACCAAACAATGAAAATAATTCTAATTTGATATCGCTACAGTCAGTTCACTAATTTGGGTGGACTCCTGCAAAAGTTGGTGGTTTAATTTTGATTTATACGAAATTAGGAACGCTTTGGGTGTGCTACAACAATGGGGTGGGCGCATAAAGCTGAAACTCCAAACTAGGCGTTAAACAATGAGTCGGTTTCAGCCATTTAATGGTTTCCTTTCATGTCGAGCTCCGGGCGCTGCGCGCCGCGCGCGGTGAGGCGGGGGCCGCTAATTGTCTGAACACCACTTCGATTCGATTTATAGTTCATTTTTAAACATTTTATAGGAATATCGGATTTGAATTCTCAACGTAGAGCAAACTATAATTAGTGATGCGCAATTAGGCGTTCAGTCGAATCGCGTTTACGTAGTACCTTTATTTTTTCCTATTTAATTAATTGGAAACAAAGAAAAATCGTCTAAAATACTACAGTGAATTTACGGTATTGATTGTTGCTCCCCATAATTTCCATGTGCGAATCCAGGCAATAACCGTGTATATATCTACCAAATAACAAAATTATAACATATAACCTTAGTATAAGTACATGTTCTCCACATCAAAATGATACATAAATTCAACCTAAATAACTTTAATAAGTTTAGTTGGTACCGTAAACCACTCAACGTACTGTATCAATCGGTAGAATCACATAATTTCAACTAATACGATCACGATAACAAGTCGGCAAGTTAAGCCGATAGTATCGATATATCGATAGTCGATACGCACCGCTGTTTGTCACACCAACATATCGATACGTATTGCGTTAACGAGCCGTATCGGCACAACACTAATTAGGGAACGTCACACCGATATTGCTTAACGACTTGGATTCCTGTTAATGATGTGTTTCGTTCTCATTATTTATACTTATTCTTTTTGTAGTAAAATTATTTGTAAACTAATATAGTTCTTATAATAATGTTGAGTAATACAATAATCCTTTGAAAATAGTTCGGAGTCTTTTGTAAGAAAGTTTGCGGTCTGTTGGTACACTTCAAAATGGTATAAGTTTCTTCAGAATTCGGGTCTTTAGAACAGAATATAGAAGAATATATTTTGTCTTAAAAATATACAACTTATTCATTATTGAATTGAATTTCTGTATGTTATTCGTGTAATGAAAACCCAATCAACTGAAACTCGAGAAACCTTAAACCAAACACAAGAATAATAGTACATTATCCGTCCTTTATCAGAATAATAGTCCTATCCTGATGAGTCACACAGTTCTATAATCACAAACAATATCCAACTTGTTTACCCATACATCTTTCTAATACCCATTAAAACCGTTGACCAATAAAGTTGAGAAACAAAAGCAATCTACCGTTATTGTAATTAGAGTTGTGTTTCAGTTTATTGTATTTGATTTTCATTTATTCCGAAATGAGAATGTACCAATTAACCCGGCACTTGTCGCCCAAACTGCGGCGGCCCCGTCCGCTTCAAATTATTTTGTTTACTTATTAATTTATGAATTAGTAAACATTACTTTTTTGTAAATAGAAAAGTCCTTCCATGAATTTGTCTTTTATGTTTGTGTACCAAAAGAGTTGTTGGAAATTGTCTTCACAAGTTATAATTGTTAACCAAACGAATATTTAGTAGACTGTTTTGTAGTCTAACATGGTTTATGAATAAAGCAAATGTTATTTCAACAAAGTCTTGTTGAATATTTTGCAATAATATGAAATGTCTGGAGGTAACCTCGTCCCCTCTCTTTCTCCTACTTTTAATGCCTTGTTATTCTGTAAAGGCTGGTAACCGATTTTTCTCAGAAGTTACCCAATAGATACCTGATTTAGAGAGGCAGATATCCATTGTGTAATCCTTCTGAAAAAATATATACTTACCTATTAAATACCTACATTAATTTTAGGCTTTGGAGATAAACATTTTGAAGGTTTTCATTCAATTTTCCACTGATACAATTTTATTATTAACTAACCATACACAGCAAGGCGGACATAGTTTAATATGGGCGTCCTATTTTAGTACTCGATAGTGATAGTTTGATGTAAGTACTGATTATTAGTTTTATTATTTTAGTTATGTTTAGCATAACGACGTGCTGTATTTTTCATATAATGTTTGAATAGAATAACAATGATAAAATAGTTAAAGTACTTGGATAACATAAGATTTATTTTTACTTACGATATTCAGGCTTTAAAGAGATATTCTAGTCTAGACACTTGATTGATTACACGTGTATTACCAATTTAAACCCTTGTCAACTCAGTCAAAAGAACGATTTCAACCAATGTTTCAGTCCTCGTAGCCGTTTTCTTGGTAATATAATCAATTGTAAACTTTATTTACAAACCTACACACGTATACTCGCATCAATTATTCTCGGAGCCTATCTAGAGGTTCTCAAACTTCGTTAATTAAATAAGTTTTAGAGGAAAATGAACGTTACAAATAGCCAGAAACAAAAATAGAGTATCAAATTACAGTACTAAAAAGTTTCTCTTAAAACTCTACTGCTTTTACAGTGTAATAAATAAGACTATGAAAAATACGGTGCGCTTGATGTGAAGGCAACAAGTGCCATTGTGAAGCCATTGTAGTGCTATTGTGTTTTATACGAAGCTGGACAACGGTACTTTGCATTTGAAATGTTTGCAGTCACTTCAAATTGTACTGCTTTACAGTTCAATGATATCTATTTTAAAACAAAACTAGATACGATACAGCGTGTATATTGATTTCATATTGATACATTCTTCTTCTCATGATCAAGTGATTTACTAATATTTGAACAAAAAATACAAATATAAACGATAATAAATCATAATACATTGAAAGTGTTAAATAATTACCAATAAATAAGTAACGATGATCGGAATATACGAAAACAATGGTTCTCATTACACGCCTGATTTATGTTGATATTCTCTTTTATTCATTGGTTTGTGAGCTTTGAATTTTCTCCACAATATTCGGTTTAAAATTTAATTGAGCTATAAATTTACTTGGCAACAATAAATTAATTTCATGAATTTTGTTTCGTGTAAGCAGACTGAACGTTTTATAATGGAATATGTGGATCGTTATTTTAGATGTGGTTAATGATTTTAGCTTTTAATACTTTAGAATGGTAAAGTTCAATTTTATTTTTAACCTTCTCAATCAAAATATAAATCCTGGATAGTAGACCTCCTCAGTTGGGGTCCATTGTGCGTTACTAAGTATTTACTGAATATTACTTGAATTTAGGATGATCAACACGCCAATTAATATAATAACTGATATAGGTATTTTAAATTCAGTGGACTTACAAATATATCTTTATAATATAGAAAAAACTTAATTCACTCAACCCTTAATATAAAAGTGGAAACGTAAAAGAAATCTCATTAAAAATACCAAAAAAAAACTCGTTAACTTTCTTTACCGTCGTTTTTGAATGCCACAAATGACTTCACTAATGTTGTATTCATTGAAATCACTTGACACATCAACCTTTATATTAGGGGTTGTAAAAGAGCAATTCACCCTTTATACCGTTTTGTTGAACCATGAAACCCGGGGTCATCGGCGACCTCTTGTGGCCCCCACTCTCCAGTAATTACCTCTTAATTACCATTATGGTGGTTAAGAATTCTGCTGTACGTGGTAAAAGACAAAAGATAATGTATTATGTAATTGTCTCGTTTTGTTAATTATTTAATAGTTATTGTGTAAATTAACCGTTTATCTGTTATATTTGTTTTAAACTACAGAAAATTTTGTTGACGAATATCATATATAAGTATGTGAAACAACGGGATGTTAGTACGTACTTATTTAAGTCGAATCCCTCGACTAGTTTCAGCCACGTCCGGTGGCCATCATCAGGAGGATGAGTGCGATACGCCGCCGTCCCGTTGTTTCACATACTTATATATAATGACGTAGGTTTCGTTTAATAATAAAACGAATATCATACTACCCACTTTGTATAAATCTGGCATCATGATTTAAATTAAATACTTACATTGTTTTCTAGTGGGATTTGGTTTTTAAACACTCGTAATAATCGCCTTAAACCCATTCATTTGTTATCAAAATTTAATACACGATCCGCCATCTTCAAAAGTCCACCATATTGGAAATAAATCATCCCTAAATATAATATTTCTGAACTGAATGTTTGCTGTCAAATGAGTTTGTATTTATAACAAATTGGTCCAGTATTGCATTGTCCTGTGGGTGATCCGATTGGATGCACCATTTTGAAACTTTGCCATATCAATGCTGGCGATCTAGTTGCGGTTTTTGTTGAACTATTGCACAGAATTCAATATAGAAAATTCAATTTTGTTTCCTAGTTTAACTCGATTCAATTTTTGTAAACTTTCCTTGAGAACTTACTTTTCTAAATCTTTTTAGTTGCAAAGAATTGTGTTTGCTTGTAGTTTTAAGTTCAATTTTATCTTTTAAAATAAAGCTGCATTTGTTAGTTATATTTTGAAAATGGTGTATTTGCTTGGCTACAAAATGTTGAAAGTTTATTATATACTAGCAGCGCCCCGCGGCTTCACCCGCGGAGTTCCCGTTCCCGTGGGAATTTTGGGATAAAAAGTATCCTATGTGTTATTCTGATGTACAAGCAAGATTATTGTAAAGTTTCATTAAAATCCATTCAGTAGTTTTTGCGTGAAAGAGTAACAAACATCCATACATACAAACTTTCGCCTTTATAATATTAGTAGGATTCTTTTTCATTCAAAGGTGTTCACAATTTTTTGAATCCACGTTTTCCATTGTAATAACGATTGTGATTGCACCCCAAACGTTTCCAATTTCCAAAATTCATCGATAGTTATATCGACACCCAGTTTTTCAATCAAAGCTTTTTCGTTAAACTTTCATCACTGTGCCATGGAGTTTTGACCTATAGTACTAACTGTACAATATTCTGTGGTTCTGATTCGTTTCTAACAAAAGTCACGGATAGAATAAATTGATTGGTTTTTGAAAAAAATGTTTTTTATTCATTGACTAACTTTTTCATAGGATTTTTTAAACATATCCAATATCTGCAATAATATAATGTGTTCTGCTATAATATTCCGGTGTTTAAAACATATCTGTTTAGACAAAATCAAAAACAAGTACTTTAAGTGGGAATCAAATCTACCAATCATACACATTCGATTAACACTATTAAAAAATAAAAGTATAAATGGATATTTCTCGCGTTTTAACTCGCATGATATTTGTGGTCACAAAAGTGTTTTACTACCAAGGACAAAGAATTCTCTTCTTTGAAAAGATCTAAATATAGTTTTATTTCGATAACGTACTTTATAAACATATTTTATGTAAATTCTCCTAACAAAAGTCACCCCGTCCTCTTGATGAAACCGTCTCTGTACTGTCACTGGGACCGGCAAAGACGAAGCTCTATAGATAATCTGTTCATTGATCGAAGTTTCAAAGATGTTTGTAATACTAAGAAAACAACCACTACAAGTTTTCCTTGGAAATCTTTAGAAGTATAATAAACGGGAAACCAATATCCTTTTGGGAATCAGATACGAAACTAAAATATACAATGTCGATTTGATGATACCTCTTTCAATGAGAACGGGTATTAGTAATTTTGTTAAGATTTTTATCAAGATATTCGGGGTTTATACTGTTTAGATTTTGTGCTTCGTTATTTGACTTTATTAAACATTTTATTGCGTAATTAATCAGCCATACTTACGTCCCAGATTGAAATATTTTTAAAGTGACACAAATACGTAGTCTTAAGGAAATCAAGAATTTATTTAAAAAAAATCTTTTCTAAAACAAGCTTTTTTTAGCTTTTATTGCATTGTCATGGGACTTACATAAGTATGCCAAACAGCTCAATTGGATAACCAGTGGTCGAAAAATTGGCTTGCAAGATTTGATTACAGACAACGGGACAGGTGAAACTAAATAAAAGCTTGTAAAATCAATAACAACTTGTTTAATATTGAAAACTACCAAATTAACGTTGTTGAGTAGTAATTAACATGTGATGTAGATCAGAGGCGGTGTTTAATATTCATGTAGGCGGGCCTTTGGTGAGAACAAATTGCAATACTTTACGGATAAGGGATACGTTAACACGAGTCCACACGACTCTCTAGAGAAAAAGCATTGACAACACTTCGTAAAGATAAAGTGTATTTTGTTCGAAGTTAGAATGGAAATAGTTTTAAAGTTTTATTGCATAATTTTGATTTCTGCTCATGAGAGCATTTCCCATAAGGTGTTAGGCGTTAATACTGACTAGGTTTTAATACTGACCGCTATGTATGCTTACTGTATTTTTACGTGTAATGACTACCATCAGACCTTCATAACCACAGAGCAGGATTCTCGCCTCAAGTAGTGACCAAGGCTGACGTACCGTGATCTGTGGTTAACCAATCAACAAATTGGTATATTCTATAGCCAAAGCCATAATATTTGTTTTTTTTTAACTTGACTGATTTCTATTCCAAAATCTTTTCATTACTATCAAGTTCTCACTGTATTAAATCATGAGTAAATGAAAGGCTGTTCTGCTGCTCTGCAGTGGGATTTTACACTGTGGTCATATTATCCCTCAACCATCCAACCCAATTCCCCACGCGATAAATATCAAAGCTTGCAAAACCGCGAGACACAAATACTACAAAATAATTCGATGTTGAGGTGACGATATGGCTACTAAAAAGGTCGTTTGAAACATAAAGACAAGCCTGAATTGAAGAGCTAGTACCTACATCGATGCTTTTAGCCAAATTACACTCGAGCGATGCTTAAAAGGCAATATAACTTTATGAATTACTACCCCGATGTTATTATTGTCCTCACTTTACACTGATTGGATGTTTACAATGAATGTTACACAATAGAATAACTTAATTTAAATTGATTTTGTTAATGAATGTTAACTGTTTGTAACGTGGTTTGGGTAATGTTTGTACCAACATGAAATAAACTTCATTTTGTATTGTAATTCCAATTTCGGAGTCCGGAATATTCGGAAATTATCTAATTGATATTGGTAATGCTAAAAGAAGAAGAATGAAAGAAGTTATATACGATACTTAAACAGAAACTCATCATTTTAAATTCAGAATCATTTAGGTATTCAGTGTGATCTTCAAAGAAGCAGTTATGTATGAGTGACAAAAATATTCATTTTAAATTATTACTCCTGTACTTAAATACTTTTTTAATTTAAATGAACCTATGTTGCTCACATGGTAGGCTGGTTTTGTCATCTCCTTCAATTCGTCGCGATATCAGATCTACCATCTATTTCCGATATTTATGAACGAACACACCTTCTTGTATAAAAGGCAGCGTTAAAATATAATTTATTTTATACCAGAGTGAATTACATCTTCAAATAAAAAAACACGTAAAACCGAAAACAACATTATAAATATTAGTCTGAAACACTCCTTAAGTGATATATTTCAATGATTACTTATATATCATAATGTACCATCAAAACTTTATGAAGGCCGCGATGGTCTCCCGATACAAATCGTAAATGTTTTTACTGCTTACTTTATATTTAGGAGATATTGCTTCGGCTTTGTTGGGTCCGCTAGTTTTACGGCAAATAATGATAGGCTTTTATATTGAATTGAGATTGGAAAAATATACGTTCTTGTGGAAGTTTTCATGTTTTTTATATCACGGAACGTTTATTTTAATATGGCATAATCAATCAGTCTATTATTTTCATATTGCAACTGAGTCCTACATTCATTACTTGTATCTAATTATCTAAAACAACGCTCATACTCCTAGACCCTCTCTCGTACACTCGTACATTTGTAGTTAACACAAATCTTTACCATTGAGTATAAACTAACTCTGAGATCATCGTAAAGTAACTTAAGAAAATGCTGACCAAATTCTGTTAGACGTCAACAAAATGTGCATCAGAGCATTTTGCTCCATTCACTTGGGAAGGCGAATTCTATTATTTTATACAACCTTATTTTAACTACACTGATACTTACCTACTTTCTTACTCCTTAATTAATTCATTATACAGATTACATTTATAAAGCAAGTGATGCTTTTAGTATTATGTCTCAACCAGCCTTTTATTACCTACAAGATATGGAACACCAAAAATAAATAACGTGCCAAACTAGATACCAGAAGGAATAAAAATACCGAACTCTATAAAATAACGGCAAAGCTTACGTTTTTCGATAGAATACATATATAATTCCGTGACAGGCTTTCATGAATCACCAAACAGCAGGTATTCGTTTAGTTCATGTTCCAAAGCTGTTTCACATATTACATAAATATTTTCCGTGTTCCTATAAATGTGTTGTTTGTGCAACTTCAGCCTTATTCCATGCGCCTTAAAACACAAACGTGACAACTCGTTTTATCGCAACCAAACTACAATGACAAACTTCCTAAATCTAAAATCATGAACCTCCATTGCTACAACTTCTAATTTCAACAAAAAGTTCCTCACTGTTTCCGCTTTGTACAGATTTTATCTCCTCTGTGCAACAGTGCATAAAATAGTTACAGAGTTTGGCAAAATTGTATTGACACCGTGAGCGCCAACTTGCAACTGATGTGGTCCAAAGTTAGGTGGCGAGAGGAAATACGAACTTGTTATGTGTTAAGTGACATACAGGATAACAGAATAACAAATAGGTATTGTATTTATAATATTTACATGGACTAGCACGCCCATGATAGTGATGGGTTGTGATCACTGAAGATGCTATTAATTTTATGAGCGTTTTACGGAAGGCACCTTAAGCTGTCATACTACTTCGACAATCGCTGCGGGGAGTTAAAGCCCCAAAAGTCTACAAATTCCGCCACATACAGGTTACACTAAAACCGACTTCATACATGAAGTTCTAAAATGGAGGAGAATTAAAAAGAAGAATTTAATTTTGTTCTTACCGATTGATTAGGCCTAAAAATGATGATTAATTATATCTGAATCCATATTATACAAATTATTGTACAATATTCAGAAATAAAAACAATTAATGACATTATTACTTACAAATAAAACTTTGTAAAGATATCTCATTAAAAGTATATTACAATAAACGTTTTCATCCAAAACTTGGGCCAGTTATATAGATTTGCATCGAGCGAAGTTTGGCGCCAGCAGAATTGTAGTAAACAGGATTAGTGACTTCATTGTTGGCCCGAACTCAGCGGCGCTGTTATAATTAACAAAAGCCCATCGTTTATTGTTCAGCCGTTTCGGAGAGTTGATTGAATTTGAAATTAACTGTCAAAAGCCTTATTGTATAACAATTGCGTCGGTACATTTTATTTGTATTAGAAATATATTGATATTACCATTTTCATTATTTTAAAATGGAAAATTTATATTGTGTTTTCTGTTGTTTGTCTTTGTTTGTTGGATATTTTGAGAATTATTTATTGTATTCTAATTTTATCTTTTAATGATTTTAGACTGACGATACTTGTTCATTACGGACGAATAGATACCTAATCACCACGCTTTAATAAAGGGTGTTGGTGATATTATTAGGAATCGAACCTTAGACCTCCCGGTTGGCTGGCAAGTGCATACCACTAGGCAAACCAGTCCTTAAAATAACATTTTCCGCTTCATATTATAACAGCTATAAAAAGTATAGTTAGTTACTTCAAAAAGATTTCTACACTAAAACAAGTAAAATCCCTAAAAAATCTATCTTACAAAACCACTTGATTTAATTAACAATCAGTCGGAGTGCGCACTTCATGAAACCTCGGTAAACAACCTCTACCCTATAGATACGTACCCAAAGTATTCGACCTCTTACAAACCTAACGTTATAAGATAATTTTGGAGGCGTCGTGACACAACATTGCTTTTACCTCCATCGTCTGAGGCAATAAATCCAGATCGATACTCTCAGAGAAAACCCCTAGAATAATAAGAGGTGTAGGGAGATAGGTAGGCCGTTTCAACCAGCCATCAAATTTTTATGACAGCCGAGAACATGCTACTCTATAGTTCATGAAACCGATAAAAAGAGACGCTCCTTAAATCTGATGTAAGAAAGATCATTTAATATGTGTATTTAACAAGGTTTTTTAGGATTTTACTACTACGCAACATAGATAGTGGTGAGTCCTATACGCGTCTACGTACAGAGATAGTTTTCGTATAGTGATATATTTTACATGGTTTTCTTGATGTTGTGATGTTTACTATTGATTTTTATTGGTAATCATCATCATCAATCAATGATTCGGAAATTATTTAGGTTCTAATTATACTTTTGACACAATTATGATAGTTAGACTCCGTTACGTGCATTCCGGTGCCTTCTTTCTTACATACCAGCATACAACGTTAAACAAACTCTAACACAAAAAATAAACTTTAAGAAAAACATAAAAGTACTAAGTAAGTTTTGTGCTTTCACAAAACCGTTGTAACCGCTCCGACTGACATACAAAAAATAAAAATACATACATGCCAACCAGTACACATCCACACTTACAACACCTGCAACTGTAATGAAATAAACAGATCTAAGACAATTAAATACCTTGGAGTAATATTAGATGACAAACTTACCTTTAAAAAAAAAACCACATTATTAACCTATCCGCAAAAGCCAGAAAATTAGTTTACGTTATGAAACAGCTAAGAGATGTCGCTAACAGGGAACTGCTTAACACTATATATATCAGTCTATGTCAATCAATCTTAACTTACTGCATAAACATATGGGGAGGTACAGCTAAAACCAATCTTATCATATTAGAAAGAGCACAACGCTCAATATTAAAAGTAATGCTAAAGAGACCTATTCGATATCCAACAAAAGAGTTATATAAAGAGGCGGGAGTTTACACCATTCGACAATTATATATTAACAAAGCTATTATTGATACACATAAATCAGTATTAAATTCTTCAAATTATAATAGTTTATTGAAACAAAGAGTTTTTAAAGTAAACATACCTTCATTCAAAACTTCTTTCGCACAACGATCGCAAATGTACATGTTCCCTTACTTGTATAATAAAACAGTTAATAAATTTAATTTTAAGGATAACTCGGTTCGTGATTTGCGTAAAAAATTAAAAGAAGAAATAAGTAGATTAGACTATGTACAAACGGAACAACTTTGCAACTCAGGACGATAAACCTGTAATAAATTGATTTGACAAAAATATTAACAAACCTCACCTCACACTGCACGCACAACATTCACATCACACTACACACTCGCCTCACACTACACACTCGCCTCACACTACACACTCACCTCACACAACACACTCACCTATAAATTACTCTACTTTTTTATAATTTGTACTTTCATAATACTTACCTTAATTTAACTTTTATTTCTTAGAATTTAAGTCCTAACGATTAACGTGTACGAAATTGATATCCTCAATACAGGCTCTGCCTAGTGAGGAATCATTGTAAATGTTTAATGTAAACTTTGGGATGCAATAAAATTTTATTATTATTATTTATTTCTTTTCCATTCACGGGACTATTAAGGAGTCCCGGTCTTTTGGAAGGCTAGTATGGGGCCAAAGCCAACACACGGAAGCCCTTTGACATATTTAATCTTGTGTAAAGGATGCACAATCCGGCGACTATCCCTGTATAACACTATAAAATGCATCCAAGGACAGTCCCCGGTTCTGCTGGGACTATTGCAAATATATGGAAAACTACGACTGGGTTATGGGAATGGGATGTTTAATGGACTGGATATTGGGGAACTATGGGGACTATGACACCCGCCGATACAATGCCATAAACATGTACGAAGTGGCGGATGGAGACTTGCCAGCTCTATAACTGGGCCCCCCAAACAAGTCGCTCGAGTCGCAACATGGGGGCAACATGAAACGAGCGGCTTTGAGAGTGGAGCAGACGCCCTGGGTTTTAAACCGCGATCCACTGAGCCCGAGGGTCCAGCTTCATGCTAAGCCAACTCACCACTTACGCAACGCCCCTCACTCTCCGAGCACCAAAGTGCTCTTGCGGGCTCCACTCCGGCCGGCCAATGAAGGCAAGCACGGAGGTGGGGGACTTGTTCCTCGTCAGTGCTCACTCCGCCGGCCAGTGAAGGCAAGCGGAGGTGAGGAATGGTGACCTCCCCCGGGAGCGCGTCAGGTCCGCGGGGTCGCTACTCCCCGACACCCCGCCTCAAAGGTGCCCTGCGGGCTTATTATTTATTATTATTAAGTACTTAATACCTGGATAGAACATTAATTATGAAACAAAAGTTAGACTCTCCTTCAGCTAGTTTTTAGTAACATTTTTCTTTAAACCTGTCTACGTTTTTTACTAGGATCCGGCGTTAATCCTAAGTAGTTTTAAAGCCTGCTCTCACAGATAATCCTACCCACTTTTACTTGGTATTTGAACTAAGTAACTACGTAAAAAACTTGCTAAGATGTCGGCATGTACGTGACCTTTAGGTCTAGGTGGATCTCATGCTGTAATATATATTAGGCACTTAGTAATACATCTTAGTAATACAAATAGTATAAAACCTTGATTAACTATTGACGTAACAAACATTTGCCGTAGTTAAGCAATTAGAGTGCCATTATGGCAAATATATTTCCCGATTTTAAGAAAATGTAATGTTTAAAGAAAAGGATTATTTTTTGGATTCTAAAGATAAAATTGAGTAAAATGTGACCTATTTAAGATATGATAACTTACAAAACGTGTATATAAATAAAAGAACGTTCGTAGTTACGTTGAATTTTCTGATCTTAGTTACAGGTTGTAAACCTTGTTATCAGGTTTTAGTTGCTTGAAATTGATTAAAGTTAAATTAATATACACACATCAAAAGTGTCTAGGGATCAAGCATTTTTATGCGGATTTCTTGAGATTGAGATGTGGCTTTGTAATAAATTTATGATTTTATAAATTTATATGGATCCTTTTTGGTGCATTTCATAATTTGAATCAGGAACTGTGAATCAAATTCGAGTAAAAGATGAAAATCAGCTGTCAATATTTTCCCTATAAAAACATACAACGCATTGAAGACATTATTAGTGCTACTGTTTCCCTACTACTGATTAAAACCAACGTTATTATGGAGCGGCGACGTCATTTAAGCAGGGAAGAAATGCTCAGAGCCGTGGGAATGATAGAAGCTGGTTCCCGGCAACGTACTGTGGCTTTAGCTCTGAATACAAGTCAGAGGTGTTATCAGTCGACTTTGGACACGTTACCGAAGCACTGGTACCGTGGCTGAGCGCCATGGAGGACGGTATCGCTGCACCACACGGAGACAAGACCGATGCATTCAAATCTTAACTCGAAGAGCTCCAACAATAACCGCCATGATGTTACCCGTGCGGCTTCATCACTCTTCAGGGAACTTAATTAGCGACCAAACAGTCAGAAACCGCTTGCATGAAGTGAACCTTCATTCCCGAAGACCGCTACGGGTACCACCTATAGCAATGCACAATCGTAGGATTCGATATCAATGGGCTCTTGAACACAGAAATTGGGCAGAAGAACAATGGCGTTTCGTGTGCTTTTCTAATGAGTCTCGTTTTGGTATGAGACCGGATACAAGACGTATACGACACTGGAGAACCCCTGGACGCCAACAGCGATTAAAATCCTGCCAGGAAGTCCATCCTTATAGTGGTGGAACCATCATGGTATGGGCGGGTATTTGGATCGGCGGAAGAACTGAGTTGATTTGGATCAGAGGCAACCTCAACGCTCAAATTTATGCTGAGACGATTGTATCAGACGTCATCGTTCCTCTACAAGTGCAAATCGGTCCCTTATTTCAGTTAATGCATGATAATGCACGACCGCACACCGCAAGAGTTGTAAGACAGACTCTCGCCGCAGCTAACATCAATGTCCTGCCCTGGCCTGCTCAGTCGCCAGACTTGAACCCGATTGAGCATGCATGGGATATGCTACAGAGAAGAGCTCTGCCGAATATGGAGGGTATCCAGTCGCAAGAAGACCTTTTTTTGTTGTTGCAACGAACATGGGCGGCCATTCCACAGCGTGATTTGGATGAACTCATTTTGAGTATGCCAAACCGATGTTCTTGTGTTGTTAGTGTTCGCGGTAGAAACACGGATTATTAATTGTTTAAGTTACCCAATAAAATTTTAAAGAAAACTGTTATTTCAGTCTTTTTTTCGAACTTTAATGTTAGTGGTTCAAATGTCAAAAATCCCTTTATTAGGAAAATGGCAAATTTCTTTATTAATGCAAAGGTGACTTGGTTTATCGTTACTGTGACAAACGAAAACACTTTATTTGATGAATCCTTAAAGAAAATTTTAATTAATATCAATCAGGAGAAAAGTTATTGCAAAAATATATGTTGATCCCTAGACACTTTTGATGTGTGTATATTTGAAGTTCGACTCAACGACTTAGTAAAAAACAAATATCACAATTTTCAAACTTGTTATAAAAGAAAACACATAATACCGAAAATCGAAATATTGAAAATAAACATCTCGTAAGAAACCTCGCGAGCCGGGCTTCGAGAGCCATTCATCGCGGATACTCCAAATATAATGTACCTTAAAAGCTTTCATAAATTATTAAAAGAAACGAACTTTAATAAATATCTGTTCGTATAAATTCCCAATCGATCAAATGTTTTCATATTTTATTAATGTTCAAGATTATTTGCCGGATAAAAAGGTCTAATTGGTTTCTTCGCAGTAATACTCTTTAATATTATAAAGAGGTAAAGTTTTTTAAGATTTAATCTCTGGATCTACTGAACCGATTTGGAAAATTCTTTTGCAAATATAAACACTGATGTGATGTGCGTAATTTCAGATGTAACATATTATGACGACCTCGATGGCAGAGTGGTCACCATGCCGGACTGCCATCCGTAAGGTTGCGGGTTCGATTCCCATGCGGGGTGAATATTTGTGTGAATCACAAATGCTTATCTCGGTCTGGGTGTGCGTGTGAATTAGTGTGTGCGTAGTTTCTGATACCCTAGATACAAGCTTCGAGCTTAGTTAGGGGTCAGTTACTATAATGAGATGATGTAGTGAATGATTATGTTATGTTATATACTAATCCCTTAAATAAGTTTGTTCCTCTACATAGATTATGTCACGTAGACCACGTGACGTAGTATTCAAAGTCTTTATACACATACTTTCTCAAAATAAACCATTAAAAAGTTAACAACAATGTCATGACAACCTCGACTCAAAATACACAAACATCTCCATTTGTTTATCGTGGACAGCTAAGTGAAGCCAAAGGAAACACGTAACCGCCATCCGCCATCGCCGGGCCAAATGACAAATTGTAACATTTAACTATGACGTTTAATTTAATCTGGGGAGACGGGTTGGCTTTACTAGTTACAAGTTTGAGACACGAATATACTCGTACCCAGTAGTGTTGGGGCTAGGGGATTATCGCCAGTGACGTAGTTACATCTTCGGTTGCGTATTCGGTAATCGGTGTAGATATCTGGTTATAACGGATTTGTAACCGAACACACGAGGTTTTTGTGTGAATGAAACTGTCGTCTGTTTCATCATTCATTTATTTTTATTAAGTTTGGTTTCATTATAAGTTGAGTTGTAGATGATTGTTATATTTGAGTTAAAGCTTACATTTGCCAAAAGTTTTTGGAATACTACTACTTAAAAGTTAAGTTAAGTTTTATTTTGTGCTCTCTTTCACGAGACCGAGACTTCACGAGACATTATGCTCTAAAGATAACTAAGATTATTAAAAATACAATTTTGTAACTGTAGTATTGGTCAGAATAATAAATTTATATTTAATTAATATAAGCAGTAAATGTTAACAAACTTTACAAGACAAGGGTCTACAGAAACGGACCCTAAACTACTGTCTAAACCCTGAGTAGTTACAAAATATAATTAACAATTGTTTTAGTGTATTGTTTATTTGGTCTACGCATTACTATTGTAAAAGTATATTAAATTAATGAAAAGGTTTTCATAAACTACAATTCCTTGATGAAATAATAACCAATTTATTATCAGTATTGATCATTTACTGAATCCCGTAAAATGTTTCAAGCGCACGAAGACACTTAGCATCCGGTATTCCGGCTGCTCGCTTGCTCTTGCTCTTTAACAAAAACTACTACTTTTACTTCACAGTTTTAATAAATATTCAGATAGAAAATATCTCACATCACTCTCAAATAGATCTCTTTTATTATGGAAAAGAAAAACATACTTGCAAGCACACCATAACTTAATTAGTAAGCATACTGAATGTATGGTATTGTACCTACGTTAATTATCGTGTTGTGTTCTATTTCAATACAAAACACTTAAAAGACAAGTAACAACATCCTATCGGGAAGTATATATCGGAAGGCAATATTCTTACAACTTTTCCTATTAGCTCCCTGATTGCAGGAGTTGTCTCAGTCGAGGTTTTAATTTGAAAAGTTACACGATGCAATTTATATCAGTGGATTCGGTCCCTTAGACCCTCGTTTTTACTGAAACTGTAGTTATTGCTTGTTCTCAAGGTTCTTCTAACTTTGTGACTAATTTGGGTTGAAGCAGTTAATGGATTTTTTAACTGCTAACAGTTAATTTTAATCGTACTCCGTTGTTTTACTTGTTTTGGTTACGCATTTATAATCGGCGGTCGATAGCAGTACACCGATGAACATATTGTACATGACCTCCATGATTGAGCACTGCAATCTTGATTGACTACTTTCATTAATAATTAATCTTGTCTCTCCTTTCACGCAATCCTTTTGAGGTTTTCAATATCCAGTATTGTACGACGGATCTTCCTGGGAAAACTCTTCCTAGAGATTTAGCAGCAACTACGCCTCAGATTTAAGGATAAAATTAACCATTTCTTTAGTATTCAATTTAGATTATTGTTTTTATTTTTATTTTTTATTTTATTTATTTAAAGGCACAGCAACAGTACACAAATCAAAAAACATTTAAACAAATCACAAAAAATCCTTACTTTTTAAATTTGTATACCTATTATAGCTACGCACAGTTTTTGTTGTTTATTATGATGTTTTCTTTCACAGGTATCTGGAGTCGTTGGTCGTGCCGATGTGTTGGCCTGCGTGTTCTTTCTGTCGTCTGTTCTACTATACCATGGGTAAGTAACACTAAACATGCCTTTATTATATTTACTTCATACCTAAACTTAATAAATTGTCTAGCTTTAAATAATGTAATTAATGCCCATATAATAATGTAATTATTTCCTCTCCGTAGGGACACATACATATCTAAAATAAAGGTACCGTCAAAATTGGTTCAGCCGTTTTAGATACCTAGCCAACCTGTAACAGAAACAAATAGACAATATTTTTTGTAACATGTTGATTGATATTAACTACCCTCTACCTAGAGTTACAATCATATTTAGTAAATAACAGACTCTTTAATTTAACAAAATCCAACTAACTGATGAAGAAATCTGTAAGACCTGAAAACTTTGTACGAGAAATAATAAATTACTTGAATAACAAGTGGGTAAGTAACTTGTAGAGTGGAGGCCAGAGGCTATAAACTAAGAAAGGATTTCATGGAAGTCTACCTAACTGCTCACGGGTAAGGAGAATAAAGGCGAACAAGACCTTACAAGATCAATACTGTGTTTTTAATATGAAACCCTTCAAGCAACTTCAACTAAAAGTTGGAAACATTTTAGAAAATAAAACGATGCAAAAACAGTTTTAATTGCCACAATTTTTAAAGTTTACGTCTTGAAATATCGGAATAAAAAATAGGATCTATATCATACCATTCTTAAAATTAATGCGTCTATATGATATAACAAAATACTAACGCAATTGGATGAGAAACTTCCTCTCTCTCTTCTTTTTAAAAATTACCTACTACCTATCATAAGGGCGTATCTTGATACGCCCAATCATAATACAAAACATAATTGACGATGAAATCGGGTACTCGCACAAAATCACCAACGAAATCAACATCCTCCTTAATGAAATAGGTTACCATAGTGAAGTGATCACAGTATAAAATGACAAGGATCAACAGATTACCCTTTACCAAATCACGACGGAATAACCCTGAACCATCATACTAACGATCTTAGTTCGCAACTCCGCTTGTACTGTGGTTGTGTTACCGCCCGCCTCTTTCTGATAGTTTCCTCACTTAGGGTTTACATTAGCTACCTAATAAAGTGGGAAATTGGATTAATGTGATCTTGTTAGGCTTTTACTTAGCCTAGACGAAGATTGAGTTTGTGAATTAGTTTGAATTCTGCTACATACGTTCTTTCTTTCTGTTTATAAAATTTGAAAACTGAATGATGGACCACATAAGTAATAAATAGTAGTACTCAAGTTTTTAATTTTGCTTCAGGTTGTATGTTGTACTGAAACAGTTTTTTTTCATCCCAAAGTAGACGATGAATATTTAAAATCAGTGTGATACTCAATAAGCAAACATGCCGTTTTAGGTACTTGCACCTAAAGCATCTCGGGATCGATTTTTGACTGAATAAATATTCAGTATTTGTATTTTGTTTTACAGAATAGATAATATTACCGTGGAGAACATGTGAGTGTAAAACGTTTAATTTTACATTTTCTGCACACCTGAAGTAGCTATAATCATAATATTATATCTCGCCTTATTTTTCTTCCATTTACAGAGAACGAACAATTTAGAATAACCTTGACGATGTGGATTAATGTTGATTATTTTGCCTTATGAAGGTACTGTTGTTTTATGAGTACTAAAATGATGTTAAAGTAAATTTTGTTGTTTCAAAAGAAGACATTATCCTAAGCCCTGGGGCTTCACTCAACTTCCCTAAATACTCGTAATAAGACTCTTAAACAAAAATGAAACTAAATTGTCTTTGTACATCTCTAAGATGTCTGCAAAATATTTGTACAGCTTATAATTAATTGGAATTTTTAATAAAAAAATGAAATTTATTTAATGTTTATAGATATTCATGGCGATCTCGTATTTTTAAGTAAAATAATGCATATTTTATAGGTTCTTCGAATAGAGGGATATGCAGAATAGATAGAGAAACCAGAGATACATACATCTATCATTTTGAACTCAAATAATTGTCTGAAATGGGAATTAAACCCTAAACGTTAGGCATAACAGGCATAACATACCAACTATGCTAGACAGTCATACATAGCCATTTAATTTTAGTTATATTTTATAGAACAAAATATACTTAGCAATATTAAACTTTATGTGACCGGGCCTAATGATAATTACATTAGCAAGTACACATCGATCGGTCTGGAGCCCGTCCCTAATGAAGCCGGGAACATACTCATCAATGTATTCGAAACAGATGTTTAATCAACAACTCGAATATTTGCAAATTGAATTTGTAACGTTGACAAATACCTAATTAAATGTTTCAAAAGACTTCGCATAATGAAAGTTAATTGTTTTTGATGATTCTTCTTAGATTACATATTTTAGTGGTTTTTTATTGATAAAAAATATTGAACGTGTATTTGTAGGTAGATACTATACTATTAAGGTCTCGTCGTCAGTGTCACCAGACAGCTGGCGAATTAGACCTATTTAAAACTGGGTCCTAAAACCGCGGTATTATGATGTGAACTTTGTCCTATCATTTCAGATCCTCAAGCCATCACCGTCTGTGGTCAAGCGTAGTGATGGCAGCTCTCAGCATGCTCGCTAAGGAGACCGGTCTTACTGCGTTACTGTTCAACGTCACCTTTGACCTGTACAGATCTTGGACACCTATTGCCAGGTTAAAGTTAGAAATGTACATTTCATTAATTTTATAATACTCAAATACTCTTTTGTCTCAATGATCGAGTGCATACAGAGCACTCGTTGTTCTATTAAACAAGAAACTGTGCCTTTACCCACACCTTTTCTATCATAGATACCTATCTGAGCTGTGTGTTGACAGATCATTCAGTCATTAATTAAATTTAATTGTTCTTTCAGATCTTCATCGGCAGTAAAATGGCGTTGGAAATGTGACACTTTGTTTGGAAGAGTATTCAGAGGTCTGGCAGGTCTCGCCATACTGGTCGGAGTGAGACTGGCGCTGCTACAAGGATCTTTACCGGCGTTCTCTCCGCAAGACAACCCCCCGGCCTTCCATCCTTCTTTTGCTGTCAGGTATATTTTTACACTATTACAAAACAGCCGTTATAAAATACATAAGTACCTAAGATTTTTTTTAAGGATCGTTCTTTTGGATGCCCTAGTGGAGTAGTTGGTAGCAAATCTAAGGTAACTCTACCTGCTATGTCAAAGGATAGGGGTTCGATATCCGATATCAAAAAGCGCATGTTGCGTGAACATGATTCATGATCTTGATCTGGATATACGATATAATTATGATCACAAATGGTTTCAGATTGATGACGTTCTGCTACCTGGCGGCGTTCAACTGGTGGCTGGTGGTGTGTCCGTGGACACTGTCCCACGACTGGCAGATGGGCTCGGTGCCGCTCCTCACCTCCACCTGGGACCCGCGGAACCTGCTCACCTGCGCCGCCTTCGGGGCCCTGCTACTGCTCTGTTATAGATGTTGGATTGATTTAGAGGTTTGGATTTAACTGTATCACAACAAGCAGAGCAGGGAATTTCACTCCACAGACAGTTTCTTAGTCAGTCTACTAGATAAAAAAGGACGACCAAAAACCCAAATTAGTTAGGTCTAATTTCGGAAAACTCTCCACTTACGTGTAGCCAAGGCGAAACGTTTTGTGCTCTGTGGCAACATTGATATAAAGATGATTTGTAACTCAAAAACGTTCGTTATTTGAAAAGTATTCTAAACAAACCTTATCTGTCTTCTAGCTTCAAAAACACACGCCAGCTGCAGTAGGTCTACTGCTGCTTGTGATACCATACCTGCCAGCGTCCAACTTGTTGGTTACTGTGGGATTCGTTGTAGCTGAAAGAGTACTTTATATTCCAAGGTATGTGGTAAAAATATTTCGTTCTTTTAATATTTTAAAACGAAGAAACTTATAGGTACTTACTAGCCATTTTTGACTCGAAAGAGTAAGAGTTTTAAAAGCACCAATTTTATGGAATCTGACTATCTACTTACATCGACCCATGCAACATTTTGTGCTTTGTATAACATTACAACCTCTTGCAGTCCCAAATTAAATAAAATATTAATTGAAACTAGATGCTTGATGAAGATAACAATTTTCATTTTATCCTTTAAATGTTAAAAGTTGTAGAAAATCAAATGTTTTCTATTATTTTCAGCGTGGGCTCAGTTCTTCTGACAGTATACGGAATCCAGTTGTTATGGAGACATAGTTCTCGTTCAAGGAGACTGTCAGTGCTGGGTGTGGCTGTACTTGTGGCGACGGGAGCAGCGAGGATACAGCTACGGAACAGAGACTGGAGAACTAGAGAAACTTTACTAAGGTAATCTACTTATTAATTAAGATACCAGCAATATACTTACTAAGTAAATAAACACGTAGTAATTTACGCTCTTAACCTTAGAGTAAGTTAAAGGTAAGTAAGAACTTTAGTTGTAACCTCAAACATGTTTGAAGTCGGAATAGAAACGATTACTTTATATCTAGTGCCAGATTTTTTTGGTAATATTTTAAAATTTGGTGACCCTTAATTTTGTACCAACACATTATTACTAACTATAGATGCTTTCATGACTTGTAAGTAAGTTGCGGTGTGTAATACGCATTTATTACTATTTGACTAACCACAGGAACACATACCAAAGGAACTTGAGCTATAAATAAAGCAACCTTTAACCTTTATGATATTACGAGTACCTAGTTCAGTGAACAGTATCAGTATTATATAATTAGGCGTCATCATTACGCTACGTTTATTATAAACTGATTATGTACGATGATGTGTACGTTTACCCGCGTATTTCCCATAAATTTTCGATCCCATAGAAATTCACGTATAAAAATACCCTATAGCTATTCCCCATGGCTATTCCGAACATATGCACCAAATTTATTCAGTCGTTCTCGAGTTATAAATAATGTAAATAGACTTTATATATAGCCAGATGAAAATCCATTATTCGTTTTTGAAAGAAACTTAGTATACTTATATCCTTAATTATTATTATTTCCAGAGCGGACCTTTCAGTATTACCTCACAATGCCAAACTCCATTACAATTTCGCCAATTTCCTGAAAGATATTGATCAGCAAGAGAGTGCTATAAAGCATTACAAAGAAGCCTTGAAGTAAGTATTGTAAATAACTAGCTTTTGAGTTTACTCTCTTAACACCCATTTCTAATTTTGATTTTTCATTACAGAGCTTCTTGTACATTTTGTTACCTTATTAAAACCCATATTCGATAATTTTACAACTAGCTGTAACCGTCGTTTCTTAACGTATCTATAGTTAGCCATCTACAGTTCTCAATATACAAACTATCAAATGCAAAAAGTAGTATAGAATAGATAACAAGTGGAATAGAAAGAAGATTTAAAATATTTTGTCCCAAATTCGTAATATTAACTTTATATTATATTTCAGTTTATGGCCCAGCTACGCTAGTGCCCACAACAACCTAGGTACACTGGTCCTGGCGTCAGGTCGGGCCGAACACCACTTCTTGCAGGCGCTCAAGTACAACAGGGACCACGTCAATGCACATTACAATCTCGCTAAGTTGTACAGGTATGATATGGTTTTATATTATGATATTCAACCTTTTATGCGGACTAAAATTTGATCCCCGTCAAATCTAATTGATTATTTTCTTCGTGAGTTCTTCGGTAAGTGTAACCTGTGTAACATTGACAGAACCTTTATTAATTTTAATATGTGACTAAGATCTGTGCTTTTTATTATACTTAATAGCAATGAATCGATTAAAATAAATTAAACTTCTTAGATTAATGTCAAACGTACATCGATGAAACCTATTGTTTAATCAACAGGCTCGAAAACTCGGTGTATTGTCACCGTAATTTCATAGTACATTATAATCTTAAGTTACTGCAATTACTGCATCAACACTAACTAAATGTCAATAAAACAGTGTCTAAGCTGTAAAAACGTTATCTTTTTCTCTAAACAAACCCTGCCTCAACTGGCGCCATATTGCGCTGAGTTCATTAAATATTTGTATAATACAATGTTGCAATTACATTATTTACATCACCTAAATACCTAGTCTTCATTCAACTATATTTACTTAGGAAAGGACTCTCAATGTCAGGGGTGAACGACATTTTGTTTTCTTTACGATAAGATAGTGTAATTTTAATTTAAGATACAGTAGGCAAGTAAGTAAGTAAAGAGTAACAAAGGAGGGGTGGTCCAAGAGCTCTTGGACTTGGAGTTCATGGACCACCCCTCCTTTGAAGACATTACCTTCTGGATTCAAACCTATGCCCGGTATCTTATGGTCAGATTTTTGGAAAAACAAGATTTTTCCTAAAATACAACATTATAGGTACAATATCATCAATCAATTAGGTACGTTTCGAGCTTTGGGTCCCTAATCCAACGGTTTTGGATATCATATAAACATCAGTCGTTATGAGTGGTTAGCCTTAAAGTTTAGTCTCAGTTCAACTAAAATCGACAATCGCCCTGTGGGTTAGAAAGGTCTATATTATACTGACCCTCATCTCACCTCCCCCATGGTTGACGTTTTACCAACTTATATGCAATACTAGTTAAAGCTGACCTCATTAAAATACCGGACAAAGTTCTGGATGAAGAGGCTTGAGATACATTGAAAGCAAATTGTTTTAACATTACCTCTATTCTTATTCTTTTTACAGAAAAAAGAACCGTATTTCTGAAGCATTAAAGATGTTAGAACGTTGCATTTCGCTCGAGCCGCGGTTCGTTCACGCGTACTTGGAGCTGTTCCTACTGAAGCCAGAGGGAGACAAGATATGGATACTGAACAAACTACTGGAATTGGAACCGGACAACTCCGACCATTATGTGCTGTATGGGAACTGGATGAGGGATAGAGGTAAATCATTAATTATTGGTTGGAAAGGTGGCGGATTCGATTCCTGGTAAAGTAAAACTTTGTGTATAGTGTATTTAAATGTATATAATTTTATTTCTATGATACTAACTTATACCGAAATGTTTTTAAAATAAGTAAATGAAATGGTATTTTTTTTCCTTTTCCAGGTTTATTTCCATTAGCCCTGGAATACTATAAAAAAGCGATTCGCGTTTCGTGGTTGAATGGGGGATCGAAGGGCGCTCTGGTCGCAGTGCGCTCGGCTTGCCTACTGCTGCGATCCTCTGGTCATCAAGCGAGGATACTGCAGATATTGACCAGGTATTGTAAGAAAGTTTGGATTGGATTCTACTCTGATTTCCGTAAGCTATACCTTGCAATAACGGGTATTGTCAAAAATTACAATAAATGGAAAATGCAAAGTGCTAGTTCAATTAAAGAAGGACTGTAAAGAAGCACTACAACTTCCCAAACGCGAAGCCAAAAATAACTGGTTTGCTATTTTTTTAAGATGTTATAAAAACGTTAGTATCCCGTACTTACAGGTGGCATGTAGTGCGTGAAGGTGCACAGCCAGTAAGACGACGCGTGTTGGCTACGCGCGCGTGGCGACTGCGAACCGAGCTCGCTGAACGAGCCGCGCACTACGCACGACCGAGGGATCATCATAAGGTGCTCAATTTTAATTAAAACTTAACTACATATAAAAAAAATACTATCATTCTAACATGATTAGAAGAACAGTCATTGAATGATGAACGAAAGCGAAATGAAATACAGAACAAGCGATTTATGCGTGAACACTTTGATATTAAGTCATATGTTTGATATTTTGCCATCGTAAGAGATCAAAATACGAACATAATAAACGTTACACTTTTTAAACTTTCACGTTCGGAATTCATCGTTGCATAATTTACAGGTCTTAAATCGCGTAAAACATAATTATTATTTACCTCGACGTTTCGGTCGGGTTACTGGGGGAGTCTTCTCGTGACCACGATCGGTGTAACCCGGTCGAAACGTCGAGGTAAATAACAATTATGCTTTACGCGATTAAGACCTGTAAATTATGCAACGATAATAAACATTAACTATAGCTATTAATTTTACACATATTTGAATTTTCAGATGACATCAACCTGCCTGCACCACAGTCATTTAGAAGTGTCGACAAACTCGTACATAAATAAATTAAAACAAAAACAAATAATACCAAATTCCAGAACTATAGAAACAGTGAACGGTGCTAAACACAACGACAAAATAAATAGTTGCCAAAAAATGAACGAATTTAACAAGAAAAGTGTGTCCATAGCTGCCCATTTGAAGCACACACATAATAAATCCGAAACTGGCCATAAACAAAAAAGTTGTCCGCTTCATAAAAAGAAAAAAATTAAAGACCCCGAAACGTTCACTCCGTTCGTTTCCGAACATCTGATAAAGACTTATTAATTAGTTATGTGAAACAAATAATTCTAAATTTTAATAAATATAGATTTAAGTGAATAATAAAATTATTTGTACAGTTATAATAAAGTATTAATTGTTGCTCAACAAAAATATTGTGATTGTTTAGATTATTTGAATAACTTTTAATTTGATTTAGGGTTCCCTTACACAGCTGTCAAATAGCATTTAGACCTCATCTCCTATATTTTCATTATTTAGTATTTGGTTTTGTTATTTTGCCTAAATATTTTGTGTTTCAAAGTTTGTAAGGAGTTCGTAAGAATTTTGAAATACTCGTATTTAAAGAGGTTTGTGACTACATAAAGGTTAAGAAACCCTAAATTAGATGAAATACTTACTCCCGTTAAAAATAACATTTGTAACAATGTGATATCATTTTTCATTGTAAAAACAGTTCTGTAATACAATTTTAGTTAAGTATAGCTATATATCGAATTCGTAATAAAAAATAAGTATTATTTACTTATCACAGATTTTATTTATTACCTACTTACTTATATAGTTTTTAAAAGTGAGCAAATTAAATATTGATCTCAATAACACTGTGCCATATAAATAAATAATAATAAAGGATTGTATGTAAAATGTTAGAACATTTAGATAGATACAACGGTTGTTAGTTAACTTTAAAGCAATTTAGGATAAGCTGTAAATAGTATAAGTAACTTAATATGTACCTATTGAAAATGTATTAAGATTCATTTTCCAATATCATTATTTTAAAATAAAATAAGGAGTTGTATGAACTGCAAAGTATTTTATTTATAATTTTCCATTGTTACTCCTTCCCAAATGAATCCTATATATTTTCAATGACTTTGTATATAATAAATCTATAGTAATTTAAGTGAGTATACTGTTGCACATTTTGCTTTAGACGTATGAATTTGTTTACGAACACAGTGATATTAAAATTCATTGAATTCTTATGTGTTTATTATTTAAACCCAGCCCTTTAACTTATAACAGCTGAATGAACCTGGACATGATGAATGAATGAATGAATTAAATGTATACATGAATGTATGAAAATGAATGTTACGGGTAGTTATGAGCCAATTAGGAGCCCTCAAAAGTCAATATTTGGTTAAACCAAAAATGTCGTGTAGTCTTTTGATTGTGTGTATATTCAAAAGATCTGATTTGGAAGTCCAATCTTGTTGATGGGAATCCCTAATGGAATATCGGCCAAACAATCAAACCAATTTAAAAACAATTAAGTACACATCTTCTTCTTTGCGTATCGACTCAAAACTCGACCACCGATATAGCGCAGTAAGTAAAGTATTAAGTACACTTATACTAAGTTTTAAATAAATGATTTTGTTACCCTATTTCAAAAGTATAATTGAAATGAAGGTTCTCCATTAATTGAGTACTTCGTAACACGTTCCGGTACACAATCGATTTGTGAGATTGAATTTGAATCAACACAAAAAGATGCAACGGTTGTGGGTAACGAAAATAAAACTATCGATGGGTTTTTATTCTTATTGAGTTATTGTTATTATTAGTATTAGGGCTTATTTCACGATCTTCAAGTAAAGTTACTCACTAAGTAAAGTTACTCACCAAGTAAAGCTAGTTTTGTCTCTTTTATATTTTATATCAAGTGATAAAGACAAAACTTGTGAGTACGTACTCGGAACTTTACTTGAAGATCGTGAAATAGGCCCTTAGTTTCACATAAAAAATAAAGCCAATTTTTATTAAAAATACAATAAGTACATACATATCAGATTTTAATAGCCGTATTTCTTAAAGTAGGTAAAATGATATGATCTCAAACGAATTAGGTATCATATCTCATGAATTTATTTTGTTTACACACAATCCTATAAAAATAACTAAACAATATAAAAAACACAAAACAACAATAGAATATTAAATACATTTGGAACTATTTCAAAGATTTGTCCAGCATTTGAAGCAATATCAGTATTGACGTAACTAAAATATCGTCGATACAATAACAGAATTCAATAACACAAACCCCATTATTTTGTTTCATGACTTAATATTAGGTAAACTATTTCAAAATAAGAACAATAATGTAGGTAACCACACGCAATATTCGACATCTGTTGATGCATTCATTCTATTTGATTGTATAGTTATTTTATTTCTATGGAAGCGATCGTGCGTGACTGGCGGGATTATTCTGAATCGATTTATTTTATGTAGTTTTGATTGTCGTATACTTTCAATCGTTGTTAGAATAGACCATAAATAGACATTCGTTATATATATATAACCATATTTAACAAAAATACAGTTTTTTTTAAATCCTATTCTCCAATATCGACAATTTATCTCATAAAGTATTAATGAATATTTTTCAAAATTAATAAGTAAAAAATTTTACATATTTGAATCATATAAATAATCGACCCACTAATTTCAAGATCAACGATATACATTATGAATAGCACTTTCCTTGCAGTTGCAGTCGGTTAAAAAATTATGTAGCATGCTTGCTAGCTTGCTACGTCACTCTTGCGTAGCGTCAAAGTGTAGTACGCAACTTGGTAAGATCGTGAACTCGTAATAACCAGAATAGGGACATTTGCCAAAAGGTTTATCAGTGCGACATTCAATCAATAGAACACAAAAACTACTTGCACCATCCGCGAATATTGGTCAAGGAAACTAGACTATTACTTAAATTTATTTCGATATAATAATTTTATTAACTAAGATTTTCTATAACATTAAAACTTTATTATAGTCTAGTTGATAAATTATGGTCTTCAACTTATTATTTTTCAAAAGGTTTTGTGATTTCTGAGTGTATGGGTTTGCATAGTTTCGGATATAGATATAAATAATAAACATAGTTAGGGATCAGATGCATTATAGTAAGATCACAGGGTAATTAATTTTACTGATGTTAAAAGAGGTTCATACATAGCCCACTAATTACTTTGTATACAATTCAGTTAACGTATTATTGTTACTTTTAATTTAATTGCATAAGTAAGTATTTTTTTTATACAAGCTAACATCATGACGTTCAAATACTCGTATAAGAAATCAGAATTACCGAACCTTTTGTTTTCAAATTAAGTTTTTCTTATTTCAATAACAGAATTTGCATATTCTAGACAGGATAATTATACAATGTTACTAGTTAAATTTTAATAATATTACTTGTCAAAAAGTTTTTAAATGTAAAACTTTTTGACAAGTAATATTATTATTTATCAAGTAATACATGTGTAGTAAAGTTTAAAATTCTAAAATTATTTTATTTCAATAATAGCAATACAACGTTTTAACGTTACCTGTAAGTATATTTAACGAATATCAACAGATCGAGGGTAGTTGAAGTAAATGAGTTAAATCGTCACTTTGCATCATCTCAGTGACGTGGTATTACGCAAACCAGCATCACGACCTCAAACAATTGGTAAAAGTCGATATTCACGGCCGTTTTCACTGTAAGAAAAATCGCGAAGATAATCACCGATTTGCAGCAGGCGGTTTACAACGCTTTCTAGGTTCGTTGGCGAGGCTCAGTGTCGTGGGTAGCCCGCCGCCGCGCGCCCGTCCCCAAACAAACATATTTGTCTATCGTCTCGTATAAAACAGATTTCGCGCCGCAGGAGGCCTCATCGCACTCCCGCCGCGTTTAGCAACACATCCTTCGGTGAAAGGTTTAAGTATAAAACAAAAAAGGCGAGTACCGCAGTCGTCGCGATGCGGTCCGTTGTGGTCTGGTTGCTGCTGGCCGTCGCGGTCGCTGAACTCGTCGAGGAGCCGTGGGTCGAGGAGGAGGACATAGACGAAGAGGGGTATGACGAGGAAGAAGACAGTTTTCGAATTAAACGAGAAATAAACGAAGATCCTTACGAAGAACACGTGCGCGAGAAGAGGTGTTGCGAACAGGCGCGGCGCGTGCGACGGTCGGACGATTACATCAGGACGCCGAGACAAGTGCACCAGTATGAAGTTCACGAGTTCACCGGTGAACATGTGGACCCTTCATCGCCACCGTACGAGGAAATGTTGGCGGCCAGCGCCGATCATTATCACAGAGTGTATGTCGCGCCCGGAGCCCCTAAAGCGGCTCGGTACCTCAACCCTGAAGTGAGTCCTGTAAACGTAGTCGCGCCTGTCAATCAGCCATCACCATTCATATCGAAACTAACCAATCAGGCTCCGGCCCAGTTCCTCCAAGCCGACGTGCCTATCCCTGTGTTTGTCCCTGTGGCGTCTCATCCGTCCGATGTTCCATTGCCTGTCGCTTCTGTGCCGTTATCAGCAGTGCAACAACTAGACGGAGACCAGTCGGCGGCGGCCGCTGGTCATCACCAACACAAGAATGGACACGCGCATGCCCAGGGAGGCGGGCATGGTAACCACGCGAAGCATTTCGCACAACAGGGAGGCAAGGTAAGTCATATCAATCCATTAAATATAATCAATTGACCTTATACATCCTTCAAGAATTTTTTTTTATTGTGTCTTCAATTAATGTTATAAATATACTTACATTTCATTTTTTTATAATCTGCATTCCATCCATATTTAACCAATTAAAACTACTTATTATAAAACCATTAAGTATATCTGTTCTGTATAATTTTAAGTACTTACTTATTACTTACATTTATTACTATTAATGTATTTTAAGTACAAATTTTTGAACAGTAAAGGATTAAACATCAATTTTCATCATCAAATCAAGGTAAGGTTATTTTTAGTTAATTATGACCTTAGTTTGCTATAAACACATACAATGCAGTTTTCATATAAACATTAACTTGCAGTAAAACTTTATCAGATAAAACTAAATACATATCTACATTAACATTGTATTGTTATCAGTAAAGGAATTATATATTTTTCTTTGTGTGAAATCTTATTTATATACAACTGTAACTAAAAGGTGAATATACTCGTACTTAGTTCCTATACAACAAATGAAGTATTTAACTGTAGTATTTTAAAACAATTTATTTATTTTAGAACTTTTTCAAATTTTGATTGAAGTCTTCAAAGCGCAAGTCAAGGGTGATATTTTAACGCTACGTTGTTTATTTTAGTGTTTTTTTTCTTACTATTTTAGACATTCACTAAAAGAAGCCGTTCCATTCCAGAACATATTTTATGTTCAATTGCACATTATCCAAGACTAAAATTGTAATTTTATTTTATAAGAACGTTTTGTGGAGATGCTGTTGGTGTAACTATTAAATAAATAAATAACTACTCACATAAAAACAATTCTAATTAATATTTCAGAAAACAAAAGACTTTAACCAGGCTCACCACGTGAACCACGGGAACAAGGGCCATAAGACTGATGAGCATCACAAGAAGGAGTATGAAGAAGCTGAAGGCAAGAAGAAGAAGCACCATGACGAGGCGGCACACAAGGGCAGTCATGAGGAGCAAGCTCATGGGCACAGAGGGGCGCACTTCGACGAAAAGAAGGGACATAAGAAAGGGCATAAGACTAAAGGTTAGTAAGGACTAACGTAATAACATAACATAATCATTCACTACATCATCTCATTATAGTAACTAACCCCTAAGTTCGAAACTTGTATCTAGGGTATCAGAAACTACGCACACACTCATTCACACACACACCCAGACCGAAACTAACGGTACATTTGTGGTTCACACAAATATTCACCCCGCACGGGAATCGAACAATATAAGTACTTGAATCTATTTAAGGTTAAACATCAACTAAGTAAGTATTTATATCTATTTGTTTAAATTAAATTATAAATTGATGTGTCACCTAAATAAATAAATAAGCCCTGCATTGTATCAATGTGGTTGTGGTTACTATTTGATGTAGATATTTGGATTCAATACCAGATTTAAAAAGAGTTTGAGTTACTTTACAGATTCTTAAATATGTGGTGGGTTTCTTATTTACGTTATCTAATAAATAGCCTATGAAATAACATGGCAGCGGGAGCCATCATCGCACGCGTTTGAATTTGACCCTTCTATCATAAAGGCATAACATTTTGGAGTAATACTCGTGTACTAAATGTTATAAAATAATTGAAAAGATTGCATAAGTGCAGCTAGTTTGCCTACACAATAAACAAACAGTTATTACTACTATCGAATACCTTAACAATGTATCTTTTATTACAATTAATTTAATAAAAAAGCCCATTCAATGTAACTTAATGAAGCGCAAATAATTTCAATTACGAATACCATAAAAACTATTATAAAAAGTGATGTTTCTCGAAAATGTTCTGTAAATACCATGAACTGTTTTATCTGGGTGGAGAAAGTAGTGTTTGTTACGTAAGTTATTTGTATTTACATTGTGACCGACCTCGCCGCAATACCATCAATAATTTACAATTTATTTCATTACAATACCGTTACGGACTGAATTAGTTTGTTGAACGCCACTTTGAACTTTGTTTTTTATTGCCTTGCCTTGTTACTGTAATATCTTTACTATTGTATTATGAAGCTGAATTCGTTTATTTGTTTGATATGGTTGAACGAGCTAATTCGGGAATTACAGGTTCGAATTGAAAGTGATAGCTCATTTATCTAATAACATTTATCTAATAATCTAATAACATCACGCTATGACCAATAGGAACTTAGCTAACTGGGGTTAAAACTCGGGGCACAACCAGAACTTTTATACAACTACTGTGTATCTAATCTATTCTTTCACCATAACCATAATTATGTTATGGCCTTTTCTTTCATATCATAATAATAAAGCCTTTGCTTTGGCCTTCACGGATCTTTCAGGTCGAATCTTTGGTATATCTCATTGTCCCCAACTTACTACCTTACCATCATACATCATTATATCATACTTTATACATCCCAATTTCCTCAGGATACCACAACAAATACCACAAGGATGAGTTCCACAAGGAGCACAAGTTCTACGATGATTACCACAAGAGCGGTGAACACCATCGGTACGGCAAGTTTAATGCGAAACACGCCAGCAACGAGAGCGGCAAGAAGAAGGCTCACCATGTCAACGCTGGTCATGACTTCGTTGAACGAGGGAAGAAGGGATACAGGTAAGGGTTATTTAGACAGACATATGGTATTTCCTTAACAGACCGTATTTTAATACTAAACAATAATTGTGCTAAGCTCTGCTTCGTGCGACACACTTTTTGTCACGTGGAAAATGCTTCGAATTGCATTATTGCATTAAAATATTATTCAAATAAAAAAAAAACGAATCAGCAATTGTCAAAAATCACTGCATGTTTTATACTCGTTTAAAAAACATGCCTTTGTACTTTATTTACATACATACAGACGGACATACGGCGAGGAGTGACTGTTTTTTTTTTCACTTTGTAAAAATTATAAGAAGCCCATAAGTAATATTGTTTTTTTTCTTATAGCAACAAAGGGCATGTCGACGCTGATCACAAGGGCTACAAGGGCAAGAACGGACATGAGGAACATCACCAACACGCCTCTGAACACGGCAAGAAAGGCGGCAAGGAAGGCGGCTCACACTGGGGATACGCCAAGAAAAACTAAACCTTACACTAATGTAAATACACGTCCTTATCGTTTGGAATGCCGTACTGTTAAAATGCCATTTGTTATTGCCGCGTCGTAGATTATTTTAGTACTTACTAGTTAGGAAGTGATTTCTGTAGATATTTTAGTGTTTCTCATATTTTTATTTAAATACTCTGTGTAGATACTTTCACAATTGTTATTAAGTACATGAAAAATCTTCAAAATTTTGCACGTTCAAACAATGAAATATAAACTACTTATAAATACCAGTGTAAAGTCCATTCTCGCGCGATTATTCGCCATTGCATGGAAAACGTACTTTATAGACATTTACCTCATAGTTCACTGTTTATGTATCCAACTTAATAAAGCCCAGAACGAACAAAGGAAATGGTACAACAGCCTACCTGACGGAAGTCTCTTTATGGAATTGTTCATACAAAGTCAAATACTTCTTACGGAAAATCTCGCTCCTGTCCCTACCGCTTTAAGTTCTATACTGTTTGTTAGCCAAATATTATACTCGAAGTAGAAATTAAGTTTTTATTGTTATCTCATATGCCTATATCTGTTCATTACCTCATATTTTTTTCTGAATTGTTGATTATTTTTCTTTTACCTATAGTTATTATAGTTCACAAGAAAATGTCTTGAAAATTTTATACACTTAATACGATCCTATTTATTGTTATAAGTATAGCAGAATGCGTGTGGAAAATTTAATTATTTAAATAAAATAATGTATTGTTTTTGGAAATTTTATTGAATTTTAATTCTCCTGAATACTGACAACTCTGTATATTACAATCCTACTTAAAACAAACATAGGTACATACATACTCATTTTTATTTTATATATTTTCCAAATTTTATTTATGAATACAACAATGTTCCTTTTGGAAAATAAAAATATTTTATATTTTACGATATTTTTGTAGGATGCCGATAAAGTTATATAACGTTTCCTTTATTGTAGCTTTATTAAGAGTACTAACATGCGACAATTGCTAATTTCGAGCTGAATTTCTTCGGAATATTTAGCAGCTTTGGTCCTTCAGCTGTAGACCACTTTGGACTGATTTTGAACTTCGGTCAGTCTCCAGTCAACCACTAGGAGTCATAATATTGTGGTTTGCACGGCATCTCTCCTCCTAACGTCTTGTCGAAGATCTTCACGTATATTGACACCGTGTGGTGAGGCCGCCTCGGGTAGAACACTCTCTGACCATTGTCGTCGACAAAATCTTTGTAGTCCATCGACCATTCGCGTTTCATTCCACATCTTTCACAAACTTTACAACTGTTGACAATAATTAGTAAGTTAAAAAAGGTATTCATACCAAACGAGCGTTGGATGTACATTTTATGAATTTCATATAATTTTAATAAGTATAATGAAATTAATAAAATCTAAACCTAAATCTAATATGTAAACCTAACCAGGTTTTGTTTGGTTTTTAAATTAACTTGACTAAGGTAAAGAGCGCAATAAGCGCGTGCTACCGTGATGATTGTACATATTCCTTCGAAAGTTTATCCCGAATTTCTATTGAATGGGGATCCACACGAGTCAACTTATAATGCCTTTATGAATATGGAGCGATAATGTATTTATTAAATTATTTAAATACTAAATCAATTTTCAGGTATTTGTTTTTAGTATTTATGAACAAATAGAAGCTTACACATATTGGCTCAGAGCAATCACTTGAATTAGAGGATATCTCAAGAGGTCGGCGTGTTCGATTGCGGCTCTCAGTAAGGCCGTCGCTACACCCTGCCCGGTCACCTCGGCCGCTGTGCCCAATATTTCTATCTGTCGATTTAAAATTAATGTCATAAAATTAATAGTTTTAAAAATATTTATCAGAAAACGAATTAATAAATGGGGTATCAATATCGTCTTTATATGGATATCAACTCGTATAATATTTTAAGAAAATTAGCTATGGAAAAAATGTTCTGAACCTATCCTGGATAAAGATCCTAGACCCACGAGGTTCTGGTAAGTTCCCCGTTAGATAATGTTAAACTAATGGTAGATAAAACAAAGAAAACTCACATCATAAATGAAATTCGTTTTATACTTCTCAAATAGCTTAGGATTCTTCAAGCAATGAGCGCAGAAATACATGCGATATCTCTCAGGCTTGGAATACGTGTAATGTGCCCACTCCTCGTACTCGTTGATCATCCACGGTGACACCTGATACGCGACCAGTACTCCGATCAACTTCTTCTCATTTGTTCTAGCTTGTCGTTCGAATGCTAGAAAACGATCTCCTGTGGCAAAAAATAGTGAACGTTAAGGCTTAGGCCGCACTAAGGCAAAACGCAACGGTTTTGAACCGTTTGATTTGTCATTTAGGAAAACTAATACAAACGACCGCACTGGCGGTTTTTTCCCGAGACTGATTTTATTAACCGTGAAATTTAACAAATAGCTCGCGAGAAGAAACCGCAGCAAAAGTAACCCAAAGATCGAAACAAACGTACACGCACTACGCGAAAACCGCGGGCGGTTTTGACCATTGTTCGGCCGATCGCCGGCCGTGAAGTGGATGTGTTGGCTGACTACTGACTTCCGATAGTAAATGAAGAATATCTCGGGATGTTCTCTTAAATAATTTTCTTACGAAAGAAACCTTTCTGAAATCTGACAAAAAGAAAAAAAATCATAACCTGAATGCGCATATTTATCGGTAAGTATTTCCAAGTAGGGACAGTTGAGTGCCATCCACAAAGCGCAGACACTGGGCTCCCTCGGCCAGTGTTGAGTGTATAAGAAAGACTTGATCAACTTAGCGTGGCACTGGTTACCGCGCTCAATGGTCACATTGGCCATGTCGAAACACTGAACAAAAAATATTATAAGTAATTGATTTATTCTACTTAGCATAAATTATTATGGTATAGAGAGCGTCGATGGCGAAGTGGTTAGCGCCTTTGACTTCCATTAGGAAGGCGCCTGGTTTGATCACTGCCTCGTACCAATGTATTTTCGATTTTCAAATTCTTATGTACGTTTATTCGGCGTTCTTAGGTTGAAGGAAAACATCGTGAGGAAACCTGCACACACCTACGAAGAATTTTGAGTGCAGTCGACCAACCCGTGTGGGTTGGTCGACTGTGGTCTTTGCCAGCGTGATTGTCTAAGCCCTAAGTCAGGATAGGCTCGAGCCAATTTTCAGTTTCAAGATTGCCCAAAGGCCTTGACATTAAATCTTAGTCACCTGCTGACTGACGATAGAAGGTGAAACCAACTGACTTTTAAACTACAAACTTTAGTACATGTACATATTCTTCTTCTGTAAGTAAATATTAAAAGTTTACTAACTGGCTTTTGATCAGGAGGAAACAAACACATGTCGCATGGTGATGGTTTCCTGAATCTTCTTATAGGCTGGCTGAAATACGACTGGTGTGAAATGGACCCCAATAACGAGGGCCCGTACTTAAATGTCTTTAGAAAATTCATCCTGACTTATCACGTTTTGTACATTATTAATTAATATAAAAAGAACAAATATTTTTATTTTAAAGAACCTGCTACATTTCTACTGAAATTTTATTAAAAAATATATTGATTGTGACATAAGGCACTAGCGATTTGTTGTGACACTGCCATAAACCCTATATCATAAACATCTTTTGGGTATTTTATCCTCTTTCATTATTCAACAGGGACCTTTATGTATGCCCAATTTCTTTAGACCACAGAGCAAGGAATGTTTAGTTTCGGGGTCTACGCGGGAGAAAGACCCCGAAACGAAAGGGTAAAATTCTATGCCTCATGCTTTATATAATGTAAGTCGAGGTTGCGACCTCAAATAGCGCAGTGACGATAAACTTTATTTCCTCCTCCACGCTGAAGTTTGACTCTTTTGTCATATTGCGACATAGCTCTTCCAAGGTTTAACAGTTTTCAGAACTTAAAATGAACCAAATTAATTTAATGATACATTGCATGATACTCATCAGAATAAGATTCATCTACAAATTAAATTGAAAAAACTTCCTATAACTCTAAAACCTTGACTTGAAACTTGACTCTAAAACCGAGGCTTGAACTTGTTAAATTAATAAATCCTTCTTTCGATTAAGATCTTATTTGAATTCCAAAAATAAAATAAAAAGTTAAAATGTCAAAGTAACAGCCGTCAATATGAAACCGTATTATATTTTTGGTTAATATTATTTAAATAAAATTTAACGTACAAAAAAACATGCATAGTCGACGCAAATAAAAGTTCAGTACAGCAGATCTAACTACAAACTGTTACCCAATTATGTTCACATTTGCAAAGTGGTTGAGGGTGTTTTCAGGCAGTTCCATATTACGAAAGAGTCTAACGTTCAGATGCATCAGTAGCAACAACTGTCGAACATTCGCAGATACACCTAAAACAGATGCCACTACAAACCAAAACACGGTTAGTCTACATTCATCACAATTTTAATAAATCCAAAGCGAGTGTTGGCAATATTTTATTCAATATCCACCTCACATGATGTTGGTGATCATTGCCTGGGTTGGAACATAATAATGTAACAACGGTTTATGTTAGCAATCTAATCTTTATCATCATCATCATTGATTTTTACATCAACTCAAGATGATTTAGGTGGCGTCAGTTTATAGAACAATAATTTGTGATAGAACATTTCCATTCATGGCTAAAGAGGCCAAAGTAAAAGCCACGGTCACATTGTTTTGAAAATTAATTTTCAATTATACATACACGTCCTATCTGAACAACTATCTTAGTACTTAAGTTCATGGTAACTATTTAATCTACTATGACATAAACATTTTATTAAGGATCAGGGCACGGAAAATGAGACTCGGATGCGAGTGCGGCGCGCGCGTCCCTCAGACGTACCGCGCGTGTTGCGATTCGTCCGAGAACATGCCCGGATGAATTGGCCCGGTCTCGCTGATCCCCCAGCTGCTCCTCATCTCATACTCTGTGATTACCTCTCTAGGGCACTAGCACAAGGTACACCGCATATTAAAGCCTGTATTGTTAGAAAAGTTATCAGTCAAGCAGTCTCTAACGCGATATTTCATCCAGGCCACTCAATGCTGGCAGAACAGCAAGAAACACGTCGTGGTTGGACCCGAATACGAGGACTCGCTCTCGGGACAGCAGTATGCCCTTGGGACGCTAATTTGATTGAAAAATGGGCACGGTGTATGCGATGCATCAGGTCCAAGCGAATGATGCAGTTCCAAGCTCACTGTTTGAGGGCACCTGAGTTACATGACAAGTATAAAGTCCATAATATACTACAGGTTTGCACTTTTTCTATTTGAACATATTAATTGAGGTTTTTTACGTTATTTTTTTTTTAGTAGGTACCTAAGTACTTTCTTAGTTTTTAATTAATGATTGCAGTAGTGTAAACTAAGTATTGATGTTTTCCAGGTTATACTAATCATACCACCGGAACATACAAAAACTGAAATAGTTGAAATTTTAGCTAAAAGTGCTATTCAAAGAGGAAAAGATGTGGGTTTCCAGTTAGTTAGATTTGATGTTACATCTGAAAAAATGTTAGTAGTCAATGGTTTACCTATTTATATTACAAACAAACGTACGAAGCCCAACCTCAGTACAATGAGAATAATACTTTAAAATTATTATAAATCATTAAAATCTAATAAATAGCTTAAGAGTTTTTAGATATTTTTTAAATACTTAAATGAGTTATTCTTATAAGAACATGTAATTTCAGAGCGAAAATTTTGGAAGAGAATCAGTTAAAAAAAGAATGGCAAATAGTATACGACGTCCTGCCTGATACTAAGGTCGACCGCAACATCGATCAGGAGAATATTGCTAAATCTGACTCAAGCAGTTCTAACATAGCACCAGAACAGGCAGCCAATGTTAATGAAAATAAACAAGTAGCATCAGAAAAAGGATACTTTGCTGTTTACACCGCAGAGCCTAAATATTTATAAACATAAGACTGAAGTTATATTACTTTTACAATACCAAACAAATAAAAGGATCGGCAAAAACTTAGCGTAGTATTTTTATAAGTTAGCTTTACAAACCTAGACAAAAACCAAATTCATGATGGAGTTACCGCCCGTTCTATTTGTTGAGCTAGGTACTTAAGACAGCAGTAGGTACACATACTATAACAATCGTAACTGCAACCGCTAATCCAATAAAGGTTTCAACAAATCGAAGGTTTCACTTACACTTATTTAGCAATTTAAATATCAATTTTACCTTATAGTAATTCACTCAGCTGCGGTTCATTTCATGCTATATTGATTCTAATAGATTCCAATACTACTCGCACCCCGAGATTGCCTCAAGCAATAAAAGTTAATTTTCTGGTAATCAAATTTTCACAACCAATGCTTAAATCGAAGGTTAAAGAAACTAAATTATTGTATTTCTTTCAGAGATTAAAACCATTAAGTCGATTTAATTCAATATTTTTATTGAATTCATTTCGTTTAAGGTACATCGAATGATTCGATTTGAGATAATATGTATGTGCTAGATAGAGTTAGATTGAATTTATTGAAATTACATTTATCACAACTTAAACTTAAATTAGGAAATTATTTTAAGCAATAAGTGTTTCGAAAGATAAACTGAGCGCAATATAGAGTTATATAAAATATACAAGATTTGTGCTATTGTCAGACTAAGTATTTGATTCAGAGGTGATTGTTGATTGTAAGCGTACCGCAAGGTAAATATATTGGACATATTTTATGATTTTCACTTTTGAATAAGTATTATAATAATTCAGTGTACGGGTTGAATTTACTTAAAGTTTTCTTTTAGAATTTCTACGCAATGGCTGTTAAGTTATTGTGTGTTGCGTTCGGACTACTGCATATTGCAGTGGCATTGCCAGCATTGACTTTGGACGATTTGGAAATAGCTGATGATACTGTTTCAGTCGGTTCTTACGTCAGAGAAACTAGGGCTGCTCCGGTAAGTTCTATGTTCTATGTCATAATTTACTTAAATTAACTTATCGAACATACTCGTATCGTCCAACCTAGTTACTGTCATTGTACCTTACTTTTTATTTAGCTTTAAGTTAAGTTTGTATATTTTCGTAACCTTGTTTTATTGATTAAAAAAACATAAGTAACTATTTATTTTAATCACAATTTCAGCCTGACAACTACCACAAATCCTATCAAAACGAAGGCGATGGAGAAATAGGATATTCTCGCAAGAAGTCTGGAGGTGGCAAAAAAGGATATCAACATTTTGATTCATACCACAAGAAGGCCGGCGACAACTACGAGTTTGAGAAACAAGATTCTTTCGGTCATGACGACGAAGGGCAAGATGGAGCACACAGCCACAATAACGAAAGGAAAGGTGATATCAACAACTACTTACCTACTTATAATATTATCACGATTGTTTTTAAGAGATTTCGGAATAAGTAAAATTATATCGTCGTTTAAAATGCAAATAAGTAAGTACTTTCATAGCTAATTAAAAAATAACTACTTACCTACATTTTTTTAGCTGAAAGTGAAAGTGAACAATACAGGGAGCCCGAGTCTGAAGATGTTGAAGAATATCAAAGCAAGCCAGCAAAAAAAGAAAAACATAGACATAATGAAGAATTAAAGTAAGTCTAATTTGTCATTGTATTAAAAAAATATGATTACGTAATTAAAAAGTACCTATATTTAAGTACTTTGGATCGCTACCTATGGTCCTCAAAAATATGAGTCGGTCAAGAATAAAATAACCGAAATAGGTGACAGAGAGAATTGGTATGGTACATAGGACTCCCCCCGTGCTGTGCACAGCTGTGGTTTCTTTATAAAAACGTGATAAAAACGAATTAGGTCCTAATATTATTTTATTAAATGAACCTTGCATTAATTATAACAACCTTAAATATAACTCTAAATATTTTATAGGGAGGGCGCTAGTGATGGCAATGGAGGCTCCGAGGCGTATGGTCATGATCAAGCGGATTACACCCTTCCAGAGAAATATACTTATGGAAACGGAGACGAGTATAACTTCTAAAATGTATCCTAACTTTAAAGACAAATGTGTAAGTAGATTTTCTTCAAATCTAATACAAACATGTGTTAGGATAACTTTTTCTATCTGGCAATAACAAAACCCTACTGACATTTCACGACTGACATCTTACGTCAAATGACTTGACGTCAGACAGGACGGACTTGACAGTTTCAATTTGACACTTGACAGCACAATCTTTAATGTTTTGCTACGCTCACTCGCTCTCGGAGAAGTGAATTATCGGCCTATTTTTTTAAGTATTTTTTCTAAATACTGTCTTTTTCTAATAAAATTGTAATGTAATTGTGAAGGCAGTAAACAAACAGTCAAGATGGCTTTGAAAATGTCCGATATTATTTTGACTTTGGCTCTGAATTTGGTACAGTGCGCACGAAGCGGTAAGTAGACAACAATTATTTAATTGAATCAATTTATTCAGGACGTTGTTGTTGTAGTAGCTTGTTCTTTTAACAGACGACATCCTGTCCTGCGGGTCCGTACTGGACGGCTGTCCTGGTAACCAAATATGTAATATAACATTACACCAGTGCAGCTGTGAGAAGGGGTTGGTTCTAGTTGGTGAAATGTGCGATGTGCCAACGCCAGCTGATCCGTCCATCCACAGCGCCACTACATCTATTGTTGTAATCTTCACTCTAGTTTTAATTGTCGCAGCTCTTGTCTTAGTTATTAAGAAATATAATATTGTAGAATTTATTCATCAAAAAATCGATTTGAGGCGTAATAACGATGTTATGTACGAAGATGTGATGATTGGCAATGATGATCCACCACTCAGTCCTTAGAATGTTTGTAGATAGGACTCCATAGATGTTGTTGTTTACTAAGTCGATGTTACTCGGATAAAACACTAGCATTGTACAATAACTGTTACCCTTCTTTGTGCATGCATATTTATAATAATACTTATCATTCCTCAACAAAAACAGAGTTGTTTTCACTTTGTCACAAATGTTGGCGTCGGACCAAATATTTGACCAAGTGTTGACATTGTTTTTGTTTTAAGTTCAAAGAGTAAGATAATGATCGCACATTAATATGTTGTGTAAAGCCTAATGCTAATTTATTTTGAATGTTTGTATATTTTGGTATAATTAGCGTCATTTGTCTTAGTTGTAAGCTTATTACCTATTGATTATAGAGCATTTCTTTCATTATCATTTGCTCAAATATTGCCAAAGACTGAGTGGTTTGTCCCCTTTTTTTACCATTCATTCTTAATGCACAGTTTGGCTAATTGTTACATACCTAGTTAAAGTATTCACTATTCATAATAATGAATGTGTAGTAAGTGTATTTGAATGTTAAATTCCATAAATAATTTATAAATGATGTTGTTACTTGAATTAAACCACTCCTATTGTCTTTCATTATTTAGTTTAAAATCTCTTTTTACATTTAAGTAAGTATAATAATGATTACTAAAGAAAATCATTTGTTATGTTTTCTATTTTTTTATAATCATATTTAATTTTTTTTATCATAGTTTTTTGTTTACCTTTTTTTAGTAATATTTGGTGTGCATTATTTACCATAGTAAAAAAACTGTATCAATGTAAATTTAAAAAAAATTGTAACTCTATATTTTTAAAGTAAAATACTCTGTGATACTGTAAACTTGGTGGTTTTATTTCAACATTTTTGTTACTGTATTCATATAAGATATTGTATGGAAACTTGTTGAATATTTTATTATGTTGCTCACTAATAGGATGAGTGCCGTCATTGGTACTGGACATTGATATAACACTGAAACAAAAATAAAAACACATTTAAAATGTGCATATTTCTAGCTAAGAATATAAACTCTAAAAAAATGCAACAATCAGCATTCATCAAATTAAGACTTAAGAATTTTAAGTATTTATTTATAAACTTGGATTAACAATGATACAGTTAATCCATGTCTCTTTCCTTCACAAATGCATGGGTGGTTCTTAATTGTTATTCCACATTGTTAATAAAACGGTGTGAGAATTCTGCCCAATTTTAAAATTTCAATAAAATTATAAATACTAACCACTAAAAACATTGAGAAAAACGACAAAACTGTACATGAATACTAGTAAATAATGTATTGTTTTTGTCTCCAATGAGCTCTCTGTGCCCCACACAAGCATTGGTATTGTGAACAATATGCTAACATTGGCTAAAGAAAATGCTTTTAGCAACTGTTGTGTTGATACTGAAACAAAAGAAACTTAAGTATATAAGCTTGTTAAATTGGTAATCAAATAATGATGTATTAATGCAGTTACCTTTTTGTATACAGAAATGCTGCATCAATTTCATAGAAATTTGAAATGTCAATAAAAATGCAAATATACCTGCAAATAAAAATAATTTGATCTTAATTTATAATACATAATTTTCAAATAGAAAGTTCACTATTACAAAAATCCGCCATCTTTGTGGCTCCACCATATTGAACTTTGAAAACTGTCATTTTGCTAACCACCAATCAATGGCAAAAAATGTTTTAAAATTCATTTGCAATAACAGACAAATATTGCAAGTTAAATAAAAGCTATATCAATATTTTACCAGAGAATATGGCAATGAATTTAATATAGAAATCCTTCTCCCATAGGAAGAGATCACTGTCATCTTTCACATCTTGGACCCATTCATTACAGATGTTCCTCCACAATACTGGGACTGATATGTTTATTGGAATGTGACTGAAATACAAATAACAGATACATAATTTAATTTTTTCATTTCACATAGTTGTTAAAAGTATTTTATGCAAAGAAAATAGTATAATTTGAAAGTGAGTTTTTATTATGTACACAGTACTTTTACATAAGGGTAATAGTATTTATAAGGTTAATTGAAAAGAATGGCAACAAGCTAGAATGACAAGTTATAGAAAGGTGTGAGGATATTTATTTACTATAACACTTTACAGTGGTCTAGCTCATTTGATAACTATGTGGCCCTTGTATGCCAAAATATTGCCTACCGCTGGGCTAACATGCTAAAGAAGATTTTGAAAAAGTATAAAGCTATGCAGTAGGCTGACACATGCTATAGTGAAAGAATAGGTCATTATACTTACAAATATTTATAATTTAATGTAGAGTTATTACAGACAATATTGATGCCAATATTGAACAGACTATCACTGCGCCATATTCCATATGTCTCCAACATCATCAGCACTATTATTAACTTCCAGTAGGCCTGGAACCAATTTAGTTTTGTAGGGTAATCACATATATTATAGGATTTGTATAAAGGTTTTAATTTAAAGAATTATTGAAAATATTACTTTAAAATCTGAATTATAAAGAATATGCCTCTGAGCCTCTTTGGACATAAGCACTAAATCTATAATTACTATAACAGGATCATATTCTATGTATTTGTCCACAATTCCTTTGCATTTGTCCTAAAAAGTAATTGTTTACATAAAGTTTTGTAATAGAGGTCTCTCACAGGAAAAGCAGTATTAAAAATCAAAGTTCTAACACATTTCGTAAGTTTTAATACTGTGGGACCGTATGTTTTATATAACGCTGCAGCGGGTTCCCCACAATTTACACATTTGTATGGTTTTACTTCCATCTTGATATTTCTTTTATATTTTTTTAAATAAAAACAAATCGCCGCCGGGCCGGACACATTTGTTTTTGAATTTTGACAGCAAACGACAGTTCAAACTTCAACAGCTGAGTTGTGACATTTTATATTATGGCTTCAACAAAGAAATTCCACAATTTTACCATAGCAGCCAGTGAATAATACTACAATTCAGGACTTTTGCCTTTCGGCTGAACACAACACAGCCATTTTGTAAATTACATTTTATTGTCACTGTCAAAAAAAACGATCGATTCGGTAGATGTCAAGATTGTCAAGTCTGTTTGTGTACTTACCATTGACATATAACATGGACATCGCATGTTTGACTATAGAAAAAATAGTTATAGAAGTATGAGGCTTATCGACGCCAAAGTTATAAAAATATAGCCGTCTCTTTTTAACGTTCATAATTTTGCGTAAGGGAAAAAGGACAACAGTATTTCTGACAGTTACTATAATAGCCATCTGTCATTCTTAGTCTCATTGAAATACCTACTCGTGGCCATATTCGCCATATTATTTTCTAGCTATAACAAAAGGATTTACAACTTACTTAGTGATGGGCAATGAAACATCGTGACCACAGACTATAAACTATCGATATTTTAAATAAAACGTTATTTAAACACTTATTCAAGTACGTTTTAATTTTGGTGTTTATTTTTATTTCATAAACTTTATTTACATTTTGTGCATATATGATCTTAAATAATAGTGAGTAAGTATATAAAGTCCAATTTTCAGATTCTCATGTAGTATACCATAAGAAACCATGGATTTGAGGTTTGCTCTTGAGAATATCTGTATTCATATTGAAATATTCGTTTAATTGAATGCCTAACGTTTGTAATTAAATAAAACCCAATTAAATGTTACATCAGTATCGATTATAGTACGAAACGTCGATAATTTCTATCGTCATTTTTATATCCCGGCAACTAGAGTATAATGAATAAAAGTTTGATATATAGGGTGGCCCAAATAAAACAGTCAGTGGGGGGAAGTATAAAACTATAAGAGATACAAAGATTTGTTCTTAGGAACCATGTCATCCATTTTAGTTAAAATGAAAATTGCATTCAAAGATTTAGAAAAATACTATAACTCACTAAAGGAATCGAACCCGGAAGTTTTGAAAAAAATATTTTTAATTATTTGTAACTAGAACGAACGGCCGTATATACAAACTATTGCATTTTGTATCTTGAAATGGTGAATTTGTGTTGAAATGGGATATTAACTGGGAAGGAACTTTAATGATGTCTTGGCGAGTTTTGTACCAAACTATTTCATTTAAAAACAATGCATTTTAATGAATTTAGATATGATGTTTCTTAGTAACATTTACTTACTGCTAAAGATGTACACAATCCATTTCTAGTTTAAAATAATGAACATTAAATTTTTAAAAATTTCCGGGTTCGATTCTCAAAGAGAGTAATAGTTTTTTTTTCTAAATCTATGAATGCACTTTTTTTTTACTAAAATCGAGGACATGGATCCTAAAAACAAATCTTTGTATATCTTATAGTTTTATACTTCCCCTTACTGAGCGTTCTATTTGGGCCACTCTGTATGTCACAATGATCAAGCTATATTTTACAAACTATCTATAATGTTCTTTTACAGTAAGACCTATTTATAAAACTTAAAATTAATCAAAGTAAGAAAACATACTTACAATCTATTATCGATGTTATTTTTCAGACATATCGATAGGGACTGCACTATTAGCCGCCATTTTTCGCTCTCAGTGAAGTATAGGTATACACGTTTTTTTCGTAGGTATGCCCCGTCCATGTTATATGTCAATGGTACTTACTTGCTGTGCTGTGTTGATTTTTGGAAATATCCAGAATATTGAGAAACAACTTCTATTCCACGGGCAAATACGCATTTATTCCGTATCCCTGTATATATCTACAGTTTATACCAATACAAATACAGGATCACTAACAGTTTCTTCAAGTGTACTATTATAGCTTACTAGTTGTGATCTCCACAAAACCTCACCATGGCACACTACAAGGGTGCTGCATCAGAGGCTGGCAGAGCCATGCACCTGATGAAGAAGAGAGAGAAAGCTCAGCAAGAGATTGAACTCCGAAAGAAGAAGATTGAAGAAGACTTGAAAATTGACAATATCGAAAACAAATTCGCCACTCACTATGATGCTGTAGAACAACAACTAAAGAGCTCCACTATAGGTCTGGTGACGTTAGATGAAATGAAAGCCAAACAGGAACACATAGTGCGAGAGAGAGAGAAGAAACTAGCGCAGAAGAAAGCTGAAAAGGAAAAGGAAAGACAGAAGGAAATAGAGGCTAAACAAGCGCAAAAAAATAAACAAAAACGACAGGTTGTTACTGTTTGTTATCTATATCCATTATAAACTTTCTTTCCTTATCAATTACACTGATTCAATATTACAAGCTAATTTTTAAAATTTAATACTGATTTTCCGCGTCTCCTTATAAGCCCCTATTTCACAAAATATACTGCCAATGCAAACATTAATAGATATTTTTGTATATTTACAGATCCAAGCATTATCTTTTGACTTAAATGAGGATGAAGAAGATGATGATGCTGAATCTAGTGATGAACAGACTGAAAAAAGTTGGAGAAATAATGAACCAGTGAGATTCCTTCATATTTTTACAATTCTTATAATAGAAAGATAGTATAGACAAATTATGTACCTATTTTGTATACTAAAATAGAACTGATTTCAATAATTCTGCCAACTGTAGAATGATATTAAGAACAAAATATTGTTTTAACTTGTTTTGGCTATAACTTAAATCTACAGTAACTTTTTCCATACTACATACATTTATCTCCTATTAATATAATTCTATATTTTAAGATTTAGAAAGACATACATTGATAAACCACTTGTCAGTATTAGTGATGTAACGGATATTCGCATTCGCGAATATCCGCATATTTTTCAATATTCGCATTCGTATTCGCAAAAATTATAGCGAATATTTAACGAATGTTTTTAATAATCAAAAAGGATATTATATGCATTCATATGAAATAATAATACAATAGATAACACTTAGATATTTTTATTAAATGATACATCTACATTCTAAATTAAAGTCACATTTATGAAAAAGAACTTCAGAGATCTGATCAAATCTAACATTAATCAGCCTTGTTACAACTATGTTAGGTTTGCATTCATTTAGTAGTATATTATTACTCTACTACCATTTTTAACTAAAGTTTACAATTACTATTTACTAAAAAAACTAAACAATTACTTGAAACAAAATTATTAAACTTTAAAAATCTAATGTATTAAGTATTTATAACCTTTGGCTTTAAATGTATATTTTTTCATTCCTCTTTATATATCTGAGGAATTAAATATATTTATAATGAATGAAATATAAACTTTAAAAACAAAACAATGAATACTTAAGAATGAAATTTCTGTGACTAAATTCATTCAATTAACCAATATCGGCTCGCCTATGTTCAATATAAACATGGCCGACACGAAACGTCAAACCTGTCAAACATTTTACGCGCGCTATTTTTAAAATTTTAAAATATTCGGATTCGCATTCGCATTCGCGAATGTTGAAGATAAATATTCGCAATCGCATTCGCATTCGCGAATGCGAAAAATCCAACATTCGTTACATCACTAGTCAGTATAACACTAATAAGATAAATAAAAATCAAATTTTAGGTATTAAAAAAAATAAGAAAGAATCCCGATGTGGACACCTCATTCCTGCCCGACAGAGAGCGGGAGGAAGCAGACCTCAAACTGCGGGAGGAACTACGACTGGAGTGGGTGATGACACAGGCCAGTCTCAAGGACGAACCCATTACAGTCACATTCAGCTACTGGGATGGATCAGGGCATAGGAGGAATGTTACTTTGAAAAAAGGTATAATAGATATTTTTTTTTATCAAAATATATGTGGATATGTAGGTACTGATTAAATAATTTCCCAATACATAAAATTATACACTAGCATTCTCCTGCGGTTTTACGCACATAAATCTCAAAATCCCATAGAATTTTCGGGATGTAAAAATAAAAATGTTTTAACAAACATCTGGACAAAATTGGTTTAGTAGTTTTTATGTGAAAACATAACAAACATCCATTATACAAACAAAAAATATTCAGTTCAATTCAACCGTACAAAAATTAGAAGATTAATTACTATGTTATTTGTTACAGGAAATTCAATATATCAATTCCTGCAAAGATGTTTGGACACTCTCAGGACTGACTTCAGTGAACTTAAAACAGTGACAGCTGATCAACTGATGTACGTCAAGGAAGACCTCATACTACCTCATCACTACACATTCTATGATTTTATTGTTACTAAGGTTAGTATATATTTAACTACTTTATTTATTTATTTAGGCAACTAGTGAAAATTACATTAAATCTTAGAAGTGTTACTACTAGCAGTGTCCCACGGTTTCACCTGTGTAGATTGCTCTCCCGTGAGAACGCGGGAATCACTACATACTATAAAACAAAGTTGCTTTCTCTGTCCCTATGTTTGCTTAGATCTTTAAAATTACGCAACGGATTTCGATGCGGTTTGTTTTAATAGATAGTGATTCAGTTGGGAAAGTTTTTAGCATAATTTTATCCCCATATTCCTACGGGAACGGGAACTACGCGGGTGAAACCGCGGGTGAAACCGCGGGCCCCGCTAGTAAAATTATACTAAAAACCTTCCTCTATCTATTGTTGAAAACCGCATCAAGATCTGTTGCGTAGTTTTAAAGTTTTAAGCATACATAGGGATTTCTTTTGAAGTGCTATTAGGCAATAGTCCAATGGCCAAGGCTCCACAATAAGATCCCCACCCACTCAACGGCGGATCCAGGGGGTGGGTCATGGGGGTCATGACCCCCCCCCCGAGCAGGTTCCAAGACTTAGGTGGACCACTAACTGAACATAATGATTTTATTTATAAAAAATAATGTCACCATACAGAGGCGCCAGGAGGTGGTCACATAGTCGTCGTGGTCACGTCAAGAACTTATAATTTAATTTTGATAACAATATACGAGTACCAGTTGTTTGGTAGAGGGTTAACCCAACGTGGTGAGCGTGTACCTGGGCCTATTTGGGAGATACACTTCGGCCAAAAATTTGTTGTTAAAATTAAAAAAATATCGCCAGAATTGACTTTTTTTTTTCGAAATCGCGTCTATTTATTCCTATAGCTTTTATGAGCTGGTCTCCACTCAAATTTTTTGATTGCTTATGGTCTCAGATATGACCTGGTCTGCTTACAGCATTTTCAGACCCCTACAAGGTCTAAATAATTTGTTAGGTCACACTTCTTTCCTTTCTTTTCCGAACCTTTATTTATTTGGGGTCGGTTTTCAGTTTAACCATATTTGGCGGAATGTCAGTATTTTACGTGAAGCGACTGCCATCAGACCTTCACAACCCAGAGGGCTATACGACATTTTTTGGTTAAACCAAATGTTAGACTTTTGAGGGCTCTAAATACCCGTAACGATTGTCGATGATGTTAGTGAGATGCTGTAGTGCAGACTTCCGTGCTGCAGAATGATTTCGAATCATCAAATAAACAAATCATTCATGAATCTCTTTTAGTACGTAATGGAGGCAGAAAATTTCGCCAGCACAGTAAAAAGAATGAAAAAAGGCTGTAAATGGTATAGCATCCCACCAGACGAGTGTGCTACAACACTGGGTGTATTCTTAATCCTTTAAGCGATTGCCAGAGCGAAATCTTGATTTGGGAGCAATATCGTCCTGTCATTGAGATAGACCATTGTACTTGTTTTAAGACTAACTATTTTCTAAAAGTCACTACAGCAAAAAGTCACTACAGCATCTCAGTATCTTCCGAAGACCTCAGGTAAATCCAAATTTATTCATACTGTGGCGTATTTTAGCCAAACTTGGAATTTGTTTTTAACAGAATCCTATTATTTTTCTTCTATTTCCACTTTGCACCAAAATTAAAACAAGTTCTTTTGTAATACATGTAGTATACCGTTGAAATAAGGAATAAACAGATAAGTTTTTAAATTCTTGGTTCTACTAAATAGTATACATTTATTTATTAATACTCATACATTGATATTTAAAAACAACAAATTAAATTAAAAAAATAAAAATAAAAATTTTAATAACAATAGGTACTTATACAACTTAAAGTTATAGATACGTAAGTAAAGAAAAAAAAAATGACAGTTAATCCAGTAACCCCCCCCGGATCGCCCCCGGTGCGAAAGTGCCCATTACGCTGGCTGCATTGCCGCGTTGGACTGCGATGGCCAACCTTTGCACCAGGTACGAACCGGAGCGGGAGTCACCAGATTTCTCCCTCATCCTTCGCCCCAACTCGCTCACTAAAACCTTGCCCTCAGCGGCCCAACTGCCCAAGGTCTCCACAGCTATTGGGACAAACTGATAATGCGGCATCAACGCCGCGTACTTTAGCCGTTTTTTACTTGCTGCGGCCCCCGCAGCAGCAGCCGGGGACATAACGGTGCGACTGAGGTGGCTGGGAGCGACAGTGCTGACGCACGTGGCGTCCCACAACAGGCATTTGCCACTCCTCCACGGCACCAAAGTCAACCCGTCCGGCCTCTTGCCATCAGACCTACTAAGGCCAGGCGGTTCAAGCACGCACGGGACGTCCACAGATATAAAGGCTCTCCGGAGTATATCGTTGAGAGCATGATGTCTTGGGAACTTCCCGGAGCAACGCGTACAACTTAATGCGTGATGGCCGTCAAACTCCACCATGGAACCGCAGATGCATCTATGGGGTTCACACACCTTGCAGCCCAGGCGAAGAGCCACCGCGATACGCAAAGAGCTGTCATCCATAAGGGTTCCCAAGTGAGGCGAAGGTAGTGCCTGCAACCATGCTCCTGATTCCGGCTGAGATACAGCCTTAAGTCTGGCCAGATCGGGTCCCGAAGCATCTTCCATTAATTGCCCCAAGGAACGTTTTACGCCAAGATCATCCCAAGCACGCTGAAAATGAGGAGCGACCAAGCTGAGATGGCGTCATCAACATAGGGTATGCTCGCCACGCCACCATTAGAGTGAAGTATTGTAGTGACAAGGTCTGCTACCCCATGTGCCGACGCCAAGAAAGCCGGCAAGCCCACGTCCCGAGACCTCCAGATCTAATTGGGAGAGCCGCCTGTGTCCATTGAAGCTCATTAAGAGAAACATTCAGGATCGACTCGACTGAAGTCTTTAAAGCTTCGTCCAATAGAATGACCTCCTCAGGACAAGACCAGGAAGGGGTTGTACGCAAGAGATAAGTTAATTTGGGAAGGGCAAAGCACATGCGCAATAAAACGAATGCTACGTGGGCAGAAAGATCTTTAAGACGTTCTTTAGCGGTCAGGAGAAGCTGTTTTTGAGATAAAATAGCCTCCGGTACTCCCTCAATAAAAATCGGAGAACCCAAAAGTGTCAAGGAGTTGTTTGAAACCTCTCTGAGGCCCGGAAGCAGTGAATTAAAACTTGAGAAATGTACACGAGCTGCAGTGCTGCAGGGGAAGAATTCACACTTGGAAGGATTTACCTCTAGACCCCGTTCCTTAAAGCGAGACATCAATCCCTCAAGATCGCGGTATACGTCTTCCGGTGAACCTCCAAGCGTGCCATCATCCAGGTACCACAGATTTAAAGAGGATTTAAAGAGGTTCTACTTAGTTTTCGTTTTAATTGAGTTGAAAGATCCCCTATAAGATTTCTTTTTTTCATTTTACTAGCGTTAAGTGGTCATAACAAATTAGGTATTTAGACCTTGTAGGGGTCTGAAAATGCTGTGAGCAGACCAGTGTGCCTAGTGCGAGTTTTATTTTCGTAAAGTTACCTTTACGATAACGTAGATTTGTATGGGATCGAAGCAGCGCCATCTTCTGGCCGCGTGTTGGATCCCATACAAATCTGCGTTATCGTAAAGTTAAGTTTACGAAAATAAAACTCGCACTAGGCACACTGGTGTGATATCTGAAGCCATATAATCAATTAAAAAATCAAAAAGCTATAGGGATACAAGGACGCAATTTGGAAAAAAAAAGTAAAAAAAAAAAATTGGCGATATTTTTTTAATTTTAATAACTTGGAAATTGTTGGCCAAAGTTTATCTCCCAAATAGGCCTAGGTACCGGTTGGTTAACCCTCTACCAAACACCTGGTATATTGTTATCAAAACTAAATTATAAGTTCTTACTACTTGACCACGACTATGTGACCCCCTCCTGGCGCGAAAGCTGGATCCGCCCTTGCACCCACTGCACTATTGACGTGAATCTACTCTAGACACAAGCATACTTTGCTTGTGTTAGGTTAACAAGACTACTTAGCAAAGCAACCCACATTGTTAGAAACTTAAAAAAATGACTGCAAGAAGAGGTTGGTTCTTGTTGAAGATGTTATTCACTTTTCCGTAGAGAGTGGGCTCTCACAGGCTTTTCTACACTATCTTATTTCGTCCTATGCACGCAAAAAAGGTTTCGATTTAAATAATCATCTCAAAAAGTATGTATACAAATAAAACAGGTTGACTGTTTTGACCTTGTTTTGATCATATCTCTGTCTTTAGTGAGGTCTTTAATTAAATTAACTCAAAAATGTGTACTTACTTTAGTTTGACCTTAAAAAACCTTTTTAATGCCAATTTACCATGACCTTTTTTCATTTTTGCAAATGAAGTTGTTTATATTCAGATGCAGTTCCTAATTATAGTTTTAAAATCGCAATTTTTTGTTAATGTTTGAGGAAATATCTTGTCATATTTTTTTTATTAAATGAAATATGTTTTTTTACTGTAGTAAAGACATATTGTGTATTATTTCCTTTTTAAAAAAAGGGAAATAAGTAATATAAAAACAATATTATTTAAATTAAACAGATACTTAAAAACTTTTTCAATTTCTTAGGGAACTTAACATTTTTTGATATGATTTCAGGCTAGAGGCAAAAGTGGACCACTATTTCAATTTGACGCATCCGATGACGTCAGAATTGTGAATGACGCTACGCAAGAAAAGCAAGATTCGCACGCGGGGAAAGTTTTACTAAGGTAACTAATATTCTTTAATTCCTACACTATATTTTATACTCAAGAATCAACAACAACACTTCACCTTATACCCTTGAAACTAAGATTCATAATCCTTTGTTCCCAGATCGTGGTATGAAAGAAACAAACACATATTCCCAGCTTCAAGATGGGAACCCTATGACCCAACGAAAACATATTCAAAGTACACAATTAAAGGAAAGTGAACTCTACTACATTAGGTTTAGGTTCATAATAAAATTGTAAAGATATAAAACTCAATGTAATTTAATTACGTATCATAATGATTAATAAATAAAGTTAGTATTTACATTAGATTTTTGTTTTATTGTCTAATAAATATATAATAATAATTTAACATTTCAACATGCGACGAATTTTTCTAAATCCAACCATCGTTGTTCTTCTAAATTTTGTAAGAATTTTTGTTTGTGTTCACTGAGAGGCTGGGTCTGCTTTGGACATGGTGCATATTTTTGGAAATGAATAATGGCGGACAACAGATTCCATATTGTAAACTCTGGCCATAGCACGTCAGTGAAGTATAACACTGTGTTTGATACCTGAAAAAAAAAGAAACATACATTAAAAAAAGGAGCACCAAACATACTTTAAAAACAAACTACTTTCGTATTCTCAATAGACCTTTTAATTTGATACCCGTATCATAGGGTAGCATATAAAATGGTCCGTCATTTTTAGAAGTCGGCCATATTGAATTTAGAATAACCTCAAATAGATAAACAAGAATTGTTATTAGAAGTACTTATACATAGCATAATAATCAACATTATAGTTATTTTTCTTTGGTATATCCTATCCTATAGGTCAGTTTAAGGTCTTTTTGTGACAATATTTTACAAGGTGACTTTAAAACATATTTACGTCAGTCAGACAGACAGACACAGATTAACGATGAGGTGATATTTTTTTTTATATGTTCTAACATATAAAAATCAAATATAATCTCAAATACTAGACTTTTTTATTACTTTTAGTTATTAAGATAAACTGATAGCATTAAATACTTAGGACAAAAGATAAATACATTTGTTATTAAATTGATTGCGTATTTCCGCAAATACCATACAATAAATAATATTATAGACTTAAGTATATATAACCTTAGTATGAACAGGAACGGAAATCGCAAAACATTCAATTTACATAGCGTAGAGTCCCATAAATACCGTATCAATACAAAAAGTGCGTCATTAAAAAGGACAACAACAAAATCGCAGGCCGCTACTTACATAACTCTGCGACATTAAGGTCAACGCCCAATTAATTAAATCATTAAAACATTACCGTAATATTAAAACAAAACAAGGTCTCATACAATTACCTGCCAAAGCATGAAATCTGAAAGCCTGACCTCGCCGGAGGTCCTTACAAGGAGTTCCGCCTCTCCAAGCTCCAATGTCTGTGAGACCAGCACGTCGTCTATATCTTCAGATGATATTTCGTTGTTTCTGACAGCATCTACCAGTTGGGAGGCTGCTCTGCTTATTTCGTCTCGGCCTAATGACATAAGTAATTTGTTATAGCAACTGACCCTTAACAAGTTTAACCTGTATCCTACACCTAAGGGGAGATAAACATTTGGGGATCACACAAATTAAAAAAGTTATTTGCCTCGCACGGGAATTGAACCCGCAATGTTCTGGTAAATGAGCCAATAAATCGCGAATCTTCGAGAATGCACCAGATTTCCACAGAAGTTGCGCGACCTATTTGTTGGCTCGCTTCTAATGTATATGCTATCAGTCACAATAATAGTTCTATTCGTGGAAACCTGTGATTGGCTAGCTGTTGTTATCTTTTTATTTTATGTAGCTGTTGGGTTTTTTCAATACCTAACTAAAGTAATAAAATAAACGTAAAATCCATTGTGGTAGGTATGTAGGTAATTTTAAAGTTCGCTTCCATTCTATGGCAATTTGAAATAAGAAAAAGAATAAAGAAATTAAGATTATTTTTAATAAGGTTCTTCAATGAAGACCACGTACTGGAAAGCGCAGTGTGGGACGACCACCTGCCTGATGGACCATTGGATGCAGGCCGCAATCAACCGTCAAATCATTGGAAGAGGCCTATGTCCAGCAGTGGACTAGCATAGACTGATAAATCTGATAATGATGAATAACTTACCGGTATACGCATAAGCGATGTTAAGACGTAATTTATCATTGTGTCTCGTGGTGAGCATGACCCGGGAAACCATCGCCTTCAGATCTTCGGGGAGTAATGAAAGTCTTCCGGCTATGTGTACTCTAATACCCCATTCATTTATTTGGTCACTAAAAACAATTCGAAATGTTTGCAAAGGCCTCACACTGATGTTTATTAATACAGTAAGGAGGAAAAGGTAAGGAGAAAAACGTCAAAAACAACGATTGCCTGACTGTTGCTGATCTCACACTCCAACTAAATACGTTGGGAAATAGAGCATGCAAGCATCACACAACCTAGACATGACCTATTTACTTATTATATTCGCGACTACACTTATGCCATTACGGAGTGTCCTACATGAGCGAACGCGAAGCAAAGCGCCGGGTGAGAAAATAAAATAGAATTAGGTACTACATTACAAATACATGTATATTCAATGTATATTCAAAATTTTGAAGACAGTCTTGGCATCTCAGTTGGTTAAAATTCAGGTATTAACAGGATAACAATTAATTTTGACTTACATATCATTGAAAATTCTTTGAAACTTGTCTCGTGCCAAATCCATTAGACAATCAACTTCTTCTTGACTTCTTTTGAAGTTTTCAATACTGAATGCGTAAACTGTTACTTCAGGAATACCGAGGTCCAGACACCACTGAAATAATATTTGTATTATTAATATTTGTTGTACACATAAGCAAGCCAACCTATTTCATTGTAGCACATCTGTATTTAAGGAAATGCAAACTTTGAAACCCATATTTAAACAGTTTGTAATCTATATTGTTTGTATATTGTTTGCTCTCCGAATAAATTAAATTAGTAGAACTTTAGTTTTATATCATACTAGTAGCTCCCCGCGGTTTCACCCGCGTAGTTCCCGTTCCCGTGGGATTACGGGGATAAAATATAGCCTATGTCACGCACTGATAAATTAGCTTTCCATTAGTGAAAGAATTTTTGAAATCGGTCCAGTAGTTTTGGAGCCTATTCATTACAAACAAACAAACAAATCTTTCCTCTTTATAATATTAGTATAGATATAACATTTTAATTTGTGTAGTTAAAAATATCTATTTATGATGTCCTAGTCAAATATACCAATCAATTTATAGAAAAAATATCATATTAGTCCAATAAAATATCATTATGTTATTATAATTTATAGTAGGTAACAATTTATAAATTATAATAAAGTCAGGATAAAACACAGACAGTAGCATTCAGACATAATATAGCATCCTATTTGTTTATAAAGAAGTTTGAAAATTGGTTTGGTCAGAGAATTTATAGCATAAAGAAATTACTTCATTTTAATATTAAAAAAGTTACATAATGTGAATATTATACATTATATTTGTTACTGAAAAAACAGAAAATATTTTGTAAACATGTTAGGGAAATTAGATTTATAATTTAGTAGCAAGATAATTGGATATTGATATTGATTTACATGAACACTACACATTGAAATAAAACACTTAAACAGATTTTTGCCGAAACGTCAGAAAATGTAAAACAAAATACAACCACGACAAAAATCTGTTTAAATGTTTTATTTCAAGATAATTGGAATTTGGAAAATCATTGTTTTAAAAATTTGTATTTAATTACTTAAATATAAATACTATCCATTTACCATTAAAGTAATAATATAAATACACATAAAATGTCCCTAACCATAATAAAAAATTGTTTATATTTTTTTAGATTTTCAGTTGGTTTATCAGTTACTCTCATGTAATAACTGCTGAAGATTTAAGATCAAATTTAGTACATAAGTTCCTTATAACCAGGAATAACAAATAGGATTGTCTTGAATAGACTTTTATCCAAAAATCCTTAGGTGATTGGGATTAATGTACATGGTTAAAACCTATGGGGCTACTATTATTAGGCTCTTTTTTTTTAATTTACAGTTTGTACAAACCTTCAATGTCTCAGAAAGTTTATCAAATCCCTTGTAATGTCCATCACTTGTGTTCACACTGTTCTTTTTGGCGAACCTTCTATTACCATCCATGATAAATGCAATATGCTGTGGTACTCTGCCAGTCTTTACCACTTTTACACACAACAATTGAAAAAATGATAAACAATTCTCCTTTACCCAAGACATGACGAAATAAATGTGCCAATAGTTTCGCTGTTTAAAACTGACTAAGTTGCCTTGTGATACTGTTTGTATGAACTTGGATTATTTTGTATTTATGCACTCAAAACCGGCATTGAAGGACATCAATAGGAGGGGCAATGAATAAGACAAGCCGTAACTTAAGGTTGCAGATTCACTACAGGTTTAATTAAAATTTTAAACACCATTATTTATTACGATTGCGCAACCAAAAAATAATTTAATTTAGAATAACCAAATAGGCTTCGGATTTGGAAAAAGTAAACAATTAAAAATAATACCCGTAAATTAAGAATTTTGCATACGTTATTCAGAATATTATTACTTGTTATCGAATTAACTAATAAAAAAATAAAGAAAATAAATAAACGCAATTAAATTTTTATTTGTTGCTAAAATTTATCAACTAAAACGTCATCCGTTCATCACATCATCAATCAAACGTCGTGTCATGAAATGGAACGTCTTCTAGTGATGAGCAATACGAAAACTAATAGAATTAGTCGATTGTTCAGTAATTCAGCATAGTCGATGTTAGTCGATACGATAACGGCGCGCGTGGCTTGTGACATCGCATTTTTCTCTGTCTCTGAGCATCGCAAAGAACATTTAAAAAATCCAAACGTCATTAAAAAATAGAAAAATAATTAGTTTGATAGTAACCGAGATATCGTTGATTCCAATGAGACACTCAATATACATATAATAGCTTATCATCCCTAATTGAGTATTTTGATTGACAGACAGATTTCTTCTTCACAGCATCAGCAACTGTCAGTGTCATTGCCATTAAAGCCGGACACTGGAAAGGCAGGCAGGTTATTTTGTAAAATTATTTCGGATTTTACTGGAAGGAAAGGATAAACGAAAAAAACTTTAAAAAGTACGATGAGCAACGTTTTCAAATTAAAGTTACAGGCGTTGGGTCACCCTAATCCCGAGAGCTTCAACTGTGAAGGTAAGTTACAATGTATTCAAAAGTAAAAAAAATCCGTAGCAATTATTTTGATTAAAATTATTTTGTACTACCAAACCGTCATGGTTATTGTTACCATGTTTTTATTACTTCGGTTTCACCTACATTAATATTTACGAAAAAAAATTATAACAATATTAATTTATTACACATTGTTCAATGGTCTCGGGTCCTTAGCGACAGACGCCGGGTACCTATTTCCATATCATCCATATGTTTAGTTATTCTCGTATACTAGCAAAGCAACCTCACCAGCTTTACACGGGATTATATATGCTAACTTATACACATAGAAAAACCTGACTCTTATTAGGGACACAAATAGTGATAGTTAGGTACCTATATTGTTGTCATTTAACTTGTTGTCTTATTCAACTATTGGATTGGTTTTCGCGGTCCACACCAACCAAAGCTCTTAGTGGGTAGATTTTTTTGTGACATATTCAGCAATATATTACATGACATCAAACCTCTCAAGACCCTTTCCATGAATTATTCTATCTATTGGTGAAATATGGGCTATCCACTGCCGCACATATTAATTATTTATTTTAGAACAGTCAATGAAACTTAAATTGTATCTAAAATATCAATATAGCTTAATCATTCACTACATCATCTCATTATAGTAACTGACCTATAAGTTCGAAACTTGTATCTAGGGTATCAGAAACTATGCACACACTCTAATATAGATAAACAGATTGTTGTTTAATAAATCTCTTTGATTCAATTACAGATGAAAAAGAATACAGAAGTGTTGTGTTATGGTTGGAAGATCAAAAAATTAGACATTACAAAATAGAGGAGAGGGCTGGTCTAAGGGATATTGACAGTGATAGCTGGAAAGAGGCTTATGACACTTATCAAAGGGATTTGGTTAGTCCCGCAACTGAATTGACACCTAACGAACAATTGAACTGGCTACTGTCCTATGCTGTAAGATTAGAATATGCTGATAATGGTAAGTTTTCAAACTGTATTTGTTTAAAAAAATATATGAGCTATAAAGTAGACCTGAAGATTGATTGAGACATTATCACACAAAACTTAAGGGCAAAAGTTTGTATGTATGTTTTGTTACTCATTCAACAGCGGATTTAGATGATTCCTAACAAACATTTTTGATAAGACTAAATCTCTTATTTAAAAAAAAATACCAGCACGAGTTTCTTGCCGATTCTTCTCGGCTGATGTAATTTCCGAATCGGTGGTAGAATCAATTTTGACGTTCATAAGTGCCTCATTGAGGCCTTAACTGAATAAAGGATTTTTGACTTTGACTTTGACTTTCTCTTGAACTTTTTACACTTTGTACACTGAGTAATTAAATCATGCTTCTAAATTCCAGTTGATAAATATAAGAACACAAAGGTAGAACAACCGAAACAAGCTACTCCAAATGTTGTATCTTCAAATCCACTGGACAATCTTGACTGTAAGTTGTTTATTATAAATTTTTATTATAATAGCATATGTGTTTTAAGACCCAAACATCCTTACTAATATCCTTATCCTTAATAATATTATAAATGCGAAAGTAACTCTGTCTGTCTGTCTGTTAACTTTTCACGGCTAAACTACTGAACCGATGGACTTGAAATTTGGTACAGGGGTAGCGTATGTTCCGAGGAAAAACATAGGCTATGTTTTATCCCAAAATTCCTACGGGAACGGGAACTACGCGGGTGAAACCGCGGTGCACAGCTAGTAGGTAATAAACCTATGTAGATTGAGATATTGATTTGTTTGATATATTGAAATTAGTTAGTTCATAAATTTATCCAGGAAAACCGATTAAGTATGGTAATTTAGTATAAATTATATTTAACTATTAAATCTTATATTTTCAGTTTCAAGCCCAGAATTCAAGGCAGGTGTGGACAGAGTTTGTACTATAGCTGGTGTTGGTCCACATCAAGATCCTCGAGTCCGCTTATCAGCTCTGGCCAAGATACTTAAAACCTCCCCACATGTAGACCCTCCATCTACAGACGGTGCCATTGTACAACAACCAGCTGATGTATTGAAATTACTATTTATAGAAGACCTAAGAGACCTACAGACTAAAATAAACGAGTCCCTAGTTGCTGTCCAAACTGTCACAGCAGACCCCAGAACTGATACAAAACTTGGTCGTGTTGGCAGATAAATATAGAAAATTTTATAACATTAATATCTAAAGTAACAATAGTAACAAAAAATAATCCTTTTTATATAATAGTCTTAACTTATTTAAAATTGCTTTTTTTGTTACTTTTCTGTATTGTAACGTAATTTTAAATTAATCTTGATGATTGTGCAACTGTTAATTTTTAAGTAACAAGAACTGATCTGCCATTTTTGAAATAAAACTTGAATAATTTCAAATATCTTTTTTTGTAATTTGATACAAATGTTTATGTAACCAAAAAGAATATTTATATTTTTATAGGAGACATTCTTTCCTTTCATAACACCATACTAATGAATAAAGTTGGGGTCAATAAAATACACAAATAAATGAATCAAAGGGTCATTTATTCAGAATCTTAAACTGAAAATATCTATGTACTTCACATTTACATAACAATAATAATATAGAACTATGCTAAATAGTAACAAGATCACACTTCAGTGCATGCCGCCTCCTTTCTCTAACATTTGTGCAAATCTATTTGTTATTAGAAGGGAAACATCAATGAATCTCTCAACACAATTTGAAATGCAGGTCTCGGTCCGTGAATCGAGTTTCGCACCAGGTTTGTCGACGCATTTCTCCCAACAGAAATCGTTGAATTCATGGATCTGGTGGAAAATAAAAAAGTTATAGTTTGAAATTAGAATGATGTAAACATAGTGCAACTTATGAAACAAGTCTAAAATGTACCTGTAAAGGAACATTTATTAAGTTGATACTTTTACAAGCGCTTTATCGAAAAGAGTTGTAATAAGAATAAATTGAGAATTACCTGTGCATGAAACTGGGCTTTTTGCTTTTCAGCCATTAGAAAATCCTGGAGTTCTGAATCTCCCATTTTGGGAGTAGATAAATCTGATAAATCACTCATTATGGCTTTTTGTCAAATGCTTCGTTTACTGTTTAATTTAATTAAGATGCACTTTAGAATGAATGTAGTTTAATACTAAGAAATTAATAAATTTTACTCGAGGTTATGTGGGAATTAGCGGAAGGAAAATTAAAACTTGAATGGTGGCGACACTGGCGCAGTGAACTGACAGTTGAATGACGGTGACAGATAATTTGATATTTATTGTTGACATCCTTTCACATAGGTTTCTCCATGGTATCGTATAAAATTTTGGCATCACCCGCCGGCCCTATTTACAGTTTAGCCAGAATGAGGTATACAGGATGTATGATAAGTTGATAACATTATCATGTTCGTGGTCATCAAATAGGTAATACTAAAATAATCGACGCCGCTCTTATGTAGGGATACTATCAAATAAAAATGATGGCAATATATTGGATATCATTTTTCTTTATTACATAATATGTAATTAACCAACCAATATTTTTTTTTAAATAGTGACAATCAAATTATAACAATTTACATAAAACATTTTTCAATAAACTTCTCCAACTTCCTGTTTAATACTTTTACTTGATCAGTAGCAAATACATATTGACACGCATTGAGAGCCATTTTTGCCATTTCGGATTCGCTAAGATTAAATGTTTCTGCACACATTCTGTACTCTTGTGACAAAGATGTAGCAAATACTCCTTTATCGTCAGTCTGCAAAAAAATATACAATGAATACACAGTTAAGATATAATATAAAGTCCGAAATCATACATAATTATTATTAAACATTTATTAATGATAATTTTAATAAATGGCGATTAACACTAGTGCAGTTAATTCTTGTTAAAACCGCGTAGAAAAATAGGTATGGCGAATATACTTACGCATAAAATGACGGGTATTTTTGCATCGTACAATTCTTTGAAATGATGAGAATCGTAATCTGGAGTAGACTTCGTGTTAACATTACTAGTTAAACAAACCTCTGAAATAATAAAGTTATCAAATAAATACACATCATTTAGATACTAATACTCCTACGAACTGACATTTCATTCATTGTTAGTTATATTGTCGTCAACACCCTGTATCATTTACTACACAATGTTGTGACAACAGTATCATTATACAGGGTGGTGACGACAACAAATTAAATAATTAATCCATCCTATAAATCAAACCAAATAAACTAACCAACAGGTGTTTTTGTTTCACATAACATTGCCCAAGTCTCGTCTGTGCCCCCATAGTTTGGATGTATACAGATGCCGTGACCAATCCTATCAGGTTTAAATTTCAACATCTCTAATACTTCATCTGGGTTGTAAACCTCACCACAGTGTAATGTTATCTGTAATAAACATTTATTTTTAATTATTATTTGTAGACCTAAAAGATTTATCCTATACCACTATAAAATATATATAGAAAAAACTTTTTTTTAATTACCATGTTTTTTAAACAACTGCATTGGAAAAATTACAATCAGTCCGGCTATTTTTAAGTTTTAGGCATGGCCACATAGTCAACTATTCATATGTATTTATATAACACTTAGCCAGAATACAATTTTCAGACCATATAAAACACAAATAAATCAAGTTATTATAGTCTAGTTTATTACCTTCAGTCCAGCCTGTTTAGCCTTATTAAATAATGGTATAAACTCCTGAAACTGCCCAACCATAGGGTTGCCACTTAGTTCAATTCCAACTAAAATATCAGGATAATATTGCAAAAATTCAATAGCTAAATCAATTATTTCTTCTGAATCCTTAACAGGAGCTGCTCTATTTATGGAAATTATCAATTTTGATATCATGGACTGAGCTATGGATGATATTCTGAAAAGAATATAACTTTTGTAATTGGTATTCCTTTAAAAAAAAAGGTATACAGGCTGGCAACTACTATAAATAGAAACTGAAAATGCTAGTTTAAAGGAGTACTTTATGCTATTACAATAAAATATATGTATATTAAGTAATCTTTTATTTAATTGCTTAAATAAAAGAGCTTTTGACATTATGTACATTACATTTACAACATTATTGTCGTCACCACCCTGTATATGTTTTTAAGCAAAACCTTCACAAGTAGAAAATAGATACATTTAAATGTGCTTTCAGAAATTGCAGGTGCACAAATTAATTTGTGTATTACTTACACCATTGATTCAGCAACCAAGTAAATCTTGGTCTCCGACACTAAAATATGCACAATATGATACTTAAATATGATACAAAAATAGTTTAAAATTAATTTATTTAATTAAGCATACACTATTAAATATATTGACATATATACTTTTAAATGGTTTAAATACACCCCTATTTTGAAAATATGGGACTTATTAAAATCAGAATATCTGTAGCAGTAGCTGAATCCATATATCCAATAAAAATATCAAAAATGATAGTCGATTACTTATCTTTAAAAAATACAAAATAAATGTCGTATTACCAGACGGCACACTAGCTATCAAGTATTCTGTGACGGCTCGGGTCGATGACCGCGCTCAGCTGTGTATCGCAGCGTTCGCCGGTTGTTCGGTGTAGAATAACAATAAAATTCGGCGGGATTTTGAAAATCTTTGACTTATCATAACTTTTTAAATAAAAGCAAAAGAAAAAAACTAACTTCACTATTATATTGTCACCCGTCGTTTACATTAGCTGTGAGATAAGGTATCGCAATTTCAAAATAAGGGTGTATACTATTAGAACTGTAGAAATGTTTTTCAGGTTCAAATTTATTTTGTTTTGTTGAGTATGTTGAGGCAGTATATATAAAGTAATAAGCATGCTTTAAGCCGGTTTATAAAATAGCAAACATAAATTATCAAGGAATCTGAATTGAAATTTCCGGCCTGATGACCACGTCATATCAATAATAATCATCTAAATAATTATCTAATTAATGCCTCTAAATATTTGTTATAATTGATGAAATAGTTCTTACTTTATAGTTTGTATAATGACCTCAATATATTGTTTCTTTGTCATATAATCAGTGTCCCGAGGAGTGCTCCGCAGTTCTAAGTAACAGCATCCATCATCTTGAAACTCTTGTAAAGTCAATTTTGTAGCCAAAGATAATGTTTCGGGAGTACTCGTTAGAGAATGTGCAATGTTGAATACTTGGAAACAGCTGAAATAATTTGATGTATTTAATAAAATATTTATTCATAATTGGAAGACATAATGTCAGATAATACTTGATTTTAATAAACATAGAAACAGATTTATTCTATCAAATAAAACTATTATTCTATTATTTAAAACTTACTTAACTAAAAATTATTTGTTGTTACAAATATAAATTCAAAGTTTATATATGGAGAAAGTACTAACTCAGATAAATTTCTAGTATCTCCAGCACCAATTTGAAACTCGTCAAAGAATGCATTTGTTTTATCGACAACACCCCTATCGGCAAGGTATCTCTGTAGCTCCAACATAGTTGACCGACTGAGGGACCCATTTAAATGGGCGTGTAACTCCTTAAATAATTAGTTACAAAATTAATGGGTCAATCTTCAAAATAAATATGCAGTGGGCACTACAATCACCCATGGGTAAAGAGCAATTTAAAACATAGTAGATATAAGAAGTATAATTTAGTACTTACTATTTTTGGTAGTTCCGCAAAAAAGTCGCTAAATATTATATTGTTATCAGTGTTATCAGCCATAATCACACGCTGCAAATCTGAAAATATTATTTTTCATAAAACTTCAAAAGTAAACATGTCTTCTTTTCTGAATCTATAAGACCGACTAAATAATAATAAAATCCAACAGGCAGAATATTACATGAAAATACATATTATACCAACCAATACGTTTTATTCAATGAAAACTGAAAGAAAAGCAATTAAACTATTTGCTTTTGCCGCAATATTTTTGTTTGTATTGTATCGTGTATCGTAAGTGCGAGACACGTGTTGTGTTGCTGAATGTGATGTAATGACTGCAAAATGACTGACAGTCAGTCAGCTGTTTTGCAGGTTTGTTTGACCATGGAGTGAGGAACTGGAGGAAAGGAGATACAATATACCAATTTGGCTGATGACGTGCAATTAATTAATCTCACGGTTTTTATTCGATGTCAGCGAACCAGACTTGCTTGCCATTCGTGGTTACCGAAGACCGAATAGGTCTAAGTTTTTGTTTTGGTGTTAATTATTATAGTGATTGATTGTTTAAAGGAGCCATAAATAAATAACCTAACCTGACACTGACTGACAATCAGCTGTTCGCTCTCTCTCGAGTCTCTCGGCAATCTATAATTGTAAATATAAAATATATTACCAGTGAAAATTCAAAGATTTTTTTAAACAAGTAGCAAGTTTTGATTTCATAATTTCTTTAATTAGGTACCTAAAGAGGCGAGATAAATAATAACGCGTACGTTAATTGACTTTTGTTTTGTTATTTATATTTGTATGTTGGTAGTTCGTAACATGTGTACTTAATTAACTTCCGTTTGATTTAATTCATAGTTTTTGAATTGTTGTGAACTGAATATTGTGATTGTGAATTCAAAAGAGCGAAGACCACAGTTGTTCTTTAATGGAAAGTTAGAGGACCGTGGGAAGTTTAAAATGGCTCAAATATCATTTTACATTATTTTTTATTGTTTAATTGGAAATACAATTAGTGAACCAAAAAACAATATCCCCATCGTTATCACTACATGGCATTTTACAAACGCAACGGTCAAAGGTACGTACCTAAAAACGGAAACATAACATATTTTAATTTTTATTACTGTTTTTGTAACTGAATAAGACTTAGTGTTGTACTTGTAGTGTACTAGTGTTATCATAGCGGACCAGCCGCGGGTAAATTTCTAACATGGGGTAAATATTCTTATGATCCAAAATACTTATGTGAGTTAATCTGGCGTGAACATGAATGAAGGTGTGTGAAGTTTGTGATGTGGTTATGTAAAGCTGGGATCCCAAGGGCCGGGCCCGCACCAGACGGGCCGACGACGCGACGGGCCGTAAGAGCTATCACACCCGGTATCCATCCCCGCCCGTGAAAACATGGGGCTACACCTAGGGACAGTTGCATTTTGAGAAGTTAGTTGTTTGATTAAATTATCTGTCTAAAGCCTGGGAGGTTTTGAGAGGAGGTGGTCTAGCATTGGACGCTATCGAGCAAGGGGGATCCGTTTGCGAAGAACAGCAATGTGATGGCACTGTGGGATATGGAGGGAGTCCTGACGAAGATGGCGAAACGACGCTCGATGCTCTCATAATGGACGGGTAATTTCAATGTTATTATATACTTTTACTATTATGGGATCTACTTAGCCTATCTAGCTGGTGAAATTACAGGTCGTAGCTAATATTAATGTTTGCAATATAAATACGCGAAATGTGTCCATGACTTTTAAACTTTTTTTTTTGTCAACCTATAGTGTCCCACTGCTGGGCAAAGGTCTCCCCCAAACATTTCCAACCATCCCTATCCTTCGCAGTGTCCCACCAGCTACTGTCGAAGGTGGTAAGATCATCCCGCCAGCTTAATTAGCTATTGTTTATTCTAAGTCCTTCGTGTTAACGACCTCGATGGCAGAGTGGTCACCATGCCGGACTGCCATCCGTAAGGTTGCGGGTTCGATTCCCGTGCGGGGTGAATATTTGTGTGAACCACAAATGTTTGTCTCGGTCTGGGTGTGTGTGTGAATGAGTGTGTGCGTAGTTTCTGATACCCTAGATACAAGCTCCAAGCTTAGTTAGGGGTCTGTTACTATATTGAGATGATGTAGTGAATGATTATGTTATGTTATGTTAACGTTAGTCATAATAATATTAATGTGTTACTATACTTTGACTAATTAAGAGTACAGGATGTGGAAGGTATTACATGCATGTTAAAGATATACACTTCGAGGGTAAACTTTTTATCGAGGTCCTAATTTTCAGAAAGACTATGAATGTCGGCGCTGTTGGTGCCCTTCGTCGTATCAAAAACGCTATCTCAGTAGCTCGTCATGTCTTAGAACATACCAAACATTCGTTCCTCGTCGGCGAGTTGGCGACGCAGTTTGCGATACAAATGGGATTCAAAGAAGAAACCCTTTCAACTGTGGAATCAAAGAATTTGTGGAAAAAATGGCATTACGAAGATACTTGTCAGCCTAATTTTTGGATGGTAGGACTGGGAACAGTATTCTTATGAATACGATAAATCCAATTAAATATTATTACAAAATTCATAGATTTTTAACTGAACAAGTTTTATCTTATCACAGGATGTCAAACCTGACCCGACGAAACATTGCGGTCCATATAAAAAACATAAGCATAGTAATACTCAGCATACCAGTGATAAGTCTCGAGTAAAAGTGGATAGATTTAACCATGACACAATTGGACTGGTTGCAATTGATAAGAACGGCGATGTAGCGGCCGGCACTTCAACGAATGGAGCCAAGTTTAAAATTCCAGGGTAAAGAAATGTTGTTAATAATATTTTTATAGTTATTGCTTATGTAAAACATGGTATTTGAAGGCCACTATAACAATGGCTATTAAAAGGTACGAAACATGTTTTAGTTATGAAATTTATTGGTGGTTACAATAAGATGGACTTACGGTATTTATTTCTATAATGACTATTGTTGACGTTACTATTTCAAGTATTTTATTATATCCTCATTTATCTTTCTAGAAGAATTGGTGATTCGCCGATTCCTGGTTCCGGTGCATATGCTGATAACGATGTGGGTGGTGCAGCGGCTACTGGCGATGGAGATATAATGCTTAGATTTTTGCCGAGGTATATTTTGTACTTTATATTTATTAAAACCCCTCAAAAATTTACTTTTATGATTTAAGTACATACTTTTAAGTTAAATCCTTGCTACGAATATTGGCGTTAAAAGGCGAGATCCCCATAAGTCATTCAAAACTTTGTTATAGTTTTCTAGCAGTAGAAGAAATGCGTAGAGGAGCATCCCCAGCAGACGCAGCAAGGACTGCCGTCGCCAGGATCGCCGCTCATTATTCCGATTTCATGGGAGCAGTTATAGCATTGACTAAAAATGGTCAGCACGGTGCAGCGTGTCACGGAATTAAATTATTCCCGTATGTGGTACAAGATATGACTAAAGACATGTTTCAAATTGTCACTGTTGAATGTTGATAATTTCGTGGATTTACCAATTTGTAATAATAGAAGTTTATGTTTAGATCGTAATCTATCCTTATATTGAAATATATTATTTTAGGATACTATACATCTGTCTTTATTATTCATGTTATTATTTATATGCCCTCTTTATTTTTTTATACATAAGAATAAGGATACCAAACATGAGGATGCGAAAGTAACGCTATGTATATTATTACGCCGAAGCAGCATATAAAATTAATTAAATAGAATTAAATAACGTTATTCTTATTCCAAAAAAATAAAAAAACTACTGGGATTTAGTCCACTACAACAAATCAATACTTAAGATTCAGTCAATTTAAGTATCACAATATTTCCATGTCTGTGCGAAACAAAAAATGATGACAAATTGGGAACTGCCTCATTTTTTGTTGTCGGCTATAAAAATAAAACATGATATTTTCATTTAGTCGATTTTTTACGATTATGTTAATCGACTAAATCAGTGTAAATTGTCCCTTCCCTAACACCGAGCGGAGCGCAGCGCAGCCAGCAGCAAAAATTCGGCCATTTTGTGTTTGACTGTGTCACTGCGCTCACTGTTCAACGTAAGTATTTTTATTAAATTTTATTTTACTTGGACAATTGTTAGTATTTTATCCAAATATAAGATACAATTCCTTACTTGTTCAAATAATATTTAGAATTGCTGTAGTCTAAATCATGTTGCATGTTTATTTTGTAACCAAAAATATGAACACCACGTGTGAGATTTTATGATGAGAACTTTTAACCACTTCATTCGCGGTATCTACCATAGTGTTCGCACGGTGATGGCCTTTTTGCGTCTGACTAAATGCCATACTAGTAAAATACCATAAGTGTCCTTTTTCAGTATTTTAATTGGTTGTACTTGCGATTTTTCCAGAATGGCGGACGCTGCTCCAGCCGGTGGACGTGGCGGTTTTCGCGGCGGCTTTGGTTCCCGCGGCGGCGATAGGGGCCGTGGAGGCCCACGTGGACGTGGCCGTGGACGCGGTCGCGGCCGTGGTCGCGGCAAGGAGGACCAGAAAGAGTGGGTGCCCGTCACCAAGCTCGGTCGCCTGGTCCGCGAAGGAAAAATCGACAAACTCGAAAGCATTTACCTGTTCTCTCTGCCCATCAAAGAGTTCGAGATCATCGATTTCTTCCTTGGCCCGTCTCTAAACGATGAAGTATTGAAGATCATGCCTGTACAGAAGCAGACCCGTGCCGGTCAGCGCACACGTTTCAAGGCCTTTGTTGCCATCGGTGACAACAATGGACACATTGGTCTGGGAGTCAAGTGCAGCAAGGAAGTAGCCACTGCTATCCGTGGTGCTATCATCCTCGCTAAGCTGTCTGTGTTGCCTGTCCGCAGAGGTTACTGGGGTAACAAGATCGGAAAGCCCCACACAGTGCCTTGCAAGGTTTGTAAATTTCAATATACATAATCTTTACCAGAGATTTCAATGTATATTAGCTCAATGATGAAACTGATATTTTTTTCATTCGTGGTATCCACTTGAGGTTTATCCTATGAAGCTTTTGAACGTCTGAGTACCATTTATATAAAAACTCGCGATTTTATGTCTAAGAATAAAAATATTAACATACAAATTTTCTTCCATAGGTCACTGGCAAGTGTGGTTCAGTTACCGTGAGGTTGATTCCCGCTCCTCGTGGTACTGGTATTGTGTCTGCCCCAGTTCCCAAGAAGCTGCTTCAGATGGCCGGAGTCCAGGACTGCTACACATCAGCTCGTGGATCCACTGGAACTCTTGGCAACTTCGCTAAAGCCACATACGCTGCTATTGCCAAGACCTATGCCTACCTGACCCCTGACTTGTGGAGAGACATTCCACTTACCAAGTCGCCTTACTCTGAATTCAAAGCATAGACAGTTTTGATGAAAGTTGAAATAAAGAAATTACTATGATTTGAATCTATTTGTTTTATTTTCCAGACACGAACCTTTTGTTTAGGTTCAAAGTTAATTTTATAATAGTAATCTAATTAGTGGACCAGCTACTACAACTTGTTCCTATTTTAGTTGCGTGTCTGTTCATGTGGGCAGTGTCAACTGTACTGAAGAGATAGGTAGTGGTCTTAAGATAAAGACTAGCTAGATGCTTAAGTTAGAAGTTATACTTACTAGGATTCATACAGATAAGTAGTAAAAAGTATCTTGGTAATTCCTAGTTTTATGAAACCTATAGGTACCAAACATCAACATGGTTGAGTTTTTGCTTGAAAGTAACAAACATGTATATACACTCGCTAACTGCTTGTAGGATAGGGTTATGATTGGATTCTGTTATAGAGTATCTATGGACAAAGCATCAATGCATTTACATAAGATCAGAGGGACAAAATATAGATATATGTATAGAACATTTCTTCATTTATGTACAACTTTATTATAAAAAATAATATTTACAAATTAAGTTTCCTTAAATTATTATGATTTTGTGAATTCCTTCACTTCTTTTTCAAACAAGTCAATGGTGTGATCACAGACTTTCTCCAAATCTCTAAGACCTCGTTTCAATATCTCTAAGGCAGGTGTTTCATATGTTTGTATCCTGAAATGCATTTTTGATTCTGCTGGGTGAGGCACGGTGTAGCCACAGAACTCTACATCGTCACTGAAAGAAGAATGTAAAATAAGGCTTTAGTTAATGCTGAAGATAATAGATTTTTGTTTAGTTATACTACTCATCTAAAACTACTGACTGTTATAAACTGCCGACTGGACCAAAACATTTTTTGGGTTTGTTACCTCATTTTATAACTTTAGTTGTAAGTAATAATTTGAGAAATTAACTGTTATTTAGAAAGTAAATCTTTAGTATGTACCTGTTTCAGGCATTATTTATGACAAATAACATTAAATTAACAATTTAAAATACCCCCAACACAATTTCTTTCAAACCCCCATAACTTTTAAACGGGTCAACTGATTTTCATCAAACATGTCTAAGAACACTTACATGTAAGTCCCTTTTAATACAAAAAAAAGGTAGCACTCCGGGAGTGCCGGCAGAAGTGAAAACTTCAATATTAACGTTGTGTTTAATTATAAGCATAAAAGTACTATCATTTATGAGGTAGAATACAATGTTTATTTATTGCGCTATCGTACACAAATATGACAATTTATATGTTGTTATTTATAATATTATATCGTTATTTATATATAGATCTTACGCTTTTTCGATCAGCATCACGTGACCCTGACGCGAGTTTGAAAGTTTTTACCCATACAACAAAAGTGCTCAGCGCCGCCAAAAAAGATTTCACTTAAAAAAAAACTAAATTAAAATCGGTTCATCCGTTCGGGAGCTATGATTCCACAGATAGACAGATACACACACACACATATACACACAGACACATCAAACTTATAACACCCCTCTTTTTGCGTCGGGGGTTAAAAATAATATTTATCGAGTATATGAATTTCCTATGATATAAGTTACAATATTTATAGGAAATTTTACTTACTATCGACCAATGATGCACTTCAAAGCATTCCCTAATGTGTGGCTTTCATTGTGGAATACATAAGTTCTGCAAGTGGGGCCCGAGTCCTCATCTCCGGGTAACTAAAAACATAAGTTTTGTTTTAAAGTTTTTTAATATGTATGATTTTTACCAAATATACTTAATAAAGAACTAATAAGTGTTAGAATTTATAAATCTTTACCTCATTTAGCATCATTTTGTTTTAAATCCTTAAATTTTCTATTTTAAAAAATTCTAATCAAACACTGGATTGTTTCCTCGCACGTTTGTGTTCGAGGATTTTTAACTTTTACGGTTATTGGAAGCAGTTAAAGAGCTTCCTAAATTAAAGTTTGTATTGTATTTGTTTGTTCAACATGAAGAAAAACTATTATAAATAAATTATAACTAACCAAAGCAAAAACATGAAACCACGAATGAAATAAAAAAAAAACTACAATAACATTTTAACTGATAAGTATGGCTACTTGGTCTTTTAGGAAACAGGGATGCCAGTTATGCTAGTTTGTTTTATACGGCTTTACGGTTTTTTTTATTTAACCTGTATCGTCCCACTTCTGGGCAAAGGTCTCCTACAATCATCTGTCTCTGTCGTGAGCCAGCTCTCTCCAAATTATGAAATAATTATCTCTCCATTATTATAAAATCATTTTATGAAAATAATGATGGTCGTTGAAAAATATATAACAGTGTCGATAACCATTAACAGCCGTCAGTCAGTAATTTTGGATTTGAAATGGTTGAAGACTTGTGATGTTTACTGGTGGTGTAATTAGGTTCATTACCTACATTTTATGATTTATTGATAAATAAATGTTTAAAATACATATGTAGGTATTCATAATTTTCAAAAGAATCTAAATGGTAAGTTTATTTTACACATTTTGATCATAAATACATAATCTGGTAACCCTGATAAATACATGGGCTTAAAAGACCTAGACGCCATAGGTGAAAAAATATGACAATTGACATCTACTGTAACGCGACGCTTAAGACACTGACAGTACTATACAAAGTCATCTTCCAATAAAATAGTTTTCGTTTGCTGGCTTTTGGAATTTTCGGTCAGCCTAGGAATCACCAAAATAAGATATTTATAAAATAAAATAAATAAATAAAGCATTTCAACGCCACCAAATCATTAACCGGATTATCTTGAATATTGATAAGTAATAAGTACATACAAAACTTATAAAGGGTGAATTTTTCAAGTGGGCGTGGTAGAAGATATCCGAAAATATAAGGAATATCGAAAAATGCTGAAAGGAATCTCGAGGCCGATTTTGATAAAAACTAAAACTGAATCATTGGATTTTCAAAAAATCAATACCCATGGCCAGGAATCGAACCACACCCTGTATATCTGCCTTCTGAAAGTGTTGCTAACAAGGATCAAATTCTGCAAAGTAATGAAAAAAATACGTATACTTAACTTAAACCTAAGATGCTCGTTTTAAACTCGGAACTCAGCCACCCCGAGCAGTGCTACAATCGATGGCTTTGTTCGTCTTCGAAATATTTACATGCAAAGCAGCAGCAGAAGAAGAAGTGATCTCAAATATGAGGTCTATTCAGTGGAAGTCTTATGAAGAATTAATATTATGAATGTTTTTTAATAGATTTACACACTACGTAATAAATTGTTTCAGTCTAAGGTATGTACAGTCTCGGAACGAAAAGGTTCGTCAATTTTCAAATTGATTCGTATAATGTGTCGCGAAAACATATTACCTTTTGAAACTATGGTACAGAATAGACTCTGATTAGGGAAAATAATGTTCTACTGCTCGATAATAAAGTTCAAAATTAATTAGATCAGTGTTGTTTGACAGGATAAATATCTTGTCAACAAGATTTTTGATAAACTAAAACCTTCTTGTTGGTTAAACCTGCCATTATTATTTCTGTTAAAACTATTGTCAATCGGTCAATGTCATCATTGCAATATATCAAAGAGGTTTTTATATGCCGCGCGCACAAGGCAGTGTTTAAAAAAGGATAGAAAAATCAAGCAAAACCTTATTCGATAGCAAACGTCATTCTATTTATTTAAATGTTATCATCACTGTTTCTTACACTTGTATGTTGGTATAATTGTTTTTTGCAATACTAGTGCAAGTGAAAACAGACTCTAAGGTGACGAACCTTTTCATTCCGTGACTGTACAACAGGTAGGTACCTATATGACTATGACTTGTCGTAGAATTTCATAATATCTTATGTAAAAGTTTTACTATTTCCAAGTCTACCTACATAATTTAGTTGGGTTTGTAGATAAGAAACACAACGCGTGACAAAATACATAAACACTTTGTATCTTTATGTAAATTCTGAAGTACGTCAACCGCACGTTTAATGAAGTGCTTATAACCTGCGAAGTAATTTTCCTTTACGGCCTTCGTCACCCCGACTGGGAATTTATCTCATCATTGTGTCGGTGGTGAATGCCTTAAATGTGATCTTTCTTGGTGTAAATTAAACTTTGCGGGGTTGATCTCCATTATGTAGTCGTGTATGGTTCAAACCACCTTTAAACTACGAGTAATATAGCACCTTTCGGGCTTAGGGTTCCCCGTTTAATTTGCAGGAGTAAGTAACGGTTTAATAAAGCGGGATGCACGTTTTATTTTCATCTCGTGTTGTGTTGGTAAATATAAACTACAGTAGGTATGTGGTTAGAGGATTAAGGTGAATAAATTGTATTGTAAGACAAAAATAAATGAATTTATTTAAGGTAAGTAAGTACATTCGAGTATTTATAAGTATACCTAAGTACTTACTTATATATTTTCAAAAAGGCAAATAAGTAAGTACTTACCTCAGTAGATTACCACGTTTCTTAAGAAAGTCATGGGATTTTTTCAGATAAGTACTTATCAATGAAAATGATAGGTTATTCATCAAAATTTATTTTATAGGCACCGATTCTATTGTTTTTTTTTGTATCTGAATACCAGTTAGTAGACTCGTGGTTTTTTACCTTAATGGACATTACTTTTACAATCAAGTAACGATACGAGCGAGTTTTCGCGCAAATCAAGGAAATTAGTAATACTTACATAATGTTAAGTTTTGTAGATACTTACTTTAAAATACGCACCCATACCTACATTATTTATGTTGAACTTGAGATTTATTACATTTAGGTAGGAATGTAATGTACTACTCACACGGTTGAACTAGAATCGTCATTCGTGTGTAACTATAGAAAGCTCACACGGCTTATAAACTCTACTAATTAGTGGCATGCACAGAGGGATGTTGAGTCACAAATGCATCCATTTCACTCGCTTTGCGCGTCACTCGCAACCATCTACTTAGCTTTTAAATGAAGGAATTATGTACAAGCAGTAATCGCACGCAGAGATGGGCGGTAAAAAGTCGGTTTATGGTTTGCGTTTCGAAACTTTGTGAGAAGTTTTTGACTTTTAGTAATCTCTGGGTACTAATATCACAGTTGACAGATGGAGTCGCTTAACAGAGCTCAAACTTCTTCGTTTCATACGGTCCAGGAAAGATCAGGAACCCAAACCTTTCCTCCTTCTCATGATATCAGTTGAAAGCTTACATCGCACTTGTGACTCTTTTGGGTAGCAGGTAGTCTGGTCGCTTAGCTATGTAAAAACACTATCCAAAACCTAACTACGAGTATACTATGTAAGTACTTACCTAATATTTATCTAGACCCAAACAAAAAGCTTAAATTGTAGATCAGTACCTAAGTGCTTTTGTTTTATTCAGTTGCTTTACGAAGGATTTTGGTCCATATATACTTAGTTATATTAGTTATAGTTAGTTAAGTCGTAATATTAGATAAGTGTTTTGCTCCTTCTAATAATTATGGTTTCTGTAGCTACTTATCGACAGAAACAAAGCTGTGCTAGCATTTATTGGTTGGTATTCCTGGCGCTGTGCCCGCTACATATGGCTGCGGGCGTTAGTTGGTGAACTTAAAGCTATTATGTACAAACTGTCTCAGCAAGCACGTATTCAATGCTGAATTACTACACTTAGATAAACCCTGGGAATTTAGTTCACTGGAATGCAGTGCTAGATTTAGATAGGTACCTAAATTGCTGCTGCAGTTTGAGACGACTGTATTTTTAGCCCCCGATGCGAGCAAAGTTAATGCTGTTATAAGTATAAACGGAACTTCAATCAGGCGATGCAATACTAAACCGTTAAGAAAATATAAGTGGAAAAATAAAATTAAAAAAGAGATCCGGCTTTAGGTATCTTTTAAGGCCAGTTCTAATTTCGTCATGAATTTATATTCTATAACCATTTAATAATAGACAAAAAAGCTTTAGTACCTACTTATTTCTTGAAAACAAAAGCACTTTTAAACGACTTAAAAATTACTAGATAATCATATCACAGTTGCAATAGTAAAAAGCTACCTAAATTAGGTACTAAGTAGTCCGTATGTTTGTTTTTACTTACTGAGAACCACAAAACACAGTCTGTTTAGTGTTAGAGTGTGTCGTAAAACTTAATGGTGGGCACTTAAACGCGGTAATGGTGTATCGGCAGCTTTATTAAGAGAGGCGACCGCGACGCAGGGCTTCACTTAAACACACAAAATACCAAGGATTTCTCGGTTACTTCAAAATGTACAGCAATAACTATTAAAGGGTTGAATTCTGTACCCGCTAAATAACCAAAAGATTAATACTTATTGCTTATGGGATTAAGAAAGTTGAAACTTCGGGAGTAAGATGACTCCTTTGTTTCTTTTTAAGCTGTGCGTGCAGGCTTACCCGCTTATTATCGTTTGAATTTAGGGTAGGTATACATTACAACATTATGTTAGTCACTGATAGAGGATAGGTGGATAGGAGTCGTTTTGATAGTAAGTGCATACGTATCGAGCCTAAGGTAGGAACAATTCTTGTGCCAAGCGTTGCATGTTTGCTACAAATGTGGTAAGCGCCAAAGACTAAGTACAATATAGGTACCTACTTACTTTTATTACGTCTTCTCCTCCTCACTGTACAAATTATTAATACTTAATGAAAAATTAGAATCTTATATTTATCTTAGCCTTGATTTATCTGTCTTAAACCTTAGCATATTTTCAAGTTTGTTCTTGTCCAAATCAATATTGATTCAGAGAACAATTTGCGTAATGAACAGAACGTGACGTGCTAGTTAATAAGCAAATTGGGAAAGAATAAGACTCCGAACCTTTTTCCTTCACCTTCTAATCGCTACTTGTTTACTCTTTTATAATGTAAGGATGTCAGCAGAATTCCAAAATAAGGATAATTCAGGGACAACGGTGTTCCCAGAATGATTGATCAAGTTAACGTGTTCTTTTTGTAGCGGGAAATTTAAAGGCAACATTTTTGTTTGGAATTTCAGCAGAAGAAAATATTGGCATTAAATATTCTCACCCAAATAAAGTAAGTACTTACTTATTACTTTTCTCCTTTTTTCACGCTGGTAAATCTCTAGTTGTTAATAAGGGGCTCTTCCCATTTTCCCTCCACGCCTCTAAATCATTTTTGTTTAGTTTATAAGGTACTTACTTAAATCTTACTAATATTATAAAGCCGAATGTTTGTGAGTGTGGATGTTTAGATGTATGGATGTTTGTTCCTCTTTCACGCAAAAACTACTGTATGGATTTTAATGAAATTTGGTACAGATGTTCCTCATTCCTAGGAATAACACATAGGATACTTTTATCCCCAAAATTTCCACAGAATCAGCGCGGGTAAAACCACGGGGCACAGCTAGTAGTAAATAAATCCATAAATCTCTTGCACCCACAAGAAACATTACGCATGTACGAACGAGAGAAAAAACAGGTTAGTATAACGTTGTTATCCTTGAACGTACATATGTGTATCATATTATATCAACCAAATTCGATGCGAAACAAAATATTGTAAAACAACAAGAACCAAATTACAAACTCCTTGGTTAAACTGGTATAATTTTGTCCATTACGTATCAGTCAGTTGTTTATCGCCGGTCGAAGTCGCCAGTGTTTTGTTTAAATCAAAATGTTTTTATTAATATTATTTTTGTTGCTCGTGTTAGTGTTATTGTTTTGTTCATGGTTCGATTTCTTCAAAAGGACACAGAAGTATAATGTTAAGGGACCATTCCCGTTGCCTATTTTGGGAAGTGCTCATTTGTTTATTGTTAAATCAACAGGTAAGCTATTATTTTTAAGTAAGTAACTAATTTTTGAAATAATATCTATTTTGTGTCTATAAAGACAAAAATATACAAACCTTATTGGTTTCTAAGGCATTTTATTTTTAAAATCTGGTTTTCTATTTTTTTTTAATCTGTTTTCCCGCCTACTTTGATTTTAGATTAAGGGTACCTATAAACACACATTGTTTTCCCTAAAATAACTTATTCAATAATTGACAAAATTATAGCCTTTATATTTGTTTTGTTTACATGCAAGTTTCATAAAGATCTTAATCTTTATGAAACTTACATGTGATTAAAATCACAGTAAATTATCTACCCTTTTTTCTTTGCAGAGTTTTTGAACCTTCTTCATAGATTATCTCAGCAGTACGGTGATGCTTACTTGGTGCATCTCCTGTCTGCCCCTTACGTTGTGTTGAGCCATCCAAAGTTTATTGAGGTATGTGAAAAATAAAAATATAGTTCAGTTTTTTATATTTGTATGTGAAATATCCCATAGTTAAACATATAATTGATATAATTGTCGCTAAAGAATCTTACTCCTTCTTATGAAGGCTGCTGAATCTGGCTTAAGAAATAAGCCAAGGAATTCTACTTTATGCCTTGTCTATGTGTCACTAACCTATTAAAATATCATTACATACGCGAAGTACCTATATAGGTATGGTTGCCGAAAACTGCCTACTTACAAATAAAATTATAATAAAAGACAATCAACAGTTTATTAAAACACGGGGTTTTAATAAACTGTTGATTCAGCGAAATTTTAAAGTGTCAACTTACCTATTTCTTTATTTATCGTGAATGTTTCAAGTGTCAACTAACTTATTTATTACTTTATATGTTAACAGCCTTACCAATAAAAAATACCCACTGTGTATATTCTTGATATAACGAATTATGAATATGCTTCACACTCGTTATATCAAGAATATACACAGTGGGTATTTTTTATTAGTAAGACTGTAAGTATATTGGTATGTCGGCATCCAAATAGTTTAAAAAGGAATACCTAATTGATTCATTGTAATTTCTCGTCACGTACCTACGCAACACGGACTAAGTATGTATGTTACTACATTTGTTTGAACCCGTCCATTTTTGTAATTCTAATGTTGCCCTTTCATCTTTATGGACAATTGTTTATGTATTAATATGATTCGTAAAGTTATATCAATTGTACATTATCTATACTTACAAATAATATTAAAAAGACAATGATTTGTAGTGAATAAAGTCAAAAACTACTGAACCGATTTACGAAAATCTTTCACTAATGGAAAGCTTAATATTATTGAGTAATATAAGCTATTAATTACTGTAATTTTTCAAAGAGAATGCTGGTAAAACTGCGTTACACAGATAGTTTATTATAACATGAAATCTAAAATTGATTTGATGCGTTGACGTACTCGTATAGTTTAATTTGCGGTCATTATCTATAAACGTTATCTAATGTATTTGTTGCTATCTGTCTGGTGTCTGTTCATGTTAATTGCCTAACAAAATAGGATATAGCCTTGAACTTTTAGGGATATAGTTTTCTATTAAGCAGTTGGAGAATTTTTAGATTCGGTCTAGTACTTCTTGTGTCTTGGTTTTTATCCTTATAGCAACATACTTTGATACTAACTACGTAAATTCTGAGAATAATCAATTTTCCAGTATATTTTATGTCAAAAATCATTAGAGAGTTACTATCGCATCTATAAATATTAGCAATTAATCTATACTTATACTACACAAATTATGAATATTTCAATTATTGTAGAATTTTATTGCTCAATCAGTGATATAATATAAAACCGGTATTTATATTTATTTTGGTCCGTTACAAAGTTCAAGAACAACTTGTATAATCGCTTGCACTAACATGCATAAAGGTGGCCATAAACGAGTCAGGCGAACTGATTAGTCCAGACATAAAACTGTGGCGTCACTCCAAAAGTTTTAGGCCAACTATAGATTTCTCCACTGACTGGCGTCACTCCGGTTCTTCAGTTAATTCCATTTTACTCATTATTATTGAAATATATGTAGTTATTTTTTCCGTGGGCGTGACGTCGTTTCCGTGGCGCTTTGTCAGTTTAAACTCTGGGATCGCTTCGATAATTGACGACTATTTTTGGATGGACGCCAGTTCAACTGATCTGTACGACTGACCCGTCAATGCCCACCTTAAGAGTACATTCCTTGTTCCAAACTAGTTGACCTCAACGTTCGCCTTGACCTCCATTTCACTTTTAGGATTGAATTTACGTAAAAGTTCTTCTTATTGGACCTACATCTCGGAAGGAATCCACTAGCGAAATTACAACGGTCTGTTTATAGGGTTTATAGGATTTGTTTGTCCATAGTTGGTGTATTATGAAATGTGTTTTTTATTGACTTTTCGAATAATGTACTTACAAATGTCGGGCTTGAGAATACCAGCACGCATTAGAAAAGCAAAATTACTCTAAACCGGTTTCAATTCTGTTTCCACTCGACGGGTATCCGCTAATAAAATATGTCTGTATAAAACTTCATGTAAATCCGTTCAGCAGTTCTTTAGTTGAGAAGTAAAAGATATTGGTAAGAACTTGCGATGCGTGCCGCTAGTTAAGATACTTTTATCAATGAAAACTAACTTGTTGACGAAAACGCGATACCTGCAGAATGCAGTTAGTATTATTCCTGCGCTCTTGAGGACCCTATGTCCTGCCAGCCCAACGCCATTGGGGTGCCTCTCACTGGAGCCTTATAGAAGAAGAAGAAGTTAGTATTGCATAAACAAAAAGTACGCCGTAAAAATCTTATGACTAGACTAGACCTAGTTTTCAATTTCCGTGGTTTATGAACTGTTGGTCTCATTAACCTCGGCCGAGGAGTGCGATAAGAATGAATTTGATATCTTATTTGCATTCATTTAAAACACATTATCGAATAACCTATATCACTCATATCTGTATTCAAAAAGTATTATCGTAAATTAAAGAGTTTAAAGTTTAATGACCTAAAACAAAGAAGAGTAAACAAATATAAATAATTGTACCTACATTTTTTGTTTAGGTAAATAAGAATAATAACTTATTTTCATTATAGTGAGTCTTATCAGAGTTTTATTATTGTGTAAGCCCCTCTGTGACTCCTTAATTCCGTGGGATTTTTGGAACAAAAAGTATTAGCATATGTTATGGCATATGTTAGTTTGTATGTACATATAAACGATCCGACATCTGAATCGATTTAGTCAAACTTACAATTCAGGATACGATGCTCTTTGTCTTTAAACCACGGCAGAAAAATTAGGATTAATGTGTTTTAAAATAGTAATTAAAGTGGAATGCATAATTTCTAGACTCCTTAGGATGGACAATGCAATGTTGTGTAATTACTAATGTAGTTTATAAACTTCCTTATACATACATAATTAACAATAAAAACATAAATAATATGCATATTTCAAAACTCATCTCATAAATAACAAATTATAATTCAATTTACCATCAATTAACAATGATTACTTAGGTTCTTACGCATATATTATAATCAGTCTATATTGTTTGATTTTCCTTATACTGAACAGGAATAATCACTCTATCATCCCTGACCTGACCCCTAACTAGGTTTATTATCTGTACCTAGGTATCTACGGTATCAGAAACTGATCATTGATTTCATACATACGTTGGTAACACCAACATAAACGTTTGTGGTTCTCGCAAATGTTTATATCAAACAGGAATCGAATCCCAATCCCTTTGCTTGGCAGTTCGGCATGATAGCCACTTTCCCACTTGGGATGTCAAAATAGCCAAAAATTCACATAAAATAATTCCAAAATGCACGGGTAAAATTGTACAGGAAGTTATATTCAAAAGTCGAATGAAAATTCATTAACTGAATATTTCATTGTTTCAGCCTATTGTATCGAGTACCGACTTCATAACAAAAGGGAGATCATACGAATTCCTTAAGCCCTGGCTCGGAGAAGGCCTTCTTACTGCCTCTGGTAATTATAACATTATATTTCGAGGTCTTTTTAAATTATAATTAATTTTGATGAATAAAAGATTTAAAAGGTGAAGGAAATTCCTTAGGAAGGTTTTCCTACTGGCACACACCTGTGAATAAATTCTAAGGTTGTGTGTGAAGTCGACCAACTAGCACTTGGTCAGCGGTTGACTAAGGCCAAACCAAAAAAATCATGGTAGGCTTGACTCGGTGGGAACATATTTAAGTACATGATACAAGACGATGATGATACAAGATTGGTATGTACTATTATAATGTGCATAATCTATCTATGTCGCTTCGCAGTTGTGGAATATAGACTCATGATCCTTCACACGTGACTTGGCGTGACTTGCCTTAGTTCGTTTATAAAAGTCATTTAGTGAGTTTTATTTTCTATCACCTATACTCGTAACAGGTACATTTAATAACAATGAAGCCGTGAACATGTAATAAATATTGCTATAAATACCATAATGATCGACATATAAAACTAGATTATAGGAATTGCGTATGAATCAAAGGCGTAGTTCAATAAAAAACGAACTGCGCAATAAGACGGTTAAATCAATCAGTTAATTGAGAAACTGCTCTAATTTGTGGTCTATTCTATAATTCATAAGAAATTATACTTTCGTACTTGTGTGTGAATGAGTGTGTGCGTAGTTTCTGATACCCTGGATACAAGCTTCGAGCTTAGTTAGGGGTCAGTCACTATAAATAATGAGATGATGCAGTGAATGATTATGTTATGTTATTCATATTTTAGGTCAAAGATGGAAGCAACATCGAAAGTTCCTAACTCCAGCATTTCACTTCAATATATTACAGAACTTTTTGCCAGTATTCAACAAGAATGGAAAAATACTTACAAATAAACTGAGTATATTAGCAAATGGGGAATCATTTAATTTGTTCCCTATAATCGCGATGGCTGCTCTCGATAACGTCACAGGTAATTTATATGATTTATTATAAGAAGTTTATTTGACAGGATATTTAAAGAACATTGTAAATATTCATTAAATAAACGTCTATTTTACGCATGTTTTATTTCATATGCTAGTTTTTTTTATTCATTTATAATTGTACACAGAATCATAATTAAAAAAATAAAAGTTGAGAAGGCATGGACAGAGGTTAACTTAACCCTAAAAGAGTTTTCTCCCAGCAAACATTAGAGGCTAGGCTAGAGAGAGTAGGTGATAGATGTAGTGTGGGTATAAAGTGTACAAACGAAAGTAGGAAATAATAATAAGAACATGATAATCCATAAAAAGTAATATTATTAGCTTCTATATTATAGAGTTTGTTTACAGAAGCGATAATGGGTGTGTCGGTAAATGCACAACAGGACAGCGAATCTGAATATGTGAAGTCAATTGAAGTGTAAGTGGTGTTCAAAATTTCAGGCATTTAATTTTTTATAATTTATATTGTATAGTTAAAAATTGTATGGAAACCATTAAAAAGTTTCACATCACTTAAATGACGGAGGTAATAATGAGAAAACATTTCTTTGTATGTTTCCTCATAAACTGATTTGATAATCTAATATTTTTTAAGTCAGTTAAAAAACGAAGTGTGAACGACAAAGAAATAAAAAATAAACATGTTTTTCAGATTTTCTGGCATAATATCGATGAGGATGCAAGTTCCGATCATTGGCAACGATCATATCTTCAATCTACTTCCCATGAAGAGGCGACATGACAAAGCACTCAATTTCTTGCACACACAAACTAAAAACGTCATCGAAGCAAGGCGAAAGGATTTGAAAAAGTTAAATATTACTACTTTAAGGGGTTCTAATGATTTAGGTGACGATTACAATTATTTAAAAACTTAAGTTAATTAGTTTTTCCACCAATTCAGGTATTAAGTAAATAAAATGTAATATTGACATTTAGATAAGTTTATCCCCTTTTAAAGAGTTTAATATTGCAAAAATAAATACGTAAACCTAAATAGTTTATTCCCATTGGAGACAACATTGGAAGACCGATAGTATTAACATAGCAAAGTTTGTTCTTGTTTAATTGAAATATCTATACTTAATAATATTTGTTAATTTTGAAGTCATATCTTATAATATATTTTGGCTAAGGTTGTGAAGTTAGATCTTTGTTTACAAGTCAGAAGCTTGAGATCTGAAAACTTTATGACAGTACAAGTCATATGCTCGTCTTGGGAACTTTTGATATGAAAATGTGTTTTACAAAGTTCTTTATATTAGTGCTTCTTTGAATCCTAAAATAAAATGGTTTTGAATTTGAATGATAAAGAATTTAAACGTTATTTCTTTGCAGGAATAAAAAATAAACACGCCTTCTTGGATCTGTTGTTACTCGCTGAAGTGGACGGAAAGGGAATTGACGAAGAGAGTGTCAGAGAAGAAGTTGATACGTTTATGTTCGAGGTAGATAGATATTTAATTTATTTCCATAGATGTTCTGTTACATGTTAAAAAGTTTCTACATTTTTCTAAAGCACGGGTCTAAATTTTTAATATTGTAATTGTTATAGTACGTCCATTATCGTCTGTTTGTATTTGGGTAGAAAATGTTTTAGTAGATCAAACAAGAAGACCGTTTATTAGTGGTTTTACATTAGTTGAAACTTCAAAGTAAAGTTAGTTTCATTGAGGGTTTACTCGAGATCTCACAATCGTTAACGGGCGAGTCAACACGATCCCGTACTTAGTTGTCCAATAAATTATCCTCTTCACGAATCCCCCGGGAATATCCTTTAGCTTAAAGATATATTTGAGTGTAACTATATAACCCGCAATATTATTAGCTGTCTTACCTTGATATAAATCCTTATCCCTTGAGAATATTCGAAAAATCTGAGAAAGAATTTTGCATATAAAATTCAAAATATAACATTTTATGAGCAAAGTTACTTGCTGACAGATTTTGTTTTGGTGCTATAAAACTGTTTATTGGTTTTTTGTTTCAAATCACGTTAATAATAAACGCAAAAAGATACAAGTTAAAAGGTGTTTAAGGTTCTAAAGAGAATTGACTACTAAGTCTAGTCCTCTCCAGACGCAGGGTACGCCATTCGATGCGTTTTCCAATCTACAAACAAAAACGCCATGATCATTCTTTACCCTCCTATCTTTATAAATCTTTCTTTCAACTCCTACTATTTTCAAAAACATTATTATATATCACGATTCTTTTCAAAATACGCCATTATGAGCTGTATATAAATGGTGGTACGTCAAAAGGTTCGCGTAATAAATTGGTAACATTTTTAGGGTCACGACACGACAACATCCGGGATCACTTACAGTCTATTTTGTATATCTAAATACCCGGAAGTTCAACGTAAAATATTGGAGGAGCAAAGAGACATTTTCGGTGATGACATGCAAAGGGACGCCACGTTTACGTAAGTATTATAAATTTTATTCATATTTTAAAAGGAATGTTACATTATGATCTCTGCGTCAATAATGATGTAGCTAATGTAGGATAAATGAATGACTGATTCAACGTAGAGTTCAAACTGTGGGACGTGAAACGTTACATGAAGGTTTCCTGTTGGGCTAATGGCTATCTTTTATATGATCAGTGACTAACCGACATCAGTTGTACACCGAATTTTGATGACAACTTTGATAAGTGGAATGATAGTCTCTAATAATGAATAGTCATTTATTGAGGTTTATATAAGTAGGTAGAATAAATATTTATAATTGTTCCGAGTTCAACCTTGAAGTTATTAACTTAATAAACAATAACACTATGATACCTAGTAAGACTGGTTTTTAAGATCCCTATCAACATGACGGCATGTATTAATGACATAATTATTATTAATCGAACAAATTAGAATCATGTTTTTGTTGTATTAAACTTGTTTATTGATGTAGGTAAGTTTTAGAAAAAAGGTTAAGTTGTAAGAATACTCTACACTCTGTGTTTATTCTAAAAACATCATAGTTAAACTATTACCCGCTTATATTCACGTATTTTTTCACTCATTCATTTTTCGCGATTTGGATTCCCTATTTTCCTGTTCTATGTATCAATGCGGAAAATAACGAATCAATGGCAAAAAACATATAAGTACTTACCTATATATACTTAAGTAATCATTTTTAACTAGCAACGCCTCAGCAGACGATTAAGTAGTTTTTTTATATACTTATTCATTTAGGCACATCAACAGGATAAAATATTCAACACGTACATAATAAAATTTTTAAAATACAGTTCTAATATGTATCCTAATATTAGGTGTGCACAACAGTTTGAACTGTACAAACAATTAAATCTTTCCTCTTTATAAGTAGTATATAAGAATTTGTTTCTAGTGAACTACATGAAATGAAATACTTGGAGCTAGTTATCAAGGAATCATTGAGGTTGTACCCGTCAGTGCCTTTAATAGAGCGGTTGTTGATCAAGGATAGTGGTAAGTTTATTATTGAATAGTGGTTCTTAACCGCGTTAATCCTAATATTGAGTGATTTTTTAGATAAAACGTCCTACTAAAAATCTAATTCGGTTTTTGCGTGTCAGCCATCCGTACATAGTTTTGTATGAATGTGTTTAGTCACACCTTATAATTTTAAGAACAATATATTTACTTAAGTAATTTTATTTTATTTTAAACTTCCAGGAAAACTAACAGCTAAGATTAAAATTAAAATATATGATCCGAGTACTAACAACATTCATCTACATTTACTTTCTTTGATACATGTGTTTGTTTTAATGGAAGGAAAAAACTTTTTTATGCCCCGTACGATTATCTATGTGCTCGTTGTCTGTGAAATTACTGCTATAAATAATTATTACTAACTACATAATTACTATTGTTTTATCTTCTAGTGGTAGGAGAACTAAAAATGTTACAAGGAACATCTGTTACCCTGAACATATACCAGATGCAGCGACACCCCGACGTGTACGAAGACCCTCTAGAATTCAGGCCCGAGCGATTCGAGACCACTGAGGCGAAGAATGCATTCAGTTACCTAGTATTTAGTGCTGGGCCCAGGAATTGTATAGGTAAATTGTATACTGTTTTATCCATAGTTTTATTTGTTACAGCCGAAGAGATTAGATCATTAATGGAAGCTCTTGTCCCTCGTAGGGGTATACCCATATAAGCTGATGATGAAAGGGATATTTCAAAAATCTTAAGCGATAATAAAATTATCTTTTAACCCCAATATAAGTATAAATCATTACAAATAGGCATTTTTCGATTTGGGAATCGAAACTGGGAGCTTTCAGATTGGCCAGTGTACGCACATGACACCAAGTCGCCGAAAGACTCAAAATTATGTTCAAAGAAAAATTAAATGAACAAAACAACACGCTCTTACTTAAAGCTATAAAGGTTAAAAGCAGGAATAAACGTAAAGTATCTCGGCATTTCGTAAAAGAGATTCTAAGGAAAATACAAACTATAAAGAATCCCATTGGGATTTAATTCGAAGACGTGACATTAATCAAGTCGGACAAAACGTCCATGGTGGACCTTTCAGGGAAACTTGGTCTTGTGAACGTGTCACACAAGCATCCAGGATTAGGCATCCATTTGGGAAAACACGTGACGGTGTACTTACTTTGTAACTATACATAGAATCCTTATCTTTGGGTATATACTTAGATCGTTTTAAGGGAATGTTTGTGGTATTCATTTTGTACTCCTACGTACTGCAACAAGAATGAGTCTTTAAAAAAAACCCATCTTGTTAAATAATAATTAAAAAATGCAAAAAGTCCGTAATCAAAAAATCTGTAATGGGTCGAAGCGGATAGAAAGCGGAACCGACTTCATTTTATCCTGTGTAAAGATAATTAATGTTAATAACTATATTGGGAGGCTAATTTTTAACCTAAATATACCTAATATTTACCACGATATTCTTTATTTCAGGGCAAAGATTCGCCATGATGGAAATGAAGGTCACAATATCGGAAATAATCAGGCGTTTTGAATTACTGCCGTCCGATATTGAACCGCAGCTGTGCGCTGACCTCATCCTGAGGTCCAAAAACGGGGTCAATATTAGATTAAAACCAAGAGATTTAAAGAATTAATAAAGTAATATTATGAAGCTACTGCGAGATTAAATATTTATTAAGGTTTAAGTGTTTTTTCTTTACATTAAACCATTATTTCTTATGTAACTGCCATCATCGACATAAGTTCCAGTTGGGTATAAAAACTAATAAACATGTTTCTATCTATCCTCTGCGGAGAAAACTTCCAAGAAAACTATTTCCTTTAGTACCTCATAAGTAATAGTTGATTCTACTTAATCTAGGACACGATAAAGTTTTCCTTGTATCACTCTGTTAAGGTTAGATTAAAATACATTTGTACTCCAACTTTAGTAAATAATATTAGCCTTAGTCATAACGAGTAAGAAATGTTGTGTGTTTTGTTCAAACAATGATATCTTGGTAAACTAATTTCAGAGTTTATGTAAACTAGAGGAGAATCTACTAAGAAAACATTTGGAATTGAGAGACAAGACGATTCTATGACTTCGTCTTCGTGGCGTTCATCTAGATGAAATGAAGTTGGTCGGATGTTTATTCGATGTACTATAGATAGACTGTTTCTAGCCAATAAGATGTCACCTAAGCTAATATAGGAAATTAAATATACCTATACATATTATACAAATGAATAACAACTTTTTCAGTTCACAAACTCGTTATTTTTGTACTAAACTAAAACTTATATTATAATAACATTGTTTCTAATTATTCAAATGAAATATGGTAACATCAATTTTGGTTTAAAAGGGAGACAATTTGAAACTATAAGTGATCCGAGTAGTTTGTCAGGATAGTTACCGGTTTAATCTCGGTACTATTTGAACCCAAAAGTTTGTGCCTGCTACTCTGGGGTGAATATTTTAATACTTTCTGCAACGAAATATGAGTTTATTGAGGTTTCAACAGAAATGGTTGTTAAATTTTAATATTTGTGAGCAGCTGTCACGGTACCGCATATAGGTCTACCCGTGGAGCGAATGTGGTGAGTATACGAATGAGAATAAATATGGTGTATGGTCGGAATATTAACTAGCACTACATTTATACTATTGCAAATTCACCTGATTGACGTATTGTGTTGTAAGCGGCCAGTTTTCTGCAATTCCCCCTCTCTAGTTCTGGTCCATTGTGCGTGTTGCGATATTTTTAATCCATTCCATTGTGTGTTTGTAAAATTATTTGATTGACTTCTTAGGACTACTGACTGTCAGTGATTTTACAGGAGAAATAATGACACATTCAGTACTCATTTTATTTTAGTATATTTTTAAGAATAGATAAGTAAGTAAGTATATAATATCTTACATGAATTCGGTGTTGCTATAAACTCATAAAGTATTGTTATATCGGCGTAAAGTCTAAGAACCGTATAATTTTATCTCCTGTTATCGTATTCACGTAAAATTTTAGATTTTATTACATTCGTAAAAATCATAAAGGCTTTTTTATTACTGCCATATCTTAGGGTGTATTCGAAGATTTTGTGACCATCTTACAGCCTGTAATTTTCCCTCAAATATGGGATAATAACAAAAAAAAAAACAGTTCACATCAACCTAAATCATCTTATGTAGAAGCATAGGCCAATGATGATGATCATGATGAACATTAAACATATTTTAGTGCTCAGGAAGCTTGTGCATGTGAGTTTGAATACTACTTAGTATAGGACATAGTAGTAGGATATAGTATAGGACACCAGAAGTAAAGGTTGTTTGTAACTACTTGAATTTTAATTACACCCATTTAATTGCCCAGTAAAGTTAAAGTTTGATGAAAATTCAGCGGTTTATGTGTGGCAAAAAAAAGAATATCTACTTTACTCTTTACTTAACCAATATTTATAGGTGTTTAGAGCGCTTGGGACACTGTAACATATTCATTTATAAACTTATTTATTGCTTGTTATCATTTTTTTTTACGCATAATATAATTTCTAATTGGTTTAAAATGTTATGTTGTTCAAACCCATCAGATAGTTTACAGTTCCACAAAAAAAGTTTTTACTTTAAATCATTAAATATATAATTATATGGTCCCTTGACGTAATTCAAAAGGGTCAATTCGACTTTAGGTGGAGGTCCCTTCCAATCCACATGAAAGTTTTCTACAATTCTGTTAACAAATATCTCTAATTCAGTCTCAGCTATGCGACGACCTGTAAAAAAAGCAATGCGTTTTGAATAAGTACTTTCATAGTACATAGATACAAACAGATCAGTCTTTTACAAAGTAAACTGTGCAATTTTTTCAGGGTCTCGAGTTGTTACTAGCTTCAATAAGTAAAGTTCATGATAATCACACAAAACAAAATAAGCTGTTTGCAAATATGATTCAGCAGTTATCACTCATTCTTTGAAAATCAATCCTGGAACAAATCATTAAAGTACAAACATAGAACCCACCGATACAACCGCGAACTCCGAATCCAAATGGGTTGTAAGCGAAAGGATGCGCGTTCCTGTAGTACAGTGGGTCAGTTTTGTCGGCGAGCCACCTCTCTGGAATGTATTCCTCTGGTCGGGGGAAGTTCTTCTCCATCATCGCCATATCATGATGTCCAAACATTATCTGGAGCTAATATATGCACCAAGCCATAATAAGAACACTACTTACTAATAATGGTATACTACTTACTAACCTATACTATATAGAAAGCTATTGTTTTACAAGTAATATTTAAAACTTATCAACATGTAAGTAAATTCAAAAATCTTAAGCGAAGCCTTCACAGAAAGCGTGTGTGTAATGACGAAGTTAGATATTCACATTTGCTGGTATTTTGTAACCGAGGATGTTGTACTCTTGTGAGGTGATCCTGAGGTTACCAGGTGCTATCGGCATCATCCTCATGGATTCCTTAAGGCAAGCCTTCAAATACGATTTGGACTCAGGGTTTGATCTTAGCTCTTCCCTGAGCTTGTTCTGTTTATCTTGGTTAACGGCCAGCAGGTACAGAGTCCCTAATATTGAGTTAGCAGTCTGTAAATTATAAAATAAAATTAAGCAAACCTATATTCTTATATAATTGGTGTTTCTGATTATTCTGTAAATAAAAAAAATAATTTACCGTATCGACGCCAGCAAATAACAGGTCGGATGCTATTATGTATGCAATATTCTCATCGATTTCCAAGAGTTTTTCTAAAATACTCTTTTCTGCATCAGTCTTCGGATTGTTCTTGAAATTATTCCTTGTCATGTTAATAAAATATTTACTTAGGCTGTAAATAAATCATACAAGAGGTATTACTTCATTCTTATTTATTCACATAAATAAAGGTTTACGTTAGTACCCAAGACATTGCTATGAAGTAGATAATACACTATACCTGACACAAGAATAAGGACTTATTGTCTTTTCACAATAAATCTGGTTGAGACCAAGCTTGAGATGATTGGTAATGATAGCGGCTAATACTTTTGAAAAGATCACCTGCTATAGACGTATTAGATTCATTATACCTACGTATCTTGTTCCTCATAAATCTTCATTGCTCTCCTGAAGGTTGGAGTTGAAATGTATTTCGAAAGACTTGGTTTGACATCCAGTTGTTCAAGAACATCAAACGCCTGGTGAACGCATCTTATTAGCCTTTTCGCTGGAGAGTCATCAGACAGGTTAGGAGAGAAACATCCCACTCGACACCCGAAAGCTACAACGCCAATGGACTCTAAAGCCCACAAGTTCATTTCTTGATCAAACTTGTCCTTGATCATGTTGTTTTCATCTCTCATCAATTTTATTCTGTGTGTATAATGAACAATCATAAGAACAATCATAAAATACAAGTACAAATTGACCGTTTGTTTTCTTACCTCTCTACCATTTCTAAGGTCACTTCGTCAAATTCCTTCGCGTATAATTTGATAGTTTTGGGGTGCAGCATCACGGGATTTGTAGTTGATCTTAATTCTTTCCAAGTCTCACCAAAGCTGTGGATTGAAATTCTTAGTAAATTATAAATGTGAAATAAACGGGTAGACCCAAATAGATCAGTTAGTGGGGGCAGGTCTAAAACTATAAGACAAACAAAGATTTGTTCTTTGAAACCATGTCATCGAAAAACTGCATTCAAAGATTTAGAAATAAACTATTACTCACTACGGAAATCACAGTTTTGAAAATTAAAACGTACATAATTTCCATCTAGAAATAGATTCTGTAAATCATAAGCAAAAAATGTAACTGTATAACATGATTTCTTAAATGCTCTTCTGACCGATCTAATTGGAAAACCCTGAATATTGATTTACGATTGACATGGATTGATATATTGTGAACAACAATGAATCTAAATTGTTTACAGAATCTTTCTGTAAGAACTCACTCTGTGCCTAGCCCAGTGGGTTGACCAGGTTTTACGCCCTTCTTGTTATAACGATAATATTCGATACTTCGAAAACGTTGGCGAATTGGCATTCTATTGTCTTCAGCACGTAATATCTAAAAAAGAAAAAGCTCAATTATTTAAGTAAGCTTTATGAAATCTTAGGCAATTTCCTGATTATACAGGGTGGCGTAATAGAACGGGCATATTTAAAATATCTGTAAAAAAATAACTCTCCATTGATACTTAAAATTAAAGATAGGTATTATTAGATAATTGTATGCAGTTTATTTATTTTAAATAACATCTTCTAAATGACGGCCCTCTCTACGATGACACTCTTCTAATCACAAACTGGGATTTGTGAAAACTCTCTGAAATGTCTCAAAAGTAATGTTGTTGTAATTGCTGCAGTCTTTCACTATGGATAATTATTTTCTCTCAACTGATTAATTTTTTTACAAGAAAAAGTCAAGAGGCGTTAAATCTGGGTCAGGTGTAGGCCATGGGATATCACTCCTCTTAAAAATCAGTCTGTGTGGGAACATCTGTCTCACAACTGCCATGGAATCATTTAATGAGTGACTCATAGCTCCATCTTGGTGAAAACAAGTCCTATAATTAACTATTGTTGATCTCATATATTCTGGAGTCCAAAATCTTTAAATATCGCCACATAGGGGTCCTTGTCGACAACTGTAAATCCACTGCTCTCTATCGAGTAGACATTTGTGGATTTACTCGTGTTGACTAGATGTTCTTGGACGACATTTAGCTTATGTTTTAGTGTCAAACGGGTCTTTTTGAATCACGCTATCCATAACTTAATTAAATTTGAAACGCGGAGCTTTAAACATTCATAGTAATGCATATTCACTACAGCAGCGGTTCTCAATCTTTTTTGGTAACAGAACCCTTTTGGAAAGCGATATACTTGATGGATCCCTATTTGAAGTACACACACCGGAAAAATTAGAGGAACGTTAGTTCATTCGTGAAATTTTTCGGATTTTTTGTTATAATGTTGTTTTATTTCTATGATTGAGTATTTAAATATTCTATGAATGAAACATTTTAATAATAAACTTGTTTAGTGGAAAAAAATAAGATAGATATTTTACGGGCTGTCGTCGGAAGCAAACGCCTGACAAATTGACGTTTTACGGACGACATCGTCCTTTTTGGCCCAACGGCACATGAACTGCAAGGAATGCTCCAAGAAATGAACACTGTAGGTCGAATGTGGGTTGGTCTTCGAATGAATCGGTCAAAGGCACAAAGTCGGTCAGATAAGGAAGTCGGTCAGACGGGGAAAATGGTCAGATGGGGAAGTTGGTCAGCTGAGGAAGTTGGTCAGACAGGGAATTTGGTCAGATAAGGAAGTCGGTAAAACGGGGAAGTTGGTCAGATGGGGATTTCCCCATATGGTCATATGGGGAAGTTGGTCAGATGGGGAAGTTGGTCAGACGGGGAAGTTGGTCAGACGGGGAAGTTGGTCAGACGGGGAAGTTGGTCAGATGGGGAAGTTGGTCAGACGGGGAAGTTGGTCAGACGAGGAAGTTTGTCAGACGGGGAATTTGATCAGATGGGGAATTTGGTCAGACGGAGAAATTGGTCAGTTGGGGAAGTTGGTCAGACGGGAAAGTTGGTCAGCCGAGGAAGTTTGTCAGACGGGGAATTTGATCAGATGGGAAATTTGGTCAGACGGAGAAATTGGTCAGTTGGGGAAGTTGGTCAGACGGGGAAGTTGGTCAGATGGGGAAGTTGGTAAGTTGGGAAAGTTGGTCAGACGGGGAAGTAAGTCAGATGGGGAAGTCGGTCAGGTGGGGAAGTCGGTCAGGTGGGGAAGTTGGTCAGGTGGGGAAGTTGGTCAGACGGGGAAGTTGGTCAGGTGGGGAAGTTGGTCAGACGGGGAATGTGGTCAGATGGGGAAGTTGGTTAGATGCGGAAGTTGGTCAGACGGGGAATGTGGTCAGATGGGGAAGTTGGTCAGTGGAGGAAGTTGGTCAGTTGGGGAAGTCGGTCAGACATGGAATGTGGTCGAACGGGGAAGTTGGTCCGTTGGAGAAGTTGGTCAGACGGGGAAGTTACACTCGTAAATGGCACGAGACAGACTTACGAACTGCCCACAATGCCGGGTGTAATATCAGAAGACAAACAAACTGAGTCAAAATAGCCTCTCAAACTATCCACAACTCGTAAATGGTACGAGACAGGAAACGTTATAACCAGACGAACTTCTCCGAAACTGATGTTTATAGTAGATGTTCTGGTATGGGGTGGCAATATGTTCATGAAGCATGGGGCTAGTCGTGATCGAAAATGGATCCCTGACCGCACAACGATACTTAACCGATGTCTTGGAACCCCATGAAATGCCTTTTGCCCCATTTATAAGCGACGGTTTTGTTTTATGCATGATAATGGATTCAGCTAAAGTGGTACGTAAGTACTTCATCATAAAAATAAAACAACATTATAACAAAAAATCCGAAATTGCCACAAATAAACTAACCTTCCTCTAATTTTACCGGTGTGTGAAGTTTATTTAATTTGTTATACGTATTGTAATCTTAGTACAATTACGGGTAATGTATAGTCGGAATGATAAAATGTCATAAAATGTCACACTTTGAGAATCGCTGCACTACAGCATAGTGCCCTGAAGAGACGTACGAACTACCATTCTCGTAAAACGCGTAAACATAAAATTCTTGTCAATTTCCGTCATTTCGTCCACGGGCTGTAAACCCCGCGAAAAAAGAAGTTGCAGTGCCCGTTATATTGCGCCACCCTGTATTTTTAAAAAGGTGTTTACTCAATACTACCAATTATACCCACTTGCTCAGAACTTTCCGCGTCAAATAAAAATATCATTGGGTCCAGATTAATCATTGAATTCAAACGTACTATCTGTCCATAGGTATTGTACAGTTTTGAGGTCAATTCTCTTCCATGCAAATTGTGTAGCGAGCCTGAAACAATGATGATATATTTCTTGTTATCGTGTTTTTTTGATGTGTGATTATCAAAGACGGGCTAGTTTAACCGAAGAGGTTACTCAGTCCATACATAATATTGGTATAAATTGGTACCTTAAAGCTTAAGCTACCAAATTATATCAATATTCATATAAGATCTTGAGTTGCAAGTGACTTTGGTTGGGCAGTGGTAACCACTTAATAAGAGCCGATTCATTTGCTCGTTTCGTTTGCCTCATACGTCATTAAAAGTAATGCTGTTACACAATAATATTTACCTCCCCGAAAAAAGTGCATCAGTGGTCCAATGAAAGGCAGAGAACTCGGTCCGGGTATCTCCTTCCATGACTTCAGGGTCTCATTGTCCTTTGTAACCGCAGTGTCACTTGTAACTGCTACCGTTCTGTTATATTGCCAATGATAATGATTATTTGTATGACGATCTACGCGGATTCCCTCGCCCAACGCATCTCAATTACTTAAATAACTCCGTCGGATGATCCGATTTTTATGGGGAATAAATGTTGGTGATCTCAATCTCTAACAACACCCCTAATGAACAAAAAGAACTTACCTAACAAATTGTTTGTTTGTAAGGAATACTTTATTGAGTGGACGAAGCGAAGTACGAATCTGCATCTTTACTAATTGGACGAGATCACGATATAGGTAAATAACGTTCGTTCATGTACTGCTCTAACTAATAAGGAAACCTTTTATTTTCAATTGTACATTAAAGCACAAAAGATTTTACGACTGTTTTGTCACGCACAGGAGCGTGACGAAACAGTCATAAACATAGAGTAACATATATAATAACTAATGACATAGAGTGCTAGTATCCATCAGAATGCGTCTGTTAACCATAAGCAGATGACAGTGGTATATTAAGGAATAGCTAGAAGGCTTAAACTTATTTAATGTGGGTGACATTAGACCTTAATGATGACGGGTTGAAGTTAAAATATCTTTTTAGACCTTATCACTTTCAGTATTAATTAACTCGGTTACAGTAGGAGATTAGAAAAACAGTTTAACCAGTTACATTAACATAAGAGTTACGTAGGCATTGCAATTCATGATTTTATTGATGACTGCTACTTCCAGAAGTTTAGACTAACGCGATGACTCTACATTGACTTAAACCTTAGTAAATAAGTGAAAATGTTGTTTACTGGCAAAAGTAACAAAATATACGAATAGAATCATGCACAGTTCATACTCCTGAAATTGATCACCGTTAAATGTACTTGCTCTATACAGTTAGCTATTCTATATGCACGTGTATGATTTAAATAAATTATTTCAACTAAAATTATTTAAAAAAATACAGGGTGGCCCAAATAGAACGGTCAGTGGCTTATTGCCAGTTGGTACACTTCTACTCACAGTTCGTGCACAATTTTTTTTCAGTCAAATTTCCATAGTTTAACTTCCAGTTTGTACACTTTTGGTACCATAAGGTTCAAATTTTAACAGAAAAATAAAACAAAAGTACTGCCGAGGAAGAAACATCATGCACAAGAAAATCAAACAGTAAAAGAAAAAGTGTGGTATCGATTTGGAAAGAGATGAAATGAGAAGAAAGAGATGAAAAATGTAAAACAATTGAAAGAGCGAAAAGAAACGAGACAGAAAAAAAATGTACACCAAAAACCAATGACGAAGGATGTCAAAACTGAGTCAAAGTTAATATTATTAGCAGACCCAATTCTATACATACATATATTCAAAATGCAGAAAGTGCAAAACCAGTTTGGGAAAAATTAACTAAAGCATTTGGAGACAGTGGATTCACCAGAAAAGTGGGATTGTTAAAGAATTTAATAAATACAACATTAGAAACAAGCGAAAGTGTAGAAGCGTATGTAAACAAGATCATGACGTCCGCCCATAGCTAAGAAATATCAACTTTAGAGTAGATGATGAGTGGTTGGGAACGTTGATGTTTGCTGGGTTGCCTGACAGCTGCAAGCCAATGAGCTTGGGTATCGAGAGCTCCGGTGTAAAGATAAATGCCGATATGATAAAACAAAACTGTTTCAGGAAGTGGAACTGCTTTGGGCTAAGATACAGAAGTAACAACGTTCTGGAGGCCTGGAATTCCCCAGTTTTTAGACATATGGTTAAAAGGAAACCAAACCCACTCGATTTTTTTTATATTATTAAGGATGATTCAATTCATTACGATTTTATTGGCCGACAATTAGATTCTAATAAACCGATGAAAAGGAGACTTCAATCTATGGTGGGTGATAGACGAGAAAATTGTGATAGCTTATGAACAAGGTGAAAAAAATATTAGAGAATGTTTGGAAAAACTTATTACTAAGTGAATTGTATAAGACTGATATTATTTAATTATTTATATTTATAATCCACTATTTACCTCTTATAAAATTCAACGTACTTTTAGATTTAAAAATAAACCTTATTAACACAAAATTTTGGTATTTCACTTTTTTCCTCGACAGTATAAGCCGATCAGTGGGGGGGAGGAGTCTGAAACTATAAGAGGTACAAAGATTTGTTCTTAGGAACCATATAATCGATATAATCGATTTTAGTAAAAATATAAAACTACATTAATAGATTTACAAAAAAAAATTGTTATTTATGGTACAAGCGAGTAAAGTTGATGAATACTTCCGAGGCGCTATTGAGGCCCGAGCCGTCAGGCGAGGGTCTGAAGATAGCCGAGGATAGTAATCATCAATACACGCGTGTACCATACAACGTTTTTCAACACATTTGCGAAGAAATTATCTAGTTTTTCTTTTCGCGCGCATCCAACACAACATTAGTGATCGGACAAAGATTAAAAAAATATACTTATTAAAAAAAAATCGAATGAATGAATGAATGGAATCGACCATAGACCTACCAAAAGTAAGGAAACATAGTTGAAGTTTGTTTTTAAAATGTATGGACACATTTTATTGGTATCGAAACTTTTTTAAAATGAAAGCAATTTAAAAAAGCAATCTATGACTCACTTGTGAATCAAGCGTGTCATTATTCAACTGTTTTTGCACAAATAAGAGCCCCTTTATGAGCAAATGTGTTGAAAAAACTATTACTTACTCAAAACGTCCGGGTTTGATTCCCGTAGTGTGAGTAATAGTTTATTCTAAATCTTTGAATGCAATTTTTATTTTAACTAAAATCGAATACACGTTTCCTAAGAACAGATCTTTGTATCTCATAAAGTTTTATACTTCCCCCCACTGACCGTTATATTTGGGCCACCCTGTATACAAAAAACTGACGAAACTGTAATATATTCTACATAATAATAGCGCTCACGACATTTTAATATCAGACCATAAAATTGTACAAAAAAATAATTTGTAAGGATTGAAAACAAAACAATTTTACGTCAGTAACCAATTAGCAGACAAGAACTTGCGAGAAAACAGTAAGAGGTACATAAAATATAGTATGTACAGTCACGGAATGAAAAGGTTCGTCACCTTAGAGTCAGTTTTTACTATCACTAGTACAGTAAGAATCAATTATGCCAACATACAAGTGTAAGAAACAGTGATACTAACATATTGATATCTTTGATTTACACGAACACTACACATTGAAATAATAATAATATAATAATAAATAATAAAATTTTATTGCATCCCAAAGTTTACATTAAACATTTGCAATGATTCCTCACTAGGCAGAGCCTGTATTGAGGATATCAATTTCGTACACGTTAACCGTTAGGACTTAAATTCTAAAAAATAAAAGTTAAATTAAGGTAAGTATTATGAAAGTACAAATTATAAAAAAAAAGTAGTGTAATTTATAGGTGAGTGTGTAGTGTGAGGTGAGTGTGTAGTGTGAGGCGAGTGTGTAGTGTGATGTGAATGTTGTGCGTGCAGTGTGAGGTGTGTAAATGTTTGTTAATATTTTTGTCAGAACAATTTATTACAGGTTTATCGTCCTGAGTTGCAAAGTTGTTCCGTTTGTACATAGTCTAATCTACTTATTTCTTCTTTTAATTTTTTACGCAAATCACGAACCGAGTTATCCTTAAAATTAAATTTATTTACTGTTTTATTATACAAGTAAGGGAACATGTACATTTGCGATCGTTGTGCGAAAGAAGTTTTGAATGAAGGTATGTTTACTTTAAAAACTCTTTGTTTCAATAAGCTATTATAATTTGAAGAATTTAATACTGATTTATGTGTATCAATAATAGCTTTATTAATATATAATTGTCGAATGGTGTAAACTCCCGCCTCTTTATATAACTCTTTTGTTGGATATCGAATAGGTCTCTTTAGCATTACTTTTAATATTGAGCGTTGTGCTCTTTCTAATATGATAAGATTGGTTTTAGCTGCACCTCCCCATATGTTTATGCAGTAAGTTAAGATTGATATATACAGGGTTATTGGTTAAGTCGACCTATTCCCGTCAAGGGCGTGTAGATTACATCGTTTCCGACTGATTTCACCATGAAACACCCTACCCTAAACCTAACCGTTTAAGAGATATTTCAATTTATTTGTTTTTATAAAAATCACCGGATCTTCGGCTATAAGCTTGGATATTTTCAAATGCGCATGTCTTATTATTACTATTACTTGATTTTTACGTTTATAATAAGGTGCTTTGTGACCCCAATAACCAATATTGTACCTAAAATAAATAAATAAGTAGTTGTAGACGATTAAAACTTTTAAAAAATAATAACAATCAGAAAGTTTATTTTTCTTTCAAGGATATCTAGAAAAAAATATATGGCACCTGTTTGGCATGTGCCTAAAAATATCTACGTTTCATCGGCTATCCAACGAGCTATAACAACCTAGGGTTTTATCGAAATTTTGTACAAAACATGTTGTTTTATAGGCTACCGGGGAGGTTAAATACAACAATAGGTCAGCATACAGAACAAGATACTAAACTCCATTTTTGAGTCTAAATTTCATGTTCGACATGTCGGCCCCTGCATTGCACACATGTTCGCATTATTTTGCGAAGACCAGTTTTCACTACACCAGTAGTTAATTTTGTTCTTATTTCATTGGCCGCATTAATGATTCTGTCTCTCAGTACTTCAATTGATGAAATTGGGTTGGGCTCACTGTACATGAGACTCTTTATGTACCCCCACGCATAAAAATCCATGGGGGTTAAGTCCGGACTTCTGGCTGGCCAGGGTATAGGCCCACTTCGTCCAATCCATTTGTTTGGATAAAACTTCTCCTGAAATGGGCAGGGCAGCCATCATGCTGAAACCACATGTCTTGAATAAGATTAAGTGGCAAATCATCAAATAGGTCATTTAAGTCTTCTCGCAGGAAATTTTCATAGTTTTTCCCATTTAAATTGTCGAGGAGAAAGTAAGGCCCAATTGAATGATTGGAAATAATGCCCATCCACACATTCAGGCAAATCGATTGGACGAAGTGGGCCCATATCCTGGTTAGCCAGAAGTCTGGACTTAACCCTCATGGATTTTTATACGTGGGGGTACATAAAGAGTAACCCAATTTCATCAATTGAAGTACTGAGAGACAGAATCATTAATGCGGCCAATGAAATAAGAACAAAATAAACTACTGGTGTAGTGAAAACTGGTCTTCGCAAAATAATGCGAACATGTGTGCAATGCAGGGGCCGACATGTCGAACATGAAATTTAGACTCAAAAATGGTGTGTGTAGTACTTAAAAGTTTAATTAGTTTAGTATCTTGTTCTGTATGCTGACCTATTGTTGTATTTAACCTCCCCGGTAGCCTATAAAACAACATGTTTTGTACAAAATTTCGATAAAACCCTAGGTTGTTATAGCTCGTTGGATAGCCGATGAAACGTAGATATTTTTAGGCACATCTGCCAAACAGGTGCCATATATTTTTTTCTAGATATCCTTGAAAGAAAAATAAATTTTCTGATTGTTATTATTTTTTAAAAGTTTTAATCGTCTACAACTACTTATTTATTTATTTTAGGTACAATATTGGTTATTGGGGTCACAAAGCACCTTATTATAAACGTAAAAATCAAGTAATAGTAATAATAAGACATGCGCATTTGAAAATATCCAAGCTTATAGCCGAAGATCCGGTGATTTTTATAAAAACAAATAAATTGAAATATCTCTTAAACGGTTAGGTTTAGGGTAGGGTGTTTCATGGTGAAATCAGTCGGAAACGATGTAATCTACACGCCCTTGACGGGAATAGGTCGACTTAACCAATAACCCTGTATAGTGTGAAGCAGTTCCCTGTTAGCGACATCTCTTAGCTGTTTCATAACGTAAACTAATTTTCTGGCTTTTGCGGATAGGTTAATAATGTGGTCTTTAAAGGTAAGTTTGTCATCTAATATTACTCCAAGGTATTTAATTGTCTTAGATCTGTTTATTTCATTACAGTTGCAGATGTTGTAAGTGTGGATGTGTAGTGGTTGGCATGTATGTATTTTTATTTTTTGTATGTCAGTCGGAGCGGTTACAATGGTTTTGTGAAAGCACAGAAACATACACACATCAAAAGTGTCTAGGGATCAACATATATTTTTGCAATAACTTTTCTCCTGATTGATATTAATTAAAATTTTCTTTAAGGATTCATCAAATAAAGTGTTTTCGTTTGTCACAGTAACGATAAACCAAGTCACCTTTGCATTAATAAAGAAATTTGCCATTTTCCTAATAAAGGGATTTTTGACATTTGAACCACTAACATTAAAGTTCGAAAAAAAGACTGAAATAACAGTTTTCTTTAAAATTTTATTGGGTAACTTAAACAATTAATAATCCGTGTTTCTACCGCGAACACTAACAACACAAGAACATCGGTTTGGCATACTCAAAATGAGTTCATCCAAATCACGCTGTGGAATGGCCGCCCATGTTCGTTGCAACAACAAAAAAAGGTCTTCTTGCGACTGGATACCCTCCATATTCGGCAGAGCTCTTCTCTGTAGCATATCCCATGCATGCTCAATCGGGTTCAAGTCTGGCGACTGAGCAGGCCAGGGCAGGACATTGATGTTAGCTGCGGCGAGAGTCTGTCTTACAACTCTTGCGGTGTGCGGTCGTGCATTATCATGCATTAACTGAAATAAGGGACCGATTTGCACTTGTAGAGGAACGATGACGTCTGATACAATCGTCTCAGCATAAATTTGAGCGTTGAGGTTGCCTCTGATCCAAATCAACTCAGTTCTTCCGCCGATCCAAATACCCGCCCATACCATGATGGTTCCACCACTATAAGGATGGACTTCCTGGCAGGATTTTAATCGCTGTTGGCGTCCAGGGGTTCTCCAGTGTCGTATACGTCTTGTATCCGGTCTCATACCAAAACGAGACTCATCAGAAAAGCACACGAAACGCCATTGTTCTTCTGCCCAATTTCTGTGTTCAAGAGCCCATTGATATCGAATCCTACGATTGTGCATTGCTATAGGTGGTACCCGTAGCGGTCTTCGGGAATGAAGGTTCACTTCATGCAAGCGGTTTCTGACTGTTTGGTCGCTAATTAAGTTCCCTGAAGAGTGATGAAGCCGCACGGCTAACATCATGGCGGTTATTGTTGGAGCTCTTCGAGTTAAGATTTGAATGTATCGGTCTTGTCTCCGTGTGGTGCAGCGATACCGTCCTCCATGGCGCTCAGCCACGGTACCAGTGCTTCGGTAACGTGTCCAAAGTCGACTGATAACACTCTGACTTGTATTCAGAGCTAAAGCCACAGTACGTTGCCGGGAACCAGCTTCTATCATTCCCACGGCTCTGAGCATTTCTTCCCTGCTTAAATGACGTCGCCGCTCCATAATAACGTTGGTTTTAATCAGTAGTAGGGAAACAGTAGCACTAATAATGTCTTCAATGCGTTGTATGTTTTTATAGGGAAAATATTGACAGCTGATTTTCATCTTTTACTCGAATTTGATTCACAGTTCCTGATTCAAATTATGAAATGCACCAAAAAGGATCCATATAAATTTATAAAATCATAAATTTATTACAAAGCCACATCTCAATCTCAAGAAATCCGCATAAAAATGCTTGATCCCTAGACACTTTTGATGTGTGTAGTTTTTTCCGCATTGAGTGTGAGCAGGTTGGAGTTGAGCCACTTAGCTATTTTTGCCATACCTAGTTCAGCTCTAGTTACACAGTCAGTCCAAGTTTGTCCGTGGAATAAGATTGCGGTATCATCTGCATAGCAGATGATCTCGGCATCTTTGATTGGTAGGGAAGTCAGTTCATTAATATAAAGTAAGAATAGGGTAGGTCCGAGAACGCTACCTTGGGGTACACCAAAAGTCGTTTTAGATTGTGTGCTTATCAAGGAATCTATTTTTAAGCGTTGTTTGCGTTCATAAAGATAGCTTTGGAACCATTTAAGAGCAACGCCCCTTATTCCTATACTTTCGAGCCTTTTTAATAAGATAGGGATAGCCACAGTATCGAATGCCTTAGCAAGGTCTAAAAAGACTCCAATACAGTGGCGTCCATTGTCCAGATGGTTAATAATGTTGTTTGTTAATAGACTAGTTGCATGTTCTGTTGATTTGCCTTGTCTAAATCCGAATTGGTTGTTAGATAGTATTTGGTTGTCATTTAGGTACTTCACTAGACGTTTATTTACAACTCGTTCTAGAATTTTCGAAAAGATATTTAGCAGTGATATGGGCCTGTAGTTATTTGGGGTATTCGTTTTGCCTCCCTTGTGTATTGGAACTATTAGTGCTGATTTCCATTCCTCGGGGACTGTACCTGTTGTTAAGCTCAGATTTATGATGTGTGTTAAAGGTTCCAAGAGAGTTTGTTTAACCTTTTTGATCAATTGGTTGGTTATTCCATCTAGCCCAGGAGCGGTGTCAGTTTTGAGATTAGTTATTATGTTTTCTATTTCATTGTGGTCAGATGGGGCAAAGAAGAATGAGTTTTTTGGAGATGTAGACAAATCAACATTATGTGCAAGATTAGATTCGGTTGTTGCTAGTTTGTCTAATATCTTTAAGGCATAGTTTTCCCCAACAGAAGAAAAATATTCGTTGCATTGATTTACTGCATATGAAGTTGTTAGGTCCAGACAGGTCGGGGGTTTTTTGTATTTTCTCTGAGATATTGTATTAATTGATTGCCAAAGTTTACGTGGATGATTCTTGTATTTAGTAAGCATAGATGTATCATAGTCAATTCTGATTTTACGTAACAGAGTAATGTAGAAATTTCTATATCTGGTGTATATAATTATTTTAATATCAGTTTTATTTTTATTTCTAGCATCAAGATGTAATTTATCCCTAACCTGAGAACATTTAAGGAGTGCTGGAGTCATCCAGGGTTTTAGTCTGAGAACGAGTAATTTTTACCAACTTCGAATTTCCTTCTATTAATCCTTTAATAATGCCGACAAATACGTCGGTTTGCTCGTTAATACTAGGTAGTTTTGTTATCTTGTTCCAGTCAACATTACAAATTTCTTCAGCAATCGAATCTAACTTAATACGAGTACTAAATCTTGGAGGTTTTATTGCTGGTCTCATTGTAGGACTCGATACTCCAGTGATCACTATATTATGGTCGGTTACTGCTGAAGGACATACTACCGTTTCCAGATTAACATTTCCACAAAAAAATACATGATCGAGACAGGAGTCTTGTCTAGTAGGTTTGTTAACGGCTTGCAGAAGCCCGAGTTCCGCCATGCAGCATAAGTATGAGTTGGCATCTGTGTTGTCTGGCTTAGTTATATTAATGTTAATATCACCGGTAAGTATAGTGCAGGTATTACGATTAAGGGATCTTACTACTTCATACACCGAATCATTGAAAATTTCAGTGTTTTCATAAGAAGGGGATCGATAAATTCCTAATATGGTTATGACGTCACGGAACTGCAGGACTAAACAAAAAAACAAAACAAAATAAAACACTTAAACGGATTTTTGTCGTGGTTTTGTAATGAAATGTTTTGTATTGATTTTAAAGTGCATTGTAATTTATTTTATTTAAAAAAATGATATAAAAATTAATTCCAGACCGAGTTTCTTGCAGATTCTTCTCGGCTGATGTATTTCCGAATCTGTGGTAAATTCACAATTTATTTAAATTATATTCAAAATATTGAAGGTAGTAAACTTTTAACATTACTTTGTACAGACGTCTTCCATCTTAGTCTTCTGTGATCACGGGTTCTGTAAGGAATCCGAAATGTCAGAAAATGTAAAACAAAATACAACCACGACAAAAATCCGTTTAAGTGTTTTATTTAAGGTGATACTAACATTTAAATTAATAAAAAATGACGTTTGCTATCGAATAAGGTTTTGATAATTTTTTCTATGCTTTTTTTAAACATTGCCTTGTGCGGCGGCATATAAAAACCTCTTTGATATTTTGCAATGATGACATTGGCCGATTGACAATTGTTTTAACACAAATAATAATAGCAAGATGAAGCAACAAGAAGGTTTTACTTTATAAAACATATAAATCTTATTGACAAGATGTCGAGAAGAGAGTCAAACAACACCGATCTGAATAATTTTGAACTTTATTAACGAGCAGTAGAACATTATTTTCACTAACACGAATCTATTTTGTAACATAGTTTCCAAAGGTAATATGTAATCGCGACACATTAAACGAATCATTTTGAAAATTGACGAACCTTTTCATTCCGGGACTGTACCTATTCCTACGTTTCTTGAAAGTTTTTTTTACATTTCCTGCGAAAACTGTAATTTTCGCAAGGAAATCCTTGAGATACAGCTAGTGTTTGTTAAAAATTACAATTGTACTGTATGTATTTTGCTCAGATTCGACAAGTCTACGATTAAAATTTTAACTAGATCTGTTACAGAAAATCGTTAAAATATTATTTTGCAAATGAAATAAAATAGAGATTTTGATATGCCGTGGGCGCAAGGCAGTGTTTAAAAAGCTTGCGAGCCCCCACAAAGCTTTTGCTACTTAGTTTATTAATATTTCCGACCAACTTTCTCGACACGGTTGTGGTGTTAAAGTCTCGGTAAGCTAGTACTCATTATTATACTGTGGTCTAGGATAGCTAAGTATGGTAACGCAATTGCAATTATTTTTTACTTTTTAAATGGTCGTTTTATTTTTAACCCCCGACGCAAAAAGAGGGGTGTTATAAGTTTGACGTGTCTGTGTGTGTGTGTATCTGTCTGTCTGTGGCATCATAGCTCCCGAATGGATGAACCGATTTCAATTTAGTTTTTTTTTTGTATTAAAGGGGACTTACGTGCGAATGTTCATAGACATGTTTAATGAAAATCGGTTGACCCGTTTAAAAGTTATGGGGGTTTGAAAGTAATTGTGTTGGGGGTTTTTTAAATTTTTAATTTATTTAGTTAGAGGTTCAAATGAAAGGATCATTTGAATACTCATTCAGGTAAAAATATTTGACGTTTCAACCAATTTGATTAAATGGCTGAAACATAATTTCTTTAAAAAAAAATACTTCAAATAAAAGAACAAGCGGATTTAATTTTTTTTGGATCGTGTTTTGAAAATGACATTGTATTAAAACCTTCTTTGAAGTACCTACCTCTACTACTTACTCTACACTCCATAATCTCCAACCTCCATACTGTGATTGAATTCAACCTCATTTGGTGTAATCAGCAACGCCAACTGTGTCGGTGGCGATAAATAGAACTAAGTTGAGCCAATGGGAAGGTTTCCCGTTATAGCCTATGTCACGCACTGATAAATTAGCTTTCCATTAGTGAAAGAATTTTTGAAATCGGTCCAGTAGTTTCGGAGCCTATTCATTACAAACAAACAAACAAATCTTTCCTCTTTATAATATTAGTATAGATATATCCTTTCCTGAACCTTACAAAATTCCTTTTCCTCTCCGATATTTTCCGTTAAAAATATTTCCCTACCTTTTATTACCTGAAATTGTATATAAGTGGCACACCAAAAAAAAAAAAGGTTTCCCGCGAAAATGCATGCCGGCCAGAGACAAGTTTGATGACATGTACTTTTGTTTTATTTGAGAGTGAAATATAAGATTAATATTATTTCTTTAATTGATTCATATTTTGCTAATTTGATCCTTGATTTTTTTTACTACTTTACTCGACTGTATATAAAGGTGTTTGGAGCGCTTAAATTGGGACAATGTAAATAAAAAAAAAAATGACAGGAGCGATTTTATTAAAGACACAGGGATCGAACATCAACATTATTTTAACTTTTTCAAAATGTGGAAATCTTAATCTAAAGGTATAAATAAGAACTTATTCATATTTCTGCCGACTCCACGTTGTCTTCCTACCCCATCATATAGTTTACAGTTACTTTAAATCATTAAAAATATAATTATACGGTCCCTTAACGTAATTCAAAAGGGTCATTTCAACTTTTGGTGGAGGTCCCTTCCAATCCACATGAAAGTTTTCTACAATTCTGTTTACAAATACCTCTATTTCAGTCTCAGCAATGCGACGACCTGTAAAAAATACAATGCGTTTTGAATAAGTACTTTCATATGTACATAGATACAAATTTTTTAAGGGTTTCGAGTTGTTACTAGCTTCAATAAGTAAAGTTCGTGATAGTCACACAAAACAAAATAAGCTGTTTGCTAATTTGATTCAGCAGTTATCACTCATTCTTTGAAAATCAATCCTGGACCAAATCATTAAAGTACAAACATAGAACCCACCGATACAACTGCGAACTCCGAATCCAAATGGGTTGTAAGCGAAAGGATGCGCGTTCCTGTAGTACAGTGGGTCAGTTTTGTCGACGAGCCACCTCTCTGGAATGTATTCCTCTGGTCGGGGGAAGTTCTTCTCCATCATCGCCATATCATGATGTCCAAACATCATATGCACCTAATATATGCACGAAGCCACAATAGAACACTGTTTACTAATAATGGTACCTATACTATTTAGAAAGCTATATATTATATAGATTGTTTTAACTCTTACAAGAAATATTTAAAACTTATCAACATGTAAGTAAATTCAAAAATCTTAATCGAAGCCTTCACAGAAAGCGTGTGTGTAATGACGAAGTTGGATATTCACATTTGCTGGTATTTTGTAACCGAGGATGTTGTACTCTTGTGAGGTGATCCTGACGTTACCAGGTGCTATCGGCATCATCCTCATGGATTCCTTAAGGCAAGCCTTCAAATACGATTTGGACTCTGGGTTTGATCTTAGCTCTTCCCTGAGCTTGTTCTGTTTATCTTGGTTAACGGCCAGGAGGTACAGAGCGCCTAATATTGAGTTAGCAGTCTGTAAATTATAAAATAAAATTAAGCAAACCTATATTCTTATATAATTGGTGTTTCTGATTATATGTAAATAAAAAAAATAATTTACCGTATCGACGCCAGCAAATAAGAAGTCGGATGCCATTATGTATGCAATATTCTCATCAATTTCCAAGAGTTTCTCTAAAATACTCTTTTCTGCATCAGTCTTCGGATTGATCTTGAAATTATTCCTTGTTATGTTAATAAAATATTTACTTAGGCTGTAAATAAATCATACAATAGGTATTATTTCATTCTTACTCATTCACATAAATTCAAATTCGTTACCAAGATATTGCTCTGTCAAGATATTATATACACTATACCTGACACAAGAATAAGGACTTATTGTCTTTTCACAATAAATCTGGATGAGACCAAGCTTGAGATGATTGGTTAGCGGCTAATCTTTTGAAAAGATCACCTGCTATAGACGTATTAGATTCATTATACCTACGTATCTTGTTCCTCATAAATCTTCATTGCTCTCCTGAAGGTTGGAGTTGAAATGTATTTTGAAAGACTTGGTTTGACATCCAGTTGTTCAAGAACATCAAACGCCTGGTGAACGCATCTTATTAGCCTTTTCGCTGGAGAGTCATCAGACAGGTTAGGAGAGAAACATCCCACTCGACACCCGAAAGCTACAACGCCAATGGACTCTAAAGCCCACAAGTTCATTTCTTGATCAAACTTGTCCTTGATCATGTTGTTTTCATCTCTCATCAATTTTATTCTGTGCGTATAATGAAGATGCATATAAGAACAATCATATAAATACAGGTACAAATTGATTGTCAGTTTTTGTTTTCTTACCTCTCTACCATTTCTAAGGTCACTTTGTCAAATTCCTTCGCGTATAATTTGATAGTTTTGGGTTGTAGCATCACGGGATTTAAAGTTGATCTTAATTTTTTCCAAGTCTCACCAAAGCTGCAGATTGAAATTCTTAGTAAATTATAAATGTGAAATAAACGGGTAGACCCAAATAGATCAGTTAGTGGGGGCAGGTCTAAAACTATAAGACATACAAAGATTTGTTCTTTGAAACCATGTCATCGAAAAACTGCATTCAAAGATTTAGAAAAAAACTATTACTCACTACGGAAATCACAGTTTTGAAAATTAAAATGTACATAATTTCCATCTAGAAATCGATTCCGTAAGTCATTAGCAGAAAATGTTACTATATCACATGATTTCTTAAATGCCCTTCCGACTGATCTAATTGGAAAACCCTGAATATTGATTTACGATTGACATGGATTGATATATTGTGAACAACAATGAATCTAAATTGCTTACAGAATCTTTCTGTAAGAACTCACTCTGTGCCTAGCCCAGTGGGTTGACCAGGTTTTCTGCCCTTCTTGTTATGACGATAATATTCGAGACTTGATAAATGTTGACGAATTGGCATTCCATTGTCTTCAGCACGTAATATCTAAAATAAAAAGCTCAATTATTTAAGTAAGCTATAGAAATCCTAGGCTATTTCCTGACTATATTTTTAAAAAGGTGTTTACTCAATATTACCAATTATACCCACTTGCTCAGAACTTTCCGCGTCAAATAAAAATATTATTGGGTCCATACCAATTATTGAATTCAAACGTATTATCGGTCCATAGGTATTGTACAGTTTTAAGGTCAATTCTCTCCCATGCAAATTGTGTAGTGCGCCTGAAACATTGATGATATATTTCTTGTTATCGTGTTTTTTATGTGTGGTTATCAAAGACGGGCTAGTTTAACAGAAGAGGTTCCTCAGTCCATACATAATATTGGTATAAATTGGTACCTTAAAGCTTTAGGTACCAAATTATATCAATATTCATCTAAGATCTTGAGTTGCAAGTGACATTGGTTGGGCAGTGGTAACCACTTAATAAGAGCCGATTCATTTGCTCGTTTCGTTTGCCTCATACGTCATTAAAAGTAATGCTGTTACACAATAATATTTACCTCCCCGAAAAAAGTGCATCAGTGGTCCAATGAAAGGCAGAGAACTCGGTCCGGGTATCTCCTTCCATGACTTCAGGGTCTCATTGTCCTTTGTAACCGCAGTGTCACTCGTAATTGCTACCGTTCTGTTATATTGCCAATGATAATGATTATTTGTATGACGATCTACGCGGATTCCCTCGCCCAACGCATCTCAATTACTTAAATAACTCCGTCGGATGATCTGATTTTTATGGGGAATAAATGTGGTGATCTCAATCTCTAACAACACCCCTAATGAACAAAAAGAACTTACCTAACAATTTGTTTGTTTGTAAGGAATACTTTATTGAGTGGACGAAGCAAAGTACGAATCTGCATCTTTACTAATTGGACGAGATCACAAATGACGCTCCTCCATGTACTGCTACAATTAATAAACCTTTTATTTTCAATTGTACATTAAAGTACAAAAGATTTTATGACTGCTTTGTTACGCACAGCAGCGTGACGAACATAAATATAGAGTTAAAATAACTAATGACATAGAGTGCTATAGTATCGGTCAGAACGCGTCTGTAAACCATAAGCAGATGAAGTTGGTATATAAATAGGTATACCTATTTATATACCAATTTATTTTAAATAGTGTAACCAGTTACATTAACATAAGAGTTACGTATGCATTGCAATTCATGATTTTATTGATGACTGCTACTTCCAGAAGTTTAGACTAACGCGATGACTCTACATTGACTTAAACCTTAGTAAATAAGTGAAAATGTTGTTTACTGGCAAAAGTAACAAAATATACGAATAGAATCATGCACAGTTCATACTCCTGAAATTGATCACCGTTAAATGTACTTGCTCTATACAGTAAGCTATTCTATATGTACGAGTATGCTTTAAATAAATTATTTCAACTGAAGTAGAATACTATTTAAAAATTATGCAGGTACAAAAACTGTAACGAAACTGCAATAATAACAATAACGATGCTAAATTGGGATTTACTCGAGCGTTGTGGGGACCTGTTGTACTTTGTAGAGTAGGTGATAAGCTGATAAGGAATAAAGCACTCTTAGAGAGTATAAACTTTCACCGGTGGGGGGCTGAGAAAAATAAAAAAAATGCATTTGAAAGTAGTGACTCGAGCGCGTCAGATTAACGGTTAGGGAGTATAAACGATACCTAATGAAGCTCCTATTTGTTAATCTGATGATTCTGATGTAATACAAGCCCATGGCGGCCTTTTGAAAACTAGAGTCAGAATATCACACAGTGTGGTTCAGCTTCATCTCGTGGTCGCCTTAATCTGACATTTCGGTCAAAGGACTTATGAACTACTAGCAGCGCCCCGCGGTTTCACCCGCGTAGTACCCGTTCCCGTGGGAATTTCGGGATAAAAAGTATCCTATGTTCTTTCCCGGACCATAAGCTACCCCTGTACCAAATTTCAAGTCAATCGGTCCAGTAGTTTAGCCGTGAAAAGGTAACAGACAGACAGACAGACAGACAGACAGAGTTACTTTCGCATTTATAATATTAGTTAGGATGAACAAAAAATGCTGCATAGTGATGTTTCTATCTAGTGATGTATTCTATCTAGTGAGATAGAATTTTTATCTACCCTATGTTAATTTGACGAAAAGGGGATTTTTATTTTAGATTTTTGGATTTATATGAGCGTGCTCGTATAAATCTAAAAATAACCTTAAGACTAAATAAAAGCTTGCCAAAACAATCGGATTGAATTGAATTTTTGCGTCATGCATGTGTTAAAAAATTTACACTGTATTAAACCTTCTTTGAAGTACCTACTTCTGCTACTTCTATACTCCATAACCTCTAACCTCCATACTCTGATTGAATTCAACCTCATTTGATGTAACCAGCAGCGCCAACTGTGTCGGTGGCAATAAACAGAACTAAGTTGAGCCAATGGGAAGGTTTCCCGCGAAAATGCATGCTGGCCAGTGACAAGTTTGATGACATGATGACATTGATGTTCTTTTGTTTTATTTGAGTGAAATATAAAATTAATATTATTTCTTATTTTGCTAATTTGATCCGTGTAATCAATTGTTTTTTTTATTGCTATACTCGTATTGTGTAGCGAAGTGGTGTAGGTACAACACACTGCACTGGGTTGACGCAGCTATTGAATATGTAAATTGAAAAATATGGATTTCTAAGGTAAGTTTAATGTTTATTGTTTTCTGAAACTCAGCTTGCGATTGATTGGATGGATCCTCGATCTAGAAGGATTACAGGCTAAAATCAAAGTCCGTGAGTAATCTGAGTACTTACATATTTATTGTTATAACAATATCATTATACATTATAATTTTTGTACTGTTTTATTTTTAAACTAACTGTGCTCCGTCATTTTACCCCTGTTAATCCCAATAAAGTGGGAATTTCTGTCGGTAAATAAAAGGTATATAATTTATATGTTATTCCTGGAATTAAGGGACATCAACACCAAATCTAAATTGGTTCAGAAGTTTTAACGTGAAAGAGAAGCAAACATAGATCTACTCATGGAAAAGAGAACTAGGCATCTCTTTCTGGAAGTCCTAAGATGACTCGCTGATCTGTGGATCTACTTATACATCCCATTTTCTCATAAACTTAAGGATTAATATGAAGACGGGTTTAATTAACTATATACGTAATTTTGTTTTAATTTATTTATGTTTATATTGACATTATTGTACATACTCAATATCTAACATTTATTTTACATAAATGCTTCTAGTTAATTGTTATTTGTAAAGAAAGAAAGAATAATTTACACAATATGTTATGGTAAAGAATCGTTCACAATAGTTTGCCTTTACAATTATTATAATATTGAAAATAATGATATGTACATTATATTTTAGACATATTCAAAGTGTCAAACAATTTAAGGTGACACTGGAATGAAACATAACATCTACGGTAGGTACAAGTTAAGGTCAAGTTACTTTCAAATTGTATATTCCGAATCTTATGTTGTAAAATATTCTCTAAAATATCTAATTCTTATTTATAAAAAAAACTTATTCCTTTAAATCGTTAAAGATGTAATTATACGGCCCCATGACGTAATTAATAGTTTTTGGTACGAATTTTGGTGGAGGACCCTTCCAATCCACGTTAAAGTTTTCAATAAGCCTGGTTAAAAATGTCTCCATTTCGAGCTCAGCTGTGCGCCGACCTGTTAATATAGAAAAAAAATGCATACACAAACGTACTTTCAGGTTATAAGAAAACTTAAACCTTTATATAACAATTTAAAGTGAATACTTTCATTCAAGCAAGACTGGCTTTTCACAGTTGTTATTGTTATCTACTGGTACCCTCTATGGGGAAATAAAGTACATAATTCTGACAGCGGAATCGTGACAATCGTAGAAAGAAAGGAAGATTTGCTGTTTGATAGTTTAAACTAAATCATTAAAGTACAAACATAGAACCCACCGATACAACTGCGAACTCCGAATCCAAATGGGTTGTAAGCGAAAGGATGCGCGTTCCTGTAGTACAGTGGGTCAGTTTTGTCGACGAGCCACCTCTCTGGAATGTATTCCTCTGGTCGGGGGAAGTTCTTCTCCATCATTGTCATAATATGATGTGCGAGCAATATCTGGAACTAATATATAAAAACATAAAGAATGCTTGCACATCAGATGTAACGCCTACACAAAAAATAATAGTACGAACGTACGATGTACGACGAAAATAAAAATAGTATTTCGTGTATTCCGCAAACACAGTTGTTTATTTATAGGAGGGTTTTTAAAAGAAGTTAGATACTCACATTTGCTGGTATTTTGTAACCGAGGACGTGGTGCTCTTTTGTAGTGGTCCGTCTAACAGCGGGTACTACTGGCATCATCCTCATGGATTCCTTAAGGCAAGCCTTCAAATACGATTTGGACTCTGGGTTTGATCTTAGCTCTTCCCTGAGCTAGTTCTGTTTATCTTGGTTAACGGCCAGGAGGTACAGAGCGCCTAATATTGTGTTAGCAGTCTGTAAATTATAAAATTATAAGAAATTGTTACATTGTTCTTTAAATAAAAAAATATATATTTACTGTATCGACGCCACCAAATAACATATCGGATGCCATAATGTATGCCGTATTTTCATCAATTTCCAAGAGTTTCTCCAAAATACTCCTTTCTGCGAGGGTCTTTGGATTGTTTTTAAAATTATCCATTGCTTTGTTAATAAAATATCTACTCAAGCTGAAACAAATAAAATTAACGTTTTAAAAGTTTATTCAAAGTGCACTTATAAAGCGCCATGCATACAAATGTCGCTTTGTTTTTAAATTACATGGTCCAGACAGTATCAGGTACATTATACCTACGTTTCTTGTTCCTCATAAAGCTTCATTGCTCTCCTGTATGTTGGAGTTGAAATGTATTTCCAAATGTTTGGTCTGGTATCCAGTTGTTCCATGACTTCAAATGTCTCGTGAACGCATCTTATTAGCCTCTTCGCTGGAGAGTCATCAGACAGGTTATGAGAGAGACATCCCACACGATGTCCAAAGGCTATAACCCCAATGGACTCTAAAGCCCACATGTTAATTACTTGATCTAAGTTGTCCTTGATCATGTTGTTTTCATCTCTTAACGATTTAATTCTGTTGTTAAAATAAATAATTGTAAGTTGGAGCATTCATAAATAATGTATTACATGTATAAAATTTAGATCCTGTGGGAATTCTAAAAGTTAAATATACTATATTTTCATAGCGTTTCTTATATGTAATATGTATAATACGCAGCTGAGATCAGTCAACAATATCCGAACATGAACTTCATTAGGTTTGTGTCTTACCTCTCTATCATATCTAAGGCCACTTCATCCAATTCAGTCGCATATAATTTGATGGTATTGCGCTGCAGCATTACGGGATTCACAGTTGATCGGAATTCTTTCCAAGGTTCACCATGGCTATTGAAATTTTGAAGTTAGTTTATTGCCTTAGATTAGTAATAAAAATATGAGATAGAATAAAATAATACCGTTGCGAAAAATAATTTAAGTAAATTATATATATTTTTTTGAGCGCTCATGGCCCAGTGCTACCCGCGGATCACTTGTGATCCGTGCGGTTAAGCAACGTCTGGCACCGTCATGACTGTGATGGGTCATTACTAAAAATGACTTTTAATTTCATGAGCGTTTCCGTGCTTCGGAGGGCACGTAAAGCCGTCGGTCCCGGTTGTCGTACTAACATCTTCGACAGTCGTTACGGGTAGTTAGAGCCCTCAAAAGTCTAACATTCAGTTTAACCAAGAATGTCGTATAGCCCTCTGGGTTGTGAAGGTCTGGTGGCAGTCGCTTCACGTAAAATACTGACATTCCGCCAAATCTGGTTAAACTGAAAACCGACCCCAAATAGACATGGGATAAAGGTTCGGAAAAGAAATATATATTTTTTTGAGCTTACTCTGTTAGAAGCCCAGTGAGTTGACCAGGTTTTCTGCTCTTCTTGTTTCGCCTATAATAGTTTAGACTTGTTAATCCTAAACGAACTGGCATTTTTTCTCCGCGTATTATCTAAAAAGTCGAATTATACAAACTACTTTGTCTTGCGAAATAATAAGCGAAATATTTTGTTAAGAATGTTTGATCAATATCAACAATCATACTTACTTGTTCTGAACTGTCAGCATCACATATAAATATCTTTGGGTTCACACCAATTATTGCATCCAAACGAATTATCGGTCCGTAGGTGTTGTACAATTTTAAGTTTAAGTCTGATCCATTCAAATTGTGAAGTGAGCCTGAAACATTGTCGACATATTTTTTGTGTGGCTATCGAAGATGGGCTGGTTTAACAGGAAAGGTTCCTCACTCCATAGCGAATATTGGTATAAATAGGTGCCTAAAGCTACTAACCAGTTAACCTATTTTACTAATATTCATCTTCTATTCATTACGGGCGATCTTGGGCAATGGTTGTCACTTACTAAGAGCGGATCTATCTATTTACCACTTTGGCTTTAACATCATTAATAGTACCTAAAGCTAGTAAACAATAATATTTACCTCCCGGAAAAAAGTGCATCGATTGTCCAATGAGAGGCAGAGAACTTGGTCCGGGTATCTCTTTCCATGACTTGAGAGTCACATTGTTCTTTGACCGTACAGTGTCACTCGTAACAGCTATCGTTCTGTTATGTTAATAAAACATTAATTGTGTTGTTCATTATTATTTGTTTAATGATCTATCGCGGCTCCGTTCGATTTTTGTTGTAGAGAACATCTGACGAGATGGTGACACTAAGAGCAAAGCACATACCCAGAAAGATGCTGAACGTCTTTAACGTAGCAGATTTTTTAATTAATATTACTTATATTCGTAAATAAGAGGTGTTATCACGGCACTTGAGGAATAAATGTTAGTAGGTAATCTCAATCTTCAACAGCACCCTTAATGAACAAAAAGAACTTACCTAACAAATTGTTTGTTTAAAGGAAATAGTTTATTTTTTTTTTTTTTTTTTTTTTGTCCTTGATGCACCACTTTGTGTACTTCAAAATATTGCAATCTAGCCATATTAAGGCTAATAAGCAATTTAACTTTAACTTAAACTAATAAAATGTTTCTGTTAAGAATGTGCCCATCGGCACTTTTCTTATTGTTTTTGTTAAGGCGAAGACACTTTGTTCATGTGTTCTTTACCATAGTACATACACTGCACTTTAACACTATTTACTATCACTACAATAATTCAAAAGGTTTTGTCCTTTTTAAACGTCTTATAATGTCCGTGTTGTCGAGGAGCTGGATAGCCTCAACGTTCACGTGATGATGAAGTCTTTTCTCATGAGCTTCGGCATGTTTTTTAACAATAATGGCAACAGGTTCCACACTGAGGTCCCGGTGGAGGTCGTCATTTCTAACGTACCAGGGAGCATTTACGATACCTCTAAGTACTTTATTCTGGAAACGTTGGATCATCTGTACGTTACTTGATTTGGTACAGCCCCACAGCTGTATACCATAAGTCCATACAGGCATTAGGACTTGTTTGTATAATAGTAATTTATTGTGTACTGATAACGGTGAGTGCTTACCAAGCAGCCAGTACATCTTCTTATAGCGAATTTCTAGCTCATCGCGTTTCTTTTTGACATGTGCTTTCCAGCGCAGCTTGGTGTCTAGTGTCATGCCTAAGTATTTGGCCGTGTTTTCATAGGGTATTGCATGGGTGTTAATGTATACCGGATGATAATTCGTCATTTTATTTGTAAAATCAATGTGAACCGATTTTGATTCATTAAGTTTAATGCGCCACTGTTCAGTCCAATCATATATTTTGGTTACGGCTCTTTGTACGTTTTCCACAGCGACTTCATGAGTGACACCAGTAGCCAGTATGGCTGTGTCGTCTGCAAAAGTTGCAATGGTGCAGTTTTCTATCTGTGGAATGTCACTAGTGTATAATAGGTACAGGACCGGGCCTAATACACTTCCTTGCGGCACTCCTGCTTTTATTTCTTTTAGTTCAGAGTAGGTGTCTTCTTGTTTTATTCTGAACATCCTGTTTGTTATGTATGACTCCAATATGTCAGTAAATTGCTTTGGTAGCATTTTTTTCAGTTTGTACATAAGGCCTTGATGCCACACTTTATCAAATGCCTGTGCTACATCCAGGAAAATTGTAGAGCAAACTTTTTTTTCTTCTAGAGTTGATTCAATAATATTGGTTATTCGATGGACCTGTTCTATTGTAGAGTGCTTTTCTCTAAAACCAAACTGATGCTCAGGGATAAGTCTATTTTCTTCTATAATAGTTTTTAACCGTTTCAAAAATAGTTTTTCAAACAATTTTGACATAACTGGAAGAAGAGAGATTGGCCTGTAAGATGTTACTTCATGAGGTGGTTTACCTGGTTTCGGTATCATAATAACTTCAGCCACTTTCCACACATCCGGTACATGTTTTAGTCTGAATGTAGCATTGATAAGGTTGGTAAGTTTGACCACTGCTTTTTTAGGTAAATGTTTAAGGACTTCTCCGGTAATGAGGTCATAGCCCGGAGCTTTATTTTTATTTATAAATTTAATTTCATAATAAACCTCTCTTGGAGTTACAAGTTTTATTTCTGACTCATCCTGTGGCGATACATGTTCTATAAGTTCAGTGTTATTTTCGTTTGGCTGAAATATTTTTTCTAGGTGGTGCGCAAATCGTACAGCTTTTTGCTCATTGTTGATGGCCCATGTACCATCAATTTCTTTAATAGGAGGTATTTGTCTGGTTGGGTGTTTAATACTTTTAGTGGCTTTCCATAGAGAATAGTCGGTTGTACGGTCACTAGTAAGTTGACTTAGCGATGAAGACATTGTATCCTCTTTGAATTTTTTAATCTCTCTACTAAGTCTCTTTGAAAGGTTATTTAATAAAGTTTTGTCGAGTGGGAATCTAGTTTCCTGCCATATTTTTCTTTGTTTTCTTTTTTTTGCTATAAGCTGTGGAATTTCTATTGGGTACATGGTTGTTATATTTTTTCTTTTTATATCCGGAGTATTATTCCAAGCACATTGTTGGATATCCGCTATAAACGTTTCAAGTTCCAAATTTAGATCTGCTGGAGTCTTCAGTGGTACTTTTAGATTTATTTTAGAGTCTAAGTCATGTTTAAAGCTATCCCAGTCCGTTTTTTTATTAACAAGCGAAGGGATTTCTTTTTTATTTAAGATTTCATCACTGAGAATCAAAATTATTGGGGAGTGGTCTGAACTCATATCAAAACCTTCCTCAATGTGAAGAAAGTTAGGAGAGAGATTTTTATATATAAAAAAGTCTATCAAATCAGGTATTTTGTGAGGATCTGTGGGCCAGTATGTTGGTTTACCTGTAGATAACACATCACATTTAGTTTCTTTAATTGCATTTAACAACTCTTTACCTTTAGTTGTTGTGAGTCTAGATCCCCAGTAGGTATTTTTGGAATTGAAGTCGCCGCCAAGGATAAACCTATTGCCAAGTTGTTTAAGGAAATTTACATATTGATCGGTCTTTAACGTATACCTCGGTGGACAGTATATTGCTGAAATAGTAACCGGGTAACGTTTGGTTTTAATGGATATCCCAACTGCTTGTATTTCAGGTTCTTCACATTTAAAGACCTCGCAATGTTGGATATTTTCTTTTATTATGACGGCACTGCCTCCTCTAGCTTTATTAGTTGGATGCAGTGCGTGATAGATTTTATATCCTTTAATATCTAGGTATGTTTCTCTGGTGAAATGTGTTTCTGATATGAGACATAAGTCAATATTTTCTATGTTTAGGACAGCTTGTAGTTCATTTTGGTGCCGGAGAAGTCCATTGGCATTCCATGCAAATATCTTTACTGACTTAGACATCATTTTTGATACCCAAACGTTTCTCAATATTTTTGAATCTTTCATCATAAGATGAAATGAAATTTAAAATGGTGTTAAGTTTGTCCTCCATGTTTAATGTAGGCTGTTTTTTTGGTTGGGTTTGCGGTTTGAAACCCTTTGTAATTTGTGCAAAAGACACATTCTTCGTCACTTGCTGACTGGGTATAGCTTTTTTTGTAATATCGGGCTTTTGTGCCTGGGTGGTCGAAATTTGATTTTTGTGGCTTATTTTATTTTTCAACTTTTGGAGTTCTTTAGCTACAGTGCAACCTCTGTAGCTAGCTGGATGCTGTTCACCACAGTGAACACATTTTGGTTTGGCTTCTGCGGGTTTCTTGCAGTCTTTCGTTAAGTGTTTTCCAGTGCATTTAACACACCTGGGTTCTTTGGAGCAGTATTTGTGGGTGTGACCATATGCCTGGCACCTTTTACATTGTGGGATTAATTTTGACGTTTTTAGGGGTTGAATGTCTACTTTACAACCCAAAATAGACTGGATTTTGTAGATTTTGTTGACATCTTCATTTTTGTTGAAAGATATCATGAACATGTTTAAAGGTTCCTTTGTCCTCCAACTTAGTTTGTTCACTGCATCTTCAACATTGTATCCTTTAGATACTAAATCCTCTATAATCCGAGCAGGCACACATGTAGAATGCAGATTTTTTGCCATAACTCGTATGGGCCGATCCTGCTTGTTTTCGTAAGAAAACCAGACACAATTATTTTGTAGTAGAAACTGAGTCACAGTCCTATATGAGTCGCCATCTCTACAATTGATTTTAACGACGTTGCCGCTCTTCATCTTAATTAGAAAAGAATCTTTTGCAACGGATGATGACAGAAGATCAAAAAAGCTCTGATAATCTGTCACATTTTCAACAATTATTGGTGGTGGCTGTGGGGCTTTTCTAGCTTTCGGCACTTTTGTAACGTCCTCTCTGGAGATTGATTCCTGTTGCGGGCTGAGTGACTGATTCAGCTTCCTTTTCTTACGGCTTTGTTGCCGTACCCACTCGGTCTCTTTGGCAAGTTCCTCTTCATCAGTCTCATACTGAACTTGGTTAGAGTAACCTGCTGATGGTTGTTTAGCTGGAGGTGTATTTTTATCCTCCTGAATTTGCACTAACTGTTGTTGTAATTCTACAATTTTATCTTGTAGTTCTTTAACAAGGTTCTCATATTTCTTACGTTGCTCTTTTTCTTCGTTGAGGTACTTGTATAGCAAATGCTCAGTCTCAGTTTTAATTGTGATTGTTCCTGTTGCCATTTTTTCTAACTAAATATTAAATTTATAATAAAGGTGTAACGGAGCCTTAACAATGTTTTTTATTAATTCACTACATAGTCATGCATGATTCACACAATCTAGGTCATCGCGTTGATGACCGGCCGGGCGCACGCGTACCGTACCGAGGTCACTCGCGAGTGTTTGCCGCGTCAGCGCTTTACCCGAACGCGCACTAAAGCAACTGCAACGCAACTGTTCTTTGCGGACGCTGAACGAATACTGAAATAGTTTATTGAGTGGACGAAGCGAAGTGCGAATCTGCATCTTTACTAATTGGACGTGATCACGATACAAATAAAGTTCCTCCACTGCTACAATTCATAAAGGTTTAAGTTGGTAGTCGACTGCATACAGCAGTAGCAGACCACACGTCGTCGCTTCACGTCATCATCACACGTCGTTGATTCATTCCGCTGCAGTCATGATCTATCTATCTAAAAAAAATATCTATCTATCTAGAAACTAGTAGTGGCGCTGCGACATGTGGTCTGTCTGCTGCTGCTGCGTGCAGTCGGCTACCAACTTGTACCTTAAACGTTTTATTTTCAATTGAATGTAAAATACAAAATATGCTGTGTGTGACTAATGAGTAATTATCATAGAATACTAATAACTAATGACATAGAGTGCGGAGTAGCGGTCGGAATGCTTGTGCAAAGCATAAGCAGGTGAGAAAGGTATATTTAACCCATTGTCCTATTATATGTGAGCGACTGAACGCGACGTAATGTGACCAATGGGGCATTCCACGTGAAGCGGACAACGAAAAAAGAGTGAGATTTCGGATTTTGGTAATATTTGGATATGTTATACATCTTAATGTTCTGGACGGAAGTACATCATTATTATTTTTTTATAAAGCTTTGTTGCCAGTTTATAGGCTTTTAAAAATTTGACGAAATTCGAGTAAGGTATTTTTCAGAGGCTATTACAACTATTAAACAAGGAGATAAAATTAAAAATAGCATAAGATATTTTGAGACAATTAAATGGGCTTTTTGACGTTTGTCACAAATTCGAAATTTAAATATTATTTCACGTAGTAAACCGGAAGTAAACTTTTTAAATCAAATTTTACTTAACTTCGACCCCTTCAATTTTTTTTATTTTTATCTCAAAATGAAGCCTCATGTTATATTATTAAATGGGAAAAGTTTGAGAGTGGGATAAAAATTAGTTTCGGAGATATAGGAACTCAAGTACGGCAGCGCGCACCGAGCGCCGCGCTAGCGATTTCATGAATCGACTACTGGAAAACAAACGAACGCTTCTTTGTTTTTAAAATAAAACTCAAATTACTAGGTTTATTTTGTTAAATCATTTTTATTAAGAAAATAAACAATAATTATGACTTTAAAACAGACTTTAAACATTAATTTAATTAAAAACAGGTATAATGTAGAAATAGAAAGCACTAAAACTACGAGTACTTCAACGACCAAAATCCGTTAAATTGCAATTGTGTGTTCGTGTAAATCAAAGAAAAAAAAAGGAAATAGTACTATTTACGAAAACTCTTCGTGGCTTAGAATGCCATCTCTTTTTATTTGACTACCTAATTGTAATAATACTTATAGTCCAAGCGGCGACCGTAAAAAAGGGTGTCGATCGAGTACAAGTACAAAAAGATATTTTATAGTTTTATGGATATGAAATGATAAATAAACGATCGGTCTGGCAGTCTAAGCCCTGTCCATTTTTTTTACAAATAAAATTACTATGTTTTTTTTAATATAAAAAAAAATATGATACACTTGTTACACACTCCATACAGATCTGACCATCATTGAATGTTGTAATAATTTTGTTGGGGGTGGTCTGGCAGACAATTGGTCAAGATCAAGACTGCCAGACTTGAATTACTGTATTCATCTGGTCTGGGAAATTAGCGGCCAGTGATGAAACTTGGATATTATTAAAGAACAGAAAAAAGTGACCGAAAACTATTATGGACACATTTCTCTAAACCATATCGGAACCGAGATATTTGTATTTGAAAATTAATTAAAATCCTGAAAATGATTGTAATTTACTGCACTCTCCAAAATTAAATATTATGACGAAGACGATTGGACTGAATGCTCGATTACTCTATTGTATGGGCGCATGTGATTGGCTGATTGAGCTACACATAGACCAATTAGCCAATCACAATTCACGTGTCATAGTTCTAAAAAACAAAAAAGTAAGGCTCGGCTCACATCTGACAAAAGATGCGTTGCGTATTATCGGTTGAGTAACGCCAGAACAGACAATTATATGAGAAACATTAAACCTTTGACACTTAACCGTTGATGTGTTAGTGCGTCAAGCGTATAACGCCTGTTCATACCGTTTCCATCAACACTTTGTCAGCCGACACGTAACAACCGCTCTATAGATGCTAAACCCAGAAACTGAATAGACGCGCAATAATGTGGCAAAACGAAGATACACCCGATGCATCTTCTGTCAAATATTAACATCCTATTTGACCAAATAGACGCGACCGATGATACGCTCGACGCATCTTCTGTCAGATGTGAACCGAGCCTAAAATTTGTTTACGACAGACATTGTCTAATTGAAGTATTTGTACTCAATTAGAAATTAGTGGAATTTTTATGATATTCAAATGCTTATCTTCGATATCACTTAGGACAAAAATAATTGCACATACGTGTGTATTTAACACAGCACAATAAAATGACACCAAAATGATTAGTGGCCGCTGACGACGCCACTAGTCCATACAATGTTACCTAAACCCCTTTTATTCTTAAGTTAGGTACATCATTTTTTATTTAAAAAAAAAAACATATTCATTTTATTTGTAAATAAAATGGACAGGGCTTAGACTGCCAGACCGATCGTTTATTTATCATTTCATATCCATAAAACTATAAAATATCTTTTTGTACTTGTACTCGATCTACACCCTTTTTTACGGTCGCGGCTTGGACTATAAGTATTATTACAATTAGGTAGTCAAATAAAAAGAGATAGCATTCTAAGCCACGAAGAGTTTTCGTAAATAGTACTATTTCCTTTTTTTTTCTTTGATTTACACGAACACACAATTGCAATTTAACGGATTTTGGTCGTTGAAGTACTCGTAGTTTTAGTGCTTTCTATTTCTACATTATACCTGTTTTTAATTAAATTAATGTTTAAAGTCTGTTTTAAAGTCATAATTATTGTGTATTTTCTTAATAAAAATGATTTAACAAAATAAACCTAGTAATTTGAGTTTTATTTTAAAAACAAAGAAGCGTTCGTTTGTTTTCCAGTAGTCGATTCATGAAATCGCTAGCGCGGCGCTCGGTGCGCGCTGCCGTACTTGAGTTCCTATATCTCCGAAACTAATTTTTATCCCACTCTCAAACTTTTCCCATTTAATAATATAACATGAGGCTTCATTTTGAGATAAAAATAAAAAAAATTGAAGGGGTCGAAGTTAAGTAAAATTTGATTTAAAAAGTTTACTTCCGGTTTACTACGTGAAATAATATTTAAATTTCGAATTTGTGACAAACGTCAAAAAGCCCATTTAATTGTCTCAAAATATCTTATGCTATTTTTAATTTTATCTCCTTGTTTAATAGTTGTAATAGCCTCTGAAAAATACCTTACTCGAATTTCGTCAAATTTTTAAAAGCCTATAAACTGGCAACAAAGCTTTATAAAAAAATAATAATGATGTACTTCCGTCCAGAACATTAAGATGTATAACATATCCAAATATTACCAAAATCCGAAATCTCACTCTTTTTTCGTTGTCCGCTTCACGTGGAATGCCCCCAATACTTTACGCGGCGTGTGTCCTATGTCCATGAGCGACAAACGCGACGATTACGGCGCTCACAGTTTAATAGCGTTTTAACTATGGGAAATTTATTTATTTATTTATTTATTTTATTTGGGAGGCTTACAGCTATTAACAAAAAAATATTTATAATCTAGATAACAAACAGCCAATAACAAGCCACCACAGTTATGAAAAAAGGTATGATAATGTAAAATTGCTACTACAAGAATTATAGAAAACAATAATAAAAATAAACAAATTGAAAACAGGATTTCACAGGTTTAACATTCAACGAAATGCTTGGTTAACACTCTAATGACTGCATACATATTACTGTTAAATAAATCTAACTGAGAATTATTTTCTACCTTAATTAGTCTATTAAATAATTTACAGGCTCTTATAAAATAACAGTTTTGGTGACGAACAGTACGAGCGAACGGAACATGGAGGAGATCTTTCGGTCGAGAATGTTTATATGGAATATTTAAATACAAATTGGCTAAGAGATCAGATGAATCGATTTTAGACTGTGCAATTTTGAATAAATAATATACATCTGAGATGTCCCTACGAGCAGACAGGCTAAGGAAGTGAAAACGAGCACAACGTTCATCATAGGAACATTTAGGGATTTTGAATTTAAAGCTAATAAATCTAGTAAATTTCTTTTGGATTAACTCCAGTCTATTAATATGAATACCAAAATTAGGATTCCACACCTGGCTTGCATACTCGAGTTGACTGCGGACAAACGTGCAGTAGAGCAATTTCATAGTTTTCATCTGTTTAAAAGAGTTCGCGTTCCTAAGAATAAATCCTAGAGCAGATGATGCTTTTTTGGCTATTTTGTCAATATGATATTCAAAGGTCAGTTTATCGTCGACTATAACACCTAAATCGCTTATTTGATTGCAACGTGAAAGTGGTTGGCTTTTAAAAGAGTAATCATAAATAATCGGATTCTTCCTACGAGAAAAACTTATGACCGAACATTTGACGATATTAAGGTCTAACTTATTTTTTAAACAATAACAAAATAATTAAAAATTAAGTATTATTGCCATTTAAAATATCAATTTTCTAGAAACGTTGTTTAGTTTTAGTCCTATTACGTTAGTATTTAATGATCCGTGGTTCTACAGAAACTTCGTAAATACACACATCAAAAGTGTCTAGGGATCAACATATTGATCTCAGCCAATAGTAACCATTCATGAAACATGTCTCTCGAAATAAAATTACGGATTCAGTAACAAATGCAGAATGATGTAAATGTTCATACTCGTGACACTGTTCACCGTTGGTTTTAATTACACCTTTTTCTTTTCTTTCGTAAGAATAATATTAATTTGGATACCTAGTTTCAAATGACCGATATGGTGTATTAATTTCTTCAATAATCTTTTGTATTTCAATACAATTGAAAATAAAACGTTTTTGAATTGCAGTGGACGAACGTTATTTGTATCGTGATCACGTCCCATTAGTAGAGATGCAGATTCGTACTTCGCTTCGTCCACTCAATAAAATATTCCTTATAAACAAACAAATTGTTTGGTATGTTCCATTTGTTCATTAGGGGTGTTGTTGAAGATTGAGATCTCTAATATTTATTCGTCAAGTCCCGTTATTACACCTCTCCTTCCAAAATAATTAATACACACAAGATGATAATTTGGGGAGCACAATAAAGGTTACGATTTCACAATTATAAAATATTTTTATTTTAATAAATTACATAACAATTAAGTATATAAAATGGACACAAATCATTGAAAATAATTATACAGGGTGTTGCTCATCCCTTCTGGCTGGGGGAGCCCTACATACCACCGGGGGTCCTCCCAATCTCGGCTCACGGTGGTATGCAGTTCTATGCATTTTCACAGCGTAAAAAAAAAGGTGTTGCCCATAACAGGAGCAAATAATTGAAACGGATATTCCTCTAAGTTAACTACAAGTGATCCTAAATTTTCAGTCATTATGTTTGGTGATAAAGTTAATTCCGAGTTCAAATTCATAATCTATGGATTTTCACATCAGTCACATAGCGGTCGTACGATGTCTTGGTACCGAGTACCTGAGAAGAGCAAGTGTCTTTAAATGAATCCATGATCTGTGATTCTGACAGTGTATATAACATAACATAACATAATCATTTACTATATCTAGGGTATCAGAAACTACGCACACACTCATTCATACATTGCAGGTGCGATTGATTTGTAAGAAAATATTTGGTTTTTTTTTAAATTATTATAGCCAAAGTTATCTATATTTTTACATTATTTCCTAGTTGCATGCCCCACCCTGTATATAGAAAAGAATGAACATAATATAGTTGGTATTTCATTATTCTATTTCTTCGTTTTCCTTCATATACATATAGCCAATCATATAATAGTTATTTGTTATACAAGAGTGCAAAGTTGCTTTTTAACCGGGGCTCCAGTTGAGGACCGAGCCAGCGAAGGATTCTAAAATTGAATCACGAGCGCAGCGAGGGATTCAAAATAAGAATCCTGAGCGTTAGCGAGGGACTCAAAGGAGCACAAGGTTAAAAATTGTTTGCACTCGAGTGCAACACATTATTTTTCATCCCCCCTCAGCGAGGAAATTACTAAATGGAAACATAAAACAATCACAATATTAAATGAAACTAAAATATCACGCGCAAAGCAAATAAAAAAATAAGTAAGTACACCAAGGAGGTTCCGAGTTTGAATTTGAAATAAAAAAAAAGTTGTATGACAGTTTGGGTTACACGCAGTTCACCCCGTACGCAGTTCACCCCGTCGCATTTCACCCCGTTTTAATATTAAAATGATTAGTAAATTAGGTCATTGTTTTTAATATGTACCGTCTACATAAAAAGTGATTTATATTAAAACTAGCTAAAAGCGTGGCTTTGTGTGGGCTCGCGAGGTTTTTCGCGTGGTTAGTAATTCTATTTTTTATAGTAAGAAAGAATGAAAATGCTTTAATTCTTAAATCGCGACATACAACAGAGGTACCTACGAGTATGTTAGGCCAACAGAAATTTCTTTACGACCAATGTCCACCACAGCTTTATCTAACGTCAAGCCTTGTGACTTGTGATTGCGAAAGCTGTATGTATTGTATTGTTTCCTGGAACATTTAGTGTTTCCACTTTTCCAATTCTCAACCATTATTGTCATACGTTGTATGAGAATAATTTTCATATCGAACCATTGTCACTCGTGAGTCGTGGCATTTAATCGGGAGGACAAATCCATTTTCATATATATATTTATTTCATTATCATATATTTCGTATATCACAATCCCGTGGGAATCCTTTCCTAGCGAATGCCTACGTCATAACATCTACCTGCGTGCCAAATTTCAACCCAATCCGTCCAGTGGTTTGGGCTGTGCGTTGATAGATCACTATGTCAGTCAGTCAGTCACCTTTGAGTTAAGTATATATATTTAGATAAGGCATGATTTCATATGCTAAAAAACGAGACTGATTGTTCCAATGTTCCAGATTCTGCAAAGTTTTATTTTACTATTTATGCGATTTAATTTATATAGTTTTGATAATGACTAGATTGTTTTATTTATGTAAAAATATTTTTATAGTTAATTTATATTAAAGAAAATTTAGTCGTTTTTCTATATTGCTTTACTTTGGGTTGGCTGTATAATGTATAATAAATAATGTTCTTAATTAATCGAAAATAATGATGTACACACACAGTTATTACTTAATTAGCTCCTGAAACTTAGAATAATAATTAATATTCTAAATATAATCTAGAAATCAAATAAAGTCTTGTAATTCAAATAAAGTAATTGGTAAAATTTTAAATAATATTACTTAACTCTTTACTTGGTGACGGTACTTTTAAGCTATTCTGAGTTTTAATTGACATTAGCTAATTCGGGGTGAAGTGCGACGGGGTGAACTGCGTACGGGGTGAACTGCGTATAAGCCGACAGTTTTTGAACCCAAAACATCATCACACTTAGTGCACATGATGTTCTAAATTCAAATTTACTTTAACCTCTAGAGCGCAAAAACGACTTTTACTCCCAGTTATCGAAAATGCCTCGGGTCCTGCACGGCCTGTCACAGCGACCCCGATACTTTCCACTCTTGAGATTAAAATCGACTTTTACCCCCAGATATCGAGGATTAAAAACATACTTTCCGAGCTAGTGGGATGAAAAATAACTTTATTCTAATTATATTACCACCAGTACCATTTTGCACATTTCATAAAAAAAACTTATTCCTTTATATCGTTAAAGATGTAATTATACGGGCCCTTGACATAATTGAGAGATTTTTGTACAATTTTTGGTGGAGGACCCTTCCAATCCAGATGAAAGTTTTCAACAAGCCTGGCTATAAATGTCTCCATTTCGAGCTCAGCTATGCGACGACCTGAGAAAATTAAACAAAATAATAGCATAAAAAAGAAACGGAATACCTTAATACATTCTTTGTTTATGGCAGTTTGATTAAGCATACGAATATTCACTGAACAATGGCATATTTAGTCACTGAATACATTTCATTCTATATTCATCCTAGAACTAATCATTAAAGTGCAAACATAGAACCCACCGATACAACTGCGAACTCCGAATCCAAATGGGTTGTAAGCGAAAGGATGCGCGTTCCTGTAGTACAGTGGGTCAGTTTTGTCGACGAGCCACCTCTCTGGAATGTATTCCTCTGGTCGGGGGAAGTTCTTCTCCATCATCGCCATTTCATGATGTCCAAACATTATCTGGAGCTAATATAAAAACCAGAATTCTTCTTGAAAATACAGATTCAAAGTTTTTAAATCAATATTAATTCCTAGACGAAAATTTTAAATACATATGTAGTAAAAAAAGGATCACGTATGCTGAAAACAAGGTTATTCATATAAAGGTAAATATGGAGGTTTTTAAAACAAGTTAAATACTCACATTTGCTGGTATCTTGTAGCCGAGGATGTTATGCTCTTTTGTAGTGGTCCGTGCATTACCAGATACTACTGGCATCGTCCTCAAGGTCTCTTTAAGGCAAGCCTTCAAATACGATTTGGACTCTGGATTTGATCTTAGCTCTTCCCTGAGCTTGATCTGTTTATCTTGGTTAACGGCCAGGAGGTACAGAGTGCCTAATATTGTGTTGGCAGCCTTAAAATGTAAAATACAATTAAATCCTCTCTCTCATCATTGGCCATTTACATCTACGTGAGATGATTTTATGTATTTTTTTGGTCCCTCTATATTTGTAACATTCTTCTTTTAAATAAAAAATATAATTTACCGTATCAACACCAGCAAATAACATATCAGATGCCATTATGTATGCCGTATTCTCATCAATTTCCAAGAGTTTCTGTAAGATACTCTTTTCTGCATCAGTCTTTGGATTGTTTTTGAAATTATCCATTGCTTTGTTAATAAAATATCTACTCAGGCTGAAAGAAATCATAGTACTTATTTTTTTTAAATTCTTACTACTTACTTAACGTATCAAAAGTACACATATTCGGTTTGTGCCCTTAGAAAGTAACTCGAATATAGATTAGTATTTTCAAATTACTTGGCCTAGACAGTACCAGATACATTATACCTACGTTTCTTGTTCTTCAAAAAGCTTCATTGCTCTCCTGTACATTGGAGTAGAAATGTATTTCCAAATGTTAGGCCTGAAATCCAGCTGTTCAGTGATTTCAAATGACTCATGAACGCATCGTATTAGCTTCTTTGCTGGAGAGTCATCAGGCAGGTTAGAAGAGAAACATCCCACTCGACATCCCAAGGCTATAACCCCAATGGACTCTAAAGACCACAAGTTCATTTCTTGATCTAAGTTGTCCTTTATCATATTGTTTTCATCTCTTAACGATTTCATTCTGTTGTTAGAAACAAATAGTTATATAAGATATTGTAAATAGTTTAATTAAGGGTGTGTCCGGTGGGAATTCGGAGACTGAAAGATAGCGATATTTATCGTGATGATACTTTCAGTCTCTCGAATTCCGTACTTATTATATTTTCATAGTGTTTTTAATAATGTAGTATATATGTATATACCGCTGACAGATCAATCAACAATATCCGAACATGAACTTCATTAGGTTTGTGTCTTACCTCTCTATCATATCTAAGGCCACTTCATTCAATTCAGTCTCATATAATTTGATAGTTTTGGGTTGCAGCATTACGGGATTCGCAGTTGATCGGAATTCTTTCCAAGGTTCACCGTTACTGTTGATTAAAAATTTGAAATTATATTGCCTTTCTAGTAGCTTCGTAATAAATATTTATGAGATACAATAGAATGATACTTTGCGAATAATAATTTATATAAATTGTATTTATTTATGAGCTTACTCTGTAATAAGTCCAGTGGGTTGACCAGGTTTTCTGCCCTTCTTGTTATTCCGATAGTACTCTAGACTTTTAAAACCCGGACGAACTGGCATTCTTTGGTTTTCTCCACGTAATATCTAAAATGTATAAAGGTGAATTATTGAAACTACTTTGCCTTACAAAATAATAAGCGAAATATTTTGAAAATATTTAATCATGATGTGGACATCTATAATCGATCAGAACTTTCTGTAACATATCCTCTGTAACTGTCAATGTTTAATATACATGTTGTTGATGTTCCTAAAATAAATAAATAAATCATTTGTACTTACTTTTTCCGCACTTTCAGCATCGAATAAAAATATCATTGGGTCCATACCAATAATTGCATCCAGACGAATTATCGGTCCATAGGTATTATACAGTTTTAAGGTCAACTCTCTTCCATTCAAATTGTGTAGTGAGCCTGAAACATTATTGACATAATTTTTTTTATCTTGATTTAATTTAATACCATAAATTTTGTGAATTTTGTAGAGAAAGCTGGAAATAAATGGGGGGAGACCTTTGCTCAGCAGTGGGACAACATAGGCTAATATAATAAATAATATTTTTTGTACGAATATCTTAAATATATGATTATCACAACGATTAGCCTTAACCCAGGATTTACCTCCCGGCATATGATGCATCAGTGGTCCAATGAAAGGCAGAGAACTCGGTCCGGGTATCTCCTTCCATGACTTCAGGGTCTCATTGTCCTGTGTCACCGCAGTGTCACTTGTAACTGCCACCGTTCTGTATAAATGTCAGATATTATCAACAAGTAATGTTTCGTACGTAATTGAAGTGAAAATTATTGTAATTTTAGGAAAAATGTCCTAAGCTTTATCGTTACACAATCGAGGTCACTAATAAGGATCAAATTTACCTTGTAAGCATGTAGATTTCCACAATTAAACCTTTTTAGTTTGGAGTGTTTTGAACACATTTAGTTCCTTCAGGAAGTTGACTACCTTTTGTTCGGTACTTTTGTTTCAGTCTACTACTACCCCTTCATCATCATCAGCTCATATAATGTCCCCACCGAGGGGCACGAGCCTACCCTGAATTAGGGTGATGACTCCACTTCCCCTTAGATTAGATCAAAGAACGCTGCCAAACTATCATAATTGTATTTCTCTACTAACTAACGCAGCTGTTTTTAGTAGAATCTTCCTGCTGCTACGTTTCCTCGGATAATACTATGAGGTCATTTGTTCAAATAGGATTATTATTAACTGAGTTATGTGCGATCAATTCAAAAGAAAAAGAAACATGTGCATATTTATCATATCATCATAAATTTTTGTTTTAGGAATTCTATGAACGCGACTATCTACAGTAGATATCGTCTATGTATCTACATCTTAAAGAAAATTGTCTAAGATCTACATACATTATCAAAGTTGTCTACAAGATTTTATATTTGCTTTGTGTAGTTTGCCTTAACAAATTAATAAAAATGGCGCGAAAAAAACGATAGGTATTTAGTTTTTTCATACAATTTAAAGTTTGTATAAAATAATATAGTCACGGGAATCGTTAAAATATCCAATGAAGAAAATAATAAATAATTTTATATTAAATTAAAACCTTTCTTAGCTTTATAGAAGAAAGTCACATAGGATTCGATAAATTATTTGTTTTTCTTATTGACGACGCGACGTTACAAGCACTTTGAATAAGTATAACAGAAAACACCAAAATGTCTTAAATATTTCCTTTAAAATTATACAAAAACCCAACTTACCTAACAATTTGTTTGTTTATAACAAATACGTTGTTAAGTGGACGAACTAACGTACGTGTATGCATCTTGAATGTTTGAAACAAACAATGTTTATCACCTAACAAAGGTTAGATGACAAAAATAAAACACTTTACATTTATCTCGATGATTTCATTAAGATAAGATAATTTGAATTATATTATTATCAATTTATCACAATATTGATATAAACACGTACAATAGAAGCACTCAATTCGACAGTCCCGCGAATACTGTATACTAACACGCATAAACCGATTTGACCTTGGAGATATTATTAGGTGGAATCAAACCCAACAACACAATAATCATCAGCATGATAGAAAACGTACAGGAAGTCCTTATTTCAAATGAATAGAGTTGATATTTGAATACGTACAATTGTGGACCGTGATTAGTTTTTTATTAATTGATACATAATGTGACATTAGGGCCTCTTCCCACTGTATCGTACGTTACGATGAATATCGTGACTTGTATATTTAATAATTATTTGCTTGCAGTCTAACTGCGCCGGCTATGATGTCAATATGTACCTACATATATACCTATTGACATAATAGCCGGCGCAGTTAGACTATAGGTATTACGAGTTTGTATCATAAATATAGTGAGTTTGTTTGGTTTAACGCAATGATATATATACTCAAAGGTTTAACGTTTCATTATGATACTTATTATTCTATTAACGCGCTAATCTCAGAAACTACTGAAGTGTTGGTTGCACCATTTATTGTGACTACAGATAGGCGTTGCAAACAATGGTGTAGCACAGCACAGTAAATAATATAATAGATAGAAAATAATTTAAAAATTCAACATGGAAAGAACAAGACGATAGACGACAAACGATAGATAAATCGTACGGTGCAGTGGTGACCCAGCCTAAACTTACTTTATAAGAATCTAGCAGTCCCATCTTCACTCAGGTGCAATTTAGTCTATATCAACATTTTCTTTAATACATATCTTATTCTGACAATCATGTTCATAACAAAAAATGATTCGTTGAATAGTCGTACCGAATGTCACCCATCTGGTATTTTTAGTAATAGGTATTTGATGATCCGTAGCAATGCGTTAATGATAACTTGATAAGGCACGGGAGACAACAAATGCGGATGATTTTAATATTGTCATATATAATTTTATGAGCTTATTTATTTATTTTATTTATATTTGTACACAGAGACTTAATTATTAAATATAAATGACGAAAAGGCATTAATTATTATCATCGATAAATAATTTAATAGGATTATTCAAATAGATAAATCGGTTCTATTTTCAATATATTCACATATTTCCTTACTTTTTTAGCATAGCAAATACTCAGCCAGGAAACGATTTAATATTAAATATTCAAAACGAAAGAGCGTCGGTGGCGCAGGGGTTAAGGCCGTTGACTTCTGATCGGAAGGTACCTGCTTCGAACCCCACCAGTCCTACCACGTACCAATGTGTTTTCAATTTACGGATTCATAAGTACATTATTTTCGACGCTCTTACGGTGAAGGAAAACATCGTGAGGAAACCTTGCACACACCTGGGAAGAAATTCTTAGGTTGTGTGTGAAGTCGACCAACCCGCACTTGGCCAGCGTAGTTGACTTAGGCCTAATCACCCTAATTCAGGGTAGGCTCGAGCCCCTCGGTGGGGACATTATATGAGCTGATGATGATTCAAAATATGTAGTTTGTAAGCTTTTTGATGATCTAAGTAAGGTAGGTCTACGTTAAATGAGTCGAGCACGACTGGACCTCAAGCGGAGAGCAAACAAATTCAAAATCGTAATCGTGCTAGTTCGAGAGTTGTACTTGAAGTCAGTCCAATCAATCTTTGATCGAATTGTCCTCAAATTTTTTAACGAAGACGCACCCTTGCTGAATCTCAAATGAATCGTTGATGTTATTAGTTCACGGGATATTAACTACGAATAATGAACTAGGTGAACTATAAACATGATCATCCGTAGTCACGTTGACAATAGCGTCGACGAATCATATTTTGAATTCAAATATAATACTAATAGAATTTTCAACTACTTATTAGATCAAATAATAAAAATAAGTAAGTAATTAATAACAATATAGTTTAATACCTTTTGTCCAAAGGTACCATCCTTGAGTACTCGTACTACGTCGATATTCTAGATAAGATTGAGAGTGATACTTCTTCGGTCGACCAAGCCCGTCGAAGTATTCTACCACTAATAAAACAGTATATTATAATTATTTAAGTCGAAATAAGTCATATAACGACAATTCGTGACTAATATAATAAACACCTGCATGAAATATGGAAAAAGGTTTATGTATGTACTTCATAACCCTTTTTGCAATTGGCAATGTATGTATACATACGGTAAAATAATTAATTGCACACAAATTTTCCTTTTAAAATTTATGTACCGATAGAAACACATTTAATAAGATTTAATAAGATTCATCGACAGACCCTGGATTCAGCGGTAGTACGGGTTTTATGCTCAACGGCACTCCACTGATACTCGTATGTGCGGACGGAACCCCCCGCACTGTATCTTTTATTGTATTTATATACGCCATCATTTCTTTTTGCATTGTTTTAGTGCTGTAAATAAAAGTACCTACTAAATCATTGTTGATAAAAAAAACATGACAAAATGATAACTCGAACATTGTGTCGTCAATTAAACGTAATAATAAATTGTTTTCCATAAAAATACATGCAAATCGGTAATGACAACAACAACCAGCTGCCCCGGGGTTTCACCTGCATTAATCTGGATCCCATGGGAATTTCAGAACAAGAAGTAGCCAAGTTACTTCCAAATAAAAGTCCCGTCAAAATCAGTCCAGTCGTTTCAAAAACTAAAATTAGTTAATACAATGTTGCAGAAATGTATCTGTACCAAGGAATCAAGATGCTAAAAATGGGCTACAAGACGATGTTCATTTAAAATCATGGAAGGATATACCGGGACCAAGTTCTTTGCCCGGTATTAGGGCTGCTCGTCATTTTTTGCCAGGAGGTAACGTTTTAGCCATTTTTTTATCTGAAGACACGAAGAAGTTTTAAATTATTTAATACTAGCTGTGCCCCGCGGTTTTACCCGCGTGAAACCTTATCCCGTGGGAATTTTGGGATAAAAAGTCCTATGTGTTATTCCTAGGTATGAGGAACATCTGTACCAAATTTCATTAAAATCCATTCAGTAGTTTTTGCGTGAAAGAGGAACAAACTTGGAACAAACATCCATACATACAAACTTTCGCATTTATAATATTAGTAGGATTTGGTAGCGAAAAAGGTTATGAATTTACTTCACAGAGACAAACATAAGCGGATCTTACAAAACAACGGCATCGTAATTGCTTGCACGGGAATAGGGTAGTTGACTACAAAAAAATATTTATTTATTTTATTTAATTGACAGACAAAATAGAAATTCATTTTGTTTACCCAGGCAACTACTCTATTGAATACGCAACCCTCTATTTGGCAGTTCGGCTCGTGATTAATTGGGTATTAAAATGTAAAGTATGGTCAATTTATACAAGTGAAATGTTTGAGACAATCCACTGAGTCAATTCACTAAGCCACAAGTTTTCGTCAGTGACTTTAAGACAACCCAAACGAGTGGACTAGTCATTATTTGGACTTCTCCGTCTTCTTCAGTGGATTGCACCAAACATTGCCCTCGTGCAAATCGCCCAATATGTAATGTGTAAAAATGACGTTTTCTTGCACAATTTTGCAGGTATGTTATACAATTTAGATCTTGATGACCTGTCAAGTAAACTTTCCAGTATGTACAGGCGTCCCCTGTTATGGTAAATGCATTGCATGCACTCGCAGTGAACCCAGAAAAACAACATAAACTCAGAGAAGTATTGAAGAATGAACATGATGACAGGTATTTGAAGGCGTGCTTAAAGGAATCTATGAGAATCAAATCACTGTCAATCACATGTTGGAACGTTACAATTTTAAATTCCATGATCTTAAAAAATAAAGAGTAGTCACAATAGTTACATGTATTTTATTATACTTATAAGAACTTATTTTGAACATGTTTTATCCTTATACTGCGAAAGTTATATGTATGTGAATGTTGTAGATAATGCAAAAACTGTTGAACGGATTTAATCGAGATTTGGCACACAGACCCGTATTAACTCTAGGTTACTTTGTCATGGAAAACGATAGATTTAAGGAATTAAAAAAATACAAAAGTAGCAATCTATGAGAACATTAGTTGCGACCAATAGGTGCGGAGTTAAAGGCGCGTTTCCATCGCCACGCACGCTACGCACACAGCCCACGGCCACGCGGGTGCTGCGATACAATAGAAATGTCATCTGTATAGCAGCGCCTTAACCCGCCTTAACGCAGGTTAAACTGCTGGACTCAGCTAATGATATTATAGAAAGGACAATAGAAATGTTTGGTTGTTTGATATTTATAATCGCACTTATATTATAATGGCAAAGTTTGTGAGTGTGTATGTCTGCTACTTCTTCACGTCCAAAACGGATGGAGCGATTCATATGAAATTTTGTACAGATGTCCTCTTTTATTTAATTAGGACACATAGAGTACTTTTTGTATGACCCGTGAATTGTGATTGGCCAATTGATCTGAGTGCAGGTTCTATACAATACAGTAATCGAGCATTCGGTCCAATCGTCTTCATCATAATTTTAGATTTTGGAGAGTGTCGTAAAATACAATTATTTTTCTGATTTTAATAAGTAATTCAAATACAAATATCTCGGTTCCGATATGGCTTAGAGAAATGTGTACATAATAGCTTTTGATCGTTTTTTTCTGCTCTTTAATAATATCTATGTTTCATTATTGGCCGCTAATTGAACAAACAACGCCAATTTTAACCAAACCCCTTTATTTCAGACTAGCGGCGACCCGCGGTTTCACCCGCGTAGTTACCGTTCCCGTAGGAATATGGAGATGAAATTATTATATATTAAACTTTTCCACTGAATCACTCTATCTATTAAAACAAACCGCATCAAAATCCGTTGCGTAGTTTTAAAGATATAAGCATACGTAGGGACAGAGAAAGCGACTTTGTTTTATACTATGTAGTGATAATTTGCAATTACACGCGAATACTCGTTAGTCAGGGAGGTATTATTGTAATGTAATGCTCAAAGACGAATCTGTAACGTTACATTACACGCGAATGCTCCCGGTGAAGGAGCACCTTATGAACGATTATTCGGCGGTCATATTGTTCAGAAACCTGCACACACCCAACCCGCTTGTAGTTGAATAAGGAGTGACGGCCTTAATACAGGACTCGGGTGGGACATAACAGTACCCAGGTGGGGTATAAGAAGACCCGGGAGGGGTAACACAGGACCCGGGTGGCGAGATACAGTACCCGGGTGGGGTAACACAGGACCCCATGGGGTGGATGGGGGAGTGGGGTGGATGGGGTATTGGGATCAGTAGGGGAGTGGGGTGGATGGGGTAGTGGGGTCAGTAGGAGTGTGGGGTGGATGGGGGAGTGGGATCAGTAGGGGAGTGGGGTGGATGGGAAAGTGGGATCAGTAGGGGAGTGGGGTAGATGGGGGAGTGGGGTCGGTAAGGAAGTGGGGTGGATGGGGGAGTGGGGTCAGTAGGGGAGAGGGGTGGATGGGGGAGTGGGGTGGATGGGGGAGTGGGGTGGATGGGGGAGTGGGGTGGATGGGGAAGGGTTCGGTTGGGAAGTGGGGTCGGTTGGGAAGTGGGGTCGGTTGGGAAGTGGTGTCGGTTGGGAAGTGGGGTAGGTTGGGGGAGTGGGGTCTGGTAAGGGAGTACGGTGGATGGGGAAGTGGGGTGGATGGGGGAGTGGGGTGGATGGGGGAGTGGGGTCAGTAGGGGAGTGGGGTCAGTAGGGGAGTGGGGTGGATGGGGTAGTGGGGTGGATGGGGGAGTGGGGTCAGTAAAGGAGTGGGGTGGATGGAGTAGTGGGGTGGATGGGGGAGTGGGGTCAGTAAGGGAGTGGGGTGGATGGGGGAGTGGGGTCAGTAGGGGAGTGGGGTGGATGGGGGAGGGGGGTCAGTAGGGGAGTGGGGTGGATGGGGGACTGGGGTCAGTAGGGGAGTGGGGTGGATGGGGGAGTGGGGTCAGTAAGGGAGTGGGGTGGCTGGGGGAGTGGGGTGGATGGGGGAGTGGGGTCAGTAAGGGAGTGGGGTGGCTGGGGAAGGGGGTGGATTGGAAAGTGGGGTCAGTAGGGGAGTGGGGTGGATGGGGGAGTGGAGTCAGTAGGGGAGTGGGGTCAGTAGGGGAGTGGGGTGGATGGGGAAGGGGAACGGTAGGGGAGAGGGGTGGATGGGGGAGTGGGGTGGATGGGGTAGTGGGATGGATGGGGGAGTGGGGTCAGTAGGGGAGTGGGGTGGATGGGGAAGGGGGTGGATTGGAAAGTGGGGTCAGTAGGGGAGTGGGGTGGATGGAGGAGTGGGGTCAGTAAGGGAGTGGGGTGGATGGGGGAGTGGGGTCAGTAGGGGAGAGGGGTGGATGGGGGAGTGGGTCGGTTGGGAAGTGGGGTCGGTTGGGAAGTGGGGTCGGTTTGAAGTGGGGCCGGTTTGAAGTGGGGTCGGTTTGAAGTGGGGTGGGTTGGGAAGTGGGGTCGGTTTGAAGTGGGGTCGGTTGGTAAGTGGGGTCGGTTGGGAAGTGGGGTTGGTTGGGAAGTGGGGTTGATTGGGAAGTGGGGTCGGTTGGGAAGTGGGGTGTGGTTGGTTGGGAAGTGGGGTCTGTTGGGAAGTGGGGTCGGTAAGGGAGCGGGGTGGATGGGGGAGTGGGGTCAGTAGGGGAGAGGGGTGGATGGGGGAGTGGGGTCAGTAGGGGAGTGGGGTGGATGGGGGAGTGGGGTGGATGGGGAAAGGGGTGGATTGGAAAATGGGGTCAGTAGGGGAGTGGCGTGGATGGGGGATTGGGGTCAGTAAGGGAGTGGGGTGGATGGGGGAGTGGGGTTGATGGGGGAGTGGGGTGGATGGGGAAGGGGGTCGGTTGGGACGTGGGGTCGGTTGGGAAGTGGGGTCGGTTTGAAGTGGGGTCGGTTGGGAAGTGGGATCAGTTGGGAAGTGGGATCAGTTGGGAAGTGGGGTCGGTTGGGAAGTGGGGTCGGTTGGGAAGTGGGGTCGTTTGGTAAGTGGGGTCGGTTGGGAAGTGGGGTCGGATTGACGTGGGGTCGGTTGGGAAGTGGGGTTCGGTTTGAAGTGGGGTCGGTTGGTAAATGGGGTCGTTTGGTAAGTGGGGTCGGTTTGAAGTGGGGTCGGTTGGGAAGTGGGGTCGGTTTGAAGTGAGGTCGGTTGAGAAGTGCGGTTGGTTGGGAAGTGGGGTCGGTTGGGAAGTGGGGTTGGTTGGGAAGTGGGGTTGATTGGGAAGTGGGGTCGGTTGGGAACTGAGGTGGGGTTGGTTGGGAAGTGGGGTCGGTTCGGAAGTGGGGTTGGTTTGAAGTGGGGTCGGTTTGAAGTGGGATTAGTTGGGAAGTGGGGTCGGTTGGGAAGTAGGGTCGGTTTGAAGCGTGGTCGGTTGGGAAGTGGGGTCGGTTTGAAGTTCGGTCGGGTGGGAAGTGGGGTCGGTTGGGAAGTGGGGTCGGTTTGATGTGGGGTTGGTTGGGAAGTGGGGTCAGTTTGAAGAGGGGTTGGTTGGGAAGTGGGGTTGGTTTGAAGTGGGATCAGTTGGGAAGTGGGGTCGGTTGGGAAGTGGGGTCGTTTTGAAGTGGGGTCGGTTGGGAAGTGGGGTCGTTTGGTAAGTGGGGTCGGTTGGAAAGTGGGGTCGGTTGGGAAGTGTGGTCGGTTGGGAAGTGGGGTCGTTTGGTAAGTGGGGTCGGTTGGGATGTGGGGTAGGATTGAAGTGGGGTCGGTTGGGAAGTGGGGTCGGTTTGAAGTGGGGTCGGTTGGTAAGTGAGGTCAGTTGGGAAGTGGGGTCGGTTGGGAAGTATGGTTGGTTGGAAAGTGGGGTCGGTTGGGAAGTGTGGTCGGTTGGGAAGTGGGGTCGTTTGGTAAGTGGGGTCGGTTTGAAGTGGGGTCGGTTGGGAAGTGGGGTCGGTTTTAAGTGGGGTCGGTTGGTAAGTGAGGTCAATTGGGAAGTGGGGTCGGTTGGGAAGTATAGTTGGTTGGGAAGTGGGGTCGTTTGGTAAATGGGGTCGGTTTGAAGTGGGGTCGGTTTGAAGTGGGGTCGGTTGGTAAGTGAGGTCAGTTGGGAAGTGGGGTCGGTTGGGAAGTGTGGTCGGTTGGGAAGTGGGGTCGTTTGGTAAGTGGGGTCGGTTTGAAGTGGGGTCGGTTGGGAAGTGGGGTCGGTTTGAAGTGAGGTCGGTTGAGAAGTGCGGTTGGTTGGGAAGTGGGGTCGGTTGGGAAGTGGGGTTGGTTGGGAAGTGGGGTTGATTGGGAAGTGGGGTCGGTTGGGAACTGAGGTGGGGTTGTTTGGGAAGTGGGGTCGGTTCGGAAGTGGGGTCGGTTTGAAGTGGGGTCGGTTTGAAGTGGGATTAGTTGGGAAGTGGGGTCGGTTGGGAAGTAGGGTCGGTTTGAAGCGTGGTCGGTTGGGAAGTGGGGTCGGTTGGGAAGTGGGGTCGGTTTGAAGTGCGGTCGGGTGGGAAGTGGGGTCGGTTGGGAAGTGGGGTCGGTTTGATGTGGGGTCGGTTGGGAAGTGGGGTCAGTTTGAAGAGGGGTTGGTTGGGAAGTGGGGTTGGTTTGAAGTGGGATCAGTTGGGAAGTGTGGTCGGTTGGGAAGTGGGGTCGGTTTGAAGTGGGATCGGTTGGGAAGTGGGGTCGGTTGGGAAGTGGAGACTGTTGGGAAGTGGGGTCGGATTGAAGTGGGGTCGGTTGGGAAGTGGGGTCGGTTGGGAAGTGGGGTCGGTTGGGAAGTGGGGTCGGTTTGAAGTGGGGTCGGTTGGGAAGTGGGGTCGGTTTGAAGTGGGATCATTTGGGAAGTGGGGTCAGTTAAAAAAAAAAATTAATTGATTTATTAAATTTTAACATCAGCCTTTTAAGTAAAGTGGGTAATTTTCCGAAGTTAACAATCCTTTTATTTATCGATCTAGGTTTAATGCTGCTCAACATTTTCTTGGAGATGATAACCGATCGCCGCTGGGGTTGCTTGAAGTATACTCGGTTGTGTTTTACTGATTTGCTGAGTTCCTGCCCTTCAGACATGTTTATTAATAGAACTGATGTTAGGAGCACTGGAATATACAAAAAATAAGGATTTAAGTATGTAATACAACGGGATGTTAGTACGTACTTATTTAAGTCGATTCCCTCGACTAGTTTCAGCCATGAAGTTGTAGGTAAAAAATGGAGCCCACACTTGGAACTACAGCTTGAGTCAAATACCTACATCTCTGTGGGCCGATCTCTCTTTTTAGTCAAACCTTTTCTTTCTAGAGGTTACCTTAGAAAGAGAGAGCATGCCCACAGAGACGCGATAGTGATACATATAGGTATGCTTCAAGGTATTCGAAGTTTGGACTCCATTTTTACCTTTAACTTCAAGGATTCAGCCACGTCCTGTGGCCATCATCAGGAGGATGATTGCGATACGCCTGCGCCGACGGCGTCTCGCTCTGCACTCATCCCTTTGTATTACATACTTATATATAACTAGTAGCTCCCCGCGGTTTCACCCGCGTAGTTCCCGTTTCCGTGGGATTACGGGGATAAAATATAGCCCATGTCACGCACTGATAAATTAACTTTCCATTAGTGAAAGAATTTTTGAAATCGGTCCAGTAGTTTCGGAGCCTATTCATTACAAACAAACAAATCTTTCCTGTTTATAATATTAGTATAGATTATAATTAAAAGTGATTCCTTAACTGCTAAATAAACATAATTATTTAATTATTGATTCGTGACAGTAGCTGATAAATAAAATATAGTAAATCATAGTTTAACGTGAGTGTCATTTATAGTATTTATTGCAAATATCAACATTTCGACCGTTTTTAAAATCAATTATTATAAAAAACAAACTTTTAGGTAAGGTATTTTTAATAGTTATTTATGGTACAAGCGAGGTAAGTTGGTGATTACTTCCGAGGCGCTATTGAGGCCCGAGCCGTCAGGCGAGGGTCTGAAGATAGCTAGAAGATAGCCGAGGATAGTAATCATCAATACACGCGTGTACCATACAACGTTTTTCAACACATTTGCGAAGAAATTTATCATTTTTCGCTAATAAATAAACAGTTTTTCTATTCACGCGCATCCAACACAACAATGATGATCGGCCATAGATGAAAAAAAATTACTTATTAAAAAAAAAACGAATGAATAAATGAATGGAATCGACCATAGACCTATCAAAAGTAAGGCAATATAGTTGAAGTTTGTTTTTTAAATGTATGGACACGATTTTTTTTGGTATCGAAACTTTTTTAAAACTAAACAATTAAAAAAAAAAACTATAACTCACTAGTGAATCAAGCGTGTCATTATTCAACTGTTTTTGCAGAAATAAGAGCCCCTTTATGAGCAAGTGTGTTGAAAAGAATTTTATGTAGTTTCACTAGTTTTCTCCTGCAGATTTGCCTGGGGTAACGTGTAAGATTTTGTCTATAACTTTAATTTAAGTAAAACAATAATTTTAAACCTGAGGTTTGCTCTACTACTAAGTTTATGGACAAAATCTTTCATGCTTCAGAGGGCACGTTAAGCCCTCGATCCCGGTAGTCATATTAGTATCATTGATTGATAGTTATAACGGGTAGTTAAGAGTCCTCATATACATATTTTGGATCCAGAACGGTAGCTGTTAGCCTCAACAGACGTTGGTAATCTCAAGTCATGGAAAGAAATACCAGGACCCAATTCTCTGCCTTTTCTTGGGCCTATTCACCATCACTTGCCTGGAGGTAAATCTTTGGATGATTAAATAAAAGATTCAATATATGGCATAGTTAAGGTATACATTATTTTTTTACACATAATTTAACTTGTATCTCTACATACTGTACCGGCAGACCAATTAGGTACCTAGAGTTAGAATCTTGACAACTTCTGTCAAGGCTTGTGTGCTCCATTCTGGACGAAAAGACTTTTCAAACTCAAATCATCTCCGCAGACTGAGGACTTATTATATTTGATTATACTGCTTTTCTTAATTTATCTGTGTGTAACCAAATTTCAAAAAGAAATAAAAAATACACATATTTTATTATATCATAATAATAATTATATCAGTGTTCGTTCAGCGTCCGCAAAGAACAGTAGCGTTGCAGTTGCTTTAGTGCGCGTTCGGGTAAAGCGCTGACGCGGCAAACACTCGCGAGTGACCTCGGTACGGTACGCGTGCGCCCGGCCGGTCATCAACGCGATGACCTAGATTGTGTGAATCATGCATGACTATGTAGTGAATTAATAAAAAACATTGTTAAGGCTCCGTTACACCTTTATTATAAATTTAATATTTAGTTAGAAAAAATGGCAACAGGAACAATCACAATTAAAACTGAGACTGAGCATTTGCTATACAAGTACCTCAACGAAGAAAAAGAGCAACGTAAGAAATATGAGAACCTTGTTAAAGAACTACAAGATAAAATTGTAGAATTACAACAACAGTTAGTGCAAATTCAGGAGGATAAAAATACACCTCCAGCTAAACAACCATCAGCAGGTTACTCTAACCAAGTTCAGTATGAGACTGATGAAGAGGAACTTGCCAAAGAGACCGAGTGGGTACGGCAACAAAGCCGTAAGAAAAGGAAGCTGAACCAGTCACTCAGCCCGCAACAGGAATCAATCTCCAGAGAGGACGTTACAAAAGTGCCGAAAGCTAGAAAAGCCCCACAGCCACCACCAATAATTGTTGAAAATGTGACAGATTATCAGAGCTTTTTTGATCTTCTGTCATCATCCGTTGCAAAAGATTCTTTTCTAATTAAGATGAAGAGCGGCAACGTCGTTAAAATCAATTGTAGAGATGGCGACTCATATAGGACTGTGACTCAGTTTCTACTACAAAATAATTGTGTCTGGTTTTCTTACGAAAACAAGCAGGATCGGCCCATACGAGTTATGGCAAAAAATCTGCATTCTACATGTGTGCCTGCTCGGATTATAGAGGATTTAGTATCTAAAGGATACAATGTTGAAGATGCAGTGAACAAACTAAGTTGGAGGACAAAGGAACCTTTAAACATGTTCATGATATCTTTCAACAAAAATGAAGATGTCAACAAAATCTACAAAATCCAGTCTATTTTGGGTTGTAAAGTAGACATTCAACCCCTAAAAACGTCAAAATTAATCCCACAATGTAAAAGGTGCCAGGCATATGGTCACACCCACAAATACTGCTCCAAAGAACCCAGGTGTGTTAAATGCACTGGAAAACACTTAACGAAAGACTGCAAGAAACCCGCAGAAGCCAAACCAAAATGTGTTCACTGTGGTGAACAGCATCCAGCTAGCTACAGAGGTTGCACTGTAGCTAAAGAACTCCAAAAGTTGAAAAATAAAATAAGCCACAAAAATCAAATTTCGACCACCCAGGCACAAAAGCCCGATATTACAAAAAAAGCTATACCCAGTCAGCAAGTGACGAAGAATGTGTCTTTTGCACAAATTACAAAGGGTTTCAAACCGCAAACCCAACCAAAAAAACAGCCTACATTAAACATGGAGGACAAACTTAACACCATTTTAAATTTCATTTCATCTTATGATGAAAGATTCAAAAATATTGAGAAACGTTTGGGTATCAAAAATGATGTCTAAGTCAGTAAAGATATTTGCATGGAATGCCAATGGACTTCTCCGGCACCAAAATGAACTACAAGCTGTCCTAAACATAGAAAATATTGACTTATGTCTCATATCAGAAACACATTTCACCAGAGAAACATACCTAGATATTAAAGGATATAAAATCTATCACGCACTGCATCCAACTAATAAAGCTAGAGGAGGCAGTGCCGTCATAATAAAAGAAAATATCCAACATTGCGAGGTCTTTAAATGTGAAGAACCTGAAATACAAGCAGTTGGGATATCCATTAAAACCAAACGTTACCCGGTTACTATTTCAGCAATATACTGTCCACCGAGGTATACGTTAAAGACCGATCAATATGTAAATTTCCTTAAACAACTTGGCAATAGGTTTATCCTTGGCGGCGACTTCAATTCCAAAAATACCTACTGGGGATCTAGACTCACAACAACTAAAGGTAAAGAGTTGTTAAATGCAATTAAAGAAACTAAATGTGATGTGTTATCTACAGGTAAACCAACATACTGGCCCACAGATCCTCACAAAATACCTGATTTGATAGACTTTTTTATATATAAAAATCTCTCTCCTAACTTTCTTCACATTGAGGAAGGTTTTGATATGAGTTCAGACCACTCCCCAATAATTTTGATTCTCAGTGATGAAATCTTAAATAAAAAAGAAATCCCTTCGCTTGTTAATAAAAAAACGGACTGGGATAGCTTTAAACATGACTTAGACTCTAAAATAAATCTAAAAGTACCACTGAAGACTCCAGCAGATCTAAATTTGGAACTTGAAACGTTTATAGCGGATATCCAACAATGTGCTTGGAATAATACTCCGGATATAAAAAGAAAAAATATAACAACCATGTACCCAATAGAAATTCCACAGCTTATAGCAAAAAAAAGAAAACAAAGAAAAATATGGCAGGAAACTAGATTCCCACTCGACAAAACTTTATTAAATAACCTTTCAAAGAGACTTAGTAGAGAGATTAAAAAATTCAAAGAGGATACAATGTCTTCATCGCTAAGTCAACTTACTAGTGACCGTACAACCGACTATTCTCTATGGAAAGCCACTAAAAGTATTAAACACCCAACCAGACAAATACCTCCTATTAAAGAAATTGATGGTACATGGGCCATCAACAATGAGCAAAAAGCTGTACGATTTGCGCACCACCTAGAAAAAATATTTCAGCCAAACGAAAATAACACTGAACTTATAGAACATGTATCGCCACAGGATGAGTCAGAAATAAAACTTGTAACTCCAAGAGAGGTTTATTATGAAATTAAATTTATAAATAAAAATAAAGCTCCGGGCTATGACCTCATTACCGGAGAAGTCCTTAAACATTTACCTAAAAAAGCAGTGGTCAAACTTACCAACCTTATCAATGCTACATTCAGACTAAAACATGTACCGGATGTGTGGAAAGTGGCTGAAGTTATTATGATACCGAAACCAGGTAAACCACCTCATGAAGTAACATCTTACAGGCCAATCTCTCTTCTTCCAGTTATGTCAAAATTGTTTGAAAAACTATTTTTGAAACGGTTAAAAACTATTATAGAAGAAAATAGACTTATCCCTGAGCATCAGTTTGGTTTTAGAGAAAAGCACTCTACAATAGAACAGGTCCATCGAATAACCAATATTATTGAATCAACTCTAGAAGAAAAAAAAGTTTGCTCTACAATTTTCCTGGATGTAGCACAGGCATTTGATAAAGTGTGGCATCAAGGCCTTATGTACAAACTGAAAAAAATGCTACCAAAGCAATTTACTGACATATTGGAGTCATACATAACAAACAGGATGTTCAGAATAAAACAAGAAGACACCTACTCTGAACTAAAAGAAATAAAAGCAGGAGTGCCGCAAGGAAGTGTATTAGGCCCGGTCCTGTACCTATTATACACTAGTGACATTCCACAGATAGAAAACTGCACCATTGCAACTTTTGCAGACGACACAGCCATACTGGCTACTGGTGTCACTCATGAAGTCGCTGTGGAAAACGTACAAAGAGCCGTAACCAAAATATATGATTGGACTGAACAGTGGCGCATTAAACTTAATGAATCAAAATCGGTTCACATTGATTTTACAAATAAAATGACGAATTATCATCCGGTATACATTAACACCCATGCAATACCCTATGAAAACACGGCCAAATACTTAGGCATGACACTAGACACCAAGCTGCGCTGGAAAGCACATGTCAAAAAGAAACGCGATGAGCTAGAAATTCGCTATAAGAAGATGTACTGGCTGCTTGGTAAGCACTCACCGTTATCAGTACACAATAAATTACTATTATACAAACAAGTCCTAATGCCTGTATGGACTTATGGTATACAGCTGTGGGGCTGTACCAAATCAAGTAACGTACAGATGATCCAACGTTTCCAGAATAAAGTACTTAGAGGTATCGTAAATGCTCCCTGGTACGTTAGAAATGACGACCTCCACCGGGACCTCAGTGTGGAACCTGTTGCCATTATTGTTAAAAAACATGCCGAAGCTCATGAGAAAAGACTTCATCATCACGTGAACGTTGAGGCTATCCAGCTCCTCGACAACACGGACATTATAAGACGTTTAAAAAGGACAAAACCTTTTGAATTATTGTAGTGATAGTAAATAGTGTTAAAGTGCAGTGTATGTACTATGGTAAAGAACACATGAACAAAGTGTCTTCACCTTAACAAAAACAATAAGAAAAGTGCCGATGGGCACATTCTTAACAGAAACATTTTATTAGTTTAAGTTAAAGTTAAATTGCTTATTAGCCTTAATATGGCTAGATTGCAATATTTTGAAGTACACAAAGTGGTGCATCAAGGACAAAAAAAAAAAATAATAATAATTAATACATAAAAAACAAATTAATACTACAATTTATTTATTATTTTTATTGTTTAAGATCACGGAATGTAAAATTGTAAGGTTCTCTGGTGTAGTCAATAGAAGCGTTAACTATCTTCGGTGGCGGACCTTTCCATTCTACATGAAAGTTTTCCACGAATCTCGCTAAGAAGGTGTGAAGTTGTAACTCGGCTATCCGACGACCTGAAAATAAAAAAAAGATAAAATACTCACACACGTGTATTATACACCCCTATTTTGAAAATATGGGACTTATTAAAATCAGAATATCTGTAGCAGTAACTGAATCCATATATCCAATAAAAATATCAAAAATGATAGTCGATTACTTATCTTTAAAAAATACAAAATAAATGTCGTATTACCAGACGGCATACTAGCTATCAAGTATTCTGTGACGGCTCGGGTCGATGACCGCGCTCAGCTGTGTATCGCAGCGTTCGGTGTAGAATAACAATAAAATTCGGCGGGATTTTGAAAATCTTTGACTTATCATAACTTTTTAAATAAAAGCAACAGAAAAAAACTAACTTCACTATTACATTGTCACCCGTCGTTTACATTAGCTGTGAGATAAGGTATCGCAATTTCAAAATAAGGGTGTATAGCTTTATAAAAAAAAGATTGGGTATTGTGCAATAGTAACATGTAGACAGAATAAAATATTCGCTATTCTCACCAACGCAGCTGCGAGAACCGTAACCAAAAGACGCAAACGCAAAAATATTTGCATTTTTGGCAGATATTGGGTCGTCTTTGTCTGTAATCCATCTTTCAGGAATAAACTTCTTCGACTGCTTGAAATGTTCGTCCATCATACACATTTCGTGATGCATGAATGCTACATTTGCCTGTGTACAAAAAAGAAATATGTACTCTTCATTGGGCAGATTTCCTCAATATTATACTAATCTTATTTGCAAAGTTTGTGGTTACATATATTTTTGACATTTTTGGGTAGAGAGCACAACTACCCGCATTAAATGTCCATGATAATAATACTGCAACCAAGACAGATAGCTAAACGTGTCTTTCGAAGCACGTAAATATTTATTTTAATTCAGTATCTCAAACTGATATCATTTGTATTAATTTGTGGTACTGGATTGGAATAAATAATCACCGATTCTCATGATAAAGTATTGACTCACACCAGTATAATTGTCGTCGGGATTGTATTAACAGTTTTATTTAAAATGACTCACTCCTTCTGGTATTTTGTATCCAAGAATATTATAAGCCTTTGAGGTTTTTCTAATATTTCCTCCAGCAACGGGCATCACCCTCATTGATTCTTTCAAGAATGCCTTCAAATACTTGTTTTCATGATCTGATTTCAATTCTTCTCTGAGTTTGTGCTGTTTTTCTGGGTTCACTGCGAGTAGGTACAGCGAGTTTATTACTGTGTGAACCATCTGCAATAGCATCATTGAAGTCTTATAAATATCAGAAATTACCACAACGTCATCCGGAATGGATTCTACTTACCACTTCGCCTCCAGCAATAAGCATATCAGTTGCCATCGTGTAAGCGACCTGTTCATTTATTTCCAAAAGTTTCTCTAAGACACTTTTTTTATCGTCGTTCTTCGGTTTATTCTTGAGATTTTCCCTTGACCGATTGATGAAATATTTTGCCCACCTATAAAGAGTTTAAAAAATATATGGTGCATGACCATTTCTAATTTCTTTTGCTTCAAATCATTTTTAAGTAAATTTATAATATACATGTCGGAGACAATCAATAATACAGTCGCTAAACAGAACGAAGCAGAGATGGCAGCACCGACGCGATGACGTCGGTACGCGGCTAACTGCGTGCTACGACAGAGTTTTAGGATGTGAGGTTCGTCTGCACGGCGGAGGGGAGGAGACTTCAGTTGAGATTCGAACTGGAGGACAAGACTTCTCTTGCGGCGGTTGACGAGTTAACACGCTTAGAAACCGTCCCTCGTTCTGTGTACTTGTACCTAGCTGTATCACGACTCGTTATTGTGAATTATGTGTGCCTACTGCCTACCTACCTGTAACGAAATAAACCTGAGTGTAACTGATTATCGTCTGTTCATTGCCTGCTCGAGTATCCCACTACGCCCAAAGTCAACGGTCATCATGTACAGACAGGATTCCCACTTTTGATCACCTACCCAAGCCTCGTCATACATATTAAAACTGATAATTATTCTGCTTACGTTTCGTGTTCCTCCAAAAGTTTCATTGCCATCCGGAAGTTAGGAGTAGATACAAATTTCCATAAATTTGGTCTGAAGTCCACTTTAGTTATTAAAGGCATCATTTCTTCAAGACAGTCCGTCAGCCTTTTTTCAGGAGAGTTTTCAGATATATTGGATCTAATACATCCCGTACGGCACCCCAAAGCCACGACACCGATTGATTCCAAAGACCAAAGGTTGAGCTCTTTATTCAGTTTGTTCTTGATTTTGTATTCGTCATTCTTAAAAGTTCTGATTCTGAAAGTGTTTAAATAGAACAATAAATAAAGAATTAAAAAAATATTACTAACAATTAGCAAAAAAACAGATAATACCTAATTTTTTTTGCCATCAATATACCCCCAGAACACCACAATCAATTCATTATACACTTACAAAAAAAACAGATAAAGATAGAGAGAGACATGAGCATTAAATTTAGCGTGTTCTGTGAACTTAGTGATACAGTGAAACCTGGTTAAGTGAGACTCCAAGGGACCTGCAATGTCGTTGCACTTATAGAGGTATTCCACTTACCCAGTGTTTCAGATATCCAGGTATAAATTAATATCTGTCTCATTTACAGAGGGTTCCATTGATAGAAGTGATATAGTGGGTAGGATTAGAATGAGTAAATAAACAAAACGATATTATCTCAGTTACAGAGGTTTATACGCATAAAATTCACTCGCTGTCTTAGTTATAGAGGTAACTATGATGATAAATCGAAAGAATAAATCCCAGATATAGAGGTTACCTCATCCCACCAACAGAGGTAATTTAGTGCCAAAGTGTTGGGACTTTAGCATGAGTTCCAGTTATGGAGGATTCTCACTTATCCAGGTCCCACTTAACCAAGTTTCACTGTATTTAGAACTGCAGTGAGAGATGGTTTAGTAACATTCATACCTTTCTACCATTTCTTGCGCCACTTCGTCAAGTTCTTTCGCATACAACTTGATTGTTTTGGGTTGCAGCATGATTGGATTAACAGTAGAACGGAACTTCTTCCAAGATTCACCTTGACTAGTTAAATTAAAAATAACATAATTTTATACATTTTTGCGACCCTGCTTGACTTACTCGGGTCTGTTATAAAGCTACGGGTCAATCGAGCAGACGTTTCATCTGATAACCATTTTCATTCATAGATTCAAAACCATATACTTAATAAGAAAGAAAGACAGGTTCCTTGTACATTTGATGACTTGTTTCAAATGATTTAAGAATGAAGAATTATTAGATTTTTTTTAATTCATCTTTTATTATAAATTTTATCTTTTTTTTTTATTAACCTGAATCGTCCCTCTTCTTTATTTTAATTTTAATTATTATTATTCTATTGAACCTCCTCCTCTCTCTTAATTGCTGCGCCCTATTCACGGGGTCCATGTATATATTATTATGAAATATAATATTATGTGGATGCAAATAATAAATAAATAAATAAAAGGTTTAAAATCTGACTGTTTCATTTTAATGAATTGTATACTTACTCAGCTAACAATCCAACTTGTTTATAATTTTCGCTTCTATTTTCTCTATAATATCGTAAACTTTCGAATCCTGGACGGTAAGGTAAAGTATCTTCTGATCTTAAAATCTACAAATAAATGTTTTATAACAATTCAATCTCGGAAAGATTGTGTTCTTTAACTTAGCGTCATTTACTTTATGGATTAAGCAAAATATAATCACAACTGCTATTTTCCAGAGTTTTTAGTCCACTTTACATACACTTATAATAAATGAACTTACTTTAGAAGCACTGTCAACATCGTATAGAAATATGAGTGGTTCAACCCCGCGGTAATATCCTAGTCGGACAATAGGACCGTACATACTGTATAGTTTCTGGAATAGCTCTGTCCCACTCAAATTGTGCAAAGAACCTGCGAAATATAAAACAGTTAAATTATTGAGCAAATGACGTACCTACTGTTTCCGGTGCCGATGTCGCTCCGTATAAACTGCCTTTGCTCGGCAGTGGGAACAACAGTCTTGTGGCATGTGGACCTGCCAAGCTGGACTTTGATACATGGTTCTAGCCATACTTGCCTTCTATGTTCAAATACGACTCGGTTAAAGACCACAGGCTAATACTATACGAAATAGAGATATTTAAATTAAATAAAAACATATACCTCCAGGCAAACTTTGAATAGGCCCAATACCAGGTATACACGCGGGACCAGGTATTTCTTTCCACGACTTCAAATTGACATCACTTTCATGTTTTGCTAATGCTGCAGTTCTGTGTAAATTTAATGAAAACTGTAACGGCTAAGTACTACTTACCTACATTGCATTGAGCAAATTTTCTTTCTTTTTTAAATAATAATAATCATTTATTGCATTCCAAAGGTTTTTAAGCATCTACAAGCATTAAATTTCATGTTCTTAAAATAAAATTGTCTTACCGAAAAAAATGTTTTCTAAGCACGATTGAATTTAAAATAGGTCGAAATATTGATCGTTGCATTGTGGAAGTCAAATAGAACACTCCACACGATAAACTATCATTAATTATTTCTATATCAACTACAAAATTTTAAGATCACGAATCAAGTATTAATATAGTTGATGTTGAGATGACGGCTGATAGAGAGACATTGGAAGAGAAACAAGCGTGTCTAAGAGATCCACTCCAAAATAGGTACTTATTGTTTGTTCAATTTTAAACAGTTGATTGGATCTAAAATTCAGTTGTTGTCAACAATATGAATGTGTCTAATCCATTCATTATGCTCTACCAAACAATCAGTCTGTCACGGCTATAACGATAAACGATATACGTACAAACCGAGTGGATGCGAACCGTGTAACAGTAGTGATGGAACGTACAGTTCCCATTATTCCACTGGAATTTATAACACAGTTTAGTGTTCATTGCGAAGCCACCGCTCGTGATACAGAAGTAGTATGGAAATGCGGGAATCGTGTCCAATAAACAATTTATATATTTCGTAATCTTAAAGATAGATACGGGTGTAAACACTTAATTGTAAGCAATAGTTATAACTTACTTTGAGGACTTACACTAAAGAGTAGTCCAGTCTTATCCCTAAAAGCAATCTTTTTCAGTCAAATTTTGGAGTGAAAGGAAAAAATCTGAAGTCGTGCGAGATGCATAAATTACGTACTGAAGTATATGATATTATTTTCATATTTAGTTTGTGATATTTAGTTGACATTCATATCACCATCACAATCACTTAAATAAAAGTTAAAAATTAACATAAATAAAATTGAATTACAGATCAAAACATAATCGTTGCGAATTTAAATTTCATGAGGTAATTATGTAAGTTTACCTTGATTACTTACACTTAAGAGTAGTAATCAGTCTTATTGCTAAAAGCAATCTTTATCAGACAACTTTTGGATGGAAAGGAAAAAATCTGAAGTCGTGCGAGATACATACATTACTTACTTTTACTTAAGTATTATATGATACTAGCTTCTGCCCCGCGACTTCGTGCGCGTAGAATAGTTATTTTGGGCTAACGCTAAATATCGATGTAATAAAATAACTTTAATCAATATGTAGGTCAGGCAGTCGAGATTAAAATTAAACAATAAACACGCCTATATTATTCGTTATCAATACATAATGTAGTATAAAACGAAGTCGCTTTCTCTGTCCTGATGCCCCTTTGTATGCTTAGATCTTTGAAATTACGCAACGGATTTTGATGCGGTTTATTTTAATAGATAGAGTGATTTAGTGGGAAGGTTTTTAGCATAATTTTATCCCCATATTCTTACGGGAACGGGAACTACGCGGGTGAAACCGCGGGGCGCCGCTAGTGACATATAAATTAGGTAATCTTTAATATTTTATGTGCGTACATAATAAAAATACCCCTATTAGATATGATTCAGGACAGGCCCTAGCCCCTCCTTAGGTAGCTGATGCTGACCCCCTAATATCACTTCCACGCCACTACCTCTTCCACCCCACTCCCCTTCCACACTAATACATCTTCCACACCGCTCCCACTTCCACATCACTCATCATTACTTATTTCTGGTCTTGTACCCTCGGTAGGGAGATCAATGAACTGGTAATGATGATTTAAAACACATTGGTACGTGGTGGGGTTCCAACCAGGCACCTTCCGATCGAAAGTCAAAGGCCTTAACCCCTACGTCACCGACGCTCTACATCTCACCGTCCTACATCCACACTAATCCCATTTCCCCATCTCTACCACTTCAACGCCTATCCCGCATCCACTCCACTTCCACGCCACTACCCCTTCCACCCCACTACCACTTCCATCCCATTTTTTCATCTTTTCTTCGGAAGAGTCGGCGTTTCATTACACAATACATATTCAGTAGAATGCTGATCATCTGAATTAATTGGGATCGGGGTCGATTCGGATTATCGCACATAGACTGCACATAGCTGGACTCGCGCACGAATTTTTCCGTACCAAAAACGACAAAAAAACACGTTTGTTGTATTGAGAAGTCCCGCTTAATTTTTTTTTTATGTATTTTTTCCTATAGCGGCAATAGAATAGAAATACATCATCTGTGAAAATTTCAAGTGTAGCTTTAGCTATCACCGTTCTTGACCTTGAATATGCATCATTCTCTCATACCATACGTCCAATGTCCATGGTTCTTGAGATAGTCTGGTGACAGACGGACAGTCGGACAGCGAAGTAATATGTTTCCGTTTTTACCCTTTGGGAACGGAACTACAAAACGATGCCACACATTGAATAAACTATAATAAGTTTAACAAACACAGTTCTACATTATCTATAGCTCACTTAAACATCTCGATCAGAGTAAGTTATTTTATTTTATTTATTTATATTTAAGTTGCAATCCCAGCGGGCCTTGACGAAAATACAAAATATAATAAATCACAACAATTAATAGAGGTACATTGCATAGTAACTTAGGACGGATTCGGATAATTGGCGATTCGGTTAATCGGCGTTCTACTATATTAGAAAGTGATTTATATTCTGCGAAAAACTAAACTGCCAAGTTAACACTGGGATTGTAATTAAGCGAATCTATGTATCTATAATAAGTGGGTGATTTAGTTATAAAAAAACCCTGCTCGACTTAACTAATTTCATACCATAAAGCTAAAATCGATAAATCGCACATAAATAATTAATTTCGTATAGTAATATTTTAGATCGAAAATGTCTGAAGATATGATATGCAGAAATCAAATTATGAGTAAAATATCTAATTAGGGCGAGCAAAGCGAAGCCCTTGTAACGCAACAATTTGGTGGTACATTTTATGAAAAAACTACTTCATCTACAGATTTGATATTTGAAATAGTTATTTAAATTAATGTCTAGATTTATAATGCGGGGTGAAGAATATTGATAAATATCTATTAATAAGTAAAATACGGTTTTTTTATAATTACTTATAGTTTTGATTCGCTGCCTCATTTTCCGTCATTTTATTTTAGTCCGCCATTTTGACATTCAGCTGTCAAATTACAAATTGAAACACATGTCATAACTTTTTACCCCGTTTTAATCATGTTAGTTGATGATTTTAAGAAAAATTAGTATCACATATTTAATTAATCTTTTTGAAGAACATTTATGCCAAGTTTGAACTTAATCAGACCGAGGAATCACGTTGTCCCATACAAACTTTGCAACCCCTTTTCACCCCTTTAGAGGAGGAATTTTCAAAAATCCCTTCTTATCGGACGCCTACGTAATACAAATAACACACCCTCCAAGTTTCAGGTCTCTACGATCAGCGGTTTAGGCTGTGCGTTGATCCATCAGTCATTCAGGACAAAGCCTTTTATATAATGATATAGATGAATATAGATTATTTATAGTACTTATAAGATTAAGCAAAAAACAATCACAACTGCTATTTTCCAGAGTTTTTAAGCTATTGCATAGCTTCTATCGTGGGCCTTGAGCGCGGGGACCTAATCCAGAAATTCCGTAATGAAAAAACCTCACACTTTTAGTAGTAATTTTGAATTCTATTTTAAGAGCTCTAAAACTCATATTTACATTGATATTTTTTTATCGAAAACTTTTTTTTGTAAATTTTCCAAAAAGTTTTTATAGTAATGTAGGTAGACAAAGTTTTTATTGTATGAAGTCCCAAGTACGACATCAAAATTTCTAAGGTTAGGATTGCAATACAAAAATAAAAAAAACAATTAGTTGATAAAATTGTTGTTTGACGACGTCGATGGCAGAGTGGTCACCATGCCGGACTGCCATCCATAAGGTTGCGGGTTCGATTCCCGCGCGGGGTGATATTTGTGTGATCCACATACATTTATCTCGGTCTGGGTGTGTGTGTGAATGAGTGTGTGCGTAGTTTCTGATACCCTATATACAAGCTTCGAGCTTAGTTAGGGGTCAGTTACTATAATGAGATGATGTAGTGAATGATTATAAAAAAAAACAAAAATTGCTATGCAATAGCTTTACCGCGGCAGTCCCCGAGTGCCACACGTTTTTTTTAGTCCTAACAAAGTTTTTTTAGAACTAACAGGTACAACTACACAAAAAAAAAGAGATATTTAAATTAAATATAAACATATACCTCCAGGCAAACATTGAATAGGCCCAATACCAGGTATACACGCGGGACCAGGTATTTCTTTCCACGACTTCAAATTGACATCACTTTCATGTTTTGCTAATGCTGCAGTTCTGTGTAAATTTAATGAAAACTGTAACGGCTAAGTACATACCTACACAGCCTTGAATGGTGTTTTTTTCTTTGTTTATAAAGCATTTAGAAGGAGTAAAAAATACATTAAACGTTCTTTAAAATAAAATATTCTTACCGAAAAAAATGTTTTCTAATAAAGATTGAATTTAAAATCGGTCGAAATGTTGATCGTTGCATATTAAAGTCAAGTAGAACACTTTACACAATAAACTGTTATTAATTATACATATATTTTTTATCGACTACCAACTTTTAAAATCACGAATGAAGTATTAAAATATAGTTTTATTTTATGGTTTAATAGATAACGGAAGTATATTAAATAGTTAAGTAGTTAATCTAAATAAATAAAAGAAAGAAAGTTCAAGTACTTAGTTCATAATGAATAGAATATTGTTTATTGACTTTATACTTATTTCATATTTTTGTTAACTTTTTTCCTGGCTAGCGGCGGCGGCGCACCGCGGTTCTACACGCGTTAACTGCTCGCCTGTTGGTCTTAGCGTGATGTTATAGCCTTCCTCAATAAATGGGCTATATAACACTGAAATATATTTTAAACAAACTCTTCTGCTTTTAATATTAGTATAGATAACTAGCGCTTGACTACAGCTTTTCACGTGGGCACTCTGGCGCCCTGGGGTGATGAAGGGGCACCGTGAAGCGTTCCTCTGAACTTCAAAAAAAAGTTTAAAGGAACGCCTCATGGTACTCCTTCATAATTTATACGGCACACCAGGGCGCCATAGTGCCCAGTTTTGGAAGCCTCTCGTCGCTCACTAACCGCTCGGGTTTATTTTTTTAATCACTTGCTGATTCAATTATAGTATCCTTCGCTGGCTCGCTGTAGATCGATGATGGTCTAGCTCGACCGGGAGAGTGCCTCATTCTTAGGATATCGACGAAAAGATATTATGATTAAGGGGTGAAAGAGGTCAGTCGTTAGATTCCTCTCCTATTAGTCATATTCCTCCTTATATATTACCTATCGCAAAAAGGGCACGCGTGTGACCTTATGTATTACAGGCGTACAATGTAAATGGGCTGAGAGTATGAGACAAAATTCAATATGTCTTATATATTTATTGTTTTAAGTTATTATAAGTTATTACTTATATTTATTGCTTGAGATCATGGAATGTGAAATTGTAAGGTTCTTTTGTGTAGTTAATAGAAGCGTGAACTATCTTCGGCGGCGGACCTTTCCATTCTACATGAAAGTTTTCCACGAATCTCGCTAAGAAGGTGTGAAGTTGTAACTCGGCTATCCGACGACCTGAAAATAAAGTACTCACACATATTATATAGCTTTATAAAAAAAGATTGGGTATTGTGCAATAGTAAGAATAAAATATTCGCTATTCTCACCAACGCAGCTGCGAGAGCCGTAACCAAAAGGCGCAAACGCAAAAATATTTGGATTTTTGGCAGATATTGGGTCGTCTTTGTCTGTAATCCATCTTTCAGGAATAAACTTCTTCGACTGCTTGAAATGTTCGTCCATCATACACATTTCGTGATGCATGAATGCTATATTTGCCTGTGTACAAAAAATAAATATGTACTCTTCATTGGGCAGATTTCCTCAATATCATACTAATCTTATTTGCAAAGTTTGTGGTTACATATATTTTTAACATTTTTGGGTAGAGAGCACAACTACCCGCATTAAATGTCCATGATAATAATACGGCAACCGACACAGATAGCTAAACGTGTCTTTCGAAGCACGTAAATATTTATTTTAATTCAGTATCTCAAACTGATATCATTTGTATTAATTTGTGGTACTGGATTGGAATAAATAATCACCGATCCTCATGATAAAGTATTGACTCACACCAGTATAATTGTCGTCAGGATTGGATAACAGTATTAACAGTTTTATTTAAAATGACTCACTCCTTCTGGTATTTTGTATCCAAGAATATTATAAGCTTTTGACGTTTTTCTAATATTTCCTCCAGCAATGGGCATCACCCTCATTGATTCTTTCAAGCATGCCTTCAAATACTTGTTTTCATGATCTGATTTCAATTCTTCTCTGAGTTTGTGCTGTTTTTCTGGGTTCACTGCGAGTAGGTACAGCGAGTTTATTACTGTGTGAACCATCTGCAATAGCATCATTGAAGTCTTATAAATATCAGAAATTACCACAACGTCATCCGGAATGGATTCTACTTACCGCATCGCCTCCAGCAATAAGCATATCAGTTGCCATCGCGTAAGCGACCTGTTCATTTATTTCCAAAAGTTTCTCTAAGACACTTTTCTCATCGTCGTTCTTCGGTTTATTCTTGAGATTTTCCCTTGACTGATCGATGAAATATTTTGCCCACCTATAATTATCATAAAGAGTTTAAAAAATATATGGTGCATGACCATTTCTAATTTCTTTTGCTTCAAATCATTTTTAAGTAAATTTATAATATACATGTCGGAGACGATCAATAATACAGTCGCTAAACAGAATGAAGGAGTGATGGCAGTACCGACGCGATGACGTCGGTACGCGGCTAACTGCGTGCTACGACGGAGACTAGGATGTAACGTTCGTCTGCACGGCGGAGGGGAGGTGACTTCAGTTGAGATTCGAACTGGAGGACAAGACTTCTCTTGCGGCGGTTGACGAGTTAACACGCTTGGAAACCGTCCCTCGTTCTGTGTATTTGTACCTAGCTGTATACTCTCTACTACTCGTTATTGTGAATTATGTGTGCCTACCTACCTGTAACGAAATAAACCTGCCCCCCTAGACAAATGGCAATTACGTTAGACGTATAGAACAGAAAGTTCCTTTTTATGAATGAAATTGATATATGCTTACGATTTGTAATTTTGCCGCGTTACGAAACGTGAAGTTGGAAGACAAGTGGTCATTTATCTATTCGTCGGATTTCGTCGCAAGGAAACTTCAAGGAAATGCCACAGTAGTACATTTTTCATTCAAAATGGTGAATGAATGATTTGTTTGATTCAAATTGTTCACGTTTGTGTCAATATTAATTTTGATTAATATGCTTAAAAATAATTTAATTTCATAAAAATGAATTATCAACATTTATTTTCCGTTTTTTTTTTTACTATTGATATTAATATTAAAGATTAAATTTTAGTTCATAGTAAAACCACAAATAATATTAAACTAGTAAAACCAAAGTTCATAATTTGAATTGCACAAAGTTTATAAAATGTACAAAAAATTTAGTTTTTTAATAGATTATAATGCTAATAAATACTTGAATAATTTGTTGACAGAATAAAAATAAATTTTAAAGTTAAATAAATTATGAACAAAATGTTTATTATTCCATGGCACAGAGATACTTTGTGTAATGTGTTCTGTGGCGAACTGGCGAACGCTCCAAATATATGCCAAATCCTCGCCCCGTGGCGCAATAGGTTGTCAATTGGTAGCCAAGTGTACAAAAACATAATGAACGCATAGTCTATTCGTTTAAAGGTAAAAGTCAGTGGTCTTGTCTAACGGTTTTATTGTTAGATACTTTGATTATATACTTGTCTAGATGCAAAATTGGCCGTACTAAAACGGGTCAAATAAAGTATACTATATTTGGTAGACTCACTTCTTGTTAACATCAGTGTTATTTGAATGACTTATGGATAACGCTCAAGAAAAATAATTATTTATGCCGGTTTGCGCTGTTAAATTATGTTAAATTAGTTCAATTGAAGTTTATTTATTTTCTATTACAAATTTCTATTTTACTTTATTTAATTAGGTATATTGACATTGACATAATACCTAATACAATAATAAACGAGCCGTACTCACACATATTCCGCAATTTGAGGACAATTATAACGCGTCGTTTGTTGGCATTACTCTATCTAGACAAATATATAATCAAAGGTTAGACATCATATTATTAGAATTTATTATTTTCAAGAGCCAAAAGATGGCGTTGTAATAAAAGGATGGTGTGATTTGACCATAGAGGTATTATACATTGTATTATATTAGGGATTTGACGCCAGCAAAAGCCATAAGAAAACGAAACTTCAATGAAATAAATTATGTTTTACAACTTTAGAAGTTAAAGAATATTATATACTTACTTAAATACTTAGAGTAAATATAAATACAAATTAATTAAGGCATTAGGTAGATAGTTGCAGATAAAAAATGTTGGTAGCCTAGATTTTTATAGATAATGTACACAGTTTTTATCATAATAAAGAATTAAATTACTTTGTTTATTTATTTTTAATATTTATCAAAAACTAGAAGGTCAAAATACGAACACATGACATTGTTTTAATCGAAATTATATTATTTATTAGTTAATATCAAGATTCATGCAAACATTACTACAAAATTTGCAAATAAAGTATCGTCGCGGTTTTAGCGTTTCTCTCTTCTTAAGTTTTCTGCATGGTCCTAGCATGCGCTAAAATTCATACGCTCGCGGCTCGAAAACGTTTGTCAAACTGCCACTTGGCTGCCAATTTGTAATTTCTATTCACAAGCAAATGTCAAACTCATTTCATTTACTAACTTGCTATGTCAGTTGGAACGATTTGTACTGTTTGACAATTGTAAAAAATGACGTGCGCCAACGAAATCAAAGAAGTTAGCGCTGTTGTAGAGACGACGTTCGTTTGTGGAGAAAACGAATAGACTGGGAGCGTTTGCCACTTGTCTAGGGGGGCAGAGTGTAACTGATTATCGTATGTTCATTGCCTGCTCGAGTATCCCACTACGCCCAAAGTCAACGGTCATCATGTACAGACAGGATTCCCACTTTTGATCACCTACCCAAGCCTCGTCATACATATTAAAACTGATAATTATTCTGCTTACGTTTCGTGTTCCTTCAAAAGTTTCATTGCCATCCGGAAGTTAGGAGTGGATACAAATTTCCATAAATTTGGTCTGAAGTCCAGTTTAGATATTAAAGGCATAATTACTTCAACACAGTCCGTCAGCCTTTTTTCCGGAGAGTTTTCAGATATATTGGATCTAATACATCCCGTACGGCACCCCAAGGCCACGACACCGATTGATTCCAAAGACCAAAGGTTGAGCTCTTTATTCAGTTTGTTCTTGATTTTGTATTCGTCATTCTTAAAAGTTCTGATTCTGAAAGTGTTTAAATAGAACAATAAATAAAGAATTAAAAAAATATTACAAACAATTGGCAAAAAACAGATAATACCTAATTTTTTTGCCATCAATATACCCCCAGAACACCACATCAATTCATTATACACTTACAAAAAAAACAGATAAAGATAGAGAGAGACATGAGCATTAAATTTAGCGTGTTCTGTGAACTTAGTGATACAGTGAAACCTGGTTAAGTGAGACTCCAAGGGACCTGCAATGTCGTTGCACTTATAGAGGTATTCCACTTACCCAGTGTTTCAGATATCCAGGTATAAATTAATATCTGTCTCATTTACAGAGGGTTCCATTGATAGAAGTGATATAGTGGGTAGGATTAGAATGAGTAAATAAACAAAACGATATTATCTCAGTTACAGAGGTTTATACGCATAAAATTCACTCGCTGTCTTAGTTATAGAGGTAACTATGATGATAAATCGAAAGAATAAATCCCAGATATAGAGGTTACCTCATCCCACCAACAGAGGTAATTTAGTGCCAAAGTGTTGGGACTTTAGCATGAGTTCCAGTTATGGAGGATTCTCACTTATCCAGGTCCCACTTAACCAAGTTTCACTGTATTTAGAACTGCAGTGAGAGATGGTTTAGTAACATTCATACCTTTCTACCATTTCTTGCGCCACTTCGTCAAGTTCTTTCGCATACAACTTGACTGTTTTGGGTTGCAGCATGATTGGATTAACAGTAGAACGGAACTTCTTCCAAGATTCACCTTGACTAGTTAAATTAAAAATAACATAATTTTATACATTTTTGCGACCCTGCTTGACTTACTCGGGTCTCTTATAAAGCTACGGGTCAATCGAGCAGACGTTTCATCTGATAACCATTTTCATTCATAGATTCAAAACCATATACTTAATAAGAAAGAAAGACAGGTTCCTTCTACATTTGATGACTTGTTTAAAGTGATTTAATTGAAGAAGGAAGAAATATTAGTTTTTTTTTAATTCAGATTTTATTATAAATTTTATCTTAATTTTAATTATTATTATTCTATTGAACCTCCTCCTCTCTCTTAATTGCTGCGCCTTATTCACAGGGTCCATGTATATATTATTATGAAATATAATATTATGTGGATGCAAATAATAAATAAATAAATAAAAGGTTTAAAATCTGACTGTTTCATTTTAATGAATTGTATACTTACTCAGCTAACAATCCAACTTGTTTATAATTTCCGCTTCTATTTTCTCTATAATATCGTAAACTTTCGAATCCTGGACGGTAAGGTAAAGTATCTTCTGATCTTAAAATCTACAAATAAATGTTTTATAACAATTCAATCTCGGAAAGATTGTGTTCTTTAACTTAGCGTCATTTACTTTATGGATTCAGCAAAAAACTATCACAACTGCTATTTTCCAGAGTTTTTAGTCCACTTTACATACACTTATAATAAATGAACTTACTTTAGAAGCACTGTCAACATCATATAGAAATATGAGTGGTTCAACCCCGCGGTAATATCCTAGTCGGATAATAGGACCGTACATACTATATAGTTTCTGGAATAGCTCTGTCCCACTCAAATTGTGCAAAGAACCTGCGAAATATAAAACAGTTAAATTATTGAGCAAATGACGTACCTACTGTTTACGGTGCCGATGACGCTCCGTATAAACTGCCTTTGCTCGGCAGTGGGAACAACAGTCTTGTGGCATGTGGACCTGCCAAGCTGGACTTTGATACCTGGTTCTAGCCATACTTGCCTTCTATGTTCAAATACGACTCGGGTTAAAGACCACAAACATGCATTAGCCCGCTACCGCCCCCCCTAGCTACGCCAACAGGCTAATACTATACGAAATAGAAATATTTAAATTAAATAAAAACATATACCTCCAGGAAAACATTGAATAGGCCCAATACCAGGTATACACGCGGGACCAGGTATTTCTTTCCACGACTTCAAATTGACATCACTTTCATGTTTTGCTAATGCTGCAGTTCTGTGTAAATTTAATGAAAACTGTAACGGCTAAGTACTACGTACCTACACTGCATTGAGCAAATTTTCTTTCTTTTTTTAATAATAATAATCATTTATTCCAAAGGTTTTTAAGCATCTACAAGCATTAAAAATTCATGTTCTTTAAAATTAAATTATCTTACCGAAAAAAATGTTTTCTAAGCACAATTGAATTTAAAATCGGTCGAAATATTGATCGTTGCATTGTGAAGTCAAGTAGAACACTCCACACGATAAACTATCATTAATTATTTCTATATCAACTACCAAATTTTAAGATCACGAATCAAGTATTAATATAGTTGATGTTGAGATGACTGCTGATAGAGAGACATTGGAAGAGAAACAAGCGTGTCTAAAAGATCCACTCCAAAATAGGTACTTATTGTTTGTTCAATTTTAAACAGTTGACTGGATCTAAAATTCAGTTGTTGTTAACAATATGAATGTGTCTAATCCATTCATTAAGCTCTACCAAACAATCAGTCTGTCACGGCTATAACGATAAACGATATACGTACAAACCGAGTGGATGCGGACCGTGTAACAGTAGTGATGTAACGTACAGTTCCCATTATTCCACTGGAATTTATAACACAGTTTAGTGTTCATTGCGAAGCTACCGCTCGTGATACAGGAGTAGTGTGGAAATGCGGGAATCGTGTCCAATAAACGATTTATATATTTCGTAATCTTAAAGATAGATACGGGTGTAAACACTATATTGTAAGCAATAGTTATAACTTACTTTGAGGACTTACACTAAAGAGTAGTCCAGTCTTATCCCTAAAAGCAATCTTTTTCAGTCAAATTTTGGAGTGAATGGAAAAAATCTGAAGTCGTGCGAGATGCATAAATTACGTACTGAAGTATATGATATTATTTTCATATTTAGTTTGTGATATTTAGTTGACATTCATATCACCATCACAATCACTTAAATAAAAGTTAAAAATTAACATAAATAAAATTGAATTACAGATCAAAACATAATCGTTACGAATTTAAATTTCATGGTATTATTGTAATTGTATTTTAAAGTATAATAAACATAAGAACAATGGAAGTACTTCACGGCTCTTTTTGATTAAATTAAGTAAATTTGGGTAAACTAGGTCTCTTTGTTCAACGCGAAATTGCCCCGCAGCCAAACTACCTGGTGGAATAGGGCAATCTGCATTTATTTAGCGTCAGCTTATGCCATGATCATATTTCGAAAGATCTGCGAGAGGGTTACGCGAGAAACTCTTATCTTTTTCGGGCAGAAATAGGTTCAACACATATTTTTAATATATTTTATAGAGTTTACTAGGGTTAGCTTACGTATGAAGGCAGAGGCAAAATAGTATTTAATATTAAGGATGTTTTATATTATTGATTATTTTATAATAATATCTGCACGGTTTTGTCCATTTTGAAATCGGAATTATAGTATCTGAAATTTCAAATTAGCGTGGTCTTAAGAACAAAGAAACTTGTATGTGTAGAATATATTGATTGAAAAATAACAAAATATGGATAGGGACTAGTACATTAAACAGATACCTTTTCCCCAATTTCTAATTCCTCAAACAATAGTTAAGTAGGTATAAGTATTTGAGAAATATTCCAGAAAGAATGCATTTATCCGGTAATGGCCGTTAGCTAACATCTTTTGCCTTAAAAGCAAAGTAAACTTTCTCTTATTACAAAAACAACTCACTTAAGTGAAGAATGACGTAATACCTACATTTAGATTCTTTTTGCCAAAGTATTTTATAAAACTTTTGAAAAAAAAATAAAGATTTTTGTCTTAACTGTACTACGTCATTGTTTATAATTAATTTATTTATACGGGGAGTTAGGACGTATCGATAAGTCGAATCCCTCGACTATTTTCAGCCACATTCGGTGGCCTTCATCAGGAGGATGAGTGCGAGGCGCACGCGACTTATCGGTACGTAGTAGTACAACCCGTATAAATAAATAAATTATTAAAGTAAAGTAAAATAGTTATTTATGGTACAAGCGGGGTAATCATCAATACACGCGTGTACCATACAACGTTTTTCAACACATTTGCGAAGAAATTATCATTTTTCGCTAATAAATAAACAGTTTTTCTATTCCCCCGCATCCAACACAACAATGATGATCGGCCAAAGACTAAAATAATATACTATATAAAAAAACAATCTATAACTCACTAGTGAATAAAACGTGTCATTATTCAACTGTTTTTGCACAAATAAGAGCCCCTTTATGAGCAAGTGTGTTGAAAGATCATTTATTGCTACATTTAAATTAAAATACATAAAAACACACACACAATTAAACTTAAAAACAAAACAAATGTAGCAAAAGGACGCATCTTAGCTGTTGCTAACTGTTCTTAGTTTACCTAAATACCTACCTGCCTACCTTGTTCTATGATTGCTTATTCTGTGAAGGAGGGTACACTTTAAACTGGAGAATGCGAAAGCTAAATATAGCTACTTAACGTTAATATTCTGTGTCTGTGTCAGATAAACTTAACTTTTTATAACACTTTCATATATCCAAGTAGATACTTAATTATCTTGAAAAGTAATATAAAAATATCCATTCCCATTATAAGTTTCAAACTAACAGATATTAAACGAATAGTGTTCGGGTCTGGAGATATCTACTCTTATATATTAAAGGGATGTTCGTTTGTATACTCACAAAGTAAAAAAATAGAGATTTTTCATTGCAGTAAACTGCGCGGCGTTTATCCAATACTTGTACAATATAATAATTGTACAATCACATAGCAAATCATCAAAATATTGAATTTATTTTTACTGGGCGATTTATAATGTCACAGATACTTACCAGAATCATACAAATAATCAAAACGAGTAAAACCTCAGTACGAAGCAAGTCTTTAATCTATATCTTTACCAATAAGTAAATAAAATTGGGGAGTCTGTTCTGTTTGTACCGGCTAATCTCTGAAACGGCTGGACCGATTTTGACGGGACTTTTATGTAAAGTAGCTGATGTAGTATGGAGTAAAGTAGGATACTTTTTATCCCTCAATTCCGAAAGGAGAAAGGTTCCGCGCGGGTAAAACCGCGTGGCATAACTATTATTTTCATAAGTTTCGGTAATGTTTGTCCTCTTGAAAGTTGCAGTTGATATCACGAAATTTCGTCTCGTTCCAAGGTTTATCAGCAATGTCAAACGTTCACAAATGTTACTTGTAAAGAACATATATGAGTTTTCTTATAAATTAGTTTAACAATATGTGTATTTTCGTAAGCAGTTTGAACTTTGAATGAAACAAACTTTCTTTATTAAATAAGTTTACGTATCGGTTGTAAGATTCTACTGCAGGGCGAAAGCCTCTCTGTCACCACTGAAAAACCTTTTTATGTATATTTGACAAGTGAACGCATTAGTGAACGATTCTTCAGAGTTGTTACAGTAGTAATAGTTAGAAACTACTTAGTTATACATGTTTAACGGTTTTATACAAATAGTTTTATTCACGTGCATTTTGATTAAATTTTGTTTCTAAAAAACCTCTGATCGCGTCTTACAGATGATGATGGTGAGCAAAATAGTTTCTTAAATGCAGTAAATTGACGTAAAGCATGGTACAATAAATTGACAAAAAATATGGTAAAAAAAACCGTTTCCAATAGTTTTAAATAATTTGTGCATCAGTCTACTACTTTGCAGAGGAACTATTTATATTTCCTTATCGGTTGCCGCCCCGCGTTAAGATTTCGCTAATAATGAAGCTCAGAACATCGAGTTTAATCGATGAATACGTGATACAATTGAAACTCATAAAAATTCAAATCGGTTCATCAGCTATGATGCCACAGACAGACAGATACACACAGACACGTCAAACTTATAACACCCCTCTTTTTGCGTCGGGGGTTAATAATGACGGCGGTGTAAAGTTATCATTTATTACCTGTAGCGACGTAGCTCACAAAAATCTAACACCTTAATTTTTTTTTTTATTAACTTGAAACTAGAAATGTGTTCCGCGGTTTCAATAACATGATTCACGCTTGCACGCACGTGAAAAGTTCTGTTAAAGTGTTTTCATCGTGAAAGAAGAATTTTATATCGTAGACATTTATGACTTTATTAATTTACCTCCAAAACAAACAGTTTCTAATGATGGGGAATGTAACAAAACCACGCACAGTTTGCAAGATGTATATTATGATAAAGGTGGGTCTCTAAGACATGTTTTGATTTAACGAGCACTTCAAGATGGGATCAAACGGAATCACGATTGTGGAGGGGGAGGGAGGGAGTGACAAAACAGTCACGTCTCAAATAAATGAGGTGACAATCGGAACGCTGATATTAATGGGTAGATGTATTTGCATCGTAATGTATAGGTATACTGATTTGATTTGCTTTGAAGTTCAATGGGAACATGTAGATAATTAACAAAGAAATCAATTTTATAATATTGTTGAGATGATATCTTATAGAGACGAATAGAAAAATGATGCAGGTATTAATTTAATCTAAACGGGGTAAATAATTGTAAATGTTTTTAAGCGATAAGTCGGTTTAGTTTGTTAGTAGATGTACTGTTTTCCAGTACAGAAGTTTTATACTATACATTTTCAAATAAATAAAAATTAAAAATATTCTTCAAATTCAAATTTCTTTATTGCTTTAATTTCAAAAAGCATTATTTTCAAAAAGTCGGTTATGAAGTTATATAACTGAAGGTGTTAATAACAGTATAGTATGCGGCGGCACGCGCCTTTCGCTCCAACAATATTGAACATGCTTCAGATGTGAACTAACCCTGTTGAATATCAACAACCTCCGGATATCAGCTTAGTTTTCTGGGTGTATTGAGTATTTCAGTTCAGATTTTAATTGAGAATTCGTGTTTCTATACCGAGTATGATGAATATATGTGTACAGGTAACGCATATAATTACATAATATTAATTATAGCCCGAAATTAATAATGTGTCTTGCGATTGTAGATGGATTTGTATCTCGATTTTTACACATTTTCCAATTTTATTTTCGAACAGAGGCAATCCAAGCGATTAGCCCTCCCAAAGATTGATTGATCGCTGAGATATATCAAATATATCGTAAACAGAACACTCGTGCTAAGCATAAACAAGCAAGCAAGTAAAATAGAAATGAATAAAAATATTTTCAAACTATTTACGAAACATTAAATCTTTTTAACAACATAAATTGCAGGTTAAACGATTAAACCATTTCATATATAATTCTTATTCTGAAATTACTAAATAAATAATCCTCTTAGAACTAATTGGATAAACCAATTCGGTATTACATTCCAATAAAAAAGCAATTTATTGTAAGGATTAGGTGTATGTCTGCTCTTTAAGGCATTAATTTAAATTTAACTGGAATTCTCAATGTTTTGATAACATATGTTAAAGTTTAAACAAAAGTTTAAATGTGAACTGTGGTTTAATTCCTAGGTTTGTAATTTAACAGGTATTATAATGTTTTATCGAGGATAGGAAATAATTTCTAATTTGTGGTTTGTAGCGAGACATTCGAGTATTAATCCTAATAAAATTTTGGTTTGGTAATGATTAGAAACTGGCTTGTAGGCTTGAGAAATATTTTCTTTCAGTGTTAGCAAAATATAATTGTCAGTTCATAAATCTATCTATACATTTTCAATTTAACTTTTTTGATCATACGTACATATTTTTATCTATGTAAGTATTTTTAGAAATAAAATATTTTTATGGATTAATATAAATTTAAAGGTAAATCTATAATTTTCGTTTTCTTTTTCCATTTATATTTGTTATTCAAATAAAAGGTAAATTTCAAATACAAAATTGACCATAATTTTGCTAACTTTACATTTTTATAAACAATCCTTACCTTACGATAAAATAGTCTGCATGTTGTATGGTTTTCAGTGAAAAGCTTTTCACAAAAGAAAAATAAAAATACCCTAATATCATATAGCGCAAAACCATTGTATAATCCGTCTTAGAAATAAGCAAACGCTTTATGAAAAGGTTTAAGGAAAAACGATCTGGAAACATGCCAAAGGAATTTAAAAAATACCACAAGCACAAGCGGTGCTTCCGAATAGCACAATGGACGTTTTAATAAACAAAAAAAGAACTGAAATAGGCTCCGTTGAATACGTTTAAACCTTTCTTAATAAATTTCCAGGAATACATTTAAGAGAAAAGAAAGATTTTGAATAAACGCGTATGTATTTATTTTATTTGTTTTAAATGTATGTACAGGATCACCGCGGAATATCGATAGATAAATCTGCAATCACGTACGAAATAGCCGCCCAAAATGCAGCGCACTCAATCACGTCTTCTTTATTTTGCACATTTATCATATCGGCTTTGGTATGATGAAACCAGAAATAGCGTTCATTTTTATTCAGCAACGAACCGCCCGGTACTCCTTTTTGAACAAACAAGACTATATCTGATCCAGGGTATCCACTCTCAGTCATTTTATCTATAGGATGGAATAATTTAAGTATCTCAGCTATTATACAACGTGCAGGTTTAGTCCCACCTACATCCAGACCTAGCGGTTTAAACGTGCCTTCATCAGATTCCATAATAAAATTAATCTTATTCAACTCGTTTATATGTCTATTCAAATACGCAGCTGCCCCAACCAGACCCATCTCTTCAGAAGTCCACAATATAGCTCTTACTGTTCTTTTAGGTTGTAAGTTTAATTTCTTCAATATTATCGGAGCAAACCAGCTGATTATCATACCTCCACCGTCATCTATAGCACCCTGACCTACATCCCAACTATCGATATGTCCAGATACAATCACATAATTATCAGGATGTACTTTTCCTTTATGATCTATGATTGTATTTCTTGAAACTTTCAAGTCTAATTTGGACTTCATTTCTAAATGTAGAACTATTTTGTGTCCATTGTTTTGGAATCTTCTAAACAAAGCAGCGTCTTCAATAGTTATGGCTGCTGTTGGAATTTTTGTGACGTTGTCTTCGTAGCTTTGCATTCCAGTATGAAGAGTATACAAAGAAAATGGTGTTATACTCTGAACTAGGGTAGCGACAGCTCCTTTTTTAGCCGCTCTGCTGGCGGCTTTGCTTCTATATACGACTGTATCGCCGTATGTGGTAAAATCAGCATCAAATACAACAATTTTCCCTTGAATTTTCGAAGCGTCTGTGTGGTCTAGTTCATCAAAACTTTTTTTTACAATGACTTCAGCTGTGATGCCTCCAGGAGGGGTGCTGACGCTATAACCAAAACCGAGTACACCAATATCTTTATGGCGTGGTTCTAACATCTTAGCCTTTTCATGTAAGCGTACCCAATGTGGTGCCTAGAAAGAACGTATAAAACTGTTATGATCTCTAACTTGATTATGATTATGTTACGTTATGTCGCTAACCTCGATAACTTTAAAAACTACATACTTAATGAATATTTATTTATTTAATATCTAAATGGAACATCATATAAAAGAAGAGAAGAGAATTATACTCACATCAACATTCTCAGTATGAACATCAGTCACTCCATTAAAACGAGTCAAGTTAATCATATGATCGATGGATTTCTCCAACACTTCGCTGCCAGAAAGTCTCGGGCCGAATTTTTCGATAAAATTTTCGTATCTGGAATTTAAATAAATAAATCATGTAAGTATTACCTCAAACCACGGAATGTCAGCCGCGGTAAGGGTCTGCTCGAGTGAGGACCATTCGCGGGGCGAGATCCTAAAATCTGTGGCATTTATGAAATACCAGTAAAATGATACTTTCATTTTAAATGGTTTTGAGTATAAACTTAATTTTTTTCACCATTATAAGTTTCCTCCACTCTATTTTATAAAAAGACAATGACATAAACTGTTTATGAAATCTTAGACAATGATAGCCACTTGTAAAGACCGTCGACTAAGATAAAATTTGGGTCAGATGTTCCATATGATTTTATACCGAAGTTCTCATGAGGTTAAAAATACTTAATTACTCGAATAAAATCACCGGAACATTTATATATTTTTAAACAGTTAATTAAAATAAACTCGCCAAACACGAGTGCAAGATTCTTCTGAAAACCACCACTATACTATGACCTTAACCTCATATCAACAGCTGAGACCGTTCATTCTACTGCATTTTCCATTAAAGTTTAGTTTTCAGTTACAATATTGCTTTCTTATTTTATAAATGTTGGAATAAATGTTTTTATTTTTTATTTATTTAACTGTTTTATGATTTTAATTTAGGGTGGCTCCAGCTCCTCGGTAGGGATATGTTATGTGTATGTGCTAATGATGAACTTCAATAACGTTTAAACTTATTTCAAACTAAATTTTTACCACTAGACGAGTTAAGTAAATCATAAATATTATAAACACTTACTCTGTATACATTTGCTCTCCATAATAATTCTTAATTTGGTCCATAATATATTTTGTCACATTTTTGTAAGACGCTATTTCTTCTTTTAATTTAGGATCTATGAAACATTCTTTGTTGTCGTAACGTTTTATAACAACACTCGTTTGTACGATTTGAAGAAATGTTATTACTACTATACATTTAATCATTTTGGTACAGTGTATGCTGCTCCATGGATGTTGGATAACTAAACTACTTGTATGTATTGTGGGAGTTGATATAATCACTCTGTTATCGGTGTACATTGAACTTATACTCGTAATAACGGACTGTTTAAATATTAGATCATTAATGTTGTAGTGTCGTTTTTTATATAATATTTAATAACAAACTCTGTACCGCGGTTTGATTTGCGTGGGTTAATACTGCATCGCTCCTATTCACTTTCTCGATATATTTGGTATGCAATACCTACTAAAAGAAATCAAGTTGCGTTTGAACCGTCAACACGAGCAGCCGTGTCGCAACAGCTGCCTCGATGTTTGGCTGAATGCACGGCAACGTTTTGTCACTTTTAAAAAAAATGGCGAGAGCATAACGAGTTCCCTTCGAGACCTCTGTGTGAAGTCGTTATCAAAACTGCTTCGGGATTTTTTTCGGGACTTCGGGACTTTTCTCGTCACTTTTGGCTGAAGTGCCAGTCCTACAAGCCAAGCCAGCGGCATCAGAACGCATAGTCACTGAATGGACCGAGCTCGCGGCATTGAGCAACAAGCCAGTGACGTCGATATCACCGCAAACGTGTGTGTGACGCGGTGCGAGAAATATACAAACGTCGCCCTTCAGCATTCCGCAAATGCATATAGAACGATCATAAACAATTAACAATGCACAAGTTAATGCATACCCGACCCCGATTACCTCAAAAACCGCGGCGTATACACTGATACCCGTGCCAGCTGTGCCCTCTTCTGCTACACGTGTCCTTAAGCAGAATAACGCGTGATTATCTCGTCAGCCACTCATTATACAATACTTTAAACCCCATCTAGTACTTACCATGGAGGTGATGGAGGATAAGAAAGAGGCTCCATGACGCTATAGACGCCCTTCGTGTTGTGGAACCCATCTTTTCCTCTACAACAAGGTTGAACCCAATACCTCAGGAAAAGAGGTCCGGCGATATGTCTAGCGGAGGGTCTGTTTCTGAACTATGGACCCTATACGACTCTACCTGAGGAGCTTCGAGTAGACAAAAACTTACTTAAAGTTTAAGATGTTGTTTTCATGTCTTGTTTACCTAAGTGATTTTTAATCAATAACAGAATTGACTTTTTTAATACATACTTTGTTTTTCAAAAGTTATATGAACAACTATGACTGTAACTGATATGTAGCCCTCTTAACTCCGCTATTGCCCATGCTTTGTGCAATTTATATCAAAAAGCCTTAAAAAGAATAACAAAACAACAGATTCAGTGCTTTATAGGTTTTGCAATGCAAAAGTTATGGACAGCACTAAACAGACGATTTTTGAAATAGGATTGTATGAGATTTAAAAGTACAGAGAATAGCGAATAATGGTCGAAACACGGATTTAAAATCTACCTTCTCTTTGAGTGTTATGTACATTTGTAAAAATGTAATCTACAGTTTTGAAGTTCATTTGTACCTAAGTTCTGAACCAACAAGGTGCATTTTTGCCTGCAATATACTATTCTGATAGTATCCTGCTATTCATATTATCATTTATGTATAGTAGTGACGTCAACACTTCCCTTATGTTCGTAATGCGTGATAAGTCAGTATATCTTTCGTTAATAGAATACAACTCCTAAATTAATAGAATAGAAACATATTTTGGGTACGCAAAGTTTATTAACTACGATGGTAACGTACTATTCACCTTACTGTAACAATTTATTAAGTTAATTCTTTATATCAGTATGTCAGTCAGCTCCTTCAACTTCTTTTAGAACATTTGTTCCAAATTGTAAGGGTTTTACTTTGTGACACGCTACAGCTAACAGGAGCGGAGCCAACGCGGGTTAAGTCGCAGGGCACAGTTAGTTGACACAATCAAACCACAAAGGCCAAACAAACAATAAACTTAACGTCTAAATAAAAAACAATAGAGTCCTTTTTATAACTTCCCTCGGCCAATAGGTCATCAAAGTTAATTGAATACAGTAAATGTAAATAGGAATAAATCGAAATAATGAGAAACGTTTCGAGTCACGTCTCCAGAAATTCCCGGTCGATGTCTCTCACCGTTCGCCGGAAAGCGTGACAATCTTACTGATATTACTTCAATTTGTGTTATATTGACTAGAACGATGGCGTAGCGGTAAAGAAAACATCGCGAGGAGATCTGCTAACACATGAGAAAAAATTCTATTGTAGTGTGTAAAGTCGACCAATGCACACTTCTTGACCAGCTTGGAGGATTAAGGCCTTTACCTAATGCTGGGTAGGCTCGAGCCCTTCGGTGGGGACATAAGATGAGAGGATGGAGATGATGACTAGAACCAGTCATGCTTTTACTCCAGTTGAGAAACTTGTACCGTGAAAATATTCAACCTTCTTTATTTGACTCCGTAAAAATAGTTGTTTCCTTTCTTCCTACAAGTCCTACGAGCCTACGACCCATTTGGGACGAATTGCAGAAAATCAAAGTAAACGTTATTTTCTTTCTTCATCCTTTCCCACTTACTTTTTGCGTCGCATTTTCTTACATATTATTTTTATTTATGAAGAACCAAAAGATTATGTCACTATGTCAGACTGCAAAACAAAGGGTTACGGATTCGATTTCCATGCGATATAAATATTTATAACACACTAGCACTGACTAAGTTACAAGCACGCTTACAAGTAATAAGCTTAGTTAGGGATCACAGTAATATGTCAACAATACTAATAGAATAGAAACTAAAACTGTCTGAGCTTTATCACGTGATATGGATTACATTATTTTTCTTTTTATATCTTTGTTATACTCGTATAAAAATGTCTACTATTTTCTTATAGTGTCGCGTGTTCTTCTTTATGAACATTTTCATAGCATGAACATAAAATTGAGATAGAGCGTTAACAGGTAAAAAAAATCTCACATAGTAACACATTTCTTTGTTATTCTGACTCTGTAGTTCTCTCTGTAGTCTGAGTTTACGTAATTAAAATGATTTCGTATTTATGTTAATTATAAAAAGTATTTGTGTCAATTAGGGCGTACAGTTAAAAATTTCAAACGGTTTTTATTTTCACATAAAATGTTTTTGAAAATTACAAAATTAGATATTTTTATAAGGTACATTAAAACTACGGATTTAAATTAAATTCAAAGCGCGAAGGTCAAGGAAAATTACATTAAATTGTTGATTTAACATAAATGGCGTAGCAAACTTACCTAAACTAATGTAATATGTATAACATAGATTAATCACAGACGATTTTGGTAACTACCCGGCTATCGTACTACTTACACATCGCTACCATTCCCGCGATTTTGAAGGAACTATAATGTACATGTGCCATTTGCTGCGGTCGAAAGCTATCATAATGTAATCGCGAAGCCGCAGAAGACTCGCAAAATCGCGCGGTAGCCGCAGCTTCAGGCCATCGCAAAATCAAATTCAAAGTTGCTAAATATATAGAATTTCAATACTTAGGTACTTACGCCAATTAAAAAATAATTGAAGCGAGTTGTCTTATATGCAATCAATTAAAAAAATATAACTATACTTAGCTATAATTAAATTTGCAAACAGAGGGTACATCAAAGTAAATTTAATTCCCGTATATATTAATTGTAGAGTTAGTTTCGTATACCCATATAGTTATTCAAAAGTACTTAAAAGTTTTACTTTAAAAAACCTTCGTATAAGCCGTTAATCTCACCAGAACACATTATCAAACTAATTTACCCTTTCATATCTTATCTCGGTCACTCCGTCCCCACAAATCATTATCGACGTATACTTCTATTGCTTGACCTTTCTCGCAAATATTGAACACGGTACTAAATCTGTTAGTATCCGTATAGCATGCAAAATTGGTATAAAATATTACTTTCAGATATATCGGGAGAACCGACGTGCCCACACTAAATCAAGTTAATAAATAAAGCAGGTATCTGGTAAAAAGGAAATCGCTCTTTTTGCCGCAAGGTAAGAAATGTATCTCTAGGTACTTATTTATGAGACAGGCATATGGCATAATGTGATTATGTAAATTTTGTTTGTATTACTTTTCTTTTTCCGAACCTTTATCGTATGTCTAATTGGGGTCAGTTTTTGTTTAAACAGATTTGGTGGAATGACATTGTTTTACGTGAAGCGACCGCCTTATTATGATCTTCATAACGCGATACGAAATTTTTGGTTAAACCAAATGTTCGTAATAATGGGTGGTCATTACAAAACTGGCTTTTTATTTCATGATCGTCTCCTTGTTTTGAAAGAAATTGTAATAAGTTATATAAATATTATTCAAATGCAAGAATATTGGAACTTCAGAAGATTTTAGAAATTCTAGGTCTAAATCAGAAGTTTTAAATTATTCAGGCAACCCAATTAAAAATGACGACTATGTTAATAAAACAATTAAAATATTTTGAATGCTAAACCAACCGCGTGGGACCTAAAAAGTTTTCATTAATTTAATCTCTTACCCGACGTTGTTAAAACAATAAATTTTATTCTCAAGATTCAAATAAATTAGCATTATAATCGTCAGAGCAAAACTCATTGAGGGTAAATTAACTGAGCTTGAGTTTACTCAGGCGGAGACAAAAAGACAGACGGAAAAGTTTCAAATAACCTTTATTTTTCTACCGGATGGGATGAGAATTAAGGTATTTTAATGTAGATTTTGCGACGTAAAAAGCAATTTATGGAAATGTCTCCTATTTTACAATAAACACTGTCAGAATGAATTCCGTCCACGTCCTTTGTTGAGACAGCTCCTTAATGGGTACTTATGTGTACTTACATCTTAATAATGACATTATGTTTAAGTACGATTATTTGTTTTTACTTGACAATTTTACTTAAAAAGTCCTAGGAAATCAGCCAATTCTGTACTTAAGCAAGTTAATTCACGAGACACACCCATAATTTCATAGCACAAATACCTATCTACTTATACAAACATTTACTAATTAAAGTGGTAACAAAATTAAAAAAGATAATAACTGTTTTAGTAATAGGTACTTTGGGAGGACTCAGTTAAATAACTGTGTTAGTTAAACGGTGTCGTATAATTTCTGGTTTCTTTCAGTCTTAGCTTCGGGCAGATAACCCAGATAATGTTGAATAATGGTAGTAAGTTGGAGCTCTAATTGAAATAAATGTCAACCTTTTTTGCTCGATTTGCCGTATTAATTTTGGTGTTTAGCGAGATTCGCCTCGAGCAGTATGGGGATTAGGGTCGTGTGTGTACGTTTTTGTTGTGTCATCCACCATTAATCAGTAACATTTACGAGTATGTTTACTATTATAAATATACATATGGGTGAATATGAATTTATTTGATTTACGCGAATACCACAATTAAATATAACTACGTAATTTAATTACATCATATATAAATCATTAAGTGTTTGATCGGGTAAGGTGAGTAGAGATTACTTTTAAAATTTTACGCGATATTAAACTTACACTAAAGTACCAACTTTTCAGATATATAATGATAAGCAAAATCCTTTAATCTAACTTATATTTTCCTTCATCGAAACATCATTGCTATTCAGCCTAAACAAAAACATAGCCCGGATTTTCGTTACATTTTCAAATCAAACGTTGTTTAACATAAACCTTGTACATAATATAAAACACAATGCCTAGCAATTACCCTTGACCGGCCATATTGAATTGTGTAGAAAAATTTTAGGAATTTTTCGTAATATCTGGAAAACATTGAACAAAAGATACGAGGGTACAGTGTTGCCCGTTTCTGTGTCAATGTGTGTGAAGTTATGAGAATTCGTGTATAGATAATATATTATTACTTGGACCGTTCCTATTTCACATATTTCTTTGGGTATATAATAAATTGAAACCATTTGGACCCATGTAAAAATGATTTTTTACTACCGCCATCGACGTCGACTTTTCTACGGCGATCATATTTTTGTTACCTTAGATAAAACGTTTGTATAATAAATAGTTCAGAAATAAATTATTATTTTTGTTAAATTAGTAACAAAGGGATTCTTCTTATATTTTTACTTAAGCTAACCTTCCAACGCATGTTAGTGGTCTCGCATACAAGTCATGTTCGGAAAATAGTAAACATGCATCACCCGACTCAGGAATAGTACTTTTGTAAAAAGATAATAAAGATATTTGCCAAAGAAAATTACTACCCTACAAAAAAAAAACATAAAATGAAAGTTTAATTACACAAAAAGTAAAAATGAAGCTAAAATTCAACATAAAAATTAACGGTCTTGTAATATCTTCCCACCATTAAGAATTGATCCCAAAAGAGCATTTTCAAATTCCTTTCAACCGTTGAAAGCGTTTGTACGGGTCTGTGAACTTAGCATCTCAAGTGTTAGCATCTCACCAAAAAACTTTATAATTAACAGTATTGGGGATAGTTCTATAGTATTGGATAGGTTTTAGCAATAGTTCCGCGAATTTTCCTGGGAAAACTCAAGTTTGAAAATGAGATGCTAACTTCACACTTCGAAAGTTGGCATCTCATAGAATTTCGATATTTAAAGGGTATATGAGTATAAAAATAAAAGTATTATGCCTCAAAAAGCTTACTCGAAAATTTCTGAGTGAGCTTTTACAAAAACTTTCAAAAAAGCTCAAATTTAAATTTTCACCAAATTAAAATTGGTACTGTATGCTTAATAAAATAACATAAAATAGTCAAACAAAGTATATAATGTAAAAAATTAACACATGTATATAAAAGCTCGGAGCTTTTAGCTCAAAAAAGAAAAATAATAATATTGCATAAAGTGAACAGCTCTACCGCGCGTTTTCACTTAAGAAATGGTGAGATGCCAGTTCTTTTTCAAGAGTTCTGCTCAAAATTACTCTTAAAAATGACAGAACAGACTACAAGCTAGTAGAAACTGCGGAGTATCGGGCTCTGACATGAGGACTCACTTGGAAAATGGCAAAATGCTACGACATAGGAAAATTCAGCAATATTACTAAGACCATGGTGAGATGCCGGTACTTTTTTAAGAGTTCTGATTTAAATTACACTATATATTGATAAAACAGACTACAAGCTACTAGAAACTGCGGAGTATCGGGCTCTGACATGAGGTCTCACTTGGAAAATGGCGAAATGCTACGACATAGGAAAATTCAGCAATATTACTAAGACCATGGTGAGATGCCGGTACTTTTTTAAGAGTTCTGATTTAAATTACACTATATATTGATAAAACAGACTACAAGCTAGTAGAAACTGCGGAGTATCGGGCTCTGACATGAGGTCTCACTTGGAAAATGGCGAAATGCTACGACATAGGAAAATTCAGCAATATTACTAAGACCATGGTGAGATGCCGGTACTTTTTTAAGAGTTCTGATTAAAATAACACTATAGATTGATAAAACAGACTACAAGCTACTAGAAACTGTGGAGTATCGGGCTCTGACATGAGGTCTCACTTGGAAAATGGCGAAATGCTACGACATAGGAAAATTCAGCAATATTACTAAGACCATGGTGAGATGCCGGTACTTTTTTAAGAGTTCTGATTTAAATTACACTATATATTGATAAAACAGACTACAAGCTAGTAGAAACTGCGGAGTATCGGGCTCTGACATGAGGTTCCACTTGGAAAATGGCGAAATGCTACGACATAGGAAAATTCAGCAATATTACTAAGACCATGGTGAGATGCCGGTACTTTTTTAAGAGTTCTGATTTAAATTACACTATAGATTGATAAAACAGACTACAAGCTACTAGAAACTGCGGAGTATCGGGCTCTGACATGAAGTTTCACTTGGAAAATGGCGAAATGCTACGAAATAGGGAAATTTTGTCGAATTCACTAAAACAAGGGTGAGATGCCGGTACTTTTTTAAGAGTTCTGATTTAAATAACACTTTAAAATGATAGAACAGACTACAAGCTAATAGAAACTGCGGAGTATCGGGCTCTGACATGAGGACTCACTTGGAAAATGGCGAAATGCTACGACATAGGAAAATTCAGCAATATTACTAAGACCATGGTGAGATGCCGGTACTTTTTAAGAGTTCTGATTAAAATAACACTATAGATTGATAAAACAGACTACAAGCTACTAGAAACTGCGGAGTATCGGGCTCTGACATGAGGTCTCACTTGGAAAATGGCGAAATGCTACGAAATTGGGAAATTTTGTCGAATTCACTAAGACCATGGTGAGATGCCGGTACTTTTTTAAGAGTTCTGATTTAAATTACACTTTAAAATGATAGAACAGACTACAAGCTAGTAGAAACTGCGGAGTATCGGGCTCTGACATGAGGTTTCACTTGGAAAATGGCGAAATGCTACGAAATAGGGAAATTTTGACGAATTCACTAAAACAAGGGTGAGATGCCGGTACTTTTTTAAGAGTTTTGATTTAAATTACACTTTAAAATGATAGAACAAACTACAAGCTAATAGAAACTGCGGAGTATCGGGCTCTGACATGAGGACTCACTTGGAAAATGGCAAAATGCTACGACATAGGGAAATTTTGTCGAATTCACTAAAACAAGAGTGAGATGCCGGTACTTTTTTAAGAGTTCTGATTTAAATTACACTATAGATTGATAAAACAGACTACAAGCTACTAGAAACTGCGGAGTATCGGGCTCTGACATGAAGTTTCACTTGGAAAATGGCGAAATGCTACGAAATAGGGAAATTTTGTCGAATTCACTAAAACAAGGGTGAGATGCCGGTACTTTTTTAAGAGTTCTGATTTAAATTACACTTTAAAATGATAGAACAGACTACAAGCTAATAGAAACTGCGGAGTATCGGGCTCTGACATGAGGACTCACTTGGAAAATGGCGAAATGCTACGACATAGGAAAATTCAGCAATATTACTAAGACCATGGTGAGATGCCGGTACTTTTTAAGAGTTCTGATTAAAATAACACTATAGATTGATAAAACAGACTACAAGCTACTTGAAACTGCGGAGTATCGGGCTCTGACATGAAGTTTCACTTGGAAAATGGCGAAATGCTACGAAATAGGGAAATTTTGTCGAATTCACTAAAACAAGGGTGAGATGCCGGTACTTTTTTAAGAGTTTTGATTTAAATTACACTAAAGATTGATAAAACAGACTACAAGCTACAAGAAACTGCGGAGTATCGGGCTCTGACATGAGGTTTCACTTGGAAAATGGCGAAATGCTACGAAATAGGGAAATTTTGTCGAATTCACTAAAACAAGGGTGAGATGCCGGTACTTTTTTAAGAGTTTTGATTTAAATTACACTTTAAAATGATAGAACAGACTACAAGCTAATAGAAACTGCGGAGTATCGGGCTCTGACATGAGGACTCACTTGGAAAATGGCGAAATGCTACGACATAGGAAAATTCAGCAATATTACTAAGACCATGGTGAGATGCCGGTACTTTTTTAAGAGTTTTGATTTAAATTACACTTTAAAATGATAGAACAGACTACAAGCTAGTAGAAACTGCGGAGTATCGGGCTCTGACATGAGGTCTCACTTGGAAAATGGCGAAATGATATGAAATAGGGAAATTTTGTCGAATTCACTAAAACAAGGGTGAGATGCCGGTACTTTTTTAAGAGTTTTGATTTAAATTACACTTTAAAATGATAGAACAGACTACAAGCTAATAGAAACTGCGGAGCATCGGGCTCTGACATGAGGACTCACTTGGAAAATGGCAAAATGCTACGACATAGGGAAATTTTGTCGAATTCACTAAAACAAGAGTGAGATGCCGGTACTTTTTTAAGAGTTCTGATTTAAATTACACTATAGATTGATAAAACAGACTACAAGCTACTTGAAACTGCGGAGTATCGGGCTCTGACATGAGGTCTCACTTGGAAAATGGCAAAATGCTACGAAATAGGGAAATTTTGTCGAATTCACTAAAACAAGGGTGAGATGCCGGTACTTTTTTAAGAGTTTTGATTTAAATTACACTTTAAAATGATAGAACAGACTACAAGCTAGTAGAAACTGCGGAGTATCGGGCTCTGACATGAGGTTTCACTTGGAAAATGGCGAAATGATACGAAATAGGGAAATTTTGTCGAATTCACTAAAACAAGGGTGAGATGCCGGTACTTTTTTAAGAGTTTTGATTTAAATTACACTATAGATTGATAAAACAGACTACAAGCTACTTGAAACTGCGGAGTATCGGGCTCTGACATGAGGTCTCACTTGGAAAATGGCAAAATGCTACGAAATAGGGAAATTTTGTCGAATTCACTAAAACAAGGGTGAGATGCCGGTACTTTTTTAAGAGTTTTGATTTAAATTACACTTTAAAATGATAGAACAGACTACAAGCTAGTAGAAACTGCGGAGTATCGGGCTCTGACATGAGGTTTCACTTGGAAAATGGCGAAATGCTACGAAATAGGTAAATTTTGTCGAATTCACTAAAACAAGGGTGAGATGCCGGTACTTTTTTAAGAGTTTTGATTTAAATTACACTTTAAAATGATAAAACAGACTACAAGCTACTTGAAACTGCGGAGTATCGGGCTCTGACATGAGGTCTCACTTGGAAAATGGCAAAATGCTACGAAATAGGGAAATTTTGTCGAATTCACTAAAACAAGGGTGAGATGCCGGTACTTTTTTAAGAGTTTTGATTTAAATTACACTTTAAAATGATAGAACAGACTACAAGCTAGTAGAAACTGCGGAGTATCGGGCTCTGACATGAGGTTTCACTTGGAAAATGGCGAAATGCTACGAAATAGGGAAATTTTGTCGAATTCACTAAAACAAGGGTGAGATGCCGGTACTTTTTTAAGAGTTTTGATTTAAATTACACTTTAAAATGATAGAACAGACTACAAGCTAGTAGAAACTGCGGAGTATCGGGCTCTGACATGAGGTTTCACTTGGAAAATGGCGAAATGATACGAAATAGGGAAATTTTGTCGAATTCACTAAAACAAGGGTGAGATGCCGGTACTTTTTTAAGAGTTTTGATTTAAATTACACTAAAAATTGATAAAACAGACTACAAGCTACTTGAAACTGCGGAGTATCGGGCTCTGACATGAGGTCTCACTTGGAAAATGGCAAAATGCTACGAAATAGGGAAATTTTGTCGAATTCACTAAAACAAGGGTGAGATGCCGGTACTTTTTTAAGAGTTTTGATTTAAATTACACTTTAAAATGATAGAACAGACTACAAGCTAGTAGAAACTGCGGAGTATCGGGCTCTGACATGAGGTTTCACTTGGAAAATGGCGAAATGCTACGAAATAGGTAAATTTTGTCGAATTCACTAAAACAAGGGTGAGATGCCGGTACTTTTTTAAGAGTTTTGATTTAAATTACACTTTAAAATGATAAAACAGACTACAAGCTACTTGAAACTGCGGAGTATCGGGCTCTGACATGAGGTCTCACTTGGAAAATGGCAAAATGCTACGAAATAGGGAAATTTTGTCGAATTCACTAAAACAAGGGTGAGATGCCGGTACTTTTTTAAGAGTTTTGATTTAAATTACACTTTAAAATGATAGAACAGACTACAAGCTAGTAGAAACTGCGGAGTATCGGGCTCTGACATGAGGTTTCACTTGGAAAATGGCGAAATGATACGAAATAGGGAAATTTTGTCGAATTCACTAAAACAAGGGTGAGATGCCGGTACTTTTTTAAGAGTTTTGATTTAAATTACACTTTAAAATGATAGAACAGACTACAAGCTAGTAGAAACTGCGGAGTATCGGGCTCTGACATGAGGTTTCACTTGGAAAATGGCGAAATGCTACGAAATAGGGAAATTTTGTCGAATTCACTAAAACAAGGGTGAGATGCCGGTACTTTTTTAAGAGTTTTGATTTAAATTACACTTTAAAATGATAAAACAGACTACAAGCTAGTAGAAACTGCGGAGTATCGGGCTCTGACATGAGGTTTCACTTGGAAAATGGCGAAATGCTACGAAATAGGTAAATTTTGTCGAATTCACTAAAACAAGGGTGAGATGCCGGTACTTTTTTAAGAGTTTTGATTTAAATTACACTTTAAAATGATAAAACAGACTACAAGCTACTTGAAACTGCGGAGTATCGGGCTCTGACATGAGGTCTCACTTGGAAAATGGCAAAATGCTACGAAATAGGGAAATTTTGTCGAATTCACTAAAACAAGGGTGAGATGCCGGTACTTTTTTAAGAGTTTTGATTTAAATTACACTTTAAAATGATAGAACAGACTACAAGCTAGTAGAAACTGCGGAGTATCGGGCTCTGACATGAGGTTTCACTTGGAAAATGGCGAAATGCTACGAAATAGGGAAATTTTGTCGAATTCACTAAAACAAGGGTGAGATGCCGGTACTTTTTTAAGAGTTTTGATTTAAATTACACTTTAAAATGATAGAACAGACTACAAGCTAGTAGAAACTGCGGAGTATCGGGCTCTGACATGAGGTTTCACTTGGAAAATGGCGAAATGCTACGAAATAGGGAAATTTTGTCGAATTCACTAAAACAAGGGTGAGATGCCGGTACTTTTTTAAGAGTTTTGATTTAAATTACACTTTAAAATGATAGAACAGACTACAAGCTAGTAGAAACTGCGGAGTATCGGGCTCTGACATGAGGTTTCACTTGGAAAATGGCGAAATGATACGAAATAGGGAAATTTTGTCGAATTCACTAAAACAAGGGTGAGATGCCGGTACTTTTTTAAGAGTTTTGATTTAAATTACACTATAGATTGATAAAACAGACTACAAGCTACTTGAAACTGCGGAGTATCGGGCTCTGACATGAGGTCTCACTTGGAAAATGGCAAAATGCTACGAAATAGGGAAATTTTGTCGAATTCACTAAAACAAGGGTGAGATGCCGGTACTTTTTTAAGAGTTTTGATTTAAATTACACTTTAAAATGATAGAACAGACTACAAGCTAGTAGAAACTGCGGAGTATCGGTCTCTGACATGAGGTTTCACTTGGAAAATGGCGAAATGCTACGAAATAGGTAAATTTTGTCGAATTCACTAAAACAAGGGTGAGATGCCGGTACTTTTTTAAGAGTTTTGATTTAAATTACACTTTAAAATGATAAAACAGACTACAAGCTACTTGAAACTGCGGAGTATCGGGCTCTGACATGAGGTCTCACTTGGAAAATGGCAAAATGCTACGAAATAGGGAAATTTTGTCGAATTCACTAAAACAAGGGTGAGATGCCGGTACTTTTTTAAGAGTTTTGATTTAAATTACACTTTAAAATGATAGAACAGACTACAAGCTAGTAGAAACTGCGGAGTATCGGGCTCTGACATGAGGTTTCACTTGGAAAATGGCGAAATGCTACGAAATAGGGAAATTTTGTCGAATTCACTAAAACAAGGGTGAGATGCCGGTACTTTTTTAAGAGTTTTGATTTAAATTACACTTTAAAATGATAGAACAGACTACAAGCTAGTAGAAACTGCGGAGTATCGGGCTCTGACATGAGGTTTCACTTGGAAAATGGCGAAATGCTACGAAATAGGTAAATTTTGTCGAATTCACTAAAACAAGGGTGAGATGCCGGTACTTTTTTAAGAGTTTTGATTTAAATTACACTTTAAAATGATAAAACAGACTACAAGCTACTTGAAACTGCGGAGTATCGGGCTCTGACATGAGGTCTCACTTGGAAAATGGCAAAATGCTACGAAATAGGGAAATTTTGTCGAATTCACTAAAACAAGGGTGAGATGCCGGTACTTTTTTAAGAGTTTTGATTTAAATTACACTTTAAAATGATAAAACAGACTACAAGCTACTTGAAACTGCGGAGTATCGGGCTCTGACATGAGGTCTCACTTGGAAAATGGCAAAATGCTACGAAATAGGGAAATTTTGTCGAATTCACTAAAACAAGGGTGAGATGCCGGTACTTTTTTAAGAGTTTTGATTTAAATTACACTTTAAAATGATAGAACAGACTACAAGCTAGTAGAAACTGCGGAGTATCGGGCTCTGACATGAGGTTTCACTTGGAAAATGGCGAAATGCTACGAAATAGGGAAATTTTGTCGAATTCACTAAAACAAGGGTGAGATGCCGGTACTTTTTTAAGAGTTTTGATTTAAATTACACTTTAAAATGATAGAACAGACTACAAGCTAGTAGAAACTGCGGAGTATCGGGCTCTGACATGAGTTTCCACTTGGAAAATGGCGAAATGCTACGACATAGGAAAATTCAGCAATATTACTAAGACCATGGTGAGATGCCGGTACTTTTTTAAGAGTTCTGATTAAAATAACACTATAGATTGATAAAACAGACTACAAGCTACTAGAAACTGCGGAGTATCGGGCTCTGACATGAAGTTTCACTTGGAAAATGGCGAAATGCTACGAAATAGGGAAATTTTGTCGAATTCACTAAAACAAGGGTGAGATGCCGGTACTTTTTTAAGAGTTCTGATTTAAATTACACTTTAAAATGATAGAACAGACTACAAGCTACTAGAAACTGCGGAGTATCGGGCTCTGACATGAGGTCTCACTTGGAAAATGGCGAAATGCTACGACATAGGAAAATTCAGCAATATTACTAAGACCATGGGGAGATGCCGGTACTTTTTTAAGAGTTCTGATTTAAATTACACTTAAGAATGATAGAACAGACAAATACCATTTTACTCTCTTTTTAGGTAGAATTGTTGTATCAAACAATTTCTACTACTTACTTAATTTTACTTAATACTGGCATCTGTCCATAGCCTTAGTAAATTTTCGTATTTCGTAGCATTTTGCCACTTTTTCAAGTGAGACCTCATGTCAGAGCCTGACACTCCGCAGTTTCTACTAGCTTGTAGTCTGTTCTATCATTTTAAAGTGTAATTTAAATCAGAACTCTTAAAAAAGTACCGGCATCTCACCCTTGTTTTAGTGAATTCGACAAAATTTCCCTATTTCGTAGCATTTCGCCATTTTCCAAGTGAGACCTCATGTCAGAGCCCGATACTCCGCAGTTTCAAGTAGCTTGTAGTCTGTTTTATCATTTTAAAGTGTAATTTAAATCAAAACTCTTAAAAAAGTACCGGCATCTCACCCTTGTTTTAGTGAATTCGACAAAATTTACCTATTTCGTAGCATTTCGCCATTTTCCAAGTGAAACCTCATGTCAGAGCCCGATACTCCGCAGTTTCTACTAGCTTGTAGTCTGTTCTATCATTTTAAAGTGTAATTTAAATCAAAACTCTTAAAAAAGTACCGGCATCTCACCCTTGTTTTAGTGAATTCGACAAAATTTCCCTATTTCGTAGCATTTTGCCATTTTCCAAGTGAGACCTCATGTCAGAGCCCGATACTCCGCAGTTTCAAGTAGCTTGTAGTCTGTTTTATCAATCTATAGTGTAATTTAAATCAAAACTCTTAAAAAAGTACCGGCATCTCACCCTTGTTTTAGTGAATTCGACAAAATTTCCCTATTTCGTATCATTTCGCCATTTTCCAAGTGAAACCTCATGTCAGAGCCCGATACTCCGCAGTTTCTACTAGCTTGTAGTCTGTTCTATCATTTTAAAGTGTAATTTAAATCAAAACTCTTAAAAAAGTACCGGCATCTCACCCTTGTTTTAGTGAATTCGACAAAATTTCCCTATTTCGTAGCATTTCGCCATTTTCCAAGTGAAACCTCATGTCAGAGCCCGATACTCCGCAGTTTCTACTAGCTTGTAGTCTGTTCTATCATTTTAAAGTGTAATTTAAATCAAAACTCTTAAAAAAGTACCGGCATCTCACCCTTGTTTTAGTGAATTCGACAAAATTTCCCTATTTCGTAGCATTTCGCCATTTTCCAAGTGAAACCTCATGTCAGAGCCCGATACTCCGCAGTTTCTACTAGCTTGTAGTCTGTTCTATCATTTTAAAGTGTAATTTAAATCAAAACTCTTAAAAAAGTACCGGCATCTCACCCTTGTTTTAGTGAATTCGACAAAATTTACCTATTTCGTAGCATTTCGCCATTTTCCAAGTGAAACCTCATGTCAGAGCCCGATACTCCGCAGTTTCTACTAGCTTGTAGTCTGTTCTATCATTTTAAAGTGTAATTTAAATCAAAACTCTTAAAAAAGTACCGGCATCTCACCCTTGTTTTAGTGAATTCGACAAAATTTCCCTATTTCGTAGCATTTTGCCATTTTCCAAGTGAGACCTCATGTCAGAGCCCGATACTCCGCAGTTTCAAGTAGCTTGTAGTCTGTTTTATCAATCTATAGTGTAATTTAAATCAAAACTCTTAAAAAAGTACCGGCATCTCACCCTTGTTTTAGTGAATTCGACAAAATTTCCCTATTTCGTATCATTTCGCCATTTTCCAAGTGAAACCTCATGTCAGAGCCCGATACTCCGCAGTTTCTACTAGCTTGTAGTCTGTTCTATCATTTTAAAGTGTAATTTAAATCAAAACTCTTAAAAAAGTACCGGCATCTCACCCTTGTTTTAGTGAATTCGACAAAATTTCCCTATTTCGTAGCATTTCGCCATTTTCCAAGTGAAACCTCATGTCAGAGCCCGATACTCCGCAGTTTCTACTAGCTTGTAGTCTGTTCTATCATTTTAAAGTGTAATTTAAATCAAAACTCTTAAAAAAGTACCGGCATCTCACCCTTGTTTTAGTGAATTCGACAAAATTTCCCTATTTCGTAGCATTTTGCCATTTTCCAAGTGAGACCTCATGTCAGAGCCCGATACTCCGCAGTTTCAAGTAGCTTGTAGTCTGTTTTATCAATCTATAGTGTAATTTAAATCAAAACTCTTAAAAAAGTACCGGCATCTCACCCTTGTTTTAGTGAATTCGACAAAATTTCCCTATTTCGTATCATTTCGCCATTTTCCAAGTGAAACCTCATGTCAGAGCCCGATACTCCGCAGTTTCTACTAGCTTGTAGTCTGTTCTATCATTTTAAAGTGTAATTTAAATCAAAACTCTTAAAAAAGTACCGGCATCTCACCCTTGTTTTAGTGAATTCGACAAAATTTCCCTATTTCGTAGCATTTCGCCATTTTCCAAGTGAAACCTCATGTCAGAGCCCGATACTCCGCAGTTTCTACTAGCTTGTAGTCTGTTCTATCATTTTAAAGTGTAATTTAAATCAAAACTCTTAAAAAAGTACCGGCATCTCACCCTTGTTTTAGTGAATTCGACAAAATTTCCCTATTTCGTATCATTTCGCCATTTTCCAAGTGAAACCTCATGTCAGAGCCCGATACTCCGCAGTTTCTACTAGCTTGTAGTCTGTTCTATCATTTTAAAGTGTAATTTAAATCAAAACTCTTAAAAAAGTACCGGCATCTCACCCTTGTTTTAGTGAATTCGACAAAATTTCCCTATTTCGTATCATTTCGCCATTTTCCAAGTGAAACCTCATGTCAGAGCCCGATACTCCGCAGTTTCTACTAGCTTGTAGTCTGTTCTATCATTTTAAAGTGTAATTTAAATCAAAACTCTTAAAAAAGTACCGGCATCTCACCCTTGTTTTAGTGAATTCGACAAAATTTCCCTATTTCGTAGCATTTCGCCATTTTCCAAGTGAAACCTCATGTCAGAGCCCGATACTCCGCAGTTTCTACTAGCTTGTAGTCTGTTCTATCATTTTAAAGTGTAATTTAAATCAAAACTCTTAAAAAAGTACCGGCATCTCACCCTTGTTTTAGTGAATTCGACAAAATTTCCCTATTTCGTAGCATTTTGCCATTTTCCAAGTGAGACCTCATGTCAGAGCCCGATACTCCGCAGTTTCAAGTAGCTTGTAGTCTGTTTTATCATTTTAAAGTGTAATTTAAATCAAAACTCTTAAAAAAGTACCGGCATCTCACCCTTGTTTTAGTGAATTCGACAAAATTTACCTATTTCGTAGCATTTCGCCATTTTCCAAGTGAAACCTCATGTCAGAGCCCGATACTCCGCAGTTTCTACTAGCTTGTAGTCTGTTCTATCATTTTAAAGTGTAATTTAAATCAAAACTCTTAAAAAAGTACCGGCATCTCACCCTTGTTTTAGTGAATTCGACAAAATTTCCCTATTTCGTAGCATTTTGCCATTTTCCAAGTGAGACCTCATGTCAGAGCCCGATACTCCGCAGTTTCAAGTAGCTTGTAGTCTGTTTTATCATTTTAAAGTGTAATTTAAATCAAAACTCTTAAAAAAGTACCGGCATCTCACCCTTGTTTTAGTGAATTCGACAAAATTTCCCTATTTCGTATCATTTCGCCATTTTCCAAGTGAAACCTCATGTCAGAGCCCGATACTCCGCAGTTTCTACTAGCTTGTAGTCTGTTCTATCATTTTAAAGTGTAATTTAAATCAAAACTCTTAAAAAAGTACCGGCATCTCACCCTTGTTTTAGTGAATTCGACAAAATTTCCCTATTTCGTAGCATTTTGCCATTTTCCAAGTGAGACCTCATGTCAGAGCCCGATACTCCGCAGTTTCAAGTAGCTTGTAGTCTGTTTTATCAATCTATAGTGTAATTTAAATCAGAACTCTTAAAAAAGTACCGGCATCTCACTCTTGTTTTAGTGAATTCGACAAAATTTCCCTATGTCGTAGCATTTTGCCATTTTCCAAGTGAGTCCTCATGTCAGAGCCCGATGCTCCGCAGTTTCTATTAGCTTGTAGTCTGTTCTATCATTTTAAAGTGTAATTTAAATCAAAACTCTTAAAAAAGTACCGGCATCTCACCATGGTCTTAGTAATATTGCTGAATTTTCCTATGTCGTAGCATTTCGCCATTTTCCAAGTGAGTCCTCATGTCAGAGCCCGATACTCCGCAGTTTCTATTAGCTTGTAGTCTGTTCTATCATTTTAAAGTGTAATTTAAATCAGAACTCTTAAAAAAGTACCGGCATCTCACCCTTGTTTTAGTGAATTCGACAAAATTTCCCTATTTCGTAGCATTTCGCCATTTTCCAAGTGAAACTTCATGTCAGAGCCCGATACTCCGCAGTTTCTAGTAGCTTGTAGTCTGTTTTATCAATCTATAGTGTAATTTAAATCAGAACTCTTAAAAAAGTACCGGCATCTCACCATGGTCTTAGTAATATTGCTGAATTTTCCTATGTCGTAGCATTTCGCCATTTTCCAAGTGGAACCTCATGTCAGAGCCCGATACTCCGCAGTTTCTACTAGCTTGTAGTCTGTTTTATCAATATATAGTGTAATTTAAATCAGAACTCTTAAAAAAGTACCGGCATCTCACCCTTGTTTTAGTGAATTCGACAAAATTTCCCTATTTCGTAGCATTTTGCCATTTTCCAAGTGAGACCTCATGTCAGAGCCCGATACTCCGCAGTTTCAAGTAGCTTGTAGTCTGTTTTATCAATCTATAGTGTAATTTAAATCAGAACTCTTAAAAAAGTACCGGCATCTCACTCTTGTTTTAGTGAATTCGACAAAATTTCCCTATGTCGTAGCATTTTGCCATTTTCCAAGTGAGTCCTCATGTCAGAGCCCGATACTCCGCAGTTTCTATTAGCTTGTAGTCTGTTCTATCATTTTAAAGTGTAATTTAAATCAAAACTCTTAAAAAAGTACCGGCATCTCACCCTTGTTTTAGTGATGTCGTCAAAATTTCCCTATTTCGTAGCATTTCGCCATTTTCCAAGTGAAACCTCATGTCAGAGCCCGATACTCCGCAGTTTCTACTAGCTTGTAGTCTGTTCTATCATTTTAAAGTGTAATTTAAATCAGAACTCTTAAAAAAGTACCGGCATCTCACCATGGTCTTAGTGAATTCGACAAAATTTCCCAATTTCGTAGCATTTCGCCATTTTCCAAGTGAGACCTCATGTCAGAGCCCGATACTCCGCAGTTTCTAGTAGCTTGTAGTCTGTTTTATCAATCTATAGTGTTATTTTAATCAGAACTCTTAAAAAGTACCGGCATCTCACCATGGTCTTAATAATATTGCTGAATTTTCCTATGTCGTAGCATTTCGCCATTTTCCAAGTGAGTCCTCATGTCAGAGCCCGATACTCCGCAGTTTCTATTAGCTTGTAGTCTGTTCTATCATTTTAAAGTGTAATTTAAATCAGAACTCTTAAAAAAGTACCGGCATCTCACCCTTGTTTTAGTGAATTCGACAAAATTTCCCTATTTCGTAGCATTTCGCCATTTTCCAAGTGAAACTTCATGTCAGAGCCCGATACTCCGCAGTTTCTAGTAGCTTGTAGTCTGTTTTATCAATCTATAGTGTAATTTAAATCAGAACTCTTAAAAAAGTACCGGCATCTCACCATGGTCTTAGTAATATTGCTGAATTTTCCTATGTCATAGCATTTCGCCATTTTCCAAGTGGAACCTCATGTCAGAGCCCGATACTCCGCAGTTTCTACTAGCTTGTAGTCTGTTTTATCAATATATAGTGTAATTTAAATCAGAACTCTTAAAAAAGTACCGGCATCTCACCATGGTCTTAGTAATATTGCTGAATTTTCCTATGTCGTAGCATTTCGCCATTTTCCAAGTGAGACCTCATGTCAGAGCCCGATACTCCGCAGTTTCTAGTAGCTTGTAGTCTGTTTTATCAATCTATAGTGTAATTTAAATCAGAACTCTTAAAAAAGTACCGGCATCTCACCATGGTCTTAGTAATATTGCTGAATTTTCCTATGTCGTAGCATTTCGCCATTTTCCAAGTGAGTCCTCATGTCAGAGCCCGATACTCCGCAGTTTCTACTAGCTTGTAGTCTGTTCTGTCATTTTTAAGAGTAATTTTGAGCAGAACTCTTGAAAAAGAACTGGCATCTCACCATTTCTTAAGTGAAAACGCGCGGTAGAGCTGTTCACTTTATGCAATATTATTATTTTTCTTTTTTGAGCTAAAAGCTCCGAGCTTTTATATACATGTGTTAATTTTTTACATTATATACTTTGTTTGACTATTTTATGTTATTTTATTAAGCATACAGTACCAATTTTAATTTGGTGAAAATTTAAATTTGAGCTTTTTTGAAAGTTTTTGTAAAAGCTCACTCAGAACTTTTCGAGTAAGCTTTTTGAGGCATAATACTTTTATTTTTATACTCATATACCCTTTAAATATCGAAATTCTATGAGATGCCAACTTTCGAAGTGTGAAGTTAGCATCTCATTTTCAAACTTGAGTTTTCCCAGGAAAATTCGCGGAACTATTGCTAAAACCTATCCAATACTATAGAACTATCCCCAATACTGTTAATTATAAAGTTTTTTGGTGAGATGCTAACACTTGAGATGCTAAGTTCACAGACCCCGTTTGTACTTAGTTTGTAAAATATTTTGCGGTATTTACGAGAGTTCTGTTGACCGTTTAATCAAACTGGTAAATAAATGAATGCAATCTGTTTTTATGGGGAGTTTTAAAGTTTTTTTGGCGGTAGAATTTGTATTTATTTAAAGTTAGCCGGTAGAAAGGTAGCGCAAATTGGATTTGCATACTTATAAAGGCTTTCCAGCCTAATGTTTTCTTTGATCGTATGGCGATTAGGGTAAAAAACGAGAAAACTTTTAATTAGGTTCCTTTAGACGGTATCGCGGCCATCTTGGAAATAAACATTGTTGTAAATATTTAATGAACTAGAATTATAGTTGAAAGTACAAACATTAAGTTTAATTTGTTACTTTTGGTAATGTTCCTTTGGTGTTTTAATTTTTAATAAGACTTGAGGATGAACTTAATATTTTGTTAATTCTATTTATCTTTGGGATTCCTCACTATGTTTATTACCTGTATCTGCCAGAACAATTTAATACATACGTGCATGTGTGTTGCATGTTTCATTCATACATATAAACTGTAAGTATGTGTTCATTTGTAAAAAAATAATAAAAATAAATCATTTAATTAAAAAACAATGTTTATAACACGATAGTAAGAACGGCGAAAAACAATGTTTATAACACAAAAGTACAACGAAGTTTTATTTTACGTTTTGCATTACCAATGTTACTTCTAATAAAACAAATGCTAGAGTTCCGCCAAAGCGTGCCATACCGGTGTCATTATGATAGCGCATATTTATTCCTAGCCCGCTATGTTTATTTATTAAGGTGGCCATTGACAGTCAGTTCAACTGATCAGTTGAACTGGTGTCCACCCAAAAATGGTCGTCAATCACCAGAGCGATTCCAGATTCCAGTGGCGAAATCTAATCTAGTTGGCTTAAAAGTTTTGGAGTGACGCCACAGTTTTATGTCTGGACTGATCAGTTCGACTGACTCATCAATGGCCACCTTTATATTTTTTAAAGAATTCAAAACTGAAAATTCAAACGTAAAAGTTACCTTTACACGGAAGAGGCTTTAAAACTGAATCGTCGAGCTCTCCCAAAGGCCCGAAGCTCCAATAGTTATTGGAAAACATTTAGCACTATCCACACTCTGTGCACATCTGTCTTAATGCGTCTGACACCATTTACACAATTGCGTAACAAGTTCTTTTATTTATTTATTTGGTTTGACCGCTCTTTAGTTACTTACAGAAGAGCGAATGTATTGTCGTGAGCGGCTTCTTAGCCCGCACGGGCCCGTTTTGACGTTAGGAGAATGGTTTATATCTGTGACTTTGTATGGAGGACACTCCGAGTAGTAAGGTACGATTTGCTCTTCTAGAAGGACGAGGCTTACTTACTTAAAACTCTTCGGTTTTCCCTTTTAGTTTTCCACATCTCTATCCCCTCAATTGCTAAATCGTGTTTATACTTTTGCAGAAGCCATAGAGTTTCTACGATAGTATCGTGCTCTGTGACTCTACTTGAGCCATCACAAACTGAACGCAATTGTTAGTAATCTAACTTTACATATTTACTTTTTTGACCGATTTTAAATTTTAAATTTCATACATTGTATAATAGTTAAATGTAACATAAATTTAAAGAATATGATTTAAGAATATTTATTGTTACGTTACAGTGTAAATATCACTTAATGCATAATTTTTTTTTTAGCTAAAAAGCATTATTTGCTAACCACTGATGACATAAATATGAAATAATATTATAGTGGTTGAGTTATTGTCAATAATAGAAAACATAATTTACGACCATTTTTTATTAAGTAAAAAGAATAATTGTCTAAAGATGGCCATTGACGAGTGTGTTTAACTGATCAGATGAACTGGCGTTCATCCAAAAATGGTCGTCAATCACTGGAGCGATTCCAGATTCCAGTGGGGAAATTTAGTTGCTTTAGTGACGCCACAGTTTTACGTCTAAATGGATCAGTTCGACTGACTCGCCAATGGCCATCTTTACACGTGTTGGGTATTCCAAACCCTTTTCATAACATGTGTTGTACTAAATTTGGATCTCAGTCTTGGCACTAGAAAGAACAACTTTAATCCTACTAAATTATTTATAACTTAAAAATTAACTGTTAGTTAAAACTTCTGTGTTTTATTGACGGTATCAAGAACAAAGTATAATTGTTACAAAAACTTATGCGTTGAACTTTTAACTAGCATGGTGACAATCTAACTTTTGTATTATATGAAGTTACTTTAGTTGCCGAAATATTTAATTGTTGTGCTAACTTTTATAGTTTTTCTGCCTACCTTTTTATTTACCGAGTTTGTGACATTGTGGTTTTCCTTTGAAACGAAGGCGGTCTCTCATTTCCAAATACGAAATAGTTTTCCGCTTTTAGACACCTCACTTTACACAAAACTAACAAGACAGACATTCAGTGGGTCTAATACAAGTTCCTGAACAAAATATGACAAATAAAATAAAATATTGGAAGTCAAATCAAAAATATGTAATTGAATTTCCATGCCGCGGCACCCCTGGACCAGCGGTCTCCAGTCTCCTATCTGGAGCAGAATGGTCGTGTAAACAGGGTTGTCCCTGAAGTTTTATTGAATCAATTGGTGCGGCCGTCCGTTCTACTACAAATGGAATAGCGCTCCAACATCGGAGCCCGTTCGCTGCATATTTTACAATGGGTCAAGAGGCTTAAAGCACTTTTACGGTAGATAAAACACAGTCAATAGCCAAAGGTATTGTGAGAAACTAACGGGGGATGGAAAGGGCTATGTTTTATTAATGGCCATTTTGGTGAAACATTACAGATTTATTGTTTGTACAGATTTTGTTAACGGTGTTACCTTTTTTTGGTACAAGTTGTAATGTTTTAGTTATGTACAATGTTTCTCGATTTGGGTATGCATGTGTGTTATTCGTGATTCTAAAGGGAAAAAGAAAGCTATTTAGAGGACGAGGATAATAGCATAAATGCGAAAGTAACTCTGTCTGTCTGTCTGTTACTTTTTCACGGCTAAACTACTGAACCGATTGACTTGAAATTTGGTACAGGGGTAGCTTATGGTCTGGGAACGCACATAGGCCGCTTTATCCCGAAATTCCCACAGGATCGGGAACTACGCGGGCGAAACCGCGGGGCTCTGCTAATTGTAGAATATAATCGAAAAATCCATATTATACAGATGTTTTAGTCACCAAGTCCAAACCCACTTAACGAACAAAACCGGCTAGTTAAATAGAACCTGATTAAGAATTTATCAGAAGGTTAATCCGCAAAATAAATAAGAGTTTAAAATAACGAACAACAAAGCCGTGTTTCGCTAGCGTTAATGAACTAATTTTTAAAGTAAGGCTAGATTAGTTGGCGACCCAGAAGCTAGTTTAAAATAACATTGCTATTTCCTATATAAATGTGCTCTTGCATCTGTAAAAGTAATTTGGTAGATAATGAATGATGAAGTGGTGTGCGTAGCCAAATTTTGGTCAGGCGAAATATAGAAATATTATTATGTTAATTTTCCGTAGATTTTCCAAAATTTTCTTTCATAAAAACCACATCCTGAGAAATACAACAAAAATGATTTATGCAATTTGATACTAGTCGTTCTAAAGTTACGTATAAGGGCGTATATTGTATACGTTTCGGCAATTAATTTTTATTTGTATAAACTAAGTTTTATCAGAGCTTTAACTTTTTTTTTGACCATTGACAAACTAGAAAAAAAAGTAGTTTCAATATGACGGTGAACCCATGGGACCTTATAACCGCAGGGGCAGTCCCGCAGGATACCATATTTGATTCTATAGCCCGCGTGTAACATTGAACATTGATGAAGGGTTCCTTCCATTCATTGATAACTAACCCATTTGGGGATTAGATGTCCAATTTATTGGGGTTTTGTGGTCAGCAAGATGTTAATTTTAGATAATAATCAATTGGAATTGGGATAGGAAACCCCTATTGGTTTGAATTTCACTATAATTTACTATCTGAAGACCACAGATATGTTCTATCTGATTGTTCTATCAACACACAGCTTAAACCACAGAATACGCTGAGAGATATAGTTATTAAAATAGGCATTTGTTAGGAAAGATAAAAGGAAAAACGCGAGTTAGGGTGAGGCCAAACGGGCGTAATTTTGTGAGTTGTGAGTCGCGAAATTTACCTTTAACTGAAATTCGGTTAGACTATCCTATTTTAATAAATTAGACTATCTTAATAATCCGAAACATTTGTACGAATCCTTGTATCGTGCAAGCTCCCCACCTCACCCCGACCGAAATTCAGTTGATATTATGCGTGTTAGTCGGCAGACAACTAATTTTGCGTCGCCGTGTGAATCAAATAGGACTTTTTTATGAAACTGAATGCAGCAGAATTTCTGCGAACGAAATTCTGCGACTCACGACTCACAAAATTACGCTCGTTTGGCCTCACCCTAAAACAGCGGGACACATTTAGTGTCATTATAATTAGCTATGTGAGTACCGCAGATATGTTCTATACTTTTATCACCTCCTATACAATATCAAAATGGCGTTATCATTGTTTTCAAAACATCATTGTGTAATTCTAGGTAATGCACGATGTACATAAAAGCAAAGATTTTCTCGTTTCTTAGTGTCAAAGGAAACTGGAGATCTTAGAGCATGTGTCGTAGTAGGTGTACAGTCGGCATCAAAAAAATTTAAACACATACTATCATTTAAAAAAAAATTACGATTTCTAAAATGTTTTTTGTGACTGTACCATAGAGTCACTAGCTTATGCACCCCTATTGTCTTCTCAAGGGCAAGGTGACTCTAATAATGCTAATGGCCTTCCTGAACTACTGAAGAAAGTAGTTGTTATGATTTGTTAAGGCGCCAAAAGGGCTACTGCTTGTTTTTTTTGGTACATTATATGGTTGGAGATATATTATGACCCGTCTAAATAATTATGTTATGATACTTATTTGGTATTTTATAGGTGTTAAAAATAAATATTATAATTATTTATGATAAATTGTTCAGATAGCACATCTTAACCACATTATAAGCCACAGATTTTCTAATAATACTTAGTTGTCTACATTTTTGCACAACACATATTACATTATTATTTATTTATTACAATACAATTAACGAAACCATCATTAATAAAACCAATAAAATGAAACCATTCGTTACTACAATACCAATATCATCAGTTCCCATTAATTCACGCACAGAAACCATCGAAAATGATTCCTATCGAGTTTCATGTGAACTAATAATAAGTGCGGAACCCAAGGGTATCCGTGATCGCGTGTGAACCCTCCAAGGTCACGTTACCCTTCCACAAATTGTTATCGCGTCATTATCGACCAGCCTGATCCACTCGAACGTTCAAAATAAATAATATTATGTATCAAGTGCCGTAATCAAGTGCAATTTGAGTGTATGACAAAACGATTTTATGTGTAATGGTTGGGTTACATGTTTAAGCGATTAGCTTAAGTGAGTTTCCTATTTATGGTACTCGTACCTAGAAAGTAGTAATAGAACTAATAAGTGTGAGTTTACCTGTTAACAAATACAAATTTAATTAGTGATTGTACAAATTCAGTGAGTTTTTGGGAACACTGAACATAGGTCTCATCTCATTTGTAGCAGTACCTTATCATCCCCCGTCAAACCTACTGAAATTCTAATTGACTCTATGTAAGTGCCCCGCGGTTTCACCCGCGTAGTTCTCGTTCCTGTAGGAATTTTGGGATAAAACATATCCCGGGAAAAGTTAATCGGTTCAGTAGCTTAGCCGTGAAAAGGTTTAGGAGTTACTTTCGCATTTATAATATTAGTAGGGAATCCTTACAGTTTTTACAATTTTAAATTTTCACGAACTTGTTTTAACTTGAGAGACAAAAACATAGTTGAATAATTTTTGTACCAGACAACATAGGTCCTCCCTCAGACGTAGTTAGTTCGTTATATTTTTGTACACTTTACCTGGTGTTCCCAGGGCGAAAGGTAACAAAACAGAACATGAATAATTCAGTCGGGAGCCGTCCCGCTTTGTGGCCTGTAATTCAGTTAGTGCATACGACACTGGCTCGCAATTCATATGAATTTATACTCTTTACATTTTTACTTATACTGTCTAATCAACGGTATATGTGTTGGAAAGTGTATAACTTACACAATCATCGTAAAGCATAAAAAAAGTTTGTATGTTTATTTTTCTTGACAAAAGAAACAGGAATATATGTGGCCAGTGTAGCATTTGTAAGTTATGGTAAGTACTATATTTTTATTATTTACGATTTATTGGTATTTGTACTTGGAGTTGTAAGTGGTTCTCGACAACTTCAGTTTGGGTCTTTTGTGTGTGCTACGACGTTGTTCTTAGAGTTTTAAGTAGATGAAGTTTTTACATTTCTTGAGTTGTTTGTGGCTGTTGCAAATTTGTTTAGACTAATGAGGGTTCAAACTACCCGTTACGACAGTCGTTGGTACAGTATGACAACCAGAATCAAGCAGCTTATCGTGGCCTCTGTAATACGGACTCAAATTATTATAATTAACGGGATATTTACCATGTATATTATTTGTTTCGAGTTTCCGATATTTCGACGCTGTTGCAAGCGCCATGATCACGGATGAACTCTAATAACCATGATAACTATAAAATCTGTAATACGGAAACGCAAAATATAATAAATAATATGATTTAACTATTAAATTTCGCCGATCAAGTTGCAAAGATCAAGTCCTAACCTAAGGGCATCCTATGCAATGTTTGCCGAGCCGCGGTCTACTCAAGAACATGTTTACCCAATCCATACCCTTAGGGATAAATGCTTACTTATAGCTATGTTATTGCAAATTCTTCTTATAACAAGACCCGAACTTTGACTTTATATTAAAACTACATTAAAGCCCAAAGGGTCAATGTTTTGAGTCGCATTAAATTTTTTTGTTTGTAACTTGAAATAATAAAAATTTCATAAAATGGAATATTGTGAAAATGTTATTCTTTATTGTTCATAGAGCAAGCTTTACTTTATTAAAAATGCCTTGCTTGAAACATTTTATTTCCAGTTATTTTTTTAAATAGCGAACGAAACTTTAATAAAAATGTTTCGATACATTTCAATACAAATTAAATCGATCAAATAAAACTAAAATCAAATTGAATCGAAGGGCTTGTGAAATACAAAATGTATAAATAAAATAACAAACATCGGTGTTTGCACAGAAGCTTGTAAAAACGTTTGGCGAGTCGAAGCGCACCGCTCAGTGGTGAATAATGCATATGCTTGTTCGACGTGAATAATTTTAAGCCACATACACATTTGTTGAACATCCTTTTTGTTATATTGAAGGAAATCGGGATTGTGATTCAATCATACTAAAATAAATATAATTGAATCAAAATAAGACTATATTTTGGTAGTTTAAACACTATAGGGCGATTAAATTTCAATTAGAAACCGCTAGAAGTGTTCATAATTATTTTAGATGCTATCACTAAAACGAGCAGTTCAAATAAAAGTTGTTTTATGTCTAGTACATAAAACACCTCTTCTAGTGCTTTCATTCCACATAATTTGTACTCCTACTGATATTTTATTTACGAAAACTGAACAAGTTGAAATTAATTGTTAAAATATATCCATCACAACAATTATTTTTTATCCAGTAACACTTTTTCTCCAGAAATTTCCGGGAAGAATAACGAAAACGAGGCGAGTAAAACCACAGGGTAGTGTAGCTGGTGTGTAATAAACGACCAACAACGTTCCACCCGCATTAAATTTAACGCGTTAGTTGCAAAATTAATCTCGCTAGCTTAAAACCAATTCTACCTCGCATGTATACACATGGGTTTAGAAACGGTAGTCGAATTGACATGCCGTCTGTTGAATAGGTCACTAGGGTGGACGTACGTAATCTTCTTTAGGATTTAGTACGCGGTCACTCGGCTTGTCTCTAGTGTTTCTGAATACCTATAAACTTTGTTACCCTAATGATATACGGGGATCACGGATTTGATTGCATAATTTGGTTACTTTGTTGCGAGTATATGTAGTAAGATCTTTACAATGTTGCTTTTAGTAAGCTAACTTATTTGTCTCTTTAGGCGGAATTTGTAATTAAAATTAAATTTAAAATCTTCTTATACTGGACTCCAAACTAAATTATTGTGGGTTTGATCTTCGTTTAGGGTAAATATTCGTCATCGTCTTCATCATCATCATCATCATCATTAATTTAAGAGCGGTGCTCTTGTCGGTGTAATCTGCCCCTATCCAATACAGATCCCTTATCTTTTTCTTTCTTTCATAAAATAAATATTCGTAATTCGAAAAAAATATTTGGGTCTAGGAATGTGGATACTGGTTAGAAACCTAATTAGAAGAACATAGTAAATTAAGTGCAACAAAAGTTTTCCTCGACACACAGTATTTCTCGCCTTGCAGTCTGGATTCTTGCCCGCACAGGGCAGTGACCACCTCTACGTTCTATGCTCTTTAATTAAAAGACAATTCTCAATTTAAAAATCAGTATTAAAACCATTTCCATTAAAAATACGTCTAAAATTACCACTCTCAAGCTCTCAACATACGAAAAGAAGACTTAATACCCTGATCATACAATCGTCTTTTGAGAATCGTCTTACATTCTAGTAGATCAATAAAAATAATTCTATTTCTTGAACGATTGTGATCGGGAGGGTTACGTTCAGCTTCAGACTTCAGAGCGCTGCTGTGTGCTGATAACATAATATTAACTGCCTCTGGGAAAATCTTAGCTCTAAGTGAAATGTGTGATTAAAATTACCTTTGGGAAGCGACATTTTGTTACGTCATATTTAGAGCCGAGGAGAATTATTTTTTCATAGCGAGGATTTATTTTAAATGTTCATTTGGGAATGCTATAAGCGAACGGTGTATGAACATATTAGGGACGACGTAAAGAATTAAAGATTTTTCGGCGAAGCGTTATTTTTTGGTTAGATAAAAAAATTAAACCTTTCTTCTGTTTATTTTAATAGCAGCATCCCACGATTTCAATTTTGCGATAAAAAAGTATTCCATGTTTTATTCCTGGTTATGTGGAACATCTGTACAAAACTTCATTTAAATCGGTCTAGTTTAGGAGCTTATACGAGTATGACACAAGCAAACAACAAATTCAGATTGTTCCTCTTTATAATATAAGTACCAAGACCTTAAAGGTCAAAACGCCATAAAACTAATTAACTAAGAAACGTTGATTTAAGCAATTTTCTGAAACAAATACTAAGTCTTCATCAACTTCAGAAAATATTGACTTATACTAAGGACTAAAATTTATTCATTAATCATTTAATATTAATTCTAGATGTACAAGTTGTAAACACTACTTACTTTTTAAAGTATATATAAAACCGATCAAGTGAGAGTTGAACTCGCGCATGAAGGGTTCCGTACCAAAAATAGGCGTTTTTTGTATGAGACCCCTCCTTAAATATCTATTTTATTTTGATTTAATATTTGCTGTTATAGCGGCAATATAAATACATCATCTGTGAAAATATCAACTGTTTAGCAATCACTGTTCTTGATATACAAACAGACAGACGGACGGACGGACGGACGGACAGCGAAGTCCCGATAGGGTCCCGTTTTTATCCTTTGGGCATGGAACCCTAAAAAGGGGGTAAATGACCGTCGCCCTTGGACAAATGCAACTGAGAAGAGTTAGCCGTTTGGATAACTGGATTAGAAGGATTTAATTTACCAAGTGACCAGACTTCTGAACTTTGACAGATAAGTATTTATTAAGACTAAAGACATTTGGTAGGATTTTGTTCCCAAATTCATCTCATAACTGAGGGGTCAATATTGGGAGGACATTCATTGTCCAAAGGTGTTATGAATGAAAATGAAATGAAATATATTAATGGCTTCAGAGTTTGTATGTAAAAAATGAGAATGTCGCGAGAAAAGTCGGGGGAGAACATCTAGTTTATAATCTAAAGTAAATTATTTGAAGCGTAATATTAGAACAACTGGACAAACTAAGTCAATCGAAGTAGAAAAGCTAAATTATTTGAGTCATCTGTACAATTGGACTGGATTTTGAAGTTTGCAAAAGGTTACCGTGTTTATTCTGGTTGACTGAAAACAATTTTGTATTCGCTTCAATCGAAACGTAGTTGAATACAATAATGAGTTTAATTTGAATAATTTTACACGCTTTTATTTACTTTGCGATGTTTGTTTGGGTCAAATTTTGCAATTGTATTTTGAAGCAGTTATTTGCTATATAATTGAAATTTTAGTTTATATAATAAGCATAGAGCTATGTGACGTCATTCTAAATCTGTTATGGATGATTTGTAAAGATAGCGACACAATTATGTTTAAAAGGTATTTCTTTAATATTTTTTTATTGATTTGGTTGTGAACTATGAAATTTATTTTATAAACATTAAACACATGCCCTTATTTTTTAACTGAAATTCTCTTCATAATTGACTAATTGCTTTCCCGTTATCTTTTAATCTACGATGAGCTGGAAGGTCATATTTACAAGAGCGCTTTCTTTACGGATAAAAATTAACATAAGTCTGTCTCCGGCTCTGATCTGTTACTTCCATAACTACTTCTCAACGTTCGTTTCGTTTCAAAAATATATTTTAGCATTTGTTTTTATTATACAAACATATTCTCTAAACTATTAAGCTGTGATAATGCTACTCAAATGTATTTTAATATCACCATTATGGCCGTTTTTTGTCATTTGTTGTCATTTTGGTATTCTCTTAGTGAAAACTACTCCGCTGACTCAATGGCTCCATAAAACTTAGATGGTTGTCATGGAAACAGTATTCTGACGTTTATTTGACAAAAAAATATTTGAATTATAATGCAACAAAGGCCACTGAGACACCATAGCCATATGAATCAATTTTAGCAGAATACCAAATTTCTGACATTCTCATTATGGTGCCTGAATATCAACATATTGTCTGATCAATAATGTCAAATTGTAGACTTAGGCCCCAGCACTCGTACATAAAAATGTATTTAATCATTTAGGTAACACTCATTTGTTTGCACTAATTTGTATCTCAATCTGAGTGCGTGTTTAAATGAATCCAAGCGATGTATAAATATTTAAGTGTATCACAAATGTTTTTTTAGGTTATTACCTATGAGACACCTAAAAGATTTCCCACAATTCTCAAAAAAGAAAACCCCATCCAAAATTCTAAGAAATAATTGACCCAAGTTTCATTTCGATTCCAATATTTCCATCAGGTTCAAAACGAAAAGTTCAATATTGCCACCGAAACCAATATCGTGACTTGTATAGAGCGATGGGAGTTTATAGTTGGAGATCAATTTCAAATTGGCGTATCGTTTGCTCCGAAATAAGGAACGTATTTGATGGTAACAATTTCTGCGCTTTGATCTCTTGTGCTGTATACCTTTTTAACAGATTTAAAATCAATGTTTTCTATGATGCAAATAGCAAAACTGCCATTAGCCATTTTTGAATTTGTTTTTACCTATCTGTGTTTTTCAGATTAACGCTAAATTATATTTTCTATTTCGTTTTTACATAACATAACATAATCATTCATTACATCATCTGATATAGTAACTGACTCCTAACTAAGTTCGAAACTTGTATCTAGCTACGGTATTAGAAACTACGCACACACTCATTCACACACACACACCCAGACCGAGACAAACATCTGTGGTTCACACAAATATTCACCCCGTACGGGAATCGAACCCGCAACCTTACGGATGGCAGTCCGGCATGGTGATCACTCTGCCATCGAGGTCGTTGAATATTTTAATTGTCTAATGTACGTAGATTAAAAACAAATTTGATTGGATTAAGTAAAAACAATAAAGTTACTTACCCAAATTACATTTACATACCATTGTCGTTCGAGTAGTAATAAATGTCCATTGTCCTACAAATTAGTACAAATTGTAGGTAGAAGTAATCTTTTAAATGGTCACAATAATATAAAGTTACTGAAATGTTATATTACACAAGAAACTTTTTATTCCAAAATTACCTAATTTTGGAATAAAAAGTTTCTTGTGTTATTCCTAGTTAAATAAAGAATCTGTACCAAATTTTATCTTAATCGGTTCAGTAGTTTTTGAATGAAAGAGTCGTAAACATGCATCCATCCAAATTTTTGCTTTTAATATTATACAGATGAGAAATCCAAAATATCTAAATTAACGATTTATATTAGTTTTATTTTCATTCAACAAAAAATATTTGTTTAAAAAATACGAGAGAAAAATTTGTTTGTCAATATTTGTAGCGCAATAGCTTCTAAGCTAGATTCTATCGAAGCCTTAATATCCGGATGTTATCAAACTTTCCTCTGCTTTCTGGAATATAGACGATTGGAAATATAGACGATATTTCTTGGATGTTTTAAAATGGCGTTAAGGAAATTCGAAATTTATTTTCCGATGTTAGTACGTGAAGACAATATTTGATAAAAATGTGTTTTAGAGAGAAGAAGAATAGAAAAGAAGGAGATGGAGAAAATGCCAGATTCCACAACAAGAAAAAGGCATATCTTATAATCAAGAATAGAATAATAAAACATGCGCAAATGATACTTTATCTACAAATTCTCACAAGAACATTCAAACTTAAACTATAGAAGTATTTAAGATGTTTCTTTACTACATAATAAAAACTTTTTATCTTCTTTTAAAAAGATACTAAGTGGATTTAAAAAACAAATAGGAACTGTTCAGCTTTGCACTCATAAAAAAGTTGTCTCATCTTTTTATTTCCCACTGAAGTGTGAAACTGGCGCTTTAGAGAATTTCTTCTGTACACAAAATAGCACTTAAACATTCGTATTTCAAACATTTTCGTTTTCACCAATCAGTTTATACTTTTTAGTTATGTTATACGCTGTCGAGGGATTCGACTAAAATCGATACGCTACGCTACCAATTTCAAAAGACTCAGATTTATTGTAACATTTTTTCACAACTTAAAAGTTGATCATGTTATGTTTCCCAATGATTGTAGCTCAACATAAAAGTTTCTAAACATTAGAATGACTAAAAAAATAACTTGGCGTGATTAAGTAATGATTACAATGAAGCACGGAGCAATTTTAGTCGAATTCCTCGCAACGTCTCCCGCACAATCGTGAGCGCATGATGAAGACCACCGTATGTGGTTGAAACTAGTCGAAAGATTCGACAAAAATCGGACAATGTACGAATAAAATAATTAAAATGTCTATATCTTCAGTGTACTTCAATAACAAAACAGTTTAAACTTCGTATTTTTTACCAAAAACTTTAAAAAATGTTCTTTTTGTATCTTAAACTTTTTAAAATGTTGTCCTCAGTTAGCCTTATTCATGTGGAAAGATATTGCGGGAAATGATAAATTATATTTTTTATATTAAACAACTGTCGCAGCTAATAAAGTGGTGCGATAAATTTTATAAATTGTTCACATTCAGTTTTATACTTCAAAATATACGAAATTTTATTAAAAGAAGGTTGGTAGTACTTTTGTTTGAAACGTGATAACATTGTTCAGATGAAATAGTTATTTGTTTATTCACTTACATCTACCACATACACTATCTACGGTTAGGTTATCTATGATTGTATGTAGTGATGAAAAAGTATTAAAATTTAATTTTATTTATTTAATAACATTAGATTTATACGTGTAATTTGTGTATCAGAATCGAATCGATACATTTATTAATACACACAGACAAATATTTACTTCGCACAGGGAACGAACCCATACCATTTAGGTCACCCTAAAACATCAAGGTATACCTCTTATGTATTCAGCACGAGTACATACATTAAAGTATGAAAATATAGTACATAAGCTTACTTCAACTCTCAAGGGTGTGAATACAAAAGAAATCTAAAGTGGGAGATACCATTACGTGTTTTTTACAAAGAACAAAACACTACTTTCAATTCTGAAGGGATTTGACAATAGTATTATGTTACTGGCTGTTTATATCCATCTTTTAGCTTCGCCGTAGTTGGGTAAAATCATAGGGTAAAATAGACCGCTCATAGCTCAGTGTTCACCAAGTATTATTTGCGTACTGGCATCGATATCTTATGTTAATGGGTTATTGTTACCAAGTGGCATTTAAATTCATGAGTGTTTCCGTACTTCGAGGCAAGTGAGCAGGAAGACGAGGCAGGCGTAATAATTTCACCCATTCCTCATCATCGGCCAGAGAGAAAACTATGCCCTGCAGTGGGATATTACATCCTATTACAATAGCTTCAGATAGAAGTCTCTTGACAATAAGAGCAAGTGATGCACAAAATGGGATACTCATAAAACCATTATCCGTGATCACATGTAATAACGGAATATTACATCTACCAGCCATCAAACATTCATTAGAGCTTTCATTAATCAATGTCAACGTGTGCCTATTATAATCTCGATGCTCAGCAATTTTCCACCAGAACTGTGACCTTTGCATTACCGGAGCAGTGCATAATTTATGCACAGCAAATTTGATCCTATTTTAATCGAGCTAAGGCCTATTATGCAATGTTGGTGGGATAGTTAGCGGTGTGTCAAAGCGTAAGCTTTTCACGGCCAATAGATTGACTAACCGACATCACATTGAATAGCCGCCCGTTGAATAAATAATGTACATATTTGAACTGTTAAAGATTTAGGTTTTAAAAAGTTGGCAGACATCTTACGGTTTGGTTAAGTGATTTACGTTTTTTGTAGCGCTTTAATAGATTTTAAAGCTTAAAAGTTTTAAGCTAGTTTTGCATTTTTAACTTCAATTGTATTAAAAAAGTAAAGTGACCTGTAAAATTCCACTGCATTGCAAAAGCCTCTTTTTTACTATTAATACCTATTTTTATTCCCCAGTGAGCACAAACAAAATTTTATTATGATTTATAACTGTACACATAGGATACCTTTTCCGAAATTCGCTCCGTAAACCCATGCAAACACAGTGCACAGCTACTAAATAGATAAATACGTAGCCTCCCATCTTCACTTCAAAAGTCCACTTAAAACCCTAAGGTAAGATTATCATAGAAATTCCCGGCGTTATATCCCCTTAAACATTTATGGCCTACAAACGGGAAGGAAGGTGTAAAAATAATAAAAATCCCGGCGATCCCGGGATCCGGATTGTAAGTGTTAAACTGAGTTAACTATAGACATAACTTACTTTACTTATTTGGGAACACTCGTTAAAAAGTTTGGCAGTTAACTCCAATTTTATTTCCGTAAGAATTTATTTTTCAAAAATCTGTTATGTTAATGTTTGTTTCGTTATAATATTTATGAAACCCTGTTTTAATTAGGGTATGTACAAAAAAATATGTTTATTTTTATATGTTAACAGTTGAATAGCACAATTTAAATTTAAAAGTAATGTATATTTTGGATTGTCAATTCTAAGATTTCATCAGTAAAATACTATTTAAATTTTTAATTTAAATAATTATCAAGTCTGAAAATTCAATGACTTTTAATCAGACAAATGAGACTAAAACATTATTCATCGTCTTGAACTTAGTACAAAAACGTTTTAGAATTATTGAGTACTGACTGAACTCAGCACAAAAAAACAACGAAATTAAGTACTCAAATCACGAATTTAAGATTTAAAAAATGATTTAATTTAAATGAGAAAGTATTTATGGTAATGTCGTAATTTAGTTATAATGTAAATGACAAAGCTTTGACCCTGTTAGACATTTGCACGAACTCTGTTGTAATTTGATTAATATTTCTCCTACCTTTGTTGTTTCCATAGATTTTGAAAGTCGACAATTGTTCCCTTGACTGCGTGTTAAATGAAGGACATTTGTTTTGTTTAATTTATTAATTAAAATTTTGTTTGAATTTTGTAGGTGAGTTTTGAGATAGCGTAAAATAATGTAATATAAAAAGGGGTAACGGCGTCGCCCAAGAAAACTCAAATTATTTTAGTTGCAAGTGTCAGTGCACTGCTGGCATTACTCAAAATTCCACATAGACGTAGACATGATACAATTAATACGAGCAGATGCTGCGGGGTACACTTTAAAGCTTGATAATTCTAGCCATAAAGACAACATTATTATCCTCCATTACGTAAAACATCGTGTTTCAAACAACAGCTGTACAATGCCGAACGTCCTTCACAATTAAATGCAGTTCACATTCAGAGATGCTCTTTCATTTACAAATTACAGGGCTTGCTTTGTCACGTACCGAATTTGCAAACAAGAGGGGAAAAACGGAATTTTTAGATAACATTATTTCGGTATATAAAGAACGAGTCTCGTTTAATCTGTTTAATCTTTGAGTTAATTTACTGGGGTTTTCTACCCACTTTTTGTTTAATTTGTGGCCAATTTGGTGGTTTTAAGCCATGAACCACTGCTGGTTAAGCTTAAATTTTACTGAGCCAGTTGTTAATAAAATTTAATCACTTCCAGTTTTGAAATGGAGTCGTGTTTTCCTGGTCATAATTCAGGACGAATATAATTTTGCTGACAATGATTATAATATTCATTTCGTTAAGTCGAATTAATGAAGCAGTACAAAAGGTTATCACCAAGAAATAGCATTAATAAATGGGCCTTAATGTTATGAAATGATTTATAGAAACAAACTCTATTAAGCAAATCGGAAGAGTCGCGAGTTTGTTGCTATCTTGTATAGTCATCACTACATAGTATAAAACAAAGTCGCTTTCTCTGTCCCTATGTCCCCATGTCTCTATGTATGCTTAGATCTTTAAAACTACGCAACGGATTTTGATGCAGTTTATTTTAATATATAAAGTGATTCAGTGGGAAGGTTTTTAGCATAATTTTATCCCCATATTCCTACGGGAACGGGAACTACGCGGGTGAAACCGCGGGGCGCCGCTAGTATTACATACGAGTAAGTCACCCTAGCAGTCCTTTGCCTCTAAGTACCAAATTATTTATTAACAACTAGAAGGGTCTCATTGATTTCTTTGATTTACATAAATTGTACTTTAATTTCAACTAAAGATCGTTGTCACCAATCTATATTAATTTTATCGTTCGAATCTAGTGTTTATTACTCACTACTTACAACGTATATGGCTCACTTTATTGAGACAGTAAACTCGTGTAATGGCAGCTCGTGGGCGGGTAATAGTGTCCATTAATCTTTTGTTGCAAGTCCTTTGAAGGTCCCTGAGGAACTCTACACAGCAGTACAAACATGACCTACCACGTACTTGCATTAACTGTGTGACCCGATAAAATAAAACTGTTTCCTAGAGAGAGACTTGCTTACGTCGTTATTAGAACTTCGCTTTGTTTTTACTTTAAGGGCCTATTTCACCATCTTCAAGTAACCTTCCGAGTATACTCACATGTTTTGTCTTTGTCATTTAATATAAAGTAAAAAAGAGACAAAACTAACTTTATTTGGTGAGTAATTTTACTTGAAGGTCGTGAAATAGACCCTTAGGATTATTTTATAATATTCATAGTAATGTAAAAACATACAGAAATTTTCTATTCCAAGACTTAATTTTGCCTCACGTCACTAACACATCATTTTAACACATCATTTTAACAGAAACTTTCATAAAGACTTTCATAAACGTTGGTTTTCTTTGAAATACAAAAGCTATACGCGGCTATATTCACTACTTTAAGCAGCTAAATATGACATTAATTTCTGTCGGCGTATATTACAAGTATTTAAATTAAACGGAAGAACATTTTCATATATTGTGGTGACTACACACGACTCGTCTCTACGATAAATGGGGTTATTTCTTTGTCGTGAACATGGAAAGAAAACCGCGTGCAAACTATTTTGAACTCTCTTTCTTTTAAATAAGATTTAGTATCGCATTGGACGGAGTCACAAGAAATGTGTAAACCATGAAGCCACATTTGTATTAAGCTCATTCATTTAACCGTTGACAGATAGTTCATTAAGTTCTTATATATTTTATTTCATGAAGTTAAAATGGAAAATTCAATTTATATTTATTACACAAAGGCACAACATGTTTTTTATTCATCATTTAAGGAAAATACCTTAAGTTTGTTGTATCATGTCGTCGTCGCCCTTGTATATTTACTTACTTGTCAATTAAATAAAGAGAACAAGCAATAAAACCTGACCTTGTTCTTTTAAAACGGTAAGCTACAAAAGTTAAAGCTGCACCGTATCAAATGTGCCTCAAAGGCACTTAAGCGTCACAGGTCTCGCAATTTTTGTTAATTTCTCTCACAAAACTGCGCAAGGTGTTTTGAGCTTTCGTGTAATTGTTATTAGGGTTGTTTTCGAGTGAGATGTGGTAGTGATATCTTAGAGAAATATTTACTGAAGCGTCAAAAGGAAACATCTCGGTGAGTAATGGCGCGAAGGCAAGACAGGGCCGTTTCATTAGAACCGCTCGATGTGAACCGTTGTGTCCCCTGTCTATTGTACGACCGTTTGTTCCTTTTACTGTGACAACACGGTTAATTTTTCGTCTCAACAAGCTCACAATGAACAGGAAAATAATTGTGTGTAGGTATCTTTTATTGTGATATTATATTTTTATTTAAGAAGTTGTTTTCTTGGGTCTGTTTCTTTTGTCGGTTCAGAGCTGTTTTATCATTTATTATTTGTAAATCACTTTAGTTAGACTGTACTCATTTTCTGATAGCTCTCTAAAATGTATTTACTGAATTAAAATTTAGAGGTTTTTGGTATATCAGTCGACCTGACTAAGGTACCGCCTACTACTTTATATTTAGTGAAAAAGGATTTCTATTTTACTTTAGTAACGTTATTTATTTGCAAAATATTCTAAACTTGCTTGTTTTTTTCTCAGGTAGTCTCAATTTCAGGTCTCAATTTATCGGTACAATACATAAATTCTAACCTATATATGAATTCAAATTTTACTAAAAAAAATAGTAAGTATATCGATATTCAGGCTCACATTATGTATAGATCGAATAAAAACGTTTCGTCCACCAATGCTTGTTTAGGACCAATTTGATTATCGGAACCGATATTCTTAGTTTATTTTGAATCCTATGCTAACACTTATATTCATGATTTTTAATGTACATCCTTGTACTGTAATAATACACTCTACATTTCTTTATAAAACGCCTACGTCTCAAACTTGCTGGAAGCTTGATATTGTATATGTATAACATACATGCTTGCCGCAGGTGCATGGATCCAACTGCATATAATTTTTGCTATTTTTTTCAAAGATGACCTTGGCTTTGTCACCAAGACGCCTCAGAAATACTATTCTAGTAAAACATTAGTTACAGCAAAATTTCGTGGTCATATAGACCTAAACAAACATACATACTGCTAAAAGACGAAAATACCAACTGCAAATAGAAATCATGCGAATTCACAACTTAGAAAATTGCCAAGAAAATTGCTGCGACGGACTTCGTGCTACGAGAAAATGTCCGATCTTTTTATAATATAATTTTCTTTATGTTTATGGGACATCGCAAGATATGTGAGATGCATCATGTGACATTGCAGATTTTGTACGTTACGAATTCACATATAACAGTTTTGATAGGTACTTACAAATAAAATAAAAATATAAATACAGCAAAAATGCAAGGTATCAATATTAATACTTTCATATGTCACTTATGTGTATATAAAACGTAGATTAAAATTAGTTCCAATGTCATTTTTACTTGTCTATATGTTCAAATTCAATAATCATCAGTTTGGGCCTAAAAAGCACTTATGAATGTAAGAAACTTTGACCAAATTGACAAAGCATTCAAGGCATTAATATTATTTTCCTAACCAAGTGCAGTTGGACTCAAAAGCATTTTACTTCACCAAACAATGAGAGCAGAGTTCAAATAATGGTAAGTTAAACTAGAGTTCAAATACTGTAGAAGTAATTCCCCACATTTGTGTGTCCATACCCTTATCTAAGTAGAAGTTGCAACTTGGTCCAACTTGCAGCTCTGAATACTACATTAAACTTAGTTTAAGTGCCTATCTCTTAGGATCGGAGTCGAGTGTAACTTTATGATTTATGACGCTAAGTTTTTATGCTAAATGGGCACCAGAGTCGTGACACGATCTTTCTTCGACTTTCAGTGATGAGATGAATTACTTTTCTTCAATATTTCTTTGTTCAAGTCATATTTTCATCCGGCTGCGATTTAAAGGAGGGATATGTGTTTATAAGTCTATGCATGTATTTGAACATTTAATTGTATTTATGTATGTATGAATTTTAATCCCTTTTATTTGTTATCTTACCGAGAACACTGAAGATTCTTTTAGTCAAAAGTTGATAATTCGGTAAAATATTTTTTATAAAAATCACATCATCACTGAGTGTTAACGTTAAATCTAATACTTTCTTTGTAGCAGTTTGTTCAGATTCTAAAGAAAATTTCACTCGTTGAGCGTTCTATTGGGATTTAGAAATAAATCCCAGACTTGAGGTAAGCCATCTTGTTCGATAAACGCTAGGAAATGAAAATGCGACGCGACGCGGCGATACGATACAAAATGTTCAATACGACAGCCATACGGCTTGTAACACTTCAAGTTTAAATATATAAATGAAGCTGTTTTTAGTACATACTACATAATACTATAAGCAAAATGATAAGGATAAACAATCTCAATAAATATTACTTACTTCCAATATTTTCTGATTTTGATCCCCACGCTTGTCGCTGTCTCCCCTAGAGCGATGAATGTTTGCTATTATACACACATCAAAAGTGTCTAGGGATCAAGCATTTTTATGCGGATTTCTTGAGATTGAGATGTGGCTTTGTAATAAATTTATGATTTTATAAATTTATATGGATCCTTTTTGGTGCATTTCATAATTTGAATCAGGAACTGTGAATCAAATTCGAGTAAAAGATGAAAATCAGCTGTCAATATTTTCCCTATAAAAACATACAACGCATTGAAGACATTATTAGTGCTACTGTTTCCCTACTACTGATTAAAACCAACGTTATTATGGAGCGGCGACGTCATTTAAGCAGGGAAGAAATGCTCAGAGCCGTGGGAATGATAGAAGCTGGTTCCCGGCAACGTACTGTGGCTTTAGCTCTGAATACAAGTCAGAGTGTTATCAGTCGACTTTGGACACGTTACCGAAGCACTGGTACCGTGGCTGAGCGCCATGGAGGACGGTATCGCTGCACCACACGGAGACAAGACCGATACATTCAAATCTTAACTCGAAGAGCTCCAACAATAACCGCCATGATGTTAGCCGTGCGGCTTCATCACTCTTCAGGGAACTTAATTAGCGACCAAACAGTCAGAAACCGCTTGCATGAAGTGAACCTTCATTCCCGAAGACCGCTACGGGTACCACCTATAGCAATGCACAATCGTAGGATTCGATATCAATGGGCTCTTGAACACAGAAATTGGGCAGAAGAACAATGGCGTTTCGTGTGCTTTTCTGATGAGTCTCGTTTTGGTATGAGACCGGATACAAGACGTATACGACACTGGAGAACCCCTGGACGCCAACAGCGATTAAAATCCTGCCAGGAAGTCCATCCTTATAGTGGTGGAACCATCATGGTATGGGCGGGTATTTGGATCGGCGGAAGAACTGAGTTGATTTGGATCAGAGGCAACCTCAACGCTCAAATTTATGCTGAGACGATTGTATCAGACGTCATCGTTCCTCTACAAGTGCAAATCGGTCCCTTATTTCAGTTAATGCATGATAATGCACGACCGCACACCGCAAGAGTTGTAAGACAGACTCTCGCCGCAGCTAACATCAATGTCCTGCCCTGGCCTGCTCAGTCGCCAGACTTGAACCCGATTGAGCATGCATGGGATATGCTACAGAGAAGAGCTCTGCCGAATATGGAGGGTATCCAGTCGCAAGAAGACCTTTTTTTGTTGTTGCAACGAACATGGGCGGCCATTCCACAGCGTGATTTGGATGAACTCATTTTGAGTATGCCAAACCGATGTTCTTGTGTTGTTAGTGTTCGCGGTAGAAACACGGATTATTAATTGTTTAAGTTACCCAATAAAATTTTAAAGAAAACTGTTATTTCAGTCTTTTTTTCGAACTTTAATGTTAGTGGTTCAAATGTCAAAAATCCCTTTATTAGGAAAATGGCAAATTTCTTTATTAATGCAAAGGTGACTTGGTTTATCGTTACTGTGACAAACGAAAACACTTTATTTGATGAATCCTTAAAGAAAATTTTAATTAATATCAATCAGGAGAAAAGTTATTGCAAAAATATATGTTGATCCCTAGACACTTTTGATGTGTGTATAAACAAAGCTTGGATTCGAGATCGCCAAAACAATAACGTTTTGCGAATATACATTGTATATATAAATATAAAGTTGCTTGCAATATAGCGTATAAAGTAGCGGTAAATAATCTACTTGATGAATATCAAATCCATCTGTGTTAATAACCATGACAACCACAACAACTAGAGCGCTTTCAGACTCGCGTGTCTTTCGCGCGTATATACTCGTTTTAAAAAGCGCATGTAGGCGCGTATAGGTGCGTCTTTTCGTACACGCTCAACGAGCGTTGACGCGCTTCTAAGCTCATTCATATAAACATGTTAATACTTACACGACACCACACACCCGTTCGAGCGAACACACCAAAATACGCCCGTTTACGCGTGTCCGGTGTTTTGAAGCGCACGTATAAGCGCGTATGCTGAAACAACTGTATACAAACAGAACAATACGCTAGTCTGAAAGGGCTCTAGGTATATAAGCACGTATACAAGTATCAGAATCGAATCCGATTAAGTAGCGCGTCTAGTCGTTTCTCCGCTCATCTGAGGAGATCCTATAAGGTGCCGGCGTTTGGCATTTACAAGGGATTGTTCTCGTTCTTATCTATTTGACCGTGAACGACCGTCTGTCTTCAATGGAATGAGACCGCTCGTTGTACGTATTGCTTCTGATCTCATCGGTCGCTACCACGATTACAGTTGGACCCTTTTTTAACACCTGTAGGATTATCGTTAGAGGTTTCTTGTTAGATCTTTGTTCGAAGATTTTAAGTTGATTTACAGTCAATGTGTTTATGTACTCGTAAGTGAGCAACTTTATGTAATTAGACCTCTCTGAATTGGGTCCTTTCTGCCTTTTTTCCAATACAATTTTGCCAAATAATGATATTGCTAAGATCAAAAATAACGTCACAGTTTTTCAATAATAGACAAAAAGAAAACTAAACGACATTCGAAATTCGAAATACTCGTATATTTTTTCCATCTCAATAATGTTTCCATTTCAAAGAAACCGTCTGTCACGGTTTGACAACTGTTATCTTATTGAAACAGTCGAGGCAGACTTCTTAACAAGCCAATTACAAGAAAACTATGCTTTGCCCACGGTTTTGTTCAATCATGTTTGAAGTTATACCAATTATATAGTTTTAAGTTATAGTTTTTAAACGCCTAAGCAAAAAAGATTCAATTTAAAACTGTATTTGGTTACGTATTTCAAACGCTTAACAAACGCTTTTTGGATTTTAGTGTTCAGAAACAGTCGCTGATTTTCCTAACTGCTATGATAGGAGGTTGTTTAGAGAGGGGAGAGGTTCGGGATCCAATCTGTGATGATTAAGTGAGAGCCAGATAGTTTTCTAACTGTGATATTTATAATCACAGCTTCTAAAAGTTCAGTCACAAACGATGGCTTTCACTAGATGCACTCGCGATAGCATCTCACTTCGCACTGTAATAATAAAAAATAAACAAAAAAAATATTGGAAACTGTAGCCCCACTCGTGATAACAGCGACTGTAAACATTGTATCTTCGCCCTTAGATTTATATTAAGATTAAACTTACCTTACTTGCCTTATCCCCATTCTCATTGTCAACTCGGGGGACATTTATTTTTTCTTCTCATTTAACTTTTTTAGATTAAACGTAAACAAAATACCTTTTGTTATACTAGAATTTCTGATGAGATAACTTTAGTACTGAATGGAATTCTAGAAAAGAAAACAATTTGAAATACCTAGTAACTAAAAAAGTAAAATTGAATGTTGGAAAGGCAATATTTTAGAGAAGAATTTCTTGGAAAATTGTTATTTGAAAAATTAAGAAACAGTGAAATTGATAGTTTTGTTGAATAAATGAATTTTGTACTTTTGTACGCCTCTTCTTATAATAACCGTATAAAGTAAAAAAAACGTGTTTCTATTTCTTATTTCACGGTGATAGGACTGTGGATGAATGTTTTTTTGAAAACAGTCAAAGTACTGAAGAATGATATAATTATGATATTTTTCACCCCAAAATATTTGTAATACAACTCAAAATGCAACGTAATATTATAACTAGTAAATTGATTGACCGTTTTTTACTTTTAAGTTTGCCAACCGATGTCCTTGATAGAGTGAGTCTTCCAAGAGTCCCTCACAAAAACATAATGTGAAAAAAAAAACACATTTACACAGCAAAAACCAATTACTGTAACACAAACTTACGTAACAATCACTACATAGTATAAAATAAAGTCGCTTTCTCTGTCCCTATTACTTATGTTCATATGTATGCTTAGATCTTTGAAACTACGCAGCGGATTTTGATGCTGTTTGTTTTAATAGATAGAGTGATTCAGTGGGAAGATTTTTAGCATAATTTTATCCTCATATTCGTACGGGAACGGGAACTACGCGAGTGAAACCGCAGAGCGCCGCAAGTAAGTCATATAACCAAAAAAGCCATCCTTATTATGTTTATATCGATGTTATTTCCATTATAACTAATAACTATTCACAGGTTCTTCAGGATTCTGAGAAGTAATAACAAATTGCCCAATTATTTCTACTTATTCTGTGCTATATCAAAAATATAGCTACATTTGATATATTACTTAATAAGCTCTATAATAGATCTCCTTTTATAACTATATTATTATAACTAATATTTTCGGTCTGATAAATAAACTTTCGCGAACTGAATTTTGGTCATCAACTTTTTTTGCTTTCATGATATATCACGCTAATATTATAATGACAAAAGTTTGAATTCATATGCGTTTGTGCGTGTCTTCACGCTAAAACGGATGAACGGGTTTAGATGAAGTTTGTTACGTAGAGTTTATTGCCTTGATTATATTTTGATATTAATATTCCTATAAGATATACGTGTAGTCAGATATATTTTAGCTGAACTATGATATTCAGTTCAATCATAACTTTGAAATGGATAATTTAGTCATGGAACAATGTGAGTTACCTTGAAGAATATATTAGCTTAAACTATGAAGACATTGAGTTTCGTAATATAAGCTGTTATTCATGTGGACGTTATCAAAAATAGCAACATAAGGAGGAGATAATTACCAACATTACACTTAGTTATGCATCAAACGTTATCCCTACTTCCCTACTGTCTGTCTGTCTGTTACCTTTTCACGGCAAAACTACTGAACCGATTGACTTGAAATTTTGTACAGGGGTAGCTTATGATCCGGGAAAGAACATAGGCTATGTTTTATCTAGAAATTCCCGCGGGATCAGGAACTACGCGGGGCACAGCTAGTGCTTCTATAAACATGAACATAATCATTCTCAACATCATTTCTCTACGAGTATAATCGAAATTCATGTGTAAAAATGTACGAGTATATACATCTTTCTCTGACAAAAGATATAAGTATATTCATTTCACGCCCATTATCAGCTATCTAGTATTAACACTGTTTTTGACAGCTACAATTTTAGTACATCACCCGTCTATATATGACGTCATTGGTTCAAACTATCCCGTTTTACTAGCGTAGTAAGGTCAATTTGCGTAAAATATATTGACGTCACAAGCGGGTCATAAACAGGCGAGTCGTAAGTGAATTTTAATGACCTTAAGAACTTGAACTTGCCCTCGATAACTTTAACGCAAGTTATTTAAGGTCAAAGGTTATTGATAATATCTATGTTCATGTTGTTTCAATTTCCTCATACATTAAAAATGTTTTTGTTTACTTTTTCAGTAGTGTTTTGTACATTTTTTAAATGTTTGTTTACTTTATTCATAATTCCTTAGATTACACTAAGTACTACTTTCTTTTAATTTTTGTGCCACGATCCATAATTTCATCTATTATAGTGGATTACCTTGTCTCTAGATTTTTTTATATAAGCTTTTATTAATGCCATTGTTACTTACACACAACAACATTGTGTATCAACAACAGTATAGCATTAACTGGAACCCCTTGGAATACATAATAAGTACTTTAAGTAAACATGAACAAAACTTAATAGGTTATGTAGACTTTCTGCGAATTAGCACTTCTAGCTCTTTGTATAATCGTCATATCTCGGTCGATCTTATAGGAAAATAATATATCTACCTACATTTTATTTCACGCCATTTATATAACCATTAGAAGGTAATATTAATAGAAAATCAAGTATACACTAATGAAGTTCATCCATTTTATATTCCCTCTACGAATTACTTGTAAAGAAAGTTCATTATCTACAAACTATACCAACCTTTTTCGCAACTAATGAAAGACTCGATATTAGAGAAGAAAAGTACAACTAATTAACTATTAACCTACAGAAATATATCGTGATTACACCAAATTATTTTCTAATTACATTTATGTCCAACGATAATCGCCAGGGTTATCCAAACCTAATGTTCTTTTTATTAAAAAAGGAACATTATTAGCAGATGAGATAATTTGATTCTTATTGCGATACAGATAAGGATCAGTTAAAGGTTAACAGAACCCGTTCTGTTCTTTCACACATTGATATCATCTCTTGGAAATAGAAAACGTGGAAGTAGGTATGATATTTCCATAATAATGGAACCCGCAGACGACATTCAATACAAATGAGAATACGATCGCGACCATTGAATCGTGCTATTGAGATCACTTTATTGTAAAATCTTGCCAGCTTATTTCCACGGTTCATTATCTAGAACATTAATATCGTAGTGAGATTTATGTAGTTTTATTCTAACGGTGTTTTTGTAGTATTGGTATTCATGGCCGGCCATCCTTGTATAAGTTGGTAAGGTACTTACTTGCAGTTTTCTTAACAAAATTGAAATATTGAGAAGGAAGAATATTATAGATGACATTTTTACTACCGTCGTTTCGGATTTCTTTCAGAATCTGTGGTCACGCAGACCCTCTTGCCTTATGTCACGACTGAGTTGCACTTCTGGTAGTATCATATTTACTTCAAAACAGGAAGAATCTTTTTCAAGTTTGTTAAGAAAACATAAAAAAACAAATACTTAAACAATCGTAAATAAAGGCAGTCGCAACGTAAATAGAAACACTTTGTGGCGCAGCAAACTTAATTGCAGCCAATTTTAATAATGGAAGAAGCTTCTATGCCTTAATTATATTCAACTCCGAACGTTACAGTCAATAATAGGCGTAGCACAATAGACATTGATTTTATGGACTTTGAAGTCACTTTCAAATGCCGCAACCACATATAATGTAAAGACACTAGCACTTTCTAGGTATTGTGAGTATATTACATGACATAATCATTCACTACATCATCTCATTATAGTAACTGACCCCTAATTAAGCTCAAAGCTTGTATCTAGGGTATCAGAAACTACGCACACACTCATTCACACACATTATAAGTAAACGCAATCAATATCATTCACAAAAAAACATTCGTAACATACAACATTGGTCTGGTCAAGTTAGTATTTCGTAAAATTTGTTATTCGTTATATCCGTAGTCAATCAACTTTACACACTACCAATCTGCATCGCGATATAATAGTTGATTTTTATCTTAGATTCTGATCGAGATTTACTGTGTACGGACTTCTCTATAGAGAAGATATAAAAACTCGACTCTGGGGATGAATAAAATAATTACTTACAGTTTCAACTTTAGTATATTTCACCTATTGTTATTTGTCTTAAGAGCGGTACTCTTGTTGGTTTAACAGGTGCAACTCTCTCCACCTGCCATGTCCCAATAAGTCTCTATCACTGCAGTATATGACAGCGACCTTATCTTTTGTTCAGCTTTCTTCCTTATACTTTTCCCTCCATTATCTTCGATATAAATCTGTTGTGTCATGTAAGGCGAATTATCATTTTTCCTCTTACTGTAAATGGTCTTAATAAATGTTCTCTTTTCCTCGTTCCAATACATCTATTTTTTTTTTCTCTGCATGCATTTGCAGTCAGTCCCAAGACTATGAGCAAGTGGGTTCTGTGATGCTGTCATGCGGAGTGGCTTCCCATTGGACTGTTCAACTCATCTGTTGCCCAGAGCTACCGACGGTCTTCTAGCTCGAGGCTAATTAGCCTAATTATTTAAAATACGAAGTGTCTAACGTTGGTATTACTGAGAACTAATGTTATTTTAATAAATAAGCAAAAAATCAAAGGCTTTATATTTAAAACATTGATTTACATCGGAATTAAAACAATAAATTAAACGTACAAAAACTCCAATAACATTCGAATAAAAAATAACTTTTTACGTGAACATTAATATCCAATTTTAATCAAACAATCATGGCTCAATATATCTAGTTTTACGTTCCATATATTACTGTTGGTGTTACGGTAGACATTTATTTTACGAGGTTCGTTTGTTGGCTGATATATGGGTGTAGGAGTCCCAATACGTTAGTACAGAGTACAGACTTCAACAATAATTTTATTTTGGAGTATTCTCTTTGTATATCGTATTGAATAGCTTATGTCTTTTATGCGTTTTATATTTCTCTCGATAGTGTATAATTCATAAAGCGATGCGTATTTGCTGTTTTAAACACTGATATAGTTTGAGAAGACTCATAAGCTCTTATTTTAAGTGACTCTTATTGAAAAACTTTCAGTATTAAGTGTTACGTAAATATTGAATAATCTATTTGCAATTCTTGCCGTTTTGCTTGCCAAATTCCGTATGAATGTAAGGGTAAATGTATTCTACGTAGTAATTCAGAGCGTAGGCTATTCTAGTATCAAACTTCATTAAAGTCACCTTAGTCGTTTGAGCGTGAAAGAACATCAAACGTTCACAAACAAGCTTCAATATTCCCAGACTTGAATCCTTTTAAAATAAAAGCCAAAAGTTGCGAAAGTATTAGTAAATGTTGGTTTAATACTTTACTTCAATTGTGGTATTAAGTAACGCCTACACGAAAATAAAATATTTAATTAACAACGTTCCCTTGCAACTTTAAAGCCTTACATTTCGACATTTATCCGGATTACTGTACAGAATTCCACATAAATAAATGATCGTACACCCGTCCAATATAATAAGGTCTTTAAGTGAATGATGATAATAGAATATTTAAAACTCAATAAGTGTCTTCGTAAAGTGGTTTATTTCAGGGCCTACTTTCTGCGGTTTTCTTTACATATTATTTCCTTTTGTAGTACTTTCTGATTTTGTTATAACAATCCGCTTTGTTGCTTTATTCTCAGTTTGTACTTTGATGTTCAATGTGTAGAAATTATATGATAGTAGTTTTGAATAAAGTATTTTTTATAAAGATTGTTTTTACAAACCAGTGAATCTAATTTAATCACATTCATACAAAAATTACACATTTTTTTCTACTTTTTAAATTATTTCCCACGAGACGTTTTGCTATTAGGCTATGATTTCAATTTGGTCGAAAGGTTTTTCTTAGAACCTAAAATAGTTATAAGTACCTTAAATCGTCCAGTCTACAAACAAATAACCTTTTTACCTCTGCAATATAACCCATAATAATAGTACACTTATACACCAGTATTATCTACTAGCTGTGCCCCGCAGTTTCACCCGCGTAGTTCCCGATCCCGTGAAAATTTCGGGATAAAACATAGCCTATGTCCTTTCCCGGATCATAAGCGACCCCTGTACCAAATTTCAAGTTAATCGGTTCAGTAGTTTAGCCGTGAAAAGGTAACAGACAGACAGAGTTACTTTCGCATTTATAATATTAGTTAGAATTTACTACCCTAATAACTTAACATTCATAATGATAAGCACTCATATAATCATACAGTATTAACGTTGCCAAACTTTGCACGTTGTACGGCCATAAAAAGTTTACCATCCATATTCTCGATGGAATTTTGTTCATACAAATGAAATATGTTTTTGGCAAGAGTCGTTAATAACAGTAATGACCATTGAGTGGCTGAGTATCAACTGAAATTATGGCTGTTTAAGTACCGAGTGATGTATAGGGTTGGGTTTCTTTTGTAATTACTATTATCAGTATTTATGTTGGAATGAAAATCCTACTAATATTATAAATGCGAAAGTTTGTATGTTTGTTCCACTTTCACGCAAAGACTACTATATCGATTTTGATTAAATTTGGTACAGATGTTCCTTATAACAAGGAATAACACATAGGATACTTTTTATCCCGAAATTCCCATGGGATTGTGTATCGTAATCATATGTTTTATTGTGACTTTTTGTAGTCACAAATCCTACCAATAGATGGCGATGTTACTTAATTTTTTAACACACGATAGTGAATTGTGGCGAGATTGTATGATATTACGAGCTACGCATTTTCACGGGAGCGGGTACTACGCGGGCAAAACCGCGGAGCGCTGCTAGGAAAATATATGAGCAGAAATAACAGTGGCTACGTTGATCGATTGTCAAAGGGTAGCGAGTTTGATCGTATGAAGTAAATATTTGTGTAATCTGCGAATGTTCATTTCGGTCTGAGTGTGTTTGAATGAGTGTGAGCTTAGATACAGGTAATTAGTTGTAACTTAGGGGTCAGGTACTATATACAAAAATAGTGTGGACGGCCAAGTGTCAGAAACATGTGTTTATTCAAAGTCAAAGTCAAAGTCAAAAATCCTTTATTCAGTTAAGGCCTCAATGAGGCACTTATGAACGTCAAAATTGATTCTACCACCGATTCGGAAATTACATCAGCCGAGAAGAATCGGCAAGAAACTCGTGCTGGTATTTTTTTTTAAATAAAATAAAATACAATCAGTACCTTAAAACTAGCACAATGTCACAGATAAAAAAAAACAAATAATAAAATCTATAAATATAGACAAAATACTTATATGTACCTATATAATCAAAAAGTAGCATGTTGAGGTTGCGGGTGCAGAAATTTAATTCCAGACATCCCGGTCATTGATGTAGTCCGTAACCTTATAATATGCTTTGCTTATCAAAATGTTTTTAACGTGTGATCTAAACCTTCCATCAGAGAGCCCAGTCACTTCCCGGGGGATTTTATTATAAAATTTAATACATCTATGAATGAAGGACTTTTTAGTCCTAGCTAACCTACATCCTGAGATGGCGATTTTATGCCTATTCCTAGTATTAAAATTATGAAGATCGCCATTAACTTTAAAATTAAAACGATGTTTCCGAGCATACAATATATTTTCAAAAATGTACAAAGAGGGAACAGTAAGAATCTGATATGTTTTAAAACGTTCCCTTAATGACTCTTTCGACCCCAAATTATAAATAGCCCGAATTGCTCGTTTTTGTAATATAAATACTGAATCTAAATCCGCGGCACACCCCCATAGTAAAATGCCATAAGACAAAATACTGTGAAAGTACGCATAATAAACAATTTTTGCCGTTCCCACATCTGTTAGTTCCCTAATTTTACGAACAGCATACGCAGCAGAACTCAGCCTCCCTGAAAGACCGACAATGTGGGATCCCCATTGTAACTTAGAATCTAAAACTATACCTAGAAACTTAGTACTACTTTCTATTTGAAGTTTCGTTCCTTCCAAAAAGACATTCGATTCAATGGCTCGGACATTGGGTAGTGAAAATTTAATACACTTAGTTTTAGACGCATTGAGGAGCAAATTATTAGCAGAAAACCAGTCCGAAACTAAAGCCAAACACCTATTTACTTCTACCAAATCCTTATCCTTCCTATTCACTTTAAATAGCAAAGAAGTGTCATCTGCGAATAAAACCATACTACATAGATCTTCCATCATGTAAGGGAGGTCGTTAATATACGACAAGAACAGGAATGGACCTAAAATAGAGCCCTGTGGCACGCCCATTTCTAGCAATGATCCCTTTGATAGGACGTCGTTGATCTTCACCTTCTGTTGCCGTCCTCCTAGATACGATTTAACAAGACCTAGAGCAGGACCACGAATACCGTAACATTGAAGTTTAGAAAGCAGCGTCGAATGATCAACGCAGTCAAAAGCTTTGGAAAGGTCGCAGAATACACCTATAGCATCATGTGAATCTTCCCAGGCCTCAAAGATGTGAGTTAAAAGTTTAGCCCCAGCGTCCGTAGTCGACTTGCCCTTTGTAAAACCAAACTGATTACTATGTAATATATTGTGGTCACTAAAGTGAGAAAGCAACTGATCTAATATTATTTTTTCGAAAATCTTACTAAGAGCAGGAAGAACAGAAACCGGCCTATAATTATTGGGATCCTCCTTACAACCTGACTTAAAAATAGGAGTGATTCTGCTGTGCTTCATCACATCAGGGAAAATACTATTATCTAAACACAGGTTAAATAGCGCAGTGAGGTGAGGAGCTATGGTCTCAATAACAGAATTCAATAACTTGACTGACATACCCCATAAATCTTCTGTGGTTTTCATGTTAAGTGATCGAAAGGTTTTTATAACCTGAACTATGGAAACAGGCTTAAAAGCAAAACTCGGAACACTTTGTTTAAAGTTTTTCCTAAGAAGTATCTCGGCTCTAGCTGTAGAAGACGTGAGGTTCTTAGTAGTTTCCTTAGGAATATTACTGAAGAAATCTTCAAAATGATTTGCTACAGAGATTGGGTCCGTAATGGAAAAATGCTTAGTTCTCAATGTGAATGTGGTATCCCTTGGAGTAGTCCTACCTGTCTCTTTGTTGACGGTTTTCCAAACAGCTTTGATTTTATCATTAGATTGACGAATAAACCTACTAGTATGTTTCGACTTAGCCAATAGACAAACCCTTTTAAAAATCTTGGAATAGCTCCTAACATACTCATGGAACGTTTCGTCGCTGGTACACGACTTTCTAAAATATAATTCAAACAAAACGTCCCTGCTTTTCCTAATACCTTTAGTAGCCCAGTCACTAAAACAAGACTTACCGTTTACCATAATATTTTTCCTAGGACAAATTTTATCAATGTTGCTGCTTATGACTGAAAAAATATGAGAACAAATATCATGCGGGTTATTTGAAGAGAACTGACTAATACCTAGGTCCAAATCTATCTGAAAGTCTAACCTCTGTAACCTATACTCAGGGAGAGGTCGATGATTAATAATAAAAGGCTTAGGTGTTAGTATTTTATTAATTTTAATATGTAAACCTAGATGATCTGACCTGACACCGCTGATGCAACCCTTGTAAAGAATATTACAGTTTGAAAATATGTTGTCAATGCATGTTTTCGTACAATAAGTGACTCGGGTAGGCTCACTGAAACAGAAGTTCAAACCAAACGATTCAAACAAGGAAACTAAATTTAACTTATCCGAAGAATCAACTAACAAATCTATATTAAAGTCTCCACATATTATAAGTGACTTTTTACTACTAGATAATTTACTCAACATCCCCTCCATGTTACACAAAAAAGCTAAAAAGTTAGATGAAGGAGGCCGATAAACACAAACAAAAATGTAGCCATCAATTTCTGCACAAGCTATCTCACAAGTGCGTTCAATAGAGCATTTTGTTATATCGACCCTTTCTTTAAATTTAATATTATTCTTTAACAAAATCAAACAACCACCCCCTTCCGCGGATACTCTATTGAAAGCACTAGCTACCTTAAAATTATTAACATTAAATTGCATCCTATCTGCCTTTAACCAAGTTTCACAAAAGCATAATATGTCAAAATTAAATTTATCTAATAACAGTTCAATGTCAAGTACTTTGCCAGAGAAGCGATTAATATTCTGATAATAAAAAGATAAACTACTAAGTGCAGACTGCTTCTCTTTTGTCACATCTAAAAGTTTAAAGACACAGTATTATCGTTAGTACATGTACTAACTACTGTGCGGTCAGTAGAAAATGTTATACTATTTATAACACTATCAATACAATAAGCTACTAGAGTAGCAATCAAATGTCTACATTTCCTTGGGACATGTAAAGTGTCCTGTGTCAACTTACAACTATTAATAAATTTATTATTGTCAAAATATAATAATTTGTCACTATGACGGCATGTCAAATTATACATAATATTGTTTAATGAGTAAATGTGCTTATTTTCTAGTTCTGTAAGAGAACTAGAATAAGGAAAAGCACCTAACATTACCTTACTAACTTGCAACCCCAAAAGTTTACCTACGCTGTCCACCATCTCCTTCCTACTAACACCTATGCTATTTCCCACCATAATAATAACTATGGATGAGCTACTTAACTTACTATGCAAAACCTTATCTATTATATGTTTATAGGATGCATTGGGCATACAATAATTTACTACTTTGCATTTTAACTTAAAAGATAATAAAGATCCCAAATCAAGGCCCAATTGATCTGAGTAAACATAAACAGACGAGGTCTTTATATCCAGCTGCGGCATGAGCTGAGCAGAGTTGGTTGAGGGCGTGGGATCAACACATACTCTCGCGTTAGGGGGAGGTTTATTATCATAATTATCTACTTTACTATTACTTAAAACAACCAACTGCTCGGTGTTGTTCTTAACAAGATCAATCAACTCCCCCGCAGTGGTCATTTGCATTTGCAATTGTTCTTGAGCCACTGTATAGCTGTCAAAAATATTTTTTATCAGATTTTCTTTCTGATAAAGCTCCTCACGCAGCAACTGTATATCCCTATCATAAGATTTAGTACATAATTCAAAGTCTGAAACACTGTTACTTAATTTCCTAGATAAAACTAAGTTTTCCCTAATAAGCACTGAATTTTTACTAAAGTACCTATGTTTCTTCTTTAGTATGTTACACTTCTTAATAAATTTCTTGAGCTTCAGATATTTCTTTATCTTCCTGTGACTTTTAAAAACAACATTTTGGTTGGAGGTTTCATTGGTTAAATCAATAGTGACAATATCACTTGATTCTTGTTGTGTCACTAGTTTGTCAAACAACCTGTGTGTGTCCGCTGACTGTTGACATGATTTTTCTGATTCTAGCTGAGTTATGATAGAGTTAGCCTGCCTCAAATCAGATTCTAAGATACTAACTCTGTTCAGAGTTTTTTCATGGACTTCTCCGCATTCACTGAATGATAACAATAGTTCTTGAAATTTGTTGCACTTCTCTTCCAATTCATTGTATTTACTACTTAATTCGGCTAGTTCCGACTTCAGTTGTGTATTTTTCTTTATAATACATATGAACTCCTCTTCACTGTCATCCCTTTCCTTCAGTAGTTGCTCGTTGAGGGTTTTACAGGACTGAAGTTCTTTAAGTGTCGCATTCAGTTTGTCCTCAGTGTTTCGGGCAGCATTTCTGCGTGTAGTCATAGCCATTGCTTATTCTGAAAGTGTTATAAATACACAGTACAGTAAGTAATAATTAAGGTTATAAGTTTAATAAGAGCTAGGTACCTATTACTTATGTGTAATTATTTGATTTTAATAGTAGTGTATATTGTTAAGTTATTATATGTACTGTTGTCTGAGGCTAGATAGCGTTTGTCGTCTGTTTTACTTCCACTTATTGTCAAGTAAACAGAGACTTGCCGGCGCCTAATGTGTGAATATGGACGGGGCTCGTTTAGACGAGCAATGTAAAATTGTGTGGCGAATTGTATTTAAAAGTAGTAATGTATGTTGTAGTGTACTGTTGTCTGAGGCTAGGTAGCGTTTGTCGTCTGTTTTACTTCCACTTATTGTCAAGTAAACAGAGACTTGCCGGTGCCTAATGTGTGAATATGGACGGGGCTCGTTTAGACGAGCAGTGTTATAGTTGTGTGGTGATTGAGTGTGATGAAATGTTAACAATAATGAGAAGAAGGCAACAATACTCCCCGGGTTTATCCAGTACGTGCAGCATTCAAATTTGAATTCCAATACGTGGGCACAGTATGACCGTTACGTTGAGTCACACGTCGTCGCTTGAAATTCCCAAAATAATCCAAGTTCTTGGTTTTGAGTGTACACAATTTATTTCACTGCACTTATTAAGCAATTATTAACGATTATTTACGTAAAAACTTTACTTATTACACGGTTTAAATAAAAAAATTAATTTTAAAATACGGAGCTACAAATTTTGACAACTTTCTCGTGGGGTTGCCAGTCGGCGAAAAAAATTGTAAACTTGTTTAAGGGAAGGTTCATATCTGACGGAACATGCGTCGCGTATTATCGGTCGCGTAACGCCAGAACAGACAAATGTTTAGAAAAACACTTGACCGTTCACACTCAACCGATTATACGTTAGTGCGTTGAGTGTGAACGGTCAAGTGTTGTAACGCTAGTCATAAACAGTTTATCAACAAATGTTTACTAATGAATACGTGGCCTTATTGATTGATAGATTGGAGAAGTCCATTTAAATTACTACTCAAATAATTAATTTTATTTACTAAAGAATAAATAAAAAACCAATATATTACCAACATTAATTTATTATTATTGAAAACTCATTAAAATATATTCATTTATTTATAACATTGCACATTTACATTTTTGATAACTACATTTATACACATATAACATTATTAATGTGTTTTATAACTCACTAAAGCTATAATATGTATTTACAGGCGATTACAGGCGTATTACTACATTCCATTATATACACATTAATTTATTATTATATTTACATATAATTAAAGCAAGATAAATAGTTTTTAATCATTAATTGTCACTACCACGGTACTACCAGAGGTAGAGCAAATTAAAATAAAACTTGTCGTTTATATTATTTTGTTTATATTTTGTTTTACATTTTCTGTCATTTCAGTGTGCCTAGTGCAAGTTTTATTTTCGTAAAGTTCACTTAACGATAACGCAGATGGAATCGACCACGCCGCCAGAAGATGGCGCTGTTTCGATCCCATACTTTATGAAAATAAAACTTGCACTAGGCACACAGTAGTTTAATTTCAATATGTAGTATTCGTGTAAATCAAAGAAATTAATATATAGAGTAACCAAGTTTTCTGTGCCGGGCGGCGGCCAAAAGTGGAAGCTACTATTGCCATTTTGATTCTAATGTCATTTCGATACATTTTCAATAAACTGACAACCAAAAGATGCGATTACAGCAACGCTGTCACCGGCACAGAAAAGATGGTGAGTCTATAAAGCAAATTACTTTCGTTTCTCGAGACTGAGACTGGTAGTGCCAAGTGGTAGTGTCACGAACAAAGAACATATTAAATAACTCACATAAACTAACATAACATGTATTATTTAAAACAAAAAATCTAGAGATACATTAACAAAGTTTAAAGTTTTTCTTAAACCTCAAAAAATATATTCAAAAAGCTCTAACTTAACAACGGAGCTTATTTAGTAACAAAAAGTAAAATATGCTTTGATAACTTTATAAAAGTTTGTTTTGTATCTTTTTGTTAGATATGCTTTATGTTTTGCGGTTAAGACAAATCGTATTTCATTTTACAAACAAAACACAGATTTTTCACACTGAGGGCCTATTTCACGACCTTCAAGTAAAGTTACTTAGTTTTGTCTCTTTCTTACTTTATATCAAGTGACAAAGACAAAACATGTGAGTATCTACTCGGAACTTTACTTGAAGATGGTCAAATAGGCCCTAAAGATGATAATTTATTACTTAATATAAGATAAATACCTACATATAAGACTTGAAGTCCTTTATTGTTCTTTTAAAGGAGAAAATAAAGGTTTTAGCTATGTATATAAATCTGGTAACAGTAACTATACAATCAAAGGAAAAAACGAATATAAAAAATATTCTATGTATAGCTTTACGCCGCAGTAGTATGTATGTATGTATGAGCTCACTCATAAGTGGGCAGGGCATAGGTCTAAATTACAGAAGTCTTTTAAAATATAATTCCATTATAAATAAATACATTTTCATCGTTAAAATTAACAATAAGTAGCATACAATTTATTTCTTTTGTAACATGTTATATACAGGAAGACAATTTTAACCTTAATCCCTTCTATTCATATTTTTTCAAATTTCAATTATGTTGAACATTACAATAACATTTATTCATTTCATATTCTCGTGAAGGCATTTCATCAGTGCGAGTTAAATGTTAACGATGTTACGCAAAATATAGGTCGGTTGGATATATTCTGTATATATTTATGCTGATTATTAAATATTTACAATTGTAAATGAATAAAAACTGACAGTCACAAATTAAGTCTAAAGTGCCTCACACACAGAGAACGTAAAGGTGCTCCTTCACCGGGAGCATTCGCGTGTAATGTAACGTTACAGATTTGAGCATTATATCAGTGAAGGAGGAGAACCGAGCATTACAATGCGCACCTTGTAATTTATTAATTGTTATTTGTAATTATTACACGCGAATGCTCGTAAGTCAGGGAGGTATTATTGTAATGTAATGCTCAAAGACGAATCTGTAACGTTACATATCACGAGAATGCTCCCGGTGAAGGAGCACCTTTAGTGTAGCGGAAGATTCGTCTCCGCTTACTCTATGTATGTATGGTGCACTTTGAACTAATCATAAACATGACTCTATGAATTTTGATAAAACTATTCCTTATTTTAGAATAAGTGTGGTTCTATATCAAGGCTACTAACTGAGTGACTGATACCAAGTATTACACATTTACTTACACTTACATAAAAACGTAACAAAGTAAAAAGAAGAACGGTCATCAAAACTTGTTCTATGCTTGTTAAGGACTCGTGAAGTGTAACTGAGTGTTTACGGACTCTGAAGCAGTGTCATTAAAAGTTACACTAGTTTTACTAAGTTTTACAGTAAGTACTTAAGTATAGTTGAGGAAGTAACGATAGCAAGTAACCCAAATAACTATAATGTAAGACTTGGAGATAGGAGATAGCTACTAAAGTGCTACACGATTTAATTTATGACAGCGATAAATAGCTCATTTACAAACATAATTATGTAGGAAAGGCGATATAATAATTTACATTACAAAGTTATAATTTAGAGTTCATATAGACTGGCATTACTGACACTTTTTGAAATAAAATCTTTTCTTGTAACTGATAGATGATTTCATTTACGACCTTCAGTGAAAACGACAAATAGCTTACATCATAATACATATATAATATCTTACAGAAACTTTTATTTATAGTTCATGTAGACTGGCGTCAGTGTCACTTTCGGCTGCTGCGAGGAGGAGCGAGGATTCACAGGGGGGGCGCGGGAGACCTGGAGGCGGCTCGCCGGCCTGCAGTAGTCACAGCTCGATGGCCGCCGCGCCCTTCCACGTCACGCCGGCGCGGAGCAAGTGGTACAGACGCAGGACGCACCATATGCTGATGCACTGGGGAGAGAAATGGTGTTTGAATTTGGAAGTTAAGTTAGCGTAGACATGAGTTTATCTTCGTAGAGCTACCGATACCTTACCCTGTTTATTACTTGTGTCTGCGGTATCAGAAACTACAGATACGAATATTATATACTCGTACAAGACTTTGTTTAGAAAAAAAAAACCGTTTTTAGGCAATTCGATGATATATTACCTACACATTGTTGGTTTAAATACGAAATGATCACACTCTACGTAAAATACTGACGTTTCGCAAAATTTAGTCCAACTGAAATCGGAACTTTTTAGATATGAAACAATGGTCTAGAAGAAGTTTCTATTTACATAACTTGCAAAACTCAAGCCAGAAGTTGAGACTATTTTGTATAGAATACAGTAAAACGCGAAATATGAGCAGACAATTCGCTTGGAATATTTAATTTACATCCACTCTGGGAGATTCTGAACGTTATATGAAGCCAAATAGTAATTTATAATACGTTGGACTGAATTATTGAAGGTTTCATGAATCCAATTAAAATATCCGATTTCATATTTATTTTGCTCAATGAAATAAAAGCATTTTTGATGTTTATATTATAAATATTTCTTACTACTTTGATGAGTCAAACTTAATTAAGATGATATTTATAAGGCTCAAAGGCGCTACCGCTCTAGGCAGAGGTAGTACTCGTAGTGTATCACGCAAATCGCCTACGGATCGCTACGCGAGTCAGCTACATCGCGCAAAGTCGCTACGATCGCTACGTCACAGATTACAGAGAAAGCTACGTTACCACTCGAGGCGGAGAATATTCGCATGTGACGCCTAGGGATAGCGCGGTAGGGATCGCTACGCTACACCTCAGCTACATGTCGCGAGGCAGTTTGAAGATGGATTGCTTCGAAATCATACAAGGCGAAGGAAATATCCGCGTGCGAGATCGCTACTTGATAGACGATACGGATAGTTGTGCGGTTTTGGTGGTGGCCGTTGAGAGTAAACCAAATATTTGAGTGGTGGCTCGTGATATTGTGTTCACTGCAGTATTCTTTATTTATAAGATCTCACATTCTAAACATGTTTCACAAATCAAAATAGAACTTTAACCAAATGTTGTATATTAATTATAATACACATATATTTGGTTAAACGAAACTGCTGAAACTAACTGCGTATAATATACATGTATAATATTTAACTTCTAAACACAGTATAATGCAAACATGGTTCGGGTCGGTCTGGTTACTCTAATTATATTCAATTAAGTTATATCTCTACGTTTAATTATCTTTAGTGTCTTGTCTAAGGTTTTCTATCTTCATTAAGATTAAATCTGAATAATGGACCGTGTAATGTTTCTACTTTATAAAGATTTTTACTTAAATTAGGTCTAATAAAGTACAAATTATTAAATTAGATAAAATAAAATTAATCATTCTACTATAGCAACTATGTAACTAGGTGGGGTATTAAAAATTAAGTTTTAAAAATATTAGGGTCCATATTGGCTCACCTAAAGTTCTTTACCCGAAATTGTTCTTACTAACTATTTGTAATCCGAATGATCATTCTTCCTAAAAAAATTCATCCCAAAGTTTTAATTCATACTATTTGTAGTGCTACCGGCGATGCTCATAACAAAATTTTAATTCATAACATCTTTAATGTAAATATATTTAAACTCCTACTGTTTTTTGTCATAACGTTTTTATCCCTAAACATACTCACCATAATATTTTCACTCATACTCAGAAAGAAACATTTACCAAGTGTAATAAAAAATATATGTGGGTAGAAGATGATATTTATAGTTTTAATGATTATTATACGACTCGTTTACGGTTATGCTTATGACCTGGGAGTTTAACGTAACCGTAACTAAACCAATAACTAAAGGACCAATTCGGTTCTGGCACTTCGCCGGCCGCTGCCGCGGCACGCTCGCTACGCTCGCTCGGCTCGTGTGTTGGGGTCACAGTTCTAACATAACCTAAACCAATAATTAGGAATAGGACCGATTCATTTCTGGAACTTGACTGAATGATTGGAGCAGGACTCGCTCGCTCGGCTCGTGCGTTATATGTTATACCTATCTTATCTTGGTCTTGAAATGTTTGTGGAGGTCTAGGGAAGGTTTAAAAGGTAAGAAAAAAACTAATAATTGCCGGGAACATGGGAACGGGTACTACGCGGGTGAAACCGCGGGGCACAGCTAGTTATAAATAAAAATAAATCTAAACAAAAAAAATATGACTTTGAATAATAGTATGAACGATGGTTATGTTGAGAAAATATAGGAAAACAAATAAAAGTGTAAAAGATGTTTATTGCTACTGACTTTATGCAGTTGAATGTTTCGGAATTATAACATTAGAGACAAAGTAATTAGGAATTGTGATTGTTAGGATGAAAAATGTTAGGAAGAAAATTTTCGGAATTCCAATTATCGGAGTTGAAATTTTAGGTGAACTTTGGCGCACCCAAAATATTATTTACATCGATGACGAAACTCAATTTACGAATCATTAGCTGGATTTATCGACGATCCACCGCGATCCGATCGCGCGAGGCAGGAGCGCGATCCAAATGTAGCAGGCGGCGTTGTATGGGCCGCGCGCGATCCACGCCGTCCACACCGCGCGCATCTTTGGATCGCGTTGCTGCCTTGCGCGATCGGAGCGCAGAGGATCATTCAGTGGACCCAGCTATTCACTAATCAATTACTTGATTCTCATAACAAAATATGAGTCGAAGAAGTTAACTAACACAAAGAAAATCTTGATAAAACAAACTACATATTTGAAATCGTACAAAAAGAATCATAAATCTTATAGCTTAAAGTTTAAAATCTCTTTGTGAATCAAGTCTACCTACACTGTCACAGTACAAAATGATATTTCCGTCAGATGAAATGAACAAAATGAAAAGTATATCTGATATTCGTTTTCATGAGAGGTTCGTGCAACAATGCATGACTGTCACTGTGTTTCTCAACTGCAGCGCACATTGTTGAAACTTATATCATAAAACGGAATTTGAAAACATTTTAAGTAGTATGAGAGATATGTATTTTAGTTTGTAATGGACAAACTATGATACATGGTTCAACAAAAACCCAAGGTCGAATTTACAAAACTCTTTCGCTGATGGAAAGCTATATTACGAGTATAACTAGGTTATAAAGTCTATGAGTTACCTTAATTCTTTAACGGAAAAGTAGGTAAAAACTTGGCATACCTTTTTTTCTATTCCATTCAATAACATACATCTTGTATATGTAACTTAATTGAAATTCTTGGTATATATAAAAATAATATTATTACAATACGATATATCCACCTCCTAAAGATAACAATTGCCAAAAATGAGCCTTAGGGATATTTAATGATCTCTCGTGTATTGTATTTTTATCATATTTGATTTCGGAATACATAATTTATATTTCAACAATACTTACATTTATTATTATCCTTGGTATTAAAAATGATATTTCAGCTTTACACATCGAATCGAATTGCTGAAACAAAGAAAATATGTTAATTGATGTATACTTTATTACATTTATACATACTTACTTTATTTTTACTTAATTACATAAGTAATTTTACTGACTATTATAGCTTCATAATACTCTGTCACCTTCAGTTTATAATCGCAAATGATCTCTAAGTAGCTAGGTCTTTTACCATATCAAGAGTATCATAAACTCATACACACACATTCTTACATACACGCAGTCATACAGAGACATAAATATTTATAGATTGAACACGGCAATCCTACATAACCTCTTACGTCCCTTTAGACTGACCATGAAGGTTGGAGGTTTATGCAGTCTGTCAACTATAAAATATTTATTTAACTTTAAGTTACCTTAAAGTTAAACCGGGCTCTGAACTCAACAAGTCATCATTATTTAAGCATTATATTCTCAAATTAAGCATACTAATTAATTACTTCTATGAATACGTGATTATCTATTCTTAGAGTACTTGGTAGTCCTGTTTTTGTATGATCTTAAAATAGCTCCCCAGTGGCATTTAAATTTAATTTATGTAAACTCTATTTAGAAATGTTATCACTGAATTCCCTATAATCATTTTTGACAGTTACTTAAATGGAAAGATGGTTCTGAGAACCAAGAAATACGTTTCTTAGAAGCCACCATTTTCTAAGAAGCCCTCCTGTTCGTTCCCGCGATTTCTCGATAAGCTAATGAGTGACTGAGTGATGTTTTGCTCCGATAAAATAGATTAGTTACTTCTAACGAACATTGAATAATCTTGTTTTTGGCTAAGTATTTTATTTTTAAAGTTAATAATGGTACAGTATAGGTTTGTTCATATTACTTAAAGGTCATTGAAAATATCAAGTAGTGTGCGGAAGAATAGATGTAATTATCAAACAACCAACACAGGCGCCGATGAAACGTGAAATTCTTAAGGTAACCTTACGAAATCTGAATCCGTAGCATATAATATAACGAGTACATAATGTAGTATGATATTAAAATACAATAGAAAATACACATATTTTAATATAATAAAGTTCACAAAGCCTACTCTGTGAAACTATAATTAAATTCAACAATAGACCCGATACAACCGAACTGGGACAATGGTCATCTCCCTTTACAATTTGTAAATGTATATCCCATAGTCGGCGAACCGAAAAAAATGTAAAACTCTTTTACGACGACACATTAAAAACATATTTTTATGTTTCCATATCTTTGTAATTGTTATGACAAGCTTCCAGCCTGTTTTTTGTTCATGTTACTTACAAAAGGGTCCCGGCAAATTAATTTAGGTAATACATTTTACGTACACGACGGTAAGTGCTTTCTTTAGAGACTGTATAATATATTATTTTTTATGTAATTTTGAAAGATTTATTAAATAGATAAAATGTTTTGAAGTTATACAGAGAAAAATGAAAGTTTTGAACTAAGGATAAAAACTTTAATCGACATCGACTTTGCAGACGATTATATCGGCGACAAAATGCAATCCTTTTCTAAGTTTTTTAGTATCTGTGTCTGCAAACCTGATTTTAGCAATTATTGGATTATTTTTTAAACAATTTAACAAAAAGCAATCATAGTCGAAAAAACATTTAAAAAGTCCGCCAAAATTACATTTGAAACTACTTTTCTTTCCTTTTTCAGTAATAAACAGAAACAGGTACAATCCATTTCATTTAACGAGCTAAGCTCCTCAAGTTCTTGTATCCGGTAAAACTCTTAAAGTTTTATCTACGTATTTGTAAGAGAAACGTCCCTTGTTACCGCCATGCAAACAGATAGTTACGTTAAACAAACGCCATTTGTCCTATGTTTGTCGCACCACGGAAAAGTGTACGTACTTATTATTATGTAGGCTTAGTTTGTACGTAAAAATCAGGGTTTCTCAACCTGAATACCAAAGAGATCCATGGTTAGTGTTGGAGGTGCGTGGAGGTGTGAGCGAAATAAATTATAGTGTTGATTTCTTTGATTTACGTGACAAGTAACATACGGTTTGAAATAAAATCTACTTGTACTTTCACGGATCACATATGCAGTTTTTAATATTTTTTACATTTATATTTCAATGTTGAGATGGAATCTTAAAACTGCGTCTATCTAAATTATCCCACATAGTAGACAACGTACGTAGTTACGTTTTTCGAAATACATGATATAGGTAAATCCTTTTATAATGACTTCTTTCTTTTTATAATATCAAAAATAATATTTAGAAAAAACTGTTCAAATTATGATAAATTGGAACTGGTCAACGACAGTGAAAAGGTTAAGAAACTCTGCTACAAACGCTTTATTTTAACTTCGCTGATGTCACCTTCTTCGTATAAGCGATTCGACCTTAGATACGTGTATATTGAAGGACATTTTCAAACTGATAACAAATGTATAGTTTTATGTCATTATTAACGAATAAATTGGGGTCAAAGACATTTTATTTACCTTTTTGGTACAAATGTAGGTTGGGGGAGTGACTGTTGGTATTGTCTATGTTTTAGTTCATTTGTTAGTTAATTGACGCAAATAACTACGACAATAGACTGAAATAATTGTTGTGGTCTAATGTAAATACTGTGACGTGAATCATAAATGGTTTCCAACTTATTATTTTTCGGTAATATTGCGATTTTGTACCATGAAATATACTTCGTTTCACTACATTTTTGCGCCATCGGAAAATCGAATGCTGGGTCAGCTGGGTATTTGATTTGGCCAGATGCCACGTGCCAACAGAGGAGGGAGCTGTTTTATAAGAACCTCTTATAAAAACATATTAACTCGTTTAAACCTGGAAGAATGTAATATAACAATGACAAATAATGATTCAACTTCATCGTAAAAATATAACAAACAATTCAGCATAGTTACTTAAGATTGATAATATTACAAGTAGCTTGGATATTTTATTCATTGTAAACAATTACCCAACTAAATGTAAACGTTAGTTCGTAATCTATTATTCGTTGACAAAAGACCCCGAGTAAGTATATTCTTTTACTAAAAACAAATCTACTTAGTGAGCTCTTTGATTTCCCTTTTGAGGGCTTAACGTTGCCAAACTGTGTCTGTTTGTTATATCAAGGAAATTAACATTAAGCATTTTTATTCCAAAAATTACTTTGTGAAAACACAATGAGAATGTGTCTTTCATGTTTTGTTATCTCAATAATTTTGTTTGAGTATGCTCTTTGAATCAGCAAGTTTATTGTGATGAAAGAAATTGTAGGTTTATAAATAAGTATACAAAGAGTTTTTTAATATTATTCTCTGGAGCAAACTGGGACTGCATGTATGCATTTTTTCATTTTCGATTTCAAAGGAATGGAGTAAAATGGGACTAACCCAGTTTATCATTGTTTCTTTGAAGTTTTTTGTTTTTGCTGTCAATACGGTCCAATAATTGGATTTTTCTTGACCTGACTCTTGGACTTTAAAACCTTGGTCGAGCTCTTTGCTATCATCCCTTTTACTGTAAACACTTAGGACCGTCAACCCTCTACATATTGGCGGTATGGGTAAAATTTATTTGAGTGTAGCCTTTGGCCTTGTCCATTAGAATTGTCCAATTTAGTTGCTTACCAGCCAGTTAGCAATCTTATAACTATTTTTCACAAATGATTTCTCACAATTTACTTGCTAGGTTAGAATATGTATAAAAATATATAAAAAGTAGAAGAAACAGCCCAAATATTTGCTGTCTAGTGGCATACAAAATCAGATCCTCTAGCTAAGATACTGACTCATTCAAAATTTGCTATAAGCAACACTGTATAAAATAAACCAAAGATGTTTAATCCATTATTCGAGGTCAGATTATATACACAGATTCAGAGAGATTGAGTTAACACTGCCGACATATCTCTTGTCAATAGCATCGATAGTATGTCACCGAGAGCAGAGAAGAGCTATTCATCGATCGCTTTTCATTAGTACACACATCAAAAGTGTCTAGGGATCAACATATATTTTTGCAATAACTTTTCTCCTGATTGATATTAATTAAAATTTTCTTTAAGGATTCATCAAATAAAGTGTTTTCGTTTGTCACAGTAACGATAAACCAAGTCACCTTTGCATTAATAAAGAAATTTGCCATTTTCCTAATAAAGGGATTTTTGACATTTGAACCACTAACATTAAAGTTCGAAAAAAAGACTGAAATAACAGTTTTCTTTAAAATTTTATTGGGTAACTTAAACAATTAATAATCCGTGTTTCTACCGCGAACACTAACAACACAAGAACATCGGTTTGGCATACTCAAAATGAGTTCATCCAAATCACGCTGTGGAATGGCCGCCCATGTTCGTTGCAACAACAAAAAAAGGTCTTCTTGCGACTGGATACCCTCCATATTCGGCAGAGCTCTTCTCTGTAGCATATCCCATGCATGCTCAATCGGGTTCAAGTCTGGCGACTGAGCAGGCCAGGGCAGGACATTGATGTTAGCTGCGGCGAGAGTCTGTCTTACAACTCTTGCGGTGTGCGGTCGTGCATTATCATGCATTAACTGAAATAAGGGACCGATTTGCACTTGTAGAGGAACGATGACGTCTGATACAATCGTCTCAGCATAAATTTGAGCGTTGAGGTTGCCTCTGATCCAAATCAACTCAGTTCTTCCGCCGATCCAAATACCCGCCCATACCATGATGGTTCCACCACTATAAGGATGGACTTCCTGGCAGGATTTTAATCGCTGTTGGCGTCCAGGGGTTCTCCAGTGTCGTATACGTCTTGTATCCGGTCTCATACCAAAACGAGACTCATCAGAAAAGCACACGAAACGCCATTGTTCTTCTGCCCAATTTCTGTGTTCAAGAGCCCATTGATATCGAATCCTACGATTGTGCATTGCTATAGGTGGTACCCGTAGCGGTCTTCGGGAATGAAGGTTCACTTCATGCAAGCGGTTTCTGACTGTTTGGTCGCTAATTAAGTTCCCTGAAGAGTGATGAAGCCGCACGGCTAACATCATGGCGGTTATTGTTGGAGCTCTTCGAGTTAAGATTTGAATGTATCGGTCTTGTCTCCGTGTGGTGCAGCGATACCGTCCTCCATGGCGCTCAGCCACGGTACCAGTGCTTCGGTAACGTGTCCAAAGTCGACTGATAACACTCTGACTTGTATTCAGAGCTAAAGCCACAGTACGTTGCCGGGAACCAGCTTCTATCATTCCCACGGCTCTGAGCATTTCTTCCCTGCTTAAATGACGTCGCCGCTCCATAATAACGTTGGTTTTAATCAGTAGTAGGGAAACAGTAGCACTAATAATGTCTTCAATGCGTTGTATGTTTTTATAGGGAAAATATTGACAGCTGATTTTCATCTTTTACTCGAATTTGATTCACAGTTCCTGATTCAAATTATGAAATGCACCAAAAAGGATCCATATAAATTTATAAAATCATAAATTTATTACAAAGCCACATCTCAATCTCAAGAAATCCGCATAAAAATGCTTGATCCCTAGACACTTTTGATGTGTGTATATCGCTGATACAAGAGTTGTTCCTTAAAATAAACGTCCAACTGTACCATGCGGTCAAAAATCGAGAGTTCGAGAGGAGATCCTGCGACAAAAATATCTAACAAATGTGTTTATCTATTTTCTAGTTCTATGGACTAAAAACAAGGCAACGATTTTCACACATATTTGTACATAAACGACGATAATTTGAACCATTTACGTTATTCAAAACCAATTTAACAACATAAAACTCAAAGAAACACCAAATTACTGAAATTACACGTAATTCAAATTTCATTCCAACAAATTCGCGATGAAACGAAATATCAAAAGAACATTTTCACTCGTTACACACGACGCATTTTATTTTTAAAATCTAGCGGTAAACTCTATGAAAATATAAAGGCAATCCATTGCGAAGCGAAAGGGATTTTATTTGAAATGTATCAAAGTAGTTTTGCAATGAAACAATCTTCGGTGGAACAAGGAGAGGGGGATAATTCGATAAACATTGCAATCGTGATGAGAACACGTGGCACTAACGTTGTTCTCCGGTCTGGTTGTAATCGACAAATTGCTGCACGCTGCCTTTTGTTCGTCTGTTTGCAAGACTCTGATTGCAACTGAATACATTACGACTATTTTAGTAGCAATCACGTATTTATGATTTGTCGTTGTTGTTTAGATGTGTGCATTTTTTAAGATAGTTATGAAGAAATTAAATTTTTGGAAGTTTAAACTTATAAATAGTGGGAAGGTTAGAGAAATTTTCATTTCCATTTCTGAGTGTTATTTTGAAACTTATTCAATGTTAAATATTTAATTTTTTTAAAAGAAATTTTGATGATGAACTCTCAGTTATACCTACTCAATATTTTCAGATTTCAATTGACTTTTTAGGTTTCTTAGAACTTGATCAATTTAGCAGCCTTGAAGTAAATTCAAACTTACATTTTTAAACCTTCACCAATTGTTATCCGCGACATTTTCCCATAAAAAGAAACGTCGTTTAATTTACGAAAACCAATAAAAAATCCAGTTTCTGTACAAAAACGGTCGTCTTGTTAAAAAAAGCAATTTAAATCGATCTTGTGGAAGTATAAAAAGTCTCTGATAGCCTGCAGCGTCTCCTACTTAGAAAGTAATCTATCTGAATCAAAAGACGATTCGCCCGCAGGCTAATATCGGACAAGTTCCAACTTATCTTTTAACCCTGTACAGTTGGCAACTACTCATAGCATTGGAAGTTATAAGATATGTATTAAACTTGACGTTTTGACTGCAACTTAGTACTGATATTAGCAAGTTTGGAGGATTATTGTATTTGGAATTTCTTGCTATAGTTTTGACTATATGTCCAAATGACAAACTTAACTAGTGATAAATTATAATAATGAGTACTAGCGTGCTAGTGATGACCAAGATAAATTTTGCAAATATTCAAGGTCAGGTATAGGTTCTTTTTCCGCCCAAGGCAAATCTGTCTTGATCGATAAACACACAGAAAAATCTAGAAGTATGTAAAATTACACAAATGTTCCTTAACTCTGAATAATTTAAGTTTGGAAATTAATGAATTTATCTGCATATAAGACAAAGTCAAAATTTTACCGAATACAAATAAAACTTTAGCACGTTCTTCATTTAAATGTCTTGTGATAAAAATGCTCCATTCCCTAAGATGACCATTGAAATTCATTTTTATTCAATTACTTAAAATGTCAGTTACAATTACGTACTAATTCATTATTATGAGTTTCTAAAACTGGAATAATAGCGATTAAATGGAGCCCTTGGAAGTAAGAATGAAGAGAATGGAGAAAGATATTTTTTTAATGAAGGAGATATTTTAGAAAAGTTACCTTTAAAAAGCTTAGAGCTAGTAAACAATACTACTTACTGTATTTTAGTTTATTAATTAATCATACGTTTTATAGTAAGTATCTGGTCAGTTCACTTTTAATAATATTAATAGTTAACGCCCAGCCCCGATTATTATTATATACTTCTGAACATGGAGGGCTTAATAATATCAGTATTCTCTACCAGCCAACCACGGAATGCAGAGAAATGGTGGCGGTTATAAGAGATTTTAATTTAAAAAAAAGTGCTTAAATAAATATATTACAAAAAAAAGTCATAAATGTTTCAATGATTCTTTAAGAAAAAAAATATGGCTATGCACGTGTTTAAAAAGACGTCATTCAAAAAAACCATTTAGAAACTTTTCTATCACCGGGATAAGCATAATCACCTATACACATCGGTGATGGCCTTAGCCATAATTGGAAATTAGAATACAAAAATATTTCCTTTATAAGCAAATAATAGTTATTTGTTATACAAGAGTGCAACACATTATTTTTCATCCCGCCTCAGCGAGGAAATTACTAAATGAAAACATAAAACAATCACAATATTAAGTGAAAAGCAAAAATATCACGCGCAAAGCAAATAAAAAAATAAGTAAGTACACCAAGGGAGCCTCCTTGGGAGTTTGAATTTGAAATAAAAAAAAAGTTGTGTGACAGTTTGTGAATCCAAAACATCATCACACTTAGTGCACACGATGTTCTTAATTCAAATCTACTTTAACCTCTAGAGCGCAAAAACGACTTTTACTCCCAGTTATCGAAAATGCCTTGGGTCCTGCACGGCCTGTCACAGCGACCCCGATACTTTCCACTCTTGAGATTAAAATCGACTTTTACCCCCAGATATCGAGGATTAAAAACATACTTTCCGAGCTAGTGGGATGAAAATAAAATTGACAGTAAAATCAAGCTCTTTTAAAAATACCGTACGTATTTTTAAAAGAGCTATTTCTATAACAAATCAAAGCATAATCACAAACGGCTTACGAGCAAGACTTGTAATAAATATTAGTAATTGATGCACCATCTGTTGTTCCTACACAATATGCTAAACCTATTTAAGCATCAATGAGGATAATTTTTAATGGTATAAAGACTTCAATACACTTGTATTTGATTAACTTTTAAGAGAACGGATTAAGTATGATAATCCTACTCTGTGGTACATTATGTAGCTGTGACGTTATTGACGACGTTATCGTTGAGGGCAATTATGGAATACATGTTAAGTTTTAAAATACAATTAAAATTAGTACTTTCTAAAGTTTGGCTAAATAAAAATAAACAAAATTAAACCGAGGATGCTTGATCCTATAATTGCTACAGAATACAATCTTTTTTTGATAAGATGTTAATAGGAAGAAGCTTAGCTAATTAACTTTTAACTTCCTTACCTTATTGACGTGATCTCTAAGTATATTGGAGTAGACCATCGCCATCGCCTCAAGTGCCATAAACGTCATACAGCCCACCACCCATGGCACCAGAAACGCAACATTTTCCTGCAAAAAGATAACAATTTAAAGCAACCTCCTTTGTTGAACATTTAAAATCGATTCCACTACAAATTATATGAAGAATTCTTCAGAACCTGTCTGATGCAAATTTCAATGGAAATCGCTACTTGAATTTGTGGAATCTATTTGTAAGACATTCCGTAATAAGCATTAAATTTAATATTGAACTTTGAAATGCGAAGAAATAAGGTTGCAATTGCAGTGAATTTGTAGATGTAAATTGTAATGTTTTTTTGCAAATCGACTACAAATAGCAGTACCAAAAAAGACGTAGAAAACAATAATTCTCTCTCGGTTTCCGTAGAAACTTTACTAATTGAACAAAATTCATAAATCAGGAGAATTTAATCAAAATATATTCGTAAACACATTATAAATTATTGGAAAAGTTGAATCCCGGTGCGTTCGACAGTGAAACCAAAAAACAAACAAAGTTTAAGTACTTTCAATTTCTAAGTCAAAATCAATTAACGGACTCATTAATTGAGAGCATTTTGGGAAGTGAAATCTCTTAACAAAACAACGCTGGAAATTGGAACTAAATTTGACAACTTAATCTTAATGACAATTATTTTTGAACCCGGCCACTAATTGGTGTGCACTGCTTCTCTAATTGCTCTGCAGAAATATAATGGTCATACGTAATCAGCTAGAGATTAATTAATATAATCAGTCACCCATCATTTTCTTAAGGCAACTGACTCTTAACTAGGTGCATTTATGAGTATCAGGAACTAAAAGCACATTCATAATCATTTGTGAATCATACAAAAATCATTATCACATTTATTGTTTTTGTGAAATGGGTTATTGTACTTTTGCCACAAAGTAAATTCATTCATGTTTTCAAACTCTGTACATAATTCAAATTTATTTATTAAAGACACCTTAATGCTAATAATCACGCATCGGGATATTCGGGCCCCCACACTAGGCTTTGCTTGTCCTGTGGGGTCCTTATATGACGAATTTACATTGAAGGTAAATTCGTCACATAAGTTTGATGTGAATCTTTACTTAACAGAATTTGATCATTTAACAAATTAGTACTTAAACCAAGAATAGATTTAATGAAGGTAAGAATTAACAGCTAACTTTACTGCACTGAGTAATACAACAAATACCTTCCGTATTTGTAGTTAAGCCATACGTCTGTAAAACATACGTACCTTTATTTGCTTCTTTACGACATTAGGACATTTAAGATAGGAAATTTAGAGAGGTATAAAACAGGATTACGTTGAGTAGGGTATAAAGGTGGGTCCACGCTAGGCGACCTGAGCAAGTCATTTTTGTATAAATATCCGGACACAAATCGCACGTGGCCATCTAGTCTCAAACTAAGCAAAGCTTGTACATTGGATACTAGACAACGGAACATAGTTTTATACTTTTTATAAACACATAATCTCTCTGATTCTCTCCGGTCTGGGTGTTGTCTATCTCTAATAGACAACACCCAGACCAAGACAAACAGACTTGCTCATGCACACAAATATTTTTTTCTAAAGCAGGAATTATACCCGTAATCGTCGAGTGGCGAAGTTGGCATAGCATAGCAGATTCCCTATCAACTACACCACTCGGTCCTCATCAATACATTCAAAAGCGCGTTTGTTCGAGGATTGTAATCGGTCCATACTACACGAATATCCACAATTTGTGTTAGACTCGTATTCCGCTCGTCTAGCGTAGACGCTGCCTTAATGAAAACCAGCCTACCAGGTCTTATTTGCAAAGATCATTTATAATTGTTTACCTTAATGCTTGATTTGAACGTTAATTGCTTAATTCGGTGTAATGATAAGCAATTTGATTATCTTTGATGTTACTTAATATTAATTAGGTATAATTAAGGTATTCTGTTCAGGGATTCAGGTAAGGTATTAAGGATTTATTTACAAAATTAAGGTGTTGGATTTTGGTTAAATAATGTTTCTTAATATAGTAAGATAAGGAGTAATTTGGTTTAATACTATTTAAATCAAAGTTAGGTAACAAAAATTTTGATTATTTTATTGACGGGTTATAGGGTATACTTATGTCTTTTCAAGAAACATATACCAGATATTAAGCGACAATACAACTCTCAAGTTCAAGTCAGTAAGATGAAGAGGCAGTTACTATGCGGCAAACAAAGATAGCGTTCTAGGAAACTATCAAACAAGCTATTCGTGAATGCGGGCAGGAGTAAACTTGCTGGTAAAAGTTGGGACAGGAGCTGAGGATCAAGCTTTGTGGTACTTTAGGAGGTAATTGAAGCGATATAAAGCAATGATATTGAGGTATTTTAGGTAACAGAAATACTTACTTTATAGATTCCATAGAACAAGAATATACTTAAAACAATCATAAACATTTGTGTTCCTATGATTGCAAAATACGCTATTTGTACACCTGTAACAAGAGAAAAAAAAAAATATTTAAATAAGTTATGTAACTAAAGTTTAAGTTTCTGGTAGTATTATCCCACTGCGGCACAAAAACCTCTCTCATCAACTAATTTAATCCTTACTAATATTATAAATGCGAAAGTAACTCTGTCTGTCTGTTACCTTTTCACAGCCAAACTACTGAACCGATTGACGTGAAATTTGGTACAAGGGTAGCTTATGGTCCGGGAAAGAACATAGGCTATGTTTTATCCCGAAATTCTCACGGGATTCGGAACTACGCGGGTGGAACCGCGGGGCACAGTCAGTAGTAAATACATTGTAAAGTAGAAGGCTGTTGTGACGTGTTGGTGACTTGACTCGTGTATCGAACGATGAGTGAATATAGCCGTGTCGTATATTGAGCGATAAATGTTTATTAAGACATGTTTTGGTTGACTTGAGAACTTGATTGAAGGCTATAGATACAGCACGAATGAATTTTCCGAAACGTAATACCTTCCATCCACTATGATTCCTAGTTGCTCAGTAAAGGCACACTCGCGTGAACAAAGTCACGAGTGCTCAGTATTTCTGCAAGATTGATATTACGAATATTTCAAAGGTAGGCAAAAGGTATTCATTTGATATAGGGTTACGATTGTCACTCGGTCCGGCAGAGGGGCTCAACCTTTTCTCCGAATTGTAAACATGAATTTCTATGCGAACGGTCTCATGAACTGAACCCGAAAATATTTTTACCTAGTCATTGGATCCTGAGTATGATGCGCATTTTTGGTATGCTTTTGTCAAGGAAATGTTATCTATTTTTTGGTAAAATTTTTGGATAAAATATTTTAAGTAAGTTTTTTATCTGGGTTACGCGTTAAATTCGGTACGGAATTTATTTGAATTCTTTGATTAGTTTCGGTCAAAATAATACAGAGTCTTTTTTCCTTTACTTCATGAGAAATGGGATGCGTTTTGATTCAGTTTTTGTTTAAAAAATACTGTATTTATTAATTTTAAAAGAGCTTAGTTTTTTTTTTTTTTTTATCAGCTCATATAATGTCCCCACCGAGGGGCACGAGCCTACCCTGTATTTGGGTGATTAGGCCCTGGTCAACCACGCTGGCCAAGTGCGGGTTGGTCGACTTCACACATAACCTTAGAAATTAATTACTTTAAAAATATTTCATTCTTTCTCTTTAAAACAAGCCACCAATCACTACGCTAGTACTCATTATTATACTGTGGTATAACTCAACATAAAACCCCCGTAATTCCCCTATAACTAAATCCAATCGAGCCTGTATCCAGTAATCAATGTTTGATAACAAACAAATGGAACTTCGATCACAGTGATTACTAATGTTTGCCGGCGGCGTCACACGTAGACAACCACGTAATTTGTTGCCGGAACGTATTCCAATTCCGTTAATGCACACTGGGTAATACGGGCTCACACACCGAGAAATTAATTTATTTTCCCTGTTCTTCCAACGGTTTACTTGAATTGTAATTAGTGTTTAGATATTGTTGTGTTTGAAATTGTTGTAAATATAGATGCTTTTTAATACTTTGTTGTATAAGCACTACGGAGAGAAGTGATTTCTTGTCTACAAAATAATATTACAATAGTTCAAAAGCTATTAGCGTTCTCTTCCAGGCAAGCTTTAGACTATATAAAATATAGATAAAGTTTCCAAGTAAAATACCATTTCTGCTAATCCCATGAGAATTAATTTCGGGATAAAAAATCCTAAGTAGTGAAAGATGAAAGATTAATGTTTTTAATAAGAAATCCCACTTGGGTAAGTCTATTATAAAGACCTATCTCGATTTGCTAACGTAATGAAAATTCACGATATGATTCAAACAATCTCTGTTCAAATAACTTTTTATGATATTATTTTTATTTTTATTGCTTATAAGTATTATTATAGTAAGTACTAGCTGTGCCCGCGACTTCGTTCGCGTTCTGGCAACAATGATCCTAGTAGGTGATACTTGAATTTTAAATGTAGGCATAAACGGGCCTTCGGGTATTTGTTGAGCCCCAAAAGAAGTCATTTGAAATGCACTGTTAAAAGCGCGAATATTATCTAAAAATGATTAGAAAGTGTATATTCTCCTAATAGTAATGATTTGAATGGTTCCGGTGGATCTTCAAATAGGGATAAGTTCACTTTTCCACCAGAACAACAAAATCCAGCAGACTCATTTCTCCATTTCAAGGCAAGGTGTTTCTATAATTCTTATTCGTAATTTAAGTCCTAAACTGTGCAATGGTTCTCGATTAAAGGTCATAAATCTACAACGTAACATAATTGAAGCAGAAATTTTAACCGGTTGTGGTGTCGTAGAAACTGTCTTGATACCAAGAATACCACTCATCCCTAACAATTTTCCATTCCAATTCAAGCGCACCCAATTCCCAGTCGTGGCGTGTTTTGCTATGACGATAAATAAATCCCAGGGTTAGACACTAAAGGCCGCTGGTGTCGACCTAAGGTCTAATTGTTGCCCACGGGTCAGTAATTTATTTAAGTATTTATATTAGCCCCAGAAGGCAAAACCATCAATGTAGTTTATAGAGAAATTCTTTGAATATGAGCTATCATATAACGAAGTTTTGTACATGATGCAAGCACACAAAGACAGTGAACAATAATTTAAAAGCATTAATTTTTTGTCCTAAAGTATTTATAGATGGATATCACAATTTTTACTTGATTTAACAAAAAGAAGGTTGAATGCATAATATATTTAAAACTCAATACTGCCAACCTTTGTGTAAAGAATATCATAAATTTTAGGACCTTTGCACACTGCCTATTTTTCACTCTCACGTAGATACCGTGACGGATTATACTCGATAAAAAAAATTAATGACCTATCTCCATCGTGTTGTTTTACGATTACCTACTTTGACATTAGCAGAATTGCGTAGTTATGGCAGCAGTAGCCAAAAACTATTTTGTTTATTGAATTAATACCTTGACGGTGCTGTAGATATTTTTTTGATGTCTGATGCACCATTTTGAGAACTTTAGTATATTACGGTCTAATCTCGGATAGAGCAGTGCTACGGTTCTGCATGGTTCCGGGTTCAAGTCCTGGCTGAGGCGAAAATTTTCAATGCATTTTTCTAAAAGGCTAATAAGTTATTTTAATTAAATTTAAAATATTTAATAAAATATTTATGTTAATAATGTATCCATCAGCAGTTTATTTAACATAGTACGCACGTACACAGCACTTTAATATTACGTCTATACTATTTTTTTTACGCCTGAAAATCCGCTATGTGCATATGCCCTTTAAGCGTTCGATATTGAAGTATTCTACTTTCTGTCAAATTTGATATCTATGAAATATTATTATACAAAATCCAAAATGTAGTATTTTTGTCAGCAATGTTTTCTCGTCAAAAGGAAGCGATGTGTTGATAAATTTATTTTTTTATTTAAATCAGAGGACCGAAGAAAAACAAAGACTATACGATTCCTCCTAAATTTTGAAGAACATCTCAATAACTTAGAACTAACTAAGGTGGTAAGTTGCGCGATATAAACGGATATTACCCAAGCGATGTCGTGGGCGGAGTATTGTTTATTAAATTCAAAACAACAAAATAGATTTTTATTGATAACTTTTCTTCTCGTTATCCAAATGAGATGAAACAAAGCCTATATATTGCGCCAAATTAAGCTTAATCCATATGTGGAAACGCCATGAAAATCCGTTCAGTACTTTCTGAGATTATCGCGAACAGACAGACAGACAGACAGACAGACAGGAAAGAAAGTCGAAAATTGTTTTTTTGTGTTCCTTTGACCTTCTTTTATCCCCCCCTATCAGTTTTAGGTAAATTTATTTAATGTACAGACACGGTGGTTCTACTGTTTTATTATTAGTATAGATGTTTATTAAATTCAAAACAACAAAATAGATTTTTATTGATAACTTTTCTTCTCGTTATCCAAATGAGATGAAACAAAGCCTATATATTGCGCCAAATTAAGCTTAATCCATATGTGGAAACGCCATGAAAATCCGTTCAGTACTTTCTGAGATTATCGCGAACAGACAGACAGACAGACAGACAGACAGACAGACAGACAGGAAAGAAAGTCGAAAATTGTTTTTTTGTGTTCCTTTGACCTTCTTTTATCCCCCCCTATCAGTTTTAGGTAAATTTATTTAATGTACAGACACGGTGGTTCTACTGTTTTATTATTAGTATAGATATTCCAACCAATTTCATTTCAGATATGATAGCTACTACAATCACATGTCCAACCAGCTATGTCCTGCAATTTCACTCGCGATTATCTTACTGCCGTGCTGCTATGGGTTGTAGTATGGCATGCTCTGAGATTTCCTCGATATATTATTTTTCGTAAAGAAAAAAAAAATAAATGGATTGGTTTTCCGTAAAGAAAAAAAATGGAAGAAAAAAGAAATTAGAAAGCCATTGAGGGGTCAGTTGAACTGATCAGTCCAGATATGAAACATCACTCCAAAAGTTTTAGGCCAACTAGATTTTCTCACTGGAATTTGGAATCGCTGATTGACGACCATTTTTGCATGGACGCCAGTTAAACTAACTCGTCAATGTCCACCTTTAAGTAAATAAACGTAATTCAGCTTTTATATGTACTTCTATACCAGTTATATTATCGTATGTTCCAACCCATTTCATTTCCTATATGTTATTGCTACTCCAAAAGTTAGTTATAGTGGCACCTATAAAAGCAAAAAAATTCGTATACCAATATCACTTATCAATATCTACGGCAATATATCAATATGAAGGCAATAATGCGACCGGCCCTATAAGGAAAGACATCTTCATCATACGTCACTTTTACTTATATTCAATATTGGTTTCTATATCTATATCCCTATGTGATGTACCAAATTAAGTTATCGACGAAATTTTTATCGATAATTAAATTTGTTTTGACGTTTTGTTCGGCATATTTTTACAAGGTGATTTTATTACAATATTTTTTACAAATAAACGATATTTTATTGAAAGCTTTTATTTCTTTTCAATGCTTGTTTGTGTTTCCAATTATTATGACAAAAAAAGCAATGTCATGTCAATTTATGGGTGGTTGAAAATAGTACAAGTTCGCCATCTTGTTTGGACCGCAATATTAATTTTAAAATAATGTCACTAAAATCTGGTCGTGTATGCAGATATTCAGCTTAAGCTGTTAAGAACTGCTTTAAAATTCAGTTGTAAGAATTGTCCCACACATATTTATTTATTCATACCCAAGCAAGTAAAATAAAACCTTGTATAAATAGAAGAGTCTGACAACCTTTTAGCTTTTCCATTTGGTTGTGTTCAACACCAAGAAAGTTCAAACATTAATTCCAATTTATATTCAGTAATATGAAAACTATATAGACACACATTTCGACGTCAAACTAAACACGACCCGAAACCTTTTGATGTGTAATTTATAAAACAACTATCACTATCCAAAGTGCGTTAACCGCTAAAACAACATGTCTTCTATCGGTCACTGCAAACCTTTGGGCGTAAAATAGTTATTAACATAAAGGGTCTTTACAACAACAATGTGACACCATTTGTGCTTAAAGTTAAACCAAAACAATTCAGGTAAGAATCGAATTTCACGAACGATATAAAGTGGAAAGGTGCCGCGTAACATACCTACGCGCCATTAAGACAATGGCTCGGATTCCTATCAAGGCGTCGAGTAATGAGGATTCTTTCCCTGTTGAGAGAATATTATGCCTTCACGTTCTTCACTAATGAATTCTGTTAGGTATAGGTAGAACCGTTCCATCTGCGTCCATCGAATGATATATCATCTATGAAATTCAATGTTTGTTTCGTATCACTCAGATTTACGGTCCGTAATTGAAATAGATTGCATTTTGTTGTAATTTGGGATTTGTTTAGTCTCCAAAGAGTGTATCAATACAGATAATGTCCCGTTTCAATTGTTGAACAACAGTAGGAATGCCAACAATAATAAATTGAATATAAAATTGGATAAATAAATTTTCTCTTGACATTTTTATTGGATTTCCTTCGTTCTGATTAATTAATTGTATCGGACCAATTTGACTTTCAAGAAAATTAATCGCCTTGTTCAGAGGGTTTTTTTGGGTGCTTAATTTTATTTGGCACTAATACAAAGTGTTGGAACTAACAAGCTTTGATACAATAAATTATTCACATTCAAATTCGAAATGGCTGTTAACAAATTATGTATACATGTGGTAATATATCGCTTAAAAAACTACTAAAAGAATAACATAATATTATGCCTCATTTGTTGAAAAGTATAAGACTTTTTATATTATAGTTCAAATACATGTTTGTTATTTTTTCATAATTAAATTTAAATATTACTGAAATTTTCATTTCAAATATGTTACCACTGTGAAACATAGGTTACAACTGTTTATTTATACATCAAATTGTAAATTCATTTTATTCCACTGAAACTGCATAACTCAAAAATACCCCTCACTCAAAAGCTTGCCAAAAATATTATGAATAAAATTAATATTCGCGAAAACAATGAGTTATGCAAAAGAGCGCTCGCTTCACAGGTATTTCCATTACCTACATTCTTAGTTACCTTATATATTACTGCCGACATTCCAAACGGATTTCTACCCTTTTCCATTGAAAAGTTTCTTTAGAATCGTAACTCTCAGCCGAGATGGTCGGAGGTATTACTATGAGAGACGAATGACCCGGCTCAGGAGAAACGGCAACATTTTACGAGGAATTGGTAGGTGTAAATAGTACAATCTAGGGAAGTAGCTCGTATATTCTTTACTAATATTATAAAGTTGAAGAGGTTTTTTTAGTTAAATGTTCTAATCTTAGGAAATGTACTTCGTGAAAAATAGTCTGTTTATGTATTTGTTTGTTTTCACGCGCTAATATCAGGAAACACCAATCCTTTTTTTGCATTAGATACTGTGTTTATCGAAGAAAGCTATATTTAACCATGCTACTAATCACACAGGTGAAACTGTGAGGCACAACTTATTTGAAGATTAATATTTAAAGCTTAAAAGTTACTCAATTTATACAAAAACGTTGAGAAAAGTTATTAAAACTTCAACAAGTATCGATGTTAGAAAATTCCCTTTACAGCGTAAAATAAACATTTAATAAACCAATTAAAAGCGAAATACTAGACAATAGTTTATCAAGTAAAGAACAACAAAGCTTACGCAAAATAGACTACTATACTAATTTCTAGAAAAGAAAATGGAAACCTACCAGCTTTCAATGGAATTTTACGACAAATAAAATTGAATTATTAGTGAGAGTGTAAATATTCTTTAGTTAGTCAATTAAGGCTGTACAGAAGCACTTAAGAACGTCAAAGAACTTTTCAAAGACAAAACAAATACACGAAAAACAAAGAAATATGAACTTCATAATGCCTTATTTTTATAAATATTTCTGATTCTCACGTTCTACCGTTTAAAAAAAAATGTTAGCCGTATAGACTTAAGACCAAAAGCCGGCTAGATTTTGTTTAAATCTCTATAATGATATAATATGTATCACTAAGTGCCAAGGTAAAAGATTTGAGTTATTTTGCAAACATGATTCAGCTTTGCGATTATCAATACGCACTGAATCAGAAGTGCACTAGAATGGATCGAACTTATCAAAGTCTCTTACTTATTAAACAAACTAGATTCTTCTCGGCTGATGTATTTCCGAATTTGTGGTAAATTCACTATGTATTTAAAATTATATTCAAAATATTGAAGGTAGTAAACTTTTTACATTACTTTGTACAGACATCTTCCATCTTAGTCTTCTGTGATCACGGATTCTATAAAGAATCCGAAACGTCAGAAAATGTAAAACAAATTATAACTACGACAAAAATCCGTTTAAGTGTTTTATGTCAATGTGTAGTGTTCGTGTAAATCAAAGAAATCATTAAACTAAATTCTTTTAAACCATAGCAGAACAGAGAAAGACTAGCTAGTCATAAACTTAATTTATACGGATATAAAATAAAGTAAACAAGTAAATGATGTTAGAGTACTTATTATGTTAGTAACAGAAAGGGTGAAGGAATTGTTATGTGGGAGGTATGAAAGGTCCTTTTGTATAATTCATTCGTGGCCGCTGTTGTTGGAAGCCTGATACATAAGTAAGTGGTCGACGAGTTCTTTTACAATGATTAAATCTTTAAGTACTTACTTACTTTGAAGATAATATAGCTAAAATACTTGAAATTATTTGTATAATGGAGCGCTTATCGTTTCTTTTTTCCGATTGTTCCTTTTATTAGTTGATAGTGAACATAATTCTACTGATTAACATTGTATGACGTGCTATGAAGAAGCATTTCCGAGCTTGGTAAAAACTTTTAGAAAAATCGAAGAATTACTTAGGCAATCCGTGAGGCGCAAGCCAAAGGGTAGCTTAGAGTTTCTATTATTCCATTACTCCTAAAAATCATATCAATCAAAAGTTAAAACCACGTAATATTTATATATTAATAGCTATCCAAACGGTAAATTAAGGTACCAAAAACCGATTCATCACGTCAAGATGAAACATAATAAATTCTTCACGAAATTCGCTTGACAATATTAATATTTCACACTCAACCACTTGAAATTCCTGCCGGCTGTAAGATCAAAGGAATTTCAACCTTTTAGGGATTGAAGCAAAACCTCAAAACTCTACGAGTATATGCATTATATATTATTACTTAAGTCACATGTATATGTTGATTAAACTCAAGAACATGACTGATAAGTGTAATAAGTTATATGAGTTTTCGTTTCGAAATTAATATTTGTGATGTGATGTTTCATAATATACATATATTTCATCTTAATAGCTTGGATACATCATTATATGTTGGTTCTTAACGTACATCTAAATGTAACTGAATGGATTGAAATTTTGTCTAAAACATGACATGGCAACGCAAATGATTCCCTCTTACTTATACATGATATAATATAATAAATTTATAAAAAAATAAATAATTTTATGGAGAGGAACTTTAGTCATTATGGTCTAGAACATTCCATAACATATCAATACGCCAAGTACTTATACGTGTTACTAAGATAAGATTACAAACAGTATTATCATAAAAACTAAGAAAATATTGGTAGAATATTTCGCTTATTAAAGTTGGATTACAAAATACATAGATTATGTAAATTACTTCTAGCTGAAGATAATTACTATAATTTAGGGTGAAGATCAAAGTTTTAATTTGTACTTAAATGTTATTCTTCCAAATGTAGGCTCAGTTCTCAGTAAGAATTTGGAATGGATATTACTATAATAATTTCCAAAAAATAATTTAACATAGCATATTACGTCTAAGTTCTTAAATATTTCATAAGTTTAATATTGTAAAGTTAAAATATGGCCAGCAATAATAAGGAAAAAAAGGTTTAGTAACTTTTCTAATATTTATATTAAAAAAACTTGGTTTACCGTTCATTACAGACCCGCCCCGAAATGCAAAGTCTAGATACTTTGTTTCTTAAGAAGTCTAATATTATTGTAGTCTTAATGGAGTAATTTTGCTCAAATTTTTATTACATTTTGACTGATACTTTCTTTCTATGTTTTAGATATAATTTATCCACAGTAAGATATTTTTGGTTATTTAAACTTAAATGAATGAATTTCTCATTTCACGCTTCACTTTGATTTTCTTTTAATATGGCAATTAATTTTACTAAATTGTCCTTAAATATGGTCCCGCTTTCGGACTCACTGACTTCAGTGAGACCGAAAACTCGGAAGGTCGTTCTAAACATGGATGACAACCATCTGTCCTTCTGTTCAAGTTAAAGTTTATACCACCCACAAAATGCCACATAAAAACAATAAGGCTTAGGGCCTATTTCACCATCTTCAAGTAACGTTCCGAGTAGGTACTCACATGCTTTGTCTTTGTCACTTCATATAAAGGAAGAAAGAGACAAAACTAACTTTACTTGAAGGTCGTGAAATAGGCCTTTAGAATTATTCTTCTCATTTCCCATATGTTTGGCGAAGCAGTAAAGGCTTTATCCTTTATCAGCTACATGTCTTCTTCTTGTTTTGTGCCAATGGCCACAAAATAAATAGAATATTTTTTTCCCGGAACAAAACTCAACTACTTCTACAATCAACTACACGTATTATGGAACAACCTTAAAGTTCTACTATGTTTTATTATTAAACGAAACGTACGTCATTATATATAAGTATATTATACAACGGGATGACTAGTCGAGGGAATCGACTAAAATAAGTACGTACCAACATCCCGTTGTATTATATACTTGTTGTACTATGTGTTCAGAAATAAAAAAAATCCTTCTATATTATTATCCTTACAAGTTGGAAGCTAAGGTAAACACCGTTTAAACTTAAGAACCTTATTCCTTAGAACCTATATATTAAATCCACATGTTAATATTCGTAGAGGTTTCTGTAGCTCTGAATAAATAACTCCCCTGGAACAAGGTTAGCTAAAACGTGGTCTCATTGCATTAAGGATATATGCTCTGTATTATAAATAACTGTTTTACATAATAACATGGAAATTATTTACTTGTAAGGTGTCAGTAAATTTTGTTTGAATGAACTGGAATTGATGGCAGATGCTTCACGTAAAATATTGTCATTCCGAATAATGTGGTTAAACTAAATCGACTCGGTTCAGACAAGAAGAAGATAATTTTCCAAATACAAATTTATTGTATACTAGCGGCACCCCGCGGTTTCACCCGCGTAGTTCCCGTTCCCGTAGGAATATGGGGATAAAATTATGCTAAAAACCTTCCCACTGAATCACTCTATCTTTTAAAACAAACCGCATAACAATCCGTTGCGTAGTTTTAAAGATCTAAGCATACAAAGGGACATAGAGACATAGAAAGCGACTTTGTTTTATACTATGTAGTGATAGTGATGTAAGCATTTCCTTTATAATCATAAGGATCACAACACAACAGCATATTGTATTAATAATAGACTTCGGGATTTATATGAATACTAGCTGTGCCCCGCGGTTTTACCCGCGTGAAACCTTATCCCGTGGGAATTTTGGGATAAAAAGTATCCTATGTGTTATTCCTAGGTATGAGGAACATCTGTACCAAATTTCATTAAAATCCATTCAGTAGTTTTTGCATGAAAGAGGAACAAACATCCATACATCCATACATACAAACTTTCGCATTTATAATATTAGTAGGATTCTGTTACAATGGATACACATTGACTATTCATGTGGCAAGGGCAGTCGTCTCCGATATCAACCGCAGACTTCATAGAAACTATGTCATTCGCCCACCTCAACACAACATAACCAAAATCATGATAGATTATAATTATTAATAATCCTACTAATATTATAAAGCCGAATGTTTGTGAGTGTGGATGTTTAGATGTATGGATGTGTTTGTTCCTCTTTCACGCAAAAACTACTGAATGGATTTTAATGAAATTTGGTACAGATGTTCCTCATACCTAGGAATAACATACTTTGCATAGTTTTTATCCCAAAATTTCCACGGGATAAACCGCGGGGCACAGCTAGGCAATTTTGATTAGGTATATCTCGAAGATAATGTTAAACATAATAAACGTTTTATCGGATGTTTGGCTCAGTTACTATATTACGCACTACTATTTGTGTGTATCGACTAATATTTATTTTGTCGATTGAAGAATGTTTGGAACAATATTTATAAAAAATGACATGGGAATTCCTATTGGATTGGGATTTACGTGGGTAGCCGCAGAACAAAGCTAGTGTTACATAAAATCACCATGTCGATAATTCTCACGCAAAAACGATTCATATAATTAATAAGTCCTTTTTCATTATTCCTTTTTGAAAGAAAATCATTTCTTTTCTTTCGTACAGTTTTAAACAAGTTGTCATTTGGGTTTTCTGACACCCGACCCTCACGTCATACGCTGTCATCTGTGACGTTCGTTGTTATAAAATATTTTCGAAGCATTATCTTTTGTTGGTTCAAATATTTGCTAAAAGGTCCACTAAAGGTTATATTTTATTTGAAAATGTCTTTGATGTCATATTCTTATTTTACTGAATATTTTTGGATATCATTAGCTTCGTATAAAAATTGTCAAAGGTGATTTTGACTTTGAAGACTGTTGGGATAGGTCTTGTGATGATGTTAGTGCGACAAACGAGGCTGAACGGATTAACGTGCTTTCTGAAGCGTGAATTAGATTAAAGACATCACAATTTGTTAAACTTTATAGTCGCCTGAAGGTTCTTTAAATATTTTATTTGTATGATTTATGTACTCATAATCAATTAGATCACGCTTTATATGGGTACATGTTGCAATACTTTTGTTAGTGATTTTCTTTCTATTAAACTTTTTATAGTTGCCTGAAGGTTTTTTACATATTTTATTTGTATGTATGTACTCGTAAGTGGGTTTTTCGCATTTAGACTTTTAATTTGGGTTCATTGAACGTGCTGCGAGATTTTGTGCAACACTTTTTAGTTTATGATTTTTTAAATGCTCTAACCTCCCGTAACGTCTGTCGATGTTGTTAGTTACAATCTTCGGATGTTGTTACGTACAACAATAAAAAATAAACTAAATATTTTTATGTGGTGATAGCAAACGATATGTTTTTCCTACCGTCCAATATTTTATAGTCTCGCATTTGGCTTTGTTGTGCATTTTCCGGATCAGCAGTTTGTAAAATAAAGGTATAATGGCGGACCTGTCGTCACCTTGTCGTACACTAAGTACTTAACTCATATAGGATATCTCCTATAAGTGTTTTAAAGGTTTTATTATAAGTTTGATAATAGACTCTAAAATCATTGATATACTAAGATAAAGTACTATTAGAGTTTAATAGCTCTAATAGTACTTTATCTCTAATAAGATACTTATCTATCTTTAATAATATTATCTTTAATAAGATACTACTTTAATTACAAAAAAATATCGGTATATTTTTCGGTAAATATCTAAATATTTTTATCATCCCTGTGGGAGATCTATTTTATTTTACTACTTCATTAATTTATTAAAGAACGAGCGAATTTTAACTGACAGCTTGTCAATTAAACAGTGATGTTTTTCACACCAACGGATTTCATTACGCTTAAAAATCACTACTTACTTATTGATAAAAAAAGAGATTTCACGAGTGGGCGTTGTTACTTAAGAAGTATTAACCGTACAAATTCTGACAACGATAAATTACTCCACAAAGAAATACCTTAGCAACAGAAAATGGAAACCTACTTAATAATGAAACTGGCTTTCTAGTGTAGGTACTAGTTGTTAACTTATGTGTGCGGCTGTGGGGTAATGAAGAAAAAAGTTCGTCAGATCGTCATTTAGAATTTCTTATACTTGGGATTGTTTTTTTTTAATTGGAATCAATCCGATGATTTGTTGCCTTACATAAAACGCATGTTATTTATATAAAACCAGCAGACCTTGCTTACACGCGCGGGAATTTTTCCTTGGATTTAATTTTCCTGACAATCACGGACCGCAAAAAGTAATTAGCTATAGCTAAATAGGTGCAGCTGTTTTGATATGATAAATTTTGGGTATTTTTATATATATCAATTTGGCGCTATTATTAAGCTCCAAACCACTTCAGCATTCTCATCTCGAGTAATCGTTATCATTATGTATCAAAAAGAACCTCTTGGGAATATGGAAATTCACTTGGACATTAAATAAAAATATAGGTCTTTAAAAATACTCACCATAATAAACATCATCTAACTCCTTGTACCTCTTCGCGTTGACTCCAATCCTCCAACTATACAACAGCACGACTAGAATTGATATATTCTGAAACAAAGAAGGAAAACATTTATATTTTTTCTAGAATGTTTGTTTTGGGGGAAACGTGGAGATGAGGGAACTGATGGTAAGTATCGTCGCCCATGGACTTGGACACTTGCATCTAAGAAGAGTGACAGTGTTTTAGGTCTTTAAGGGTCAAAACATCAAGGAGGAAATGAGGGAGAGGGGAAAACTTTTGTATCAGAGTCTCTCATTCACCTTATTCTGAAAGATTGCGGTACTCAAACTGTGATAATAATTAGTTACTCATTATGTACTAATTTTAATGTTTTTTCTTTCTTTCATACTGTACTCACATCCACCTAAAATTATCTTCCAGAAGCTTTTGTTTTTTATTAACTCGTTACGATTATTCGATGCGTGAAAATACGAAACATTATTACCCTCGAGGTTACGTTACCTTGAACATGAACACGAAAATTAACAAGTATTAGATCGATTTTTTCATTTTACTCCGAAAGTATTGTAACTTATTCGTGTTACAAAACTTCGATAAGTATATTATTTACTTACATCAGGATGTAATGTGAAACTTATAACTAAGTACTAAGTTTAAGGAAAGTTTTAATGGTCATTATTTACCTTCTGTGTATACAATTCTGGTAGATTGGCGATAAGTTAATATGTTAAAGTTACACTTTTTTCATTTAGGATAAATTATAATACTTGGTTACTTTGACACTGTGCAACTACCTAGTGATTGTATACACAGACGCACCTTATATACACAAAACAGGCCTTTTCTTTTTTATACTTATCGTGCTCGACTTTGGATGATTAAAATATGTATTTAACTAAAAATTAGTTCAATGAACTCAACAACAAAACGATATCAAAAGCTATCTAACGTTTTGATATTTTAAAGGCTGTCTCCAAGCAAAAAGTAATTAATTGTTCATGTTTGGTTTACATTTTGAACTCGCATGGGCGTCATCAGTTAGGTGTAACAGATTTACATTTTCATGAGCACACACCACTAATTCAATTAAGCTAATTAATTAACGCTTGATTTAATTATCTTTCGTGACACACTTTGATTAATTAACGTCAGTTTTGTTTTTCTATATTTTTTCTGGAGTTTAGTGATTAATTGTCTGGATTAAGTATAAATCTTCTTTCGTTTAATTGGTTTGTCTGTCGCTTTTATAGAATGAGGGTTAAATTTTCTTTATTTACTCGAAGATTAAAAAACCTGTTGCAATATATCTACACTTATTTTATACTACACTGCTACTATAGTTATTCAGTTAGCAGAAAATATAGGTTTCCATTTTCAAGAGACTCAAAATAATATAACAAACTGTTTTTTTTATGAAAGTGTAATTTTTAACCCCAGACGCAAAAAGAGGGATGTTATAAGTTTGACGTATCTGTGCGTGTGTGTATCTGTCTGTCTGTGGCATCATAGCTCCCAAACGGATGAACCGATTTCAATTTAGTTTTTTTTTTTGTATTAAAGGGGACTCACGTGCGAGTTTTTTTAGACATGTTTGATGAAAATCGGTTAACCCCTTTAAAAGTTATGGGGGTTTGAAAGTAATTGTGTTGGGGGTTTTTTAAACCCCAACAAATTTTAATTGAATGTTATTAACACTGCATACACACTAGAGCAGTTCTTTTTTTACATGTAAAAAAAGAACTGCTCTAGTGTGTATAGTCTCGGACAAAGTAGTTTTATTATTGTTTCATGAAACAATAATAAAACTACTTTGTCCGAGACTAAGGAAAAATGTTATAAATTATAACAATCCCTTGGAAAACTCACAGGTGAGCGTAGTTACTGTTCCGTAATGAATTCAAACTTCAATTTCACTGTTCAGGGCAATTTCGTTATCAATATTACGAGAATTAATTGTGATTGCTTTTCAGTCAGTTGTTGTTAAACTATTGCTGCTGTACTGTTTATTACCCTCGACGGAAAAAGGGGGGTGTTCTAAGTAAGAGTTTGGTACTTTTTTTACGCGAGGACCTTTACAAGGCCACTGATGGTGCCGTATCGGTGGCCGAGTTCTGGTCCTCAAAAATATGAGTCGCAAAGAAGAACAAGTTAATTTTTTAGGCCTTAACTACTAAAGTGACTGTAAAATTATTTTACCTATGGAAAGCTACATTATGAGCGAGTATTATAGGCTATATTTTATCCCTGTATTCCTATGGGATCGGGAACTACGTGGGATGAAACCGCGCGGTTTTATCATATAACCGTCGTTCAGTGACGAGAAGTCGTTTTTGTACGTGACGTGTCGCGTCACTTTGACATTTCATTCTTTTGATGGTTTATATATAATACTAGCTGCGCCCCGCGGTGTCACACGCGTAGTTCCCGTTCCCGTGGGAATTTCGGGATGAAAAATAGATGTTGGCCGATTCTCAGACCTACTGAATATGCTCACAAAATTTCATGAGAATCGGTCAAGCCGTTTCGGAGGAGTATGGCAACGAAAACTGTGACACGAGAATTTTATATATTAGATGACAGGAGAAATACTTAGCAGAATTACTTAGTTATTTCCGGCCAGCTAGCACACAATAAGTCAATAACTTTATCTCCTTTGACTACCGATCTTGACTCTATTTAAACTACACCAAACATTATTTGGCAGGCAGAACGTTCACCGAAAAAGCGTCTCCTAGGAGCTATAAATCTCGGCGTAGCTTCGACGTGGACATGCTGTCCCTAAAGGATATATAACATAAAATGTGGTAAAACTATGAACTTGGAATCAATCTTTAGTAAAAGAAGTCGCTATCGCTGTCTGTCCGTCCATATGTACGCTTAAATCTTTAAAACTACGCAACGGATTTTGAAGCTGTTTTTTTAATAGATAGAGTGATTCAAGAGGAAGGTTTTAACATAATTTTATTCCTGCATTTTCACGGGAGCGGAAACTACGCGGGTGAAACCGCGGGCACCGCTAGTAAGCTATGAAGTAAAAACGTTGAAACGTTGAGTAAGAAATGTCGAGATAACATTACGAAGAAGTCATTCTTCAAGTTAAATTAGAACGGGATTTGTGAAGTAATAAGAACAGTAAAATGTTTAAGACAAATGACTGTGATTTATAAGATCTCTGAGTATGCATTTCGAGATTTATTATTTCAAACGCTGTCTCATTTTTTAAATAAATTTGTTATGATCATACAGAATTAAAGATGATATTGTATTTCGTAGACTTTAACAAGTAATTTTAAGATATTGTTCATTGTTTTAAGTTTTATAAAATATTATTATAAAACTTAGCAGACAGACAAAACAACAAATTGAAACTGACTATTTAGCGAAGCCGATGATTGTTTATATTTTTCCTGTTGTTACCAATATTTTGTAAAGATATCAAAAAGTAAGTAAAGTAAAGTAAGTACTTATAAATTACTATTGGGCTTACTTTTATCAATGTATTGTTTCTTTTAATTGTGAAATATCTATACAGGGTTAAGTTAATACCCATTGTCGATCCAGATCGTTTGCATTTTGGTATAATCTAAAAAAGGTTTACCAACTTTTTGGGATGACGTCATATAAGTAAAGTACGTAGAGGGATGGATGCTAAACGCAAAACAGTGTCCGAGTGACCCTATTTATTAATTAAATAAGGTATATACATCTAACGGTAACCACATTTGTATTGTTAAAATCAATTTGAGCAGTTTAGTCATGCGTGTTTGTTGTGTGTTGTATATTATAAATTATAATAGTAAATTATTTTGAGACAACACAACAATATAGAGAGAAGGTGAAAACTTAACGCTGAATAGCTGCTGCTATATGGGATATGCTTCGGGTATCCCTTGATACATTTCGCTATGTTTCGTTCTACCATCTCATAGCGCCACCACTCTAAGTACTAAGCAACGTTAAAAAGTGTAATAAAAGTCATTCCACGTAAACTACAGACATTTACCAAATATGGTTAAACTAAAATTGACCTCAACGGAATAAAAGATGAAGAAAGAGAAAAAAAAAGGAATCCTAACAAAAAGGAAACTAAAGATATACAAGAATAAATGAGTACAAACTTCACCCTATTAACTTGAATGAAACAGCAAGATACCTTCAAAGATTTACTAGTAGTAGAGTACCTATTACCACTTAGTATTCTAAACCTAGTTTTAGTTTAGATCCACTCCAAGTTTCTGAATACTCTTAATAAATTGGCAAACTAATACCGAGACGAGTCACGGACTGTTTTAATGCTTTAATAACTTGTTATAATTATTACTTTTTTAATTAGAATGGTATTATAGCGTTTGTTCTCTAGATGCGAATTGTGTTAGCAATTTACACGGTCTACCTGGTACAAAAGATCAATACGTAATATAACATAACATAATCATTGACTACATCATCTCATTATAGTAAGTGACCCCTAACTAAGTTCGAAACTTGTATCTAGGGTATCAGAAACTACGCATACACTCATTCACACACAATAAGTAATATATACTTACAAGTCTTCTTCTTATTTGCGTGTCGACTCATATTTTTGAGGACCAGAACTTGGTCACCGATATAGCAAAATAATATATACAAGTAATAATTGAGTTCAATATAGGTTCGATACTTTTAGCAGATATTTCAGTTAAAACTTATTTTTTCAGCAACTTGATTTCTAGACACAATGTATTAACCAAATCAACCCAAGATACTGGGGTTTCTATCAAGCAACGTAGCAATGTTTACCACTGGAGAAAGGCAGCCAGGATCGTCGTGCATGGCAAACCATTGTAGAAGAGGCCAAGACCCTAAAAGAAGCCAATACCCATAACATTGGTTGTAGCGCCAAAGAACGTTACGTAGCAATATAACTAATCAGGTTTTCGCCCATTTATTTTGACCTAAATGTGTGTCTTAAGTCAGTTGTTTTACAAAGAGGAGAAAGTAATTAGCTATGTCATATTAAAAGAGAACAACAAGAAAGTCTCTATTAATATTAAAGTTACAAAACTTAGTAGGTAAGTATAATAAAATAACTATAATATTTTCTCGTAACTAAACAATTAACAATACGTCAAAAACAAAATGATAAGTAAATTAATATTATAAATAACTATTGTTTATGAAAATGACACAAAGAGATTAAAATTAGCAGTTTCTGTACGCGATTTGTTAATAAAATAAAATTTCATTCATTATGGCTAACAATTTTTACGCCGCCTTTCTTTGCTACAAGAAAACTTTTGCGGGTAGTATGCTCAATAAAGAAAAGTAGTTAATAGTTAGTGGGATTTTTTTCTCGGTAATTTTTAATGAAATGAATTAGTGTCTGTTAGTATATGGTGAAGCGCGATAGTGACTAAGTAATCAGTATTTATTCATTTGAACGCGCTAAACCATGGAACTACTAATCCCATTAATAGCTTTCATTGATCCTTGTTTATCCAGTAGTTTTTACGAGACAAGGTAACAAAACCAAAATCCATTTATTCTTACAAACATTCAAAATAAGAATTTGAAGAATGGATAAGCCGATAATGTGGTTTAAATTTAGTTTAAATCTAATTTCAAAAGCCAGCATTCTAAATTTGATAAATATTCAGATTAGTTTGGCAATTCAAAATAATCACGTGTTTTCAGCCATTTCATATTCAGCGCGTGAAAACCGCTAACAATCAAAATTTGATATAATTTATTGAAATTTCATTTCACGTAGATAACGAGGAATTATTTCAATAATTTTCCACTATGTTACTGTTTTGCAATGAATGTGAAATAATGGAGGTTGAAATAATATTAAAATATAAATATGTATGTTCTGTTTATAATTGACTACCGGATTAAATGACGTTGTTAAGTCTATTGTCATTAGGGACCACAATGAAACACAATGAATTAATTTATTATTGAACGAATTAATACAATACGTAGTTTGTCTGATGATAAAGAATGGATATCAAAAACAAATTGCTATGGATTATTCCATAGCAATTTGTTTTTGATATCCATTTTTATCACCGTCATCATCCTGTCCTTATGGACAGGATGATGACGGTGATAACGTAACGGTGATGGACGTGACGTTGACCGTCACATTAGGTTAGACCTCCATCACATAATCTTTGGCGGTAAAATGGTGCTAGTCGTACTTACTTTTTAACCCCCGACGCAAAAAGAGGGGTGTTATAAGTTTGACGTGTCTGTGTGTGAGTGTGTTTATCTGTCTGTCTGTGGCATCATAGCTCCCGAACGGATGAAGCGATTTTAATTTAGTTTTTTTTTGTATTAAAGGGGACTTACGTGCGAGTGTTCTTAGACATGTTTGATGAAAATCGGTTGACCCGTTTAAAAGTTATGGGGGTTTGAAAGTAATTGTGTTGGGGGTTTTTTAAATTTTTAATTTAATATTATTCTAGGTGTACTTAAAGTAGTATTTAGTAAATATCTGTGACTATGCTGTTGTACTCGTATATGCCGTAGAACGAATTGAAACATAACATAATCATTCACTACATCATCTCATTATAGTAACTGACCCCTAATTAAGTTCGAAACTTGTATCTAGGGTATCAGAAACTACGCACGCACTCATTCACAAACACACAGACCGATACAAATATTTGTGAATCACACAAATATCACTGGGAATCGAACCCGCAACCTTACGGGTGGCAGTCCGGCATGGTGACCACTTTGCCATCGAGGTCGTCGAATAGAAAGATTCGAAGTATATCAATCTTGCCACATACGGACAGATAGATCATAAAACTTATTAAGTACATCATAATCTGTGTACCAATATTACACCAGTAGGTAACGCCGTAATGAACCTATCATATTTTCATTACTAGTGGGTATTAATAGTTTATTTTCATATCTTCGTAAGACCGGGACAAATGGCGTATTCTCGTATCGGAGGCCAAGACACACTTTGGGTCGCTGAGCCATAGGAGTAGTAGTGGTAATAGTTATATCTTCGTAAGTTAATAGAAAAGCCGTAATGGTAATAAAGACTGGATTAATGACGTATGAAATTTAATACATTAGTTAGTTGCAGAATCCCGCGGTTTGACTCGCGTAAAATCCCATTACCGGTGAAATATACTACTTATGAACATCTTGCATTCAACATCTTGTATGTTTTCAGCAATAAGTGTCATTACACTTATTGCTGAAACCTGCTTTGAAATCTATTGCGTAAGTAGTTCTAAAGTTAAGTTATATTTGAATACAATATTATCTAGATATTATTATGAAATAAAGAGTGACTTAATTAAAATGGATATAAAAACTGTAAGTCTTGAATTTTTAAACTGGACAAAAGATCAAAAAGTTTTTTCTTACATTTCAGCCTTTCCCAGTAAAGTAATTACTTACACGAAACAATGCGAGTTTAACAATTCTTTTTACAATCCATCCCGTTACTTTCTTTAAAAAATGAAGTTATAAAATGATAATCTTTTTAATTATTGTTTAATATTTTAACGAGATTTTTGTTTTTTACTCGATGTTTCAGCGACTTCTCATGGCAAATTTAAAATGTCTTCTAATAAAAATAAATCACATTATTCAAATTTTAAGTAAGTATATATAAGCTAGTAATGTATCAGCCACTCTTATTGATGATGTCAGTACAATAAGGAAGAATAGGCGTAATCATTTCTTGCTTAAAGCGTCATCTCAATCCTGCGCTACATTCGGAAAATACCAAACAAAACACACACAGAAAACTTATCCATAATACTGACACAAAACTTATCCATAATATGAAATGCTATGATGTCCCAACTAAAGACCGTATGACAGAATAATCACAGGAAAATGTAACTCATTATTATACGGGGTGGCAACGACAATACACGTAAATGAAACCGCTGGAAGTGATCGTTCAGATGAGTATTATAGCTATCGTGGGAACATAATTATTACAACACGTCATAGTAACAACAAATTACTATATCAGGTAAAATGAAAACACTGTTTAAATGGTATTTGATTTGAAGTCTAGTTTAAAGTACTCCTATGAATTATCACTTCCAGCTATTAAATTTATTGTTATACTAGCTGTATCCTTCAGTTTATCCGCGTCAAATTTTACTATACATACATATGTACATAGACTTTCTAGAATCTCTATCTATTGCTGAAAATTCATCAAAATCTCTGGTGTAGTTTAAAAGATCCTACAAACGTCGCTCCCGTTCATCAAATTCATATTATGTAAAGAATTGTCGTCCCAACCCTGTATAAGCAAGCATCGTTACTTAAACATATTATAGCAATTCACAGAACTACGTAATATAACGAAAGGATTATGTAACTGTCTTCCCATTAGTGATAAAGGCGCCCGTGACAAATCATAGTTAGTTCACTGTTGGATCACTGTGACACGACAAACACACCGCACACTACTCATTGGTGAGATAACATAGTACCTGAATTATATACTAAGTACGATATAATAGTTATGTACGGGAAGTGGTGTTAGTGTAAGTACTTGCAAACATTACCTGTATCTAGGGTAATTATTAGAAAGTACGCATACGAGTACTCCTATGCCTCTGAGGGCCCAACTGAAAATCAGTGTTGTGATGCTTCATGCATCACAGCGTTATGCTGAGTTGGGTCCTTTTAGTCATCACCCACTATTTATAGTATGTGTGTGTTTCTATTGTATTTGTTTATTAAGTCTTTTTATGTATTTCCTTAGTTTTTTTTTTTGTATTTTTACTGTATTTTTTGTCTAAATAGTGTGTGATGTTTAAATAATCTGTTTCTTTCTTTCTTTCTTATACCTAGAGATTTCTTTAATAAACGGGATATAGACTCAAGTCTTCCTCAGCGAACGCAAAATATAGAATATAGTTGTGACATGCGGATTTACCCATGTTTTTTTCTTTTTATAAATAAGCAGATGACGGAGACAGAGAGACAGACATCACGTCAAAATAACTATCTCGTGACGAACAGCGCAATCCGTTCAGTGATTTGAGCAGCTTTTTGATAGATCAGTCAAACACTAATGATTGCCTTTACGCGAGCGAAGCCAAGGCAGGTAGCTAGTTTAGTAGTATAAATAAAAGTATTTCGTATTTCTTGCAAGTATTTTCAGAGTAATGTGATAACCTTATATACCTCATACGTTATGTCTACAACACTAAACTTGTTACAACGCGAAAAGGTCAAAGTTTGTTACGAAATTGAAAAAACCTTTTGAAAACTTTTCCCAATACTTGTTCGATAAAAGAATCACAAGTTATGTGTTAGTTACTTGAATCAGAATGGCGTTTTACTTATGTACTACATAACTCACATGGCACTTCTGAAATACGAGTTTTTTAAGTTATTTTCTTTGACAAGATTTACGAGAAATTGCTTTTTTAACAATTGAAATCGTATGTAGAAATTGTTAGCTTAAATTTACATCATACAGAAGTAAAAATATTTGGAAATTGTGACAAAAAATATGCACATATGGGAACAAATGGGAAATATAGTTGATATAAAATATCGATACGTAATGTCGGACTTTTAGTACAACAAACAATAAATTCAAATTAAGAACTTTCTCCTTTTTAAAATTAAATAATCTCATCTTGTCTAGGTTACTTTTTATCCGAAACTTTCTATCCAGTAACCAAACCGCAAGGCGTTCGAAACTTAAACAAAGTTACAAAGACAAGAAGATGATAAGCATTCTATATTCAAATTTTGAAGAAGTAATCAATCATAGGTCACAGAGGTCACAGTATACCACAGTGACGCCAACCTCAACTAAATTATATTAAACTTACTGAGATTAATCGAAGATTTAATGAGAGTTAATTTTCCAAGAAAATAGATAATTCCGTACTACAACAGCTGTTGTATACATATTCCGGTTTAGGTAAGTACTTATATTCTACTTAGTGTGTATGACTAGGTAATCCACTTTTGAAAATGTTTACCTAAACTGAAATTTGAGCTCTAAGCTAACAAGGTTCATGAATCATTGGACACTCCCCATTCAAGAAAGAAAACACCTTTTTTGATGACCTTCATATTGGTGAATGGTAATAACTTCAAAATAAAAAAGTATGTAGTTATTTAACTTATGACACATACGACTATCGTTTTCGAAAACGAGTCTAATGATTTTGATGACGTTGTCTCTATGTTATGTAGGTTTTTTAACTCACATAACTAAGTCTCAGTTTTGGAAAGAATCATTTGCTCAATTTTCACCCAAGTATAGTTAAGGTTTACATAACGCCAAGTTTCTCGTACTTACCAGAGTATAGAGGGCGCTGGCGTATGCCGCGTGCTTGACGTGCAGTGTCCGACAACACGACAATGTCGTGTCGTGGTCGTGTGCCGTCCACGCTTTCATCTGGAAATAATGAATAAGTTATAGAATAACGATATAGGGCACGTATTACATAGCATGAAGACTTCTTGTCTTATATAGGTATTAAGGTGCGTCTACGCTAAACGAAGCAAGCACAAGCGGAACATGAGTCGAGCTCGAGCCGAGCACAAATTCATTCAAAAGCGCGTCCGTTCGATGCTTGTAATTTCGTCCACACTACATAAATTTGTGCTCCGCTCGTGCTCGGCTCTCCTAGCGTAGACGCAGCTTTACAACATACGTAGAGTATAATGGAATAATCATTTAAGAGGATCATACAAGGAATAAGATTGTATAGACTTCTTACATCTTAGTCTACTGCAATAACGGAGGCGAGAAAATGCGACTTATTTCAAGAAATAAGTTGTATTCATATAAAACTAAGGACATACCATTGAATATGTTTTAATATGATGAAAAACGCATTATAATCCGTTATTTAGTTTAAAATATTTATGTGTACAGACATGCAAAAGAACAGATGATAAGTGAGATTGTTTCGTACTTTGTAGAGATGATATAACCTTTTATCCGCAAGTTAAAAGAGACTCAATTTATATAATTAATCGAAAGAGTTTCAAATAAAACTTTTATTGTATCAGAAATATTTCAATTACTTCCCAATACCTTTTCTTAACAACGAAAGTTCTAAAGCCTTTTACAATAAAATGATTAACAAAGTTTATTCTAAAACGGTTGTCGTTTATTTAAATACAAAATCTAATCCATTCAATATTGTAAAATCATTAAACATAAGTTAAACAATTCAAAGTCTGTTGTTGATAAAATAATTGTTTTTCATATTTTTGGGCTTTATATAAAACTAGCAGCGCCCCACGGTTTCACCCGCGTAGTTCCAGTTCCCGTCAGAATTTCGGGATAAAAAGTATTCTATGTTCTTTCCCGGATCATAGGCTACCCCTGTACCAAATTTCAAGTCAATCGGTTTAGTAGTTTAGCCGTGAAAAGGTAACAGACAGACAGACAAACAGACAGAGTTACTTTCGCATTTATAATATTAGTAGGGATTGTTTTGGAACTATGTTTCGTATCGTGGTTTCAGTGAGGGAATTTCGATATAAAAAGTACCAAGTGTTATTCCTAATTATTCACTACATACATAGTAACTGACCTCCAAGTTCGTGACTTGTATCTATGGTATCAAAAACTACGCACACACTCATTCACAGACACACACCCAGACCAAATAAACATAGGATCGTCTGTACATGTTTTTATAAGTAGCAAACGTCTATATATTCATTCTAACATTTTGCTTTCGATATTAGTGAGACGGGGTCTGTCAAAGAAAAACGTATAAATTTCTCGCACACAAAGACATATTATTTACCTTTGGGTGAAAGTACTTAAGGTCTTTTCTCGCACAACATACATTACTATTACCGTTCTTAATATCCTAAATAAGGACATATATAACCAGGAACCCAGAAAAACTCAAGGCCTAAATCCGCCATTTTTTAAGCTTAGCCTGTATGTCAAAAGTGCCTTTATAAAGGGAAGCGAATGTTGTCAACCTCAAAAGTTAAGGCGGGATTACCGAGGGTCACGTTTTAGAATTCATTGCCTCAGATAAGACGTGACGGATTTCAAGACTTATGTTTCATTTATTGGTGAATAAATTAATTGGTTATATTAGGGTTTAATTAATTTGTGGGTTTTAGTAATGAGATACAAGTTAGTCTGTGTTTAGTGAGAAAGTTTTGTAGGCGTAGTAATGTTTTAAAAGGTGTTTAAATTATAAAAAAATAACAGAAATGTTGTTTTGCTTACATGATTGACTGTTGTAGTAAAACTGTTAGGCGTGGTTCACATTCATCATCGGCCCTTGAAATTTATTATTATGATATTTTAAAATGAGGGAGTACTTTGCCCATCAATGGGACAGTAGGTACTAACGAAAACATGATATTTTTTATCATAAATCATTGGACAACACAAAAAAACGTCGAATTCTCACGATGCGAATTAGTAACTTTGAAACGCAGACAGCGGCGTCAAAAATTGCTGTGATTAAGCTAAATCGTGTGGCGAGGCGTCTCCCTTTAATTTGTTCTTTTCTTTGATGAAACATTTCAGAAGAGCATGAAGTTCGTAAATTCTTGCGATTATAATGTACTGGCTACACATAAATTTATATATTTTGAGTTTATATTGACTACAATTTTTATTATTATGCAGAAAAATAACGAAGATTTATTTCTTTTCTTGGGGTAGTTTAAAATGTATCACTGTATAGTATAAAACAAATTAAGTCGCTTCTCGCTGTCTGTCCATATTTGAATCTATGCAACGGATTTTGATGCGTTTTTTAAACAGATAGAAAGACTCAAGAAGAAGGTTTTTAGCATAACTTTATCCCCGCATTCTGACGGGAGCGGGAAATATGCGGGTAAAACCGCTGGGCGCTGTTAGTTTCATTATAATTACAAATATCAATATATCAGTATATTATTTTAAAGAGAAACTAGCCGTTCATCAGCCTATTGTTCAAATTATGTATAACTCACAGAATTTCGTTCATAGAACTGTAATTCTTCATTCTTCATTGGACCTTGTTTGATGGTCCAGTAGGCGTCATGTCGACGCCGTCATTCAACGTTATTACAATACGCTGACCCACATCCTTTCATTTGTCTAAGTATTATACATACTCGTAGTGTATGCGTGACTCTTGCACGTTCTAATTATATTAACATAATTAATCATCCTATCATTTTCATATATCAACGGACTAATCGGATACCAACTAGAGACTTCTTTTGACGAGTCAGTTGAACTGATCAATCCAGAGATAAAACTGTGCGTCACTCCAAAAGTTTTTTTTCTAAGTCTGGCATTGCCCCGATGATTTCCCCACTGGAATCTGGAATCGCACCGGTGATTGACGACCATTTTTGGACGAACGCCAGTTCAACTGATTAGTTAAACTGACTCGTCAAAGGCCACCTTAAACAATTTCAAATCGAGATATCTCAGTTCTACAACTGAGAGAGTGTCTAATCGTTATTTAGTAATTTGTACGTAGTAATGTGAGACTTTACGAGATTTTGTCACAAATATTCTAATCCCGAACATTACAGTGTCATTAGGGTATCAAACATTTTGTCGTTCATTAATGTTTCCTTATGCAAAGAACTTTAAAGGAATGTATTTAATTAGGTTTAAGCAGAATGAATATTAATGAACCAAATTAATACCATAAATTTATTCATTACTATCTGTTATTTCGGCTCAGAAATGAAACATTTGAATTCATAATCTAATATTAATTTGAAAGCGTGTTTGTCCTTCTTAATAAATATAATAGCGATGAATCAAAGGACCATCGTCATTTAGTTACTTGGAGGTTTCATTTTATTTGAGTATCCTAATTTAGACCACGCTTTTTTATAAGTTTGAGATATGTTTTTTCGTCTTAATTTAATTTAGTAAATAAAAGGCCAACTTTGATAAAAGTACCGTCCTTTTAGTAATTATTTTTTACAGGTACAGGCTTTCAATCTAAAGTTTGAACGGTTGATAACTTCACCAAGAAAAAAAATTAAGATCTATTTGAGTGCCAAGTTTTAAAGACAATCGTGAAATTTATTTACAAAAAGTAGAACTAAACTCAACTTTGACTTTGCTCACAACTAACTTACCTTCCAATGCTTATGAGTTATGACATTTAAAGCCACTTCAGTATCGACTACCTATCACTATTATGACTGTGGTAGACGTTGCTTAACCCTAATGATCGCAAGCAATCTTAAACATAACATAACATAATCATTCACTACATCATCTCATTATAGTAACTGACCCCTAACTAAGTTCGAAACTTGTATCTAGGGTATCAGAAACTACGCACACACTCATTCACACACACACCCAAACCGAGACAAACATTTGTGGTTCACACAAATAGTCACCCCGCACGGGAATCGAACTCGCAACCTTACGTATGTAAGTACTATAAGACTGTCCGTATCGGGTAATCATGTAAGTTATACCACAAAATGCAACTATCGTAGTAAGTATTAAGAGGGTTGATCTGGCGCGCGACAACTCAAATTTTCACTCACACAGACGCGCACGCGTGTCCGCATGCACACTGTCTATGTAGTGACGGCGCGCTCGCTCTGAATACTCCGGCCGAATGGTTTTGATCCATTGGAAATTATAAATTGTGTAAAAGTTATTGACAAAAGTAAAAATACGAGTATATTTTTTTTTACGATTCGTAGTAGGTAGTATATGATTAGATATAATTTACGTAATAACTTTCGATTCGATATTCCATTATTCACAACAAGGAATAATGAATAAAACAAATAAATGCCTACATTAGTAATGTGGGTAAATGCCTACATTACTAATGTGGGTAAATGCCTACATTACTAATGTGGGTAAATGCCTACATTAGTAATGTGGGTAAATGCCTACATTACTAATGTGGGTAAATGCCTACATTAGTAATGTGGGTAAATGCCTACATTACTAATGTGGGTAAATGCCTACATTAGTAATGTGGGTAAATGCCTACATTAGTAATGTGGGTAAATGCCTACATTACTAATGTGGGTAAATGCCTACATTACTAAGCTGGGTAAATGCCTACATTACTAATGTGGGTAAATGCCTACATTAGTAATGTGGGTAAATGCCTACATTAGTAATGTGGGTAAATGCCTACATTAATTTTTTTTTTTTTTTTTGTTAACCTATATTGTCCCACTGCTGGGCAAAGGTCTCCCCCAAACACCTCCAACCATCCCTGTCCTTCGCAGTCTCCCACCAGCTACTGTCGAAGGTAGCCAGATCGTCCCGCCAACGCTTTCTCGGTCGACCCCGACGACGCCCTCCTTCGGGAACCCATTGAGTCATTATGTGGGCCCACTTCTCGGATGCCATCCGACTCACATGACCCGCCCATTCCCACTTTAGTCGGGCAGTTTTGTTACCGACATCGGTGATACCGGTAAGGGAACGCAGCATGGTGTTACGCACTCGGTCGATTCTTTTAAACCCGAGTATGCTGCGTTCCATTGCCCTTTGGCATATCTTGAGCCTGGACTTTTGGGCTTCAGTGAGGGACCATGTCTGTGCACCGTAGGTTAGGACGGGCAGGATACACATATCGACGAGTTTGCGCTTCAATGATAGTGGAAGGTCACCCTTCATATGCGCTTTCATGGACCAGTAGCTCTTCCAGGCGTTATCGATCCGACGACAGATTTCTCTGTCCTGCCTGTTTTCGAAGCTTGCTAACTGGCCCAAGTAAATATATTCGTCGACATATTGTATTACCTGTCCGTCTACCTCGACCCTACGTTTCGTGCTGTTAGACATGATTTTAGTCTTTGCCCTGTTCATATGTAATCAAACCTCAAGACTCGCCTCGCTCAGTTCCTGCATTACTAATGTGGGTAAATGCCTACATTACTAATGTGGGTAAATGCCTACATTACTAATGTGGGTAAATGCCTACATTAGTAATGTGGGTAAATGCCTACATTAGTAATGTGGGTAAATGCCTACATTACTAATGTGGGTAAATGCCTACATTACTAATGTGGGTAAATGCCTACATTACTAATGTGGGTAAATGCCTACATTAGTAATGTGGGTAAATGCCTACATTACTAATGTGGGTAAATGCCTACATTACTAATGTGGGTAAATGCCTACATTACTAATGTGGGTAAATGCCTGCATTCTAAAACATTATTTGTTATCATAAATGTTAATATTTTTTTTTTAATAAATAATTCAAATTATAAAACAAAAATTATTATCGAGTATCAAAACATGTTGATGAGTTATCGTATAAAATTCGTACGCGCCGCAAAGGTCAAACGCTCGGTAGGAGCAATACGTCCTCTCTCTAAAAAGCCTCGCGGCAGACTGATTTGAATTGTTTCGTGCGTCCGATTTTATAGTAGTTTTATGATGATTTTAAAATATTTGTAGAAAAAAAGACAATTTGTTTTAGAGATTTTTTTTAGTATAATTGTTGTAGAAAATATTCTTTTATTATTTGAGGTAATTTTAATAACGTTTTGAGCATCATTTATCAACGTAAATTACGATTTTCTTGAGTGTGATTTTTACAAATTCTAACTTTATATTTTTTTCGATTTCAATAATAATTATAATAACAATTAAATTTTCCTATGAGTATTTCCTTAATAAGGATCTGGACTTTAAGTTTGTTTAATTTTTAGTGCTAAATTGGTCGAATTACTAGAATCCGAAGGCATGGAAGTTAATGCTAAAAGTGAAATTCAGAAAACATATGTTCAGTTTTCTTGATATATTTTTTAAGTTTTCTGTATAATATTGTTTTTCTCTGAGTATTTTTTAGATGACAATATTTCCTTTAATTATTACCTAAAAGCATGTTTATAAAATACGCTTTTCATATAATATGACTAGATCAAAAAGTACAAAAACCGTCAATTATCGAGTTTAGGGTCTTAAGAATTCTCCTCAAATTATTTCCATTGTTTAGATTTGGATTCCATATTCAAATCTATACCTAGAACCGTTACTCGTTATAAGATAGAATATTCCAGATGTAATTTGAATATTTCATTATCATACATTGATACTTAATTGATATCTGCGAGTTTTGAGGTTATCTCGGCTGAAATAGTGGTTAAGACACGTTTCCCAATTGTGTCTGAATATTGAAGTGGTTTGAATATGTGTAATTAATTAATGAACCAATCTATATGGTATCAAATATTATGTATCTATGGATTTCAAAAAGGATATTGCCATTCTTTAAATACCTATCAACTGCGGCTACTATCTATTTTCATGATTAACATATTCTTTGATTGGCATAATCTATTTTTTTACTCATTGTTTTTATATCTTTCTTTCAATATTTCTATATCTATACTTAAACTTGAATAAATCCTACTAATATTATAAATGCGAAAGTTTGTATGTATGGATGTATGGATGTTTGTTCCTCTTTCACGCAAAAACTACTGAATGGATTTTAATGAAATTTGGTACAGATGTTCCTCATACCTAGGAATAACACATAGGATACTTTTTATCCCAAAATTCCCACGGGATAAGGTTTCACGCGGGTAAAACCGCGGGGCACAGCTAGTACTGAATATTTAGTAGTATCCTTCCCTTTAACTCGAGATTAACGAACTTTTTACCTAAAACCAACAAAATGTTACAAAGTAAATAATTAACCGACAGCTTCCATAACAAGACCGCGAAAGAATTAAACTTCCAATAAGTTGAACATTCTATGCCTCGGTTGTGTATGGGTATGTAAACCTGTCTGTAAAACAGTAGGTACTGGATACGATTTCTGAGAAAATTTAGTAATTGCGCCTTTTTTCCGCACTGTAATTACATTATCAGTAAGTAACATTCTTCTGCAAAGCTAATAAAGAATCTTACAGCATTTTTACATTTTTGTAATCTAATATATAAAATTCTCGTGTCACAATGTTCGTTACCGTACTCCTCCGAAACGGCTTGACCGATTCTTATGAAATTTTGTGAACATATTCAGTAGGTCTGAGAATCGGCTAACATCCCGAAATTCCCACGGGAACGGGGACGGGAACTACGCGTGTGAAACCGCGGGGCACAGCTAGTAAATCTATAAGGTCCACCCAATGCACGATATAGGCTTACTCTCTATGATTGATATTGCAGAGAGTAGGAGTAGGCATATTCACCACGCTCAAACAAAATATAGCACAATTCAATGCATATTTATTCACACGATTAATGAAACTTACTTAATATTGATATCTTTGATTTACACGAACACTACACATTGAAATAAAACACTTAAACGGATTTGTACAGACGTCTTCTATCTTAGTCTTCTGTGATCACGGGTTCTGTAAAGAATCCGAAACGTCAGAAAATGTAAAACAAAATACAACCACGACAAAAATCCGTAAGTGTTTTATTTCAAACTTACTTAATGTTATGTTAATTTCTAAATATTTTCTTAATAGCGTAAAAAATTTAAGACATTTTGTTGTAATTAATAATAACTTAAATACGATGACAACTGTGAAATCGATACACTGTCGTGTTGGCAACTCGTTAATTACACAATTAATTATTTATTGTATCAACTGCTTTGCGGAAATCAAAAATTGAGTAATTATTACTTTTAATAATAATTAAAAGCGGTCGACCCCGTTTTTCCACGTGTATAACTTTTGTAGATTTCTTAAAAGTATCTTTAACCCTTAAATTGACGCAGTATATCACAATATACACAATATTTAAAAAAATCTACGCTCATAAATATAAGTGTTTTTAAGATTATAAGCGATTATTTAGGTTACAATATTATTATACATTTTGTAAAAAAATAATTCATAGCCCTGACTACATTTTTAATATTATAAAATATAATAATGCAGATAGGAAGAAACAAGTGACACTCAGCAAGTTGCCAATCCTTTATTTTCTATATATTTCGGCGGTATTATGAGTGGTCTCATGGTGTTATTTTGTTTTTCGATTGTCAATAAATAATAATACATGCTAATTTATACTAAAATAATAACATAACATACTTTTATTCATCATCAAACTTTATGTTTATCACCACATACACTGCCAATTTCATAGAAAATTATATGTAAATTTGCTTGTATGTCACGTTATACACTGCCAACTTCATAGAGTTTTAAATTGTATGTCGTGAAATACAGTGCCAATTGAAGGATATATTTTTTTATTTATATATTTTTTTTGTTTATGTATTTTCTTATGTGTTTTGCTTTTTTTGCCATCAGCAAAGGCTGCTAACACAAGGTGGTAGAGAAATTGTATTTGTGTCTGCATCATGAGCTCCTTCTGAGCGAAGTGTAAAGTCTGGCACCGAAAAAGATCTTTCAGGACATGCTCCGTCCTATTCCTCTTCATCCAGCTCCCTGTATTGATAGTTTTTCTTGAAAAATGCATAATATTCTCTGAGGAAGAGAGTGGCAATGATCAAAGTCAAAGTATTCGTCTAACACCTAAAACTTATGAAATTTATCCCAACCCAACAAGAACCCAATAATGTGGTTAGTTGCCGTCGTTCCTCGGCTACTTTCGCATCACCAGCAAGTATTTCAATTCCAACAACATCACTTACTTAGGAAAACCAGATCCAAAAGACCATGTACACAGCCAACAGTAATTATAGCTATAAATAAGCTAAAACTACCAATGTTGTAAGGCTGTCTTTCGTTATACAACTATGTTACCACTCTTCACCAGATATCTAAAGCCTTTAGGTCTTTTTTGTGTGTGCTATCAGCTGTTTTTATTTTTTAGAATCACAATAGTTACTCCAGCAAGTTGGGCCACTTATGTGGTTTCAGAAACATTCCTGGGTACGATTTCTGTGGGTTGAGATATATTTTCTGATGTCCAGCATCGCCTCGCATTTCAGCATGACGTTTGCGGTTGTTTTCTCTTCTTCCCTGCACGATAGCGGCCTGTCTGTGACTCCGATAGTGTAGAGTCCATGTCCAACCAGTGTAACTAGTCAAGAGTTGTATTTTTTCCAGTCTGAGGATATTTTTAGTCAGTCTGTTGTAACCTTACAGTATGTTGGATTTGATGGTGCTGATTTGGGCACTGTTTCATGCACTCTTCTTTTGTTCCCTATAGGTTATATTATATGTATATGCGTTTTCATTTGTATGTTCTCTTATCCAAGATCTTTGCTGGCTAGGTGGAATGGGTATAGCAGGTCCTGGTCCGATGAATGGGTCTTCTGCTCCTCTCCTAGTCAGCAAGTCAGCTGCGTCATTGCCTTTTGAGTAGTTGTGACCCCGCAAAATTGTCAATTTTAGTTTCGTACTAAAAATATTTCTTGTTTTATTTATTATCCCCATCATAAAATAACGTTTTTTCTTGATTTACAGTTTTATTTTAACTTATTAGTGACTTCCGTATATTGGCAATGTATGCCACAATATACATCAAAATAATGAGCTATGTCTTTATGCCGTTGGCAGTGTATACCAGGATATACATAGGTTTTTTTTAAAAGTAATATATTCAGATTTTTTTAAATACGTTTTTTAGCTTCATTTACTCATAAAATTCCGAAACCACCAAAAAACATATATTTTAGAGATTTATTTTGTCTGCCAATTTAAGGGTTAACAAAAATTTGATAATAACAGCAAAAATATTTGTCAATATTAAGTTGATTGTTATTAATTAAATATTAAGTCTCTCGTACTCTTTGGTCACTTCATAACTTATATAATAAGGTAAATATAATCAAAATTTGTTTTAAAAATATTAATATAAAAGTGCTGAAATCAACATATTCACTATACACCGTTTCGAAGATTATTTGCATCTTTCGAAAGGTTTACTAAAGAAAACTCTAAAAAAAGTTGCGTTAATCAAACATAATTTTAAGTTCCCTTGTGTTAAATTGTTCAATCACCTGACGCCACCTAAATCATCTTATGTAGATGGATAGGCAATGATGATGATGTGTTAAATGATTATTTAGATGTAGACAAATCAATAAATAAATATAATTTGAACTAACTTTCTTATATCTAAGTATTTAAACCAATAAATATATGTTTATGAAAAATAAAAATGTTAAGTTTGATGAATAACTTTAAATACATATTAATTATTCTTTAAATTTTCATGCATATTAATTTGAGCAATTAAATACTGTTTTCCATCAAACAATTTTATAATAATTCCCCGAAATGGTAAATTATAAAGTTAATTCCAGAGTTGTTTTACTTTAATGTCAATCAAATTAATTTCATTGAAATCGGTCATTGAAAACGAATGAATATTCGTAATGAGAATTCCAATTGAAATATCTATTCAATATATTTATAATTATTTCTAGATAATTATACAAAAGCTAAAGCTATTTCTAATTTGTTTGATTTATGCAAATGTTAATAAAATTTTCGACTACACATGGTTAATAAAATGTTCGAGGAAATATTTAAAATAATTTCATCAACAAAATTTGTTTGAAGTAGTTTTAATTCAAGTATTTATAAATATCGATTTAGAGTTTTTAATTTTGTTTTTTCCAATTAGTATAAAATGTAGTTACTAATATTTTTACTGTAATATAATCTGCACATATGTAAAATATATTATTATAAAACAACCGTTAAAAACTGTACCTGAAAATACTATCAAATATTTTTTAAATAAACAAAAAAAAAACAATCAAAATAATTTAATCCAAAACACTTACCTTTAATGCAAATATCGTCTTCAAACCAGTGAAATCGTGATACCATCATACACTAAAGTTCGTAATATCACATAGTTACGTGTCTGGGCGGGCGGGTCGTGAATGCGGGCGGCCGCCACCGACGGCTCGCGACAACTGACTGCCAACTAGCGAATTGCCATGGATAAGATGGTTTGTAGACAGTGATGTTACTCGTACATTCTTGTGGAAGTACCTATTGGTATTTATTAAGGGCAGAACGTACTTTTTTGTAAGGTTATTTTAAAAGCTGTTTTTAACTCTTTTTTTATGGCTCATTTCTTTTGGAATATTAGTATTAAAGATGATAGATTTTTAAGAACTTTTGTTGCTAATGAAGATGATGATTGATGGTGAAAATGAGAAGGTTTATTTTGTGTGACATAATATACACAATGTGTGTCATACATCGCCTACACACTAAGAACAAGATATAAAACAGACAAACCGAGGATTGCCTCGGTTTGTATTCCAATTCATGCAACATAAATGATTGTCTTGAAAAAGAATCAAACTCGTTACCTTTGGCACATCAAGCAGGGTCACTACCGTCTACACCTGGATACTCTAATAAACATAATAACTTACAAAATAACCAATTAATATTTAAGAGGTATCATCCCATAACCATCTCGGAAAGACGATCCTAATAAATACGAGTATATCTAACAAAATTTATTACGAAAGGTATTAACCCAATTTATTTGTTTTAATCTTTTAAAACCTTTTGATCTGCATTTTGAATATTAATACTTTGCAAAGTAAACCGACTCAATTAACTAAGTGAAGGGTCCGAGTTTGTATTAAAAGTATTTACCTAAGGATATTGTTGATTAATTACTTGAATTAACTTAGGTATGTACATATGGAGTAGAGGTAGAAATCCCTTAAAAGGTTCAATCTAACATGTGTGAGAGATTATTTAAAACCAATTTGAGATTAATTAAAACTAAATCCTTATCTTGTCTTTCTTTTATTCAAATCTTTTTTTCGTGTCTAATTGGGATTGGTTGTTAGTTTGATTTATCTAAATGTCAGTATTGGCGTGAGGCAACTGCCAGACTTCCAGAATTCAGTCGATACGATATTTTTTGGTAAAATTAAACTTTTGATGGCTTTACGTACACAAAACTAAAATGTTTTTCTTAGTTTGCAAACGTTTATCATTTGTCTAATAGAATTGGTGACTTGGCTTGACTTTATATGGGTCAAAAGATTTTCCAAATTTTCCAAAAAACATACAAAAGTAAATTTAGAACTTGATTTTTTGTATCAGTTAATAATAAAAAATACCAATATAAATTAAGAATTACTTAGCCAAAATATACATTTTACTTAATTGATTTAATTAACCATAATTAACCGCACGTGTGTGAACAGAAGCTATAAAAGTACATCCTTAATTTATTGTGAGTTATTACGAGTATAAGAAATTGGTACAACGGGATAAAGAAGACTACGAAACCTAACAAAAAAGGATTATAGGCTTGAACCGATTAATCGGTGAATATCGATTAATCAAATAATCTATCACTCTAGGTAACGGCGAATTAGATTAGACGTCGAATCGATTAGTGAAAACAAGGTACGGTAAAATAAAATGGGATTTATGAATTTTATTATATTTATTGATACAAAGTCCACAGCTCTTAAGTTAACATATTTGATATCTTATTTCTAAAGTTGACAGCCAATGACGGACTTATATTTTACTTAATTAATACATATTAGTCTCAAGAGCGTGTGTGTGTGTGTGCGGCGATGCTATTTTAAAGAATAAAAGGTAAAAATGACACGATTCATTTAGTATATTGCCTGATGCTTAGAACTGTATCAAATCGTGGCAGCTGCGCTGTTCTAACCAAGAACTATAGAGGTTCATACTCCTAGGTGTTTATATCCAATGGTATGTATTGTTTTCTGGTGTAGCTGAATTATCTTAATGTAACATTTGGTTTTATGTAACTCCTAAAGTGCATTAATACACTGATTTTCAGTTACGTCTAAACCACAGAAATCGGCATCTATAAACATAAGTATCCGTTGAAAACCTTTTTACAAAATAAAAGATTACGCCATACTACGCTCACTGCCTTTACATAAAAGTCAAAATGTAGACATCATAGTTTATCGAATTATTTTGTTATGAATACGTAAAACAAGATGCTCTCAAGAAAACATATGAAATAAACCGTTTATTCCGTCTCCCTTTTTATTTTTATTGCTTTATTCAATTTCTCCTTCACATTCACAGTTCAGGGTTGCAAAGAACATCGAAATATAGAACCCATTTAAGGGCTATTTTATTACGATGTGTATTATTATATTACCGAAACATTTTTAGGTTACTTTTAAGGTTTAATAAAACTGGACATTAGGCTTGAAATTTTAAACGAACATTTTATGAAAAGGCTAAAATTACGTATTGTAGACATTTTCTAACATAAACTTATTTTTACCTAAATGACAAGGTCTGTAGCGCTGCAAAAAGCTGTACATGCTGAATATTCAGCGTCTTCAAGACTTCAAGCATACGGTTCTCTTTTCCTTGGGTAAAATTGATTACTCTATCAAACGCAGTGCCTTAAGCCGCTTACCATTATTAGTTCTTAAACAGAAGCATGAAGAAAGAAGTCTTTACGTGATGCATCTAATATATTAGCCAGGAACGCAGATTTTGACAAATCCTTGTACCACGATGACAAGAGAACATTACGTGTGATCAAAAAATATTTTTTAGCAATTGAAAATATTTTTTTTAATAAACTAGTCCCGTTAATGCAATGTTTGACAAATCCTTGTACCTACCACAATGACAAGAGAACATACGCGTGTCTAGAAAAATATTTTAGCAATTGAAAATATTTTTTTGTTTAAATCAAGATTTGACTTGTAAAGTTTGCAATTATTTTGATGCAAATACAAAGACAGAAAAGTCAAAGAACCACGTAAAAGATCTCAACTTTCAAAAATAACAATAATGTTTTATTCATTGTTCTCAGTTCAAAATAACCCTTAATTTTCATTTGGAATATTCCACTAGAGGTTTTTGCTATTGACAATTTGGTTCATGCACAATTTTCCCCAAAAACATGTTGAGGTGCCTTGTTAAAATGAAAACTTTATGAATTATATACAGTTTACCATCTATAACATTTGAAGTGATGAAATATTCATGGAATACAATTTTGAATATTGCACCTTACTTTTTCATTGTGTGAGCTAAGCTGAGCTAAAATTTCTAAGGTTGCCTCAATATTTAAGCGTCAATGCAATATTAAGTAGAGGGTTCATAATGAAATAAAAATAACTACAACCAAAATTACTCTGGGTCTCATGAGCTGAGCTTAAAAATATACAAATATTTGTGTACGCATCTATTGATAGAGTCGCATTTTTTTCCTGAAACACATACTTAGATCAATCTTGATGTTCTATGCGTGTTGTTTTTAAAGAATGAGTAGCTTAACTACATACATACTACAATGCCGGTTTACCAGAAGCATAACTATGATACCAATTAATAGAAAGCGCACCGGGAACAGCGAGTAATATAACTTCTTATCTTCAACTAACGGGTTCCCCGGGACAAAAGAACTGAGTTAAAGTTCACAACTACATTTGAACTAAGTTTAACTGTAAGTAGTCATCGATAAGTGTGATTCTTTAAAATTATAGAATGTTTTAAGCTATGTATGTTTAAGTTTATAATATACTAGCGGTGTCCTGCGGTTTCACCCGCGTAGTTCCCGTTCCCTTAAGAACATGGGCATAAAATTATGCTAAAAACCTTCCTACTGAATTACTCTATCTATTAAAACAAACCGCATCAAAATCCGTTGCGTAGTTTTAAAGATCTAAGCATAAATAGGGACATAAGGATAATAGGGACAGAGAAAGCGACTTTGTTTTATACTATGTAGTGAAGTGATTTTAAGCTTTAGCCTATAATATGAAACTTTTAGTTAGATAATTTTACAATAAGGAAAAACGTGTGTATTCTTACCATTTAAACAATTCAAATACTGAGTGTGAAAAAGAGAAGAATTTTGCTTGAAATAAGACCTAGCTAGATCAATTACAATTTTCATTGAAATCGTTAGAACCGATTCGAGATTTTTTTTATTTATACACAATGCACATATTGTCATCGCCACCCACATTATGACAACAACAATTTTTTGATACTCATAATACCGCATAATATTTAAATACAGTGTAATTTTGTAACAGAATACATCACTTTTATTAAAACTAGAGCCTACAAAATGTGTAGACTCTTGAGAAACGGAAGCAATAACGGAAGTGGTGTCGCAATACACCTAAAAACGTATTTAGGTTGGTTCAGATGAATTTTGAAACTTCCGCCCCTTTTCACCGAGATTGCGGTATTGTATCGGTTTTGTTTTGAACATTTTTGGCTGAAATATGTGAAAAGTTAGTAATAACTGAAATAAAACACTGGCCATATTTATTTATTATTGAATTTATTTATTTCAATAATTTAAACTAAATAAATATGTATATAAGATTAATTAAATTATCCTTTATTTTTTATTATAGGTTTAAAAATAAGATCATTTTACTTTCATTACAACTTGCCTAATAGCTTGATATTACGTAGAAAAAAATTTTTGTTTAACAAAAATATTTTTAACTCAATATAACTAAACTAACCTTCTTTTATCTAAAAGGAAATCTTAATAACAATGTTTATCTATACGGTATGAGATACATAATCCCATATAATCAAAAGCCTGTTTTACCAGAGAGCCTAACTTTTATTTTTATTAGAATAAGCGGAGACGATAATATAATTTAAGGCATTTATCGGGGACTTGAATCAGGTTTTTAGCGAAAAAAAAACTTTTTTCTCTCGTGTGGAAAATATCTCTATAATATCCCTATCCCGATTACTGTTCCCAACGCTCCGATCCTAAAGAAAAATGAAGCGTAGATAAAGGATTCACACTCATATTGATTTAAGGGTGCTTCTAGAAAATTGAAAAATATGTTTTGAACTAAGATGCTTTCAAGAACATACACCGTACTAGATATTAAAATTTTATGCTTCATTGGTTCCAATAAGGCTCACAAAGTGTTGGGAAAATATCACAGCTAGAGAAAATAATATTGAAAATGAATATTAACGGTCAATTTTATTGATGCTTATAATTTTTTAGGTATAATTTATCTTGGAATATCGGTGGATAGATCAGCGATAATGTAAGCCACTGCTGTCCAAAACGCCGCGCTTAAATCCAGTTCTTCTGTATTTTCCACGTTCATCGTATCTCCTTCTGTGTGATGGAACCAGAAGTATTTTTCGTTCGCGTTCAGTAGACCAGCTCCCGGAACACCAGTTCTTGTCAAAACTGCTATATCAGGACCAGGACTGTCGGTTATTACCAAGTTCGTTGCGTTAATCGACTTAAAAAGTTTCAGAATTTCGTCTATAATACATTTCGCTTCTTGGCTTCCAGATACAGCTAAACCTAATGGTGCAAATGTACCTTCATCAGACTCCATAATAAAATTTATGTTATGACTTTCGTTCCTATGTTTTTCTTCATAAGCTCTAGCACCAGTTATACCAATTTCTTCGGCTGTCCAAAATATTGTTCTTATCGATCGTTTTGGTTTTAAATTCAACTGATTTAAAATCACTGGAACAGCCCAACTTATAAACATTCCACCTCCATCGTCCATGGCTCCTTGACCAACATCCCAACTATCAATGTGACCAGAAACTATCACCAGTTTCTCTGGATACGTTGAACCTTTATAATCAATAAGCGTATTTCTTGAAATTTTAGTGTCAAACGTGGATTCCATTTTGATATGTAAAACAACTTTTTCTTTCCTGTCATAGAGACGTCTAATCAAAGCTGTATCTTCTAAAGTTATGGCTGCCGTTGGAATTTTTGTTATGCCATCCTCATAACTTTGTGAACCGGTATGTGGAGAATAGATGGAGAACGGTGTCATAGATCGAACTAAGACAGCAGCTGCCCCTTTTTTGGCAGCCTTGCTTGCACCATTAGTTCTGTAGGTGACTGTTTCTCCATACACTGTAAACTTTGGGTCGAAGAGAACAATTTTTCCACGTATTGTGCTTTCAGTCATATTATCCAGTTCTTCAAAAGTGTGGACAACTACTACTTCAGCTATAATACCTTTGGGTGGAGTGCTCACACTAGTACCAAGTCCTAGTAAAGCTATATTCTTTTTTCTTGGCTCCAGCATTGTTATTTCTTCTTTGCCGCGCACCCAATGTGGTACCTGTTAAAAATAAATTTTAATGAACGTAAATTCCAGTAGGTACTTAATATTTTCGCGAAGATTAGCTAAATTATGTAATTATAGAATCTTCCATTTGAATAGATTGCTTTAAAATTGAAATGATATTTTAAATGTCTATGTATATCTTAGGTTTGATACTATCTTTATTTTCAACTACACAATATTTTTCATAAATTCATCAACATTTACTAGCATTATCAAGTATTACTATTATAGAAAAAATACACCGCTAGTAACAAAAATAAAGTACAATAAATATATTTACCTCAAGTTCTTCGGTAACAATCTCATTCAGGTTTTCATACTTGGTGAGATCAATCATATAATCAATGGACTGCTCCAGAACCTCAGAACCGGACGGTCTCGCTCCGAACTTGTCAACAAACTTTGAGAGTCTGTAAATAAATAATCATTCTATGATAGTACCTACATTTCATGAAAATTTCATTTGGTCATTAAATATTTTAATAACAAAATACTCGTATACATTTTTATCCAGCGATTATGGTTTATTTATCAGCTGTGTTCCACAATTTACAAGCATAAATCTTAATCCTGTGGATTTTTTGGAATAAAAAATATCCTATAATAACTCATAGGATACTTTTTATCCTGGTTATAAGAAACATCGATACCAAATTTCGTTTAAATCGGTTCAATATTTTTCATGTAAAATAGTTACAAATCATCCATCCACTCAAACAAACTTTAGTTAACACTACATAATATAGTATTTTAAGTATGATTATTATCTAATAAGAAGTCACACTATCCTACTTGTTCACTGAGCTAACACATAATTGATTTACTGAACTGCCACACTCACTCATCATAGGTTTTGCCTTTGAAGTCTCCTTCAATAATATACTCTAAAATTTTATCTTTAACTTCTACGTAAGACCAAATCTCTTCAATTAATTGTTCCCCCAAAACATCTTGACACGAATTTGAATAATTTTCAACTGATTTTGCTTCACATAATAATATTAGGAATGAGATTCCTAACAAAACTTTGAAAGTATTCATTTTGTATCATCTTATTTTATTTCTGATAAACTGTTTTATAGTCAGCGTTTATCTTATCTTAAAGATCAATTGATAGAGTTTAAGTGTCTTTGACATGGCCTAATTCAGTCATTTGCTATCCATAATTCAATAGCATTCAGATAAAATAGTTTCAAGTATACTATTGATAATTTTGACCTTTGTTTACTATCAAAGATTTTCAGTATCAAAACTTCAACCATGTTTTAAGAAACAAAAATGTATTTGTAGTAAGCATCTATTATTACTTTTTAATACTCACTCATCATAAGTCTTCCCTTTGAACGGTCCGTCGCGAACATAGTCTATTATTTTCTTTACAACATTATCGTAAGAAGCAATTTCCTCTGTAAGATTTCCTATATCACAATGGAACAATACTTTATTCCTTCGCAGCTTGTGACTGTTCGTAGTCGCGTTTGTTTCGAGCAAATACACGAAAACTAGTATTATAACAATTTCAACGAATATTTTTGCAATAATGGACATGTTTTTAGATTTGCTGTCCGTTGGTTAGTGCAACTCAAGACTCAGAGGTTTAGACCCCCCTGATTGGAATATAATAGTTCAATTACTGAATGAAGTTTGTAGGAACCATTTGAATACGCTGTTGATTGTATCATGTAGTTTGCAAAATCGACTTTAGGAAGACTATTTACGGTTCAGTTTTCTTTGTGTTTGTAATAGATAACAACAACAACAAGTATTTTAGGTTAGTTAAGGTATTGAAGTTAATTGATCTATTTTGCGGTGACGAATAACAAACATCCGATATCTAGAAAGAAATGTTATTTGCAAAAAAATGTTAAGATTAATATCAAAAGAAAACTATATTTGTTTGTCTATATCTAACCTATTCCCTGAAAAGAATAAGAAATTTTTTTGTTATAAGTGGAGAATTCATAATCATGAATACGCGTCAAACAAGTACAACGTCAAACAAATTATGGTTCTACGGTGTATAAGTTAGTATTAAAGCTATATTAATGGAGGCCAGAAGACTTCTAACACAAGTTCTACGTATTCTTCTCTCAATCCTTACTAATATTACAAATGCGAAAGTAAAAAAAAAGTAAACTCTGTCTGTCTGTCACCTTTTCACGGCCAAACTACTGAACTGATTGACTTGAAATTTGGTACAGGGGTTGCTTATGGTCCGGGAAAGAACATAGGCTATGTTTTATCTCGAAATTCTCACGGGATCGGGAACTACACGGGTGAAACCGCGGGGCACAGCTAGTTAAAAATATTTTAATAATAATACCTACTCATACTTTACTACGTCTACATGATAAAATCTGAAATGACAATCATCTATCTATATAATATACATATAAATGAAACCCGTTTTCTTTGGTCACGGCATCACGCGTGAATAGCTGGACCGATTTCACTAATTCTTTTTTGTTGTATTTGTTATTATTAGGAGAAGGTTCTTATGTAAAAAAAACTGGAAAATCAACGGGCAAATTGGACCCGTGCGAAGCCGGGGCGGGCCGCTAGTATAGAATAGATACACTAGTCAGTGTAACGCTTGATTTACTTCACCTCGATTCAAAGAGATAGCTGGCAAAGTTGCCACTAGTATTTTATTCTTTTGTATTACAGTGACCCTCGAAATTAGTTTGGCTTTAAACTATTCGGATAAGGTATAAAGGGACCCCTTTCAGATTCATTACTTACAGGTCCAATTACGTAGATATAATTTAATTGGTATATTGGTCTTTGTCTAGTATTTTAATGAGGGTGCCCCAACACTTAGGTTTAATATAGGTTTAGAATCTGAGCTGGTCTGGATTTATTGCCAGTTTAAATTTGGTTTTGTGAGAGTAATAAATACGGTTATTTTACGAGGAGTATAGAAGAGACAAATAAATATTGTCCCAAAGTTGAACAGATAGCTATGAAAATAATTGTAAAAGTATTTTTCAAGAAAGGCTAATTCTATTTCGATCATAGATTTCACACACTGTCACGAACTAATAAATCTAACCTTGTATCGTCCCCATAAATTACATATCCCAACTAATAAGATTTATTGAGCAATTCCTTATCTTGATGATATATAATTGCTTAACTCTACGCTTACATGCAAACTAATTATTTTCCGTCGTCAAGTTACAAATCTGTGCTCGGTTCGAGTAATTACGAGAAATGCGAACTGAATTTCACACCCACGTTATACCCTGACTTTTAATAAGTAACTTTTGAATTGTATCAAATAATACATACCAACTTTGTCTGCCCGTGACAATACGCCACAATATGGGTTGCTATTGTGCGAACCACATACAAATTCATGCAATTGTTGCTGTGTCAATGAAGGTCTTTGTGTGGCTAAATGGACACTTTGGTATATCAGATGGGTTTTGGGCTCTATTCTAATCAAGATAGAGTTTATATTTGAATAAAAGCGAATTGTAGTGGTGCTTGAAATCTAAATAATAAAAGTTACAAGTATGTCACAGTATGATTGTGAATACCTATAGTTCATAAAACTATCTAGCGAGATAAATTTTGAACTGTATCGTACTGCTTTATTTTCACCACTTGGAGAAGGTCTTCCCCAATCATACGAAACAAAAAGGTAAATAATTGATTCTTAGAATTAACACTTATAATCTTAACCAGTACAGCCGGGCTAGCATGACTTTGAAAACGCGATAGATAAAGCGATTTATTGACATCCAACTGTCAAAATATGATAAAAATACCAACCATATTTAATTTTACCACGTAATTAGTTTTATGCCATTTGGTCATGCTCGCGAAATCGTAGTAGCTATTTATCGACATCCAACTGTCAAAATATAATAAATATGGCCACCATATTTAATTTTATCATCTCGTCATGCTACGGGCTGTATAGTTTATAATTTATCGACAGTTATCATCTTACTCAATCAAAATCTAACGGTGACTTATTATTAAAGTACTTGTAGGAAATGAGTAAGTACAATATATCTACACTAAAATGTTCCTATTCTGAACCAACAATTCACATTTGTCAGATATTTATAACAACATTAATTAGTACTAGTTAGTACTAATGAACAAACAAATATTTCACTTGTACACCCAATTTCATGATAATTGCCTTAGTAAATTGTTGTCACATTCCGCTCCTTATTTACAAAACATATAATTTAGAGTTGACTGAAAATTACGCAACTTAGTAATGGAATAATATAAATAATTAGAATCGGTTTTCAGGCTCCTGTAATGAAGTAATTTAAGGGAAGATTTTGTACATACGAGATTCTGTGGCAATGTTATTATATAAAGTAATCTACTCATTCTAGCAGCGCCCCGCGGTTTTACCCCCGTAGTTCCCGTTTCCGTGGGAATACGGGGATAAAATATAGCCTATAGCCTTTCTCAATAAACAGGCTATGTAACATCGAAAGATTTCTTTAAATCGGACTAGTTCTTGAGATTAGTGCGGTTAAACAAACAATCAATCCTGCTTTTGAAGAAGATCTGTAACCTTTAATCAAAATCTAATAAAAAGTTATAATGATAATAAAGTAAAACAGTTATAGTCTCATTCTTTTATCTATTCACAGTTTCTTTTAAGCTTTCGACAGTGCGAAAATAAGTTTATGCCTACAGAAATGTATTTTAAACCCCCGACGCAAAAAGAGGGGTGTTATAAGTTTGACGTGTCTGTGTGTGTGTGTATCTGTCTGTCTGTGGCATCATAGCTCCCGAACGAATGAACCGATTTTAATTTAGTTTTTTTTGTATTAAAGGGGACTTACGTGCGAGTGTTCTTAGACATGTTTGGGGGTTTGAAAGTAATTGTGTTGGGGGTTTTTAAATTTTTTAATTTAATGTTATAAAATAACAGTCCACATTATGCTAAAAATAAAATCATTATAAAAGTTTAGAGTTCTTGAAAACATATTTATAAATCCGAGGTAAGATCCCTTCCTAAGTTATTTTTATAATTATGATTGTTTGGGTACTAAAGTAACTTCAAATAAGACTTTATACTGCTTAGTATGGAAAGATTATTTAATGTAGGAATGATAAATTCCTAGCTATTAATAATCACTACATAGTATAAAACTTTTTCCGCTGTCTGTCCCTATGTATGCTTAGATCTTTAAAACAACACAACTACTTTTGATGAGGTTTTTTTAGCAGATAGAGTGATTCAAGGTTAAGGTTTATAGTATAACTAGCCGCGCCCCGCGGTTTCACCCGCGTAGTTCCCGTTCCCGTGGGAATTTCGGGATAAAATATCCTATGTTCTTTCCCGGACCATAAGCTACCCCTATATCAAATTTCAAGTCAATCGGTTCAGTAGTTAGCCGTGAAAAGGTAACAGACAGACAGACAGAGTTACTTTCGCATTAATAATATTAGTAGGGATTTTATCCTCGCATTCTTACGGGAACGGGAACTATGCGGATGAAACCGCGGGGCGCTAGTAAATAATAAAATACGTCAAAACATATTCACCAAAACAAAGCTAAATGTAACAGCAAACCGTTGCTTTGGTACAAAGTACGAGTACCTCACATCCACAACGCGTAATGTAACACACAAATTGAAAACCAACAAATGTTAGATGCGTTTTCACTTCAAAGAGCTTGTTACGGGATTAAATATTAAGGAAGTCATTTTATTTAGGTGTATAATTTTAAAAAGGACCATTAATTATTCTACTTTTTGAAATAAAACCTCCTACTCGTGGTGGTTATATTTTTGTTTTAAATTTTCTGACGTTTCGGTTAAATTTTATTTCAATGTGAAGTGTTCGTGTAAATTAAAGAAATCAATATTCTACTTTTGTTAGAATCTTAGCAATTTTTTCTATACTAGGACAAGTACTTAGTATTACTTCAACATTTTACTGAGCAGATTTGAGATTTTCACAATTCTTAGATTTTGATAATTTCTTTTCTGCAAAAGCGTTGAAAAAAGCCTGCATACGAATTTAAAATCCGAAATCATATTGGCACGTGACGAGGATCAAACGAAACGTCTTCCCATATGGGAATCTGAAGCTTTAACAACTACATCACCGATGCTCTTTTCTTCTCTATTAATACTTAATGTGCACTAACACAAAGATCTAAAACCGGATCAGGAATTCCGTACCAATTTACACTGGAATTACACCAAAAACAGCCAATGAATACCTTACCTTAAACTCGTAACAAAGTTCAGCCGTTCGCCGAAACCATTAAACACATTACAACATAATCGAGAGTTAAAGTTTCTTCGCGTAAAGGCATTAGCACATTAACGCACCGTGGAAAAATTATGACGGTCCGAACTGAGCCTTATTTCTAAACAAGTAGGGATTACTTACTAATCCAGTAAACTTTGGAATCGATGTAAGCCCCATTACCTACGAGAACATCCAAGAAATGTACACCTCCCACTTTGTTTGAAACTTGGAAGTTATGACCGAATAATTAATTGAGTTTTAATTTTATTTAATGGTGTGTTACTAAATGCTTCGTTTTTTGAAATATGTTTCAGTAATGTACGAGTATATGGAAGTATTGTGGGGAATGTACAACGAACATAATGTTGTGTAACTTACAAGTTAATTGAATGTTAAGCTTCTATAAAATTAACTTGATATAAAGAAATCTCTTTTGATCTTTAATTCAAACTAGCGGCCCGCCCCGGCTTCGCACTGGTCCAATTTTCCCGTTGATTTTTCAGATTTTTTTACATAAGAACCTTCTCCTAATAATAACAAATACAACAAAAAAAGAATTAGTGAAATCGGTCCAGCCATTCACGCGAGATGCCGTGACCAAGGAAAACGGGTTTCATTTTTATATACATATAGATAGATAGATAAAACATTTATTGCTTCATTAGACACACATACAAAGATATATAGATTAAGGTGTGATTATTGCCGTAGTAAAATACTTAGAAAATTATGCCACCAAAATTGATTTTACATAAGATTTACTTACACTCAAAGTACTCTCATCAACGCTGAACTAAATCAACGCCGAACTTTGTTGTGAATAATTTGCCGCGAAATCTCAGCTGTAATACATATATTAGAGGTAGCGAAATACCATTAGTGTTGTGATTAATCATCGATAATTAAGCTAGGACCGAGACGATACAGCTGCTTCCATCACAAATCTAATAAAGATACCGTATGTGCTGCGTGAGGTACTTACCTATCCTAACTTGTTTTACATAAATCTTGCCGTAATTGGAATTCTGTATATTTAGAAGTTGTTACTGACTGATTTACTTCTTTGCGTGTCAACTCAATGCATTTGTGAGGATCAAAACTCAGCTACCGATAGAGCACTATCAGTCTCATAAAGATTCTGTCAACATACACCTGAACACATATTGCGCCTAAAGACACACGGTAGTCAAATGCCTACGTCACGTAGTAGGCATGCAGATAGTTACTACAAAACGTAAGCATTCGCAAAGACAAAAAGGAAACGCACGCCAAACCCCAGAACAGGACTAGTTTATAAGTAAAGGTTGTTATCAAAGGCAGGAGGATCTCGTAAGGGAACTAAAGGAAGTGGCTCGTCCAATCAGGGCTCGTTACTCAGGGTTCCAACACGTCACTCTGTTTATTCGTCAGTTTTACAAGACGCGTAAAGTTTTGATTAAATTGTGAGATAGTAAAAGGTTCCTAAGGCTTTCTGATCTTTACCTTTGGATTTCTTTCAACAGTGATTTGATACACGTCCGGGTTTATGTTTCGGCTTAAGTGTTATTTACTCGAACGTGAAGGGAAACACTTTTTGGGAATCAGGTGTATGTAGGTGTAGCTATTATTAACGTGTTTCGTTTTTGTTTTGACAAATATTTGTGTGTTAAATACATTGGTAGAAAAAGAAGTAGAATGGTGAAATCTTTTTATTTTGTTTTAATATTATAAGGTTACTTGCCAATTTACGGGAAAATACCATCAAAATTGATGGAAGATCTAGTGAAAGTGGTTTGGTATGGGATGAAAATCTGTGTGCTGTGCCCTGACGGGGTTCATGTTGTACTATACAATTTATTTGTCATCTTTTCTGTCACACATGAAGCAATAAAGATTTATGATTTAATCTAATATTTCTGAGAGAGAATTCAACTTATTCCAGAAAAGAACCCGCAACCCTTTGATAAATAATCAGTTCCATGACACTACTTCGTTATCTATTAAAAGTAAAAGTCTAGAAAATAATTACATCACCAAAATTTAAAGAAACCAAATTCCTTTGATAGAAAAACATCCATAATAGTATAACATCCTTAGTTTTCCCCCGGAACCCTGCGTTTGACACTCGAGCGGTTTTCTTTATATATGTCAATAGTAATCAGAGATATTTTGCATTGAGTACACTCTCAGTATTCTCGGTAAAGGTAAACAAGAAAGCCTACCTGATGTAAGTGGATTCCAGTCTTGAAATATTTGATGGGCTTGTTATATTGACAAGGGCGGTCTCTCTCATTATTTTTTACACTTTTTAGATCATACTTTGTAATAAAAATGTTTTTCTTAAGAAATTGTGAAGCTCTTAAGTAGAATTTTTGAAGTTCTTAGATATTTTTAGAGTGATTTGATGAGTTATTACTGGTAGTAAAGTGTGATTGAAAGTAGAAAATAAGCTAAAAATTAAACATTTAATTTACTCTCCTTTTGCGCCGCAGTCGGATAAAAGTAGAAAAATGAAAAACAAAACATCTGAAATTGATTCAAATATTACAAGAAAGTACTCATATTACGTAAGCAACTTTTATTAGGACTAAATCAAGTATAATTTTAAATACAACATCTAGTTTTATGCGAATGTAAGTTAGACTGAACTAAACGGTTTGTAAACGATATAAGTTAACAAACTATTTGTGATTTGTGTTTAAAACTCACTGGTACGTACAACGGTGGAACGGTAGTCATTTGTTAAGTAGTTAGCTTGTATGATAAATTGTTAGCGACTTCCACAGTAATAATGTATGTAGTTCAGTATCAACTCATAAATGATCATAATTTATCTTTACATTGTATGAAGTCGTTTACCGTCGTATGTCCCTCTGTATGTATACTATCGTGCCGTTTGGCTCTTTTGACAGCGAGCCTATTAAACCAGTCCTTGTCATGAGTCTTTTGGCCCTCTTTAATGCAGTTTCTTCATTCATTCCATTTCTTCATTCAATATTCCACCTGTCTCATCAGACGCCTGCACAAGGTGTGGACGCTGTTGCCGTTCCCGCATCGGTTTAACTAGTCACCGGAGAAGGTGTCGCTCAATATCACAACACACTGCTTAAATCATCTATAACAGATGTAAAGGCCTTTGATGATGTATACTATTAAATCTTTTGAACCAATGGATTTTAATGCGGCTTTTTGTGGGCTGCAATTGTTTACACACAGAGGCCATAATCGTTAGAAATAAAGGCTGTTAGTACGACATCCGGGACTGAGACCTAAATGTGGCCTCCGGAGCATGGAAAAGCTTCTTCTGTAACGCCCACCTATCACTATTATGATGGTGCCAGGCGATTCCTAGTCGAAGAGACTGCCAGTATTCTGTGGTTACTATGAGTATTCAAACAAAAATTCTAAAAAACGTGTTTTATATATGGACACAGTATCTCAAATAGAAAAATTAAATTTCCACAGCGAGTACAGAAATTACACTGTACATATTTTAGTATGAACACATATGAACACATCCTATCCTCAAAGATAGGATAACATCACCAATTCAAAACCTTTGTCTCACTTCTAAGATATGTAAAACATTTTCTGTGAAACCATCGCACCCTGCGGGCAACAATCATACGACGTTTCGGCGGGTACAAATATTTGTTCGCGTTCCATTTGTCGCCAACTAGGTAATTCGGCACACCTGCTCATTATATACACACCTTTGTGTGAGTACATGTTCAAATAAACCTTTAGGTTAATGCGAAGGCTGAGGGTTCGAGCCTATTCGAGCTATGGTAGGAGTCCTAATTGCACTTTTTGCGTCCGTAGACACCACCCGGTGACGTCAAACGTTTTGAGCAATAGTTCTTGTTATGTAGCTCAGTTTTTATATAAGTTGTTAGTTACGAGTGGTTTTGCTGGTAAGTAGTCCAGATTTATTGTTTGCTTGCAAAAAATATCATAAGAACTTCGAGGCAGCAGTGTATTGTGTTATTGTTGTATGTTATTCTTATCTACATTAAGTAATATAATAAAGAGAAAATAATGTTGCCAAATTGTTTATAATGAATCACTGAGAGAATTTGTTCAATCTTTTTATGTAAGTACACAAATTCTCTTTAAAAAGCCGAGATTGAGAACATAAACCAAAAATTAAAATTAAAACTTGTTCAGGCACAAGTAATAAAGGTAATTAATAATATAATTCTAGGTAATATAACAGAAATTATATTCAGATAATAATTTCTAAACTTTGAACATTACCTACCGAATACAGGTGTATTGTCAACAACTTTTATTACTTTGCTAACTTGGCAAATTAAAGTGGCTTAGTAATTTAATTTGGAAATGTATATGTCGACCCGTGGGACTAGATCCCCAGTAATTAATTTACCTGGCCTTAGCCTCTGACAAGTCGTTAACGATTTCAATGTCTGTTTTTGCAAAGTGAATTTATACAATTTTGGATAATATTTTGACGAAATATTTTGGGTAAATAGACAGAGTTTATAATTGTGTTTGGTGTTATTAGGTTTGTCTATTTCAATGTCCAATCATTAGTTAATGCAATAAAACTTACCTAAACTATTTTAAACGCATTTCAATTAATTAACAAAATAAAATAACATTTATTGTGGCGAAACTATAATAGTTAGACATATGCCATTGCCACATTTTTTGTAGATAATAATGTGATCTACAAAATTCTAGTACATTATTTTATTCTACCATTAATATTTTTTGCAGCGCACGCGATATATAAAGATTATTTAGAGAATAGTAATTTTTAACACCTTGAGTTACATTAGTGGAGTTTTAATAAGGATCCCTACTTTTTTTAAAAAAGAATATAGCCTATGTTACTTGAATGTAGCTTGAATGGCGAAAGAATTTGAAATCGGTTAAGTAGTTTTGTAACCTATTCGTTACAAACAAACAAATCTTTCCTCTTTATAATACTAGTGTAGATATAGCATGTTCATTTTATCATATCATTTTCATCAACTGACCTCCAAATTACTTAATTACCTGTGTCCAGAGTATCACAAAAGAGTATTTAAACGATCATACATCAAAGCCACGACCCGTAACAAAAAAAAGTTATGATCAGATGAAATATTGTCAAGTGACACAACGTTAAATTAAATTCCCGTTGTCCTTGCTGATTTATAGCTGTCGACTGTAAATCATTGTTGCAATTTATTATCATCATTTCTCACACACGCTACGTACAAGTGGACATATTAATATAATGTTTAATAGCTTTATTTTGAGGTAACATTTTTAATTTCTTCCATTATTCATTGTTATCTTCTGTGTAATTTAAGCGTTATGATTTATTTTTAGTTGTACTGTGGCATTTTGAATCTCAAGAAGAAATATTCATTCAAAATGTGTAAAAAAATTGCTTAAAAATATGTAAGTATGTCTAAGGAGTTAGGATAAGAAGGAAAATTGACGGGAAAATTATACCCATGCAATGTTTAGGTGAATCGCTCGTTAAGAATAGTATGTATTTTCAGAATTCTTATGTATTTGGATAAGTATAAACACTAGAAATTTTTAATTTAATGACAAAAGTTTGTAAAAGGAATTGCTTCCAAGTACGACAACTTCATTACACGTATTAAACTACAAGAGTTTGTGATACCAAAGTCAGAAGTACTACATAATTTAGTTAATAATTAAGGTAGATCCAAGTAAGACCTAAATTAGTTACGTAGTGAGAAGTAAGTACCCGCAGAAGGTTCTTCTCGTAATTTAGGTACGCATAATACTTATAACTTACTTAGAACGTAGTTCCATAATGCCTTCAGGGTCTCTATAGTGGTCATTATTAGGATACCGGTTTATACTTATCTTGACAAACGAGCCGAGTTGACGCCACTAGCTAAACGTTTAAATTGTTATAATGTCAGTAAGTATGTAAGTCAGCGAATGTATAATTATTTTATTTAGTGCGAAAAATTATCAGAGCTCACAACTTCGGGCTATTATTCTGCTATACACCGCTATTTTGAATTCGAGATACTTAATCACACAGCTAATGTAAACGACGGGTGACAAAATAATAGTGAAGTTAGTTTTTTTCTTTTGCTTTAATTTAAAAAGTTATGATAAGAAAAAGTTTTTCAAAATCCCGCAGAATTTTCTTGTTATTCTACACCGAACAACCGGCGAACGTTGCGATACACAGCTGAGCGCGGTCATCGACCCGATCCGTCACAGAATACTTGATAGCTAGTGCCGTCTGGTAATACGGCATTTATTTAGTATTTTTGAAAGATAAGTAATCGACTATCATTTTTGATATTTTTATTTGATAAATATATGGATTCAGTTACTGCTACAGATATTCTGATTTTAATAAGTATCGTAATTTCAAAATAGGGGTGTATAGTGGTATTTCTCTTATTATTGCTGTGATCGTTATAATTTGGACAACGCTGGCTCAACAAAATGTGCCACACTCATGACTCTTCCAAGATGCAGGTGTGCATGTACGACCGACAGTGGTGTAACTTTTGTCATATAGTTATGCCTGTAGCAATGTTTTTCTTAATTATGTACCTTCATATCAATTGCCTCTTAAAATTGAATCATTAAAGCAACCAAATCCAATATAAGAACCCAATATTTCCATCAAATTCAATCAGAACCTTAAAACATGGTATCGCGATAACTAATGCAATTAATTATAACGATTCCAAGTTCGCATCACTAATTTCAACCGCACTTAGGCACAATAAATTGAATTAACGGATGATATTACGCACATAATTGGATACAAATGAATTAGAACGCTAAAATAAACACTGTTTGACAATTTATAAATACAGGGGACTAATATTGTAAAGGTGGCCAATGACAAGTCAGTCGAACTGATCAGTCCAGAGGCGTCACTCCAAAAGTTTTATGCCTACTAGATTTCCCTACTGGAATCTGAAATCGCTCCGGTGATTGACGACCATTTTTGGATGGACGCCTGTTCAACTGATCAGTTAAACTGAGTCTTCAATGGCCACTTTAAAGGGAATATTTGTACATATGTGGGTGTATGTTTGTTTGTTAACTTAATGAATGTTTGTTAGATTAACGCTCAAATGGCTGTACGGATTTGGATATAATTTGGTATTTACACAAATATAGTCTTCTTGGAATCAAGCAGGATAACCTTCATGCGAAGTTATTCATGGAATTGGGATTTGCGAGTGTTAAACTGCTTATGACATTTACTTTATTGACCTGTCTATATGTATGATTGACGAAAGTCCTAACGGGACTCTCTGATCTGTGATTGAATTGGTGAAATGAAAGATGCTGTAATCCCTACTTCCCTACTAATATTATAAATGCGTAAGTAACTCTGTCTGTCTGTTACCTTTTCACGGTTAAACTACTGAACCGATTGACTTGAAATTTGGTACAGGGATAGCTTATGTTCCGGGGAAGAACACAGGCTATGTTTTATCTAAAAATTCCCACACGAACGGGAACTACGCGGGTAAAACCGCGGGGCACAGCTAGTGTTATATAAAAAAACTATGTCTTAAGAGCACATTCATACAATGACTAAGTACTCGTATATTGACTTATAAATTGTTATGCAAACCAAATTGTCTCGGGTGTCGATCGTATCGACTACAATAGGTATCGATATCAAGATTTCTAACCACGTCAGGTATCTTTAATATATTTTCCATATTTTCCAAATATATAAAATGCTGGCACAACCTCTTGCCTTGCACCGAAATATGTGCACTGAATTGGTAATAGTTTGCTGCATCGGAAATGTTTGAGAGTAACATTTATTTTACGAGTACCTAACACTTGGGTCAGAATGTTTTGAACATAAATTTGATTCAATAAACGTTCGAATACTTACTCATCAGAAATAGTATCGAGTCTGCGATGCAAAAATAATGAACTGTACGAAGCGAATTTTTAAAATAATTCTTACTGCCGAGCAAAGATCTCTGCAGCGGTATCCTCGTAACAAATCGCAGTTCAAACATTCGTTGAACTGTCATTTCACTGTTCATGTCAAATGACTGAACATGTCAAATGACTGAACGGATGAAATGCGTTTGGAACGTTTTTTTGGTATTCTCATAATTATTTCTTCCAGACGCTTTTCATTCATTTTACGTTCATTATACGAATTACCAACGCACAGGACCGGCGTTTCAGTATTGCCATTACATTTTAAGTTGCTCAAATTAAGGCAAAAAATAATGGTGTAAATTTACAAACAAAATCTATGAAATAATCTTCTATGCCTATTATATCATCAGACAACAAAAATAAGGATAACGAAACAGACTTTTAACTTGATGTGGGAAAGATGTTTCTTTATATGACTGATATATTAGCTACATCTTATACATAAAGACTCGTCCGAAGCCTTCCTATACCTACACTTACAAGGCCAGTTGTACTGTGCGCCGTGCAATAGGTCCTTCAAGACGGGCACGTCAAGGTGGACGATATATATATCTTTACTGGAGAGAAACTTATATTATTTAAAGCCATTTAATAGATACATAATAATGCTTCCAGTACAATACTTATGTAAAAATAAAAACACAAGTAAGTTTATATATTTTTTTATAAATACATGTAGGGAAGTAAAGCACAGATTTCCATAGCGCACACGCAGTATTATTTCAATCCAGACTGCACACCCTTTGCTAACCCGTCTCACTGCACCGTTTAACTCGTAGTTTATTTAAGTATTTTCATGTCACAATAATCGAATACCCAGCATCCACGTCTCTACTCCTCTGCCTATAAAAATAACCTGAAAAAAGAAGAAGTTTACGTAAAATTTGACAAATTTTTGTTTTCCCAATAATAAATATACGGGTTGTTATTGATTATATTTTCATGAACTTTGTTTAGTTGTGTAAATGATCCCAAACGGTATTAAATTGTATCATTACTTATTTATCATTACTTTTTCTTAATAAAAAATATATATGATAATCAAAAATATGTAGAGTATTTAAATGAGACCTTGCAACACTAACCTGTAACGGTCAAAATCCCTATGCGTATTTAAGGAAACCGGCCGGAAAGTGGCCTGCTGCTTAGTTTCTTCTATAATCCATATGTCATCCTTTAGAATAATATGTAGGGCATCACTTTTACAAGCTTTTGGATTATTTAATCTTTACAATTTAGAAATATAGCATTAAAACACGGAGCACTTGACACTAGAAACATTGAAAATAAAAAATGTCATTGTGACATTATGTAAAACTAATTATGACCCGCGGTTTTGCTCGCGATATTCTTGATACCATAAGAATTTCTGGATAAAAATTTTTGGCTGTATACCTTCTTCGTATTTAAATCCAATTCTGTTAACAATTAAAAATTAAAAATACTTTTTTATACTTATTATTATTAAACTTATTATACATAATATACTTATTATTCTGACGACCTCGATGGCAGAGTGGTCACCAAGCCGAACTGCCTTCCGTAAGGTTGCAGGTTCGATTCCCGTGAATATTTGTGTGAACCATAAATGTTTGTCTCGATCTGGGTGTGTGTGTAAATGAGTGAGTAGGTAGTTTCTGATACCCTATATACAAGCTTCGAGCTTAGTTAGGGGTCAGTCACTATAATGAGATGATGTAGTGAATGATGATTATATGTATAATCTTCAGCGCGATTTCGTAAACCCTTATTAAAAAATATTTTTTTAGATATTACAAACAAACACTGCACCAGATTTGTTGTTATCAATTTATTAATAAACCGAAAGAGTTAACAACCTCTTTGCTTTGTATATACATATTTAGTAATGTCATTCATACCAGTCAGTTTGACAATCTGCGATTGTAATCCGTTGTATTACTGGAATACGAAACTTCCAATCGTCGGTCGCAAGTTCTCCATTTTATAAACGTTACTCGTTCCATTTCAAATCCGGTGATAAATTATGAGAATACCAAATTTTGACAGTTCAAACGCGTCGCTAGCGGTCCACTAACGTGACATTTATGAGGATCGCCCTACTGCTTTGGTAAAAATGTGATATTATTTTATTAGGCGTTTTCGACAGGCTTTTTAATTCGTATTTATTAGGAGCTTTATTAATGCTTTTAATGATTTCAACTAAAAGTATGTAGTAAAATAAAAATGGAGTCTTCTTTTATTAAATTCGAAATACTTGTCCCAAATCTCGGTCGGTTTTACACAGATTGTTGAAAATGTTTCACAAAAAATGTTTGCGAGCATTTTTTATATTTTATTTTCATTTGGAAGTAACGAAGCAAGTGGATTGTAACTTATGTATAGCATTTTAGAGAAACCACCACGGTACTTGTTTTAAGAATGAGCTTGGCTCGAAAGGAATTGCGCTGGGATTTTCAAGGAATAGAAGATATTTTTTGCTCTTAAATGAATATCTACTGTTCTTGGTACTATAAGTATTTTATACCGTTAAAACTTACAAGTCGGATATTGTGATTGTATTTTTTTAGCTTTTCCTCGCGGTTTCACCCACCTTATTCCTATTCCTATACTCGTATATAATTTTTGAATAAGTTATCTATAACTATTTCTGTACTTTTCATTAAATGCAGGCAGAATTGAATTTTTAGCACTTGAAAATGTTAATCATTTTCGCATTTGCTTGTATGGATTTTAAAAGTAAGTCTAAAATGATCCATGTTTACTCCGGTTTATGACTGGATATACTTACATAACTCATATTACACCTCTCGACTCCTCCGTCATATTTGCGGTTTCCTCTGTACCCCGACCAATTTAGAAACCCTTTTCAGGTCCTTAATCTATATTTAGGGATACCTGGTTGCTTTATGTCGGGTACTTTTTAAGCAATTATTCGACTGTTAACCGTTTTAAATGTAAAGGTGCTTTTAGAAGCTTTTCCTTCACATTCTCCTGTCGTTTTTGACAGGGAAAATCTTGCCTGATTTATTCAAGCAGATATTAAATCTTAAATGACAGATTCTTAAAGATGGTGGACCAGTCATTTAGGGCAAAATAAAATGTAAAAAGCTTGTTGTAGATAGGACTTTTTAAATGAAAATAATGGTTTTTTATACGGAACGTTTGCCATTATACTTCAACAACCCTAAAAACCCTAAAAAAAGCTATACAATGATATAATACATACAACCAATTTAAATATTTCATCCTTGTAAAATGCATACATCAACAAAAATTGCTTCATATAAACTTAATATTCTGCTAGCACACCTTTCTGTTGGCACATTTTTCCCAAAAATAGCACAATAAATTTTCCGAACACATGCAAAATATGCAAAGCTAAAGTGGTATTATAAAGTGTCTGGGTAAAAGTTTGTTTTTTCTTTTTATTCGTTTAAAATAACATCTTGAAGTAGGAGTTGCAATTAAAAAAGGCAATAAAGTTTATACCAGACCGCTTTTATTGCAATTGAGCGTTCTGCATTGTTCTTTGGCGGTGACTTCATTTTTCTCTAACGACTGTTTTATTGTGGCTCGTAGCATCTCCTCTGTGCGGATAGAGAAAATTACAGGAAAGATAATCTCGTTTTTTATACCTACCATTATTGTGTTCTTTTGCTCACTGAAGAATAAAACGACATTTTCTAGCTCGTTGGAAACAATATTGAGGTTTCATCTTACTTTGTTTCGTGGTTTTAAAGCTGCTTGTGTTTTTGAAAGGACGTATTGCATTTTATAATAGTGATGATAATCAACGCCTTAAAGGTTAGTGTTATACTCGTATGCGAAGATTAAGATGACGGTTTCAATGCCTGTTTCGAGCTAAAACCAATATGAATATGACTTATTTTGGTTTTTTATTTAAAAGTTTAGAGACTTATTTTAAAGATTAGCGCGTTCAAATAGATACTACTAAACACTGCTTCGGTGAAAGAGAATATACAGTTATTTTTCAAATAAAATTTCATTTTATTTATGTTATTTGCAGTATTTAAAGGATAATCTAAAACTTTATGTTTATGTGGAAAAACTGGAATGTTTATTTACCGTGTCACGAGAGGTGATAAAAGTGATGCTCTATCATAAAACGAGAAGCTCGTAGCTAAGTTTTCTGACATTTATAGCTCATTGTTTTGTTTTATTAACATAATTAAACTAAATAATTTTAAACGGCTTGGAAATTTTATTAAATACAATACTCGTAATAGATATCCAGTACTAATAGTCCAATCAAGCAGTTTAGGTCGATGTAGGTGTCAAAAATATTTTGTAACAAATCTGCGTAAGATTTCAAAATGTGTAAAAATGAGTCAGATTTTAACTTATAAATTAAAAAAAAAATACTAACTAGGCAGGAATCAAAAAATACTGGCGTTACATAAGTCACGACGTTTGATTTTAGTACGACAGTCAACTGATTTTAGTAAGACATTCGTTGATTTTAGTATGACCTCGTTGATTTTGGTACGTCAATCGTTGATTTTATACGGAAGCCTTTGCTCTTAGTACGGCAGTCGTTGAAAATGGTACAACAGTCGTTGATTTTAGTACGACAGTCGTTTTTTTTAGTAAAACAGTCGTTGATTTTAGTATGACTGTCGTTGATTTTAGTACGACAGTCGTACATTTTAGTCCGGCAATTCCGGTTATGCCGGACATACTGGTCATTCTGGTCATTTTGGTAAATTTGGTCATTCCGGTCATTCCGGTCATTCCGGTCATTCCGGTCATTCCGGTCATTCCGGTCATTCCGGTCATTCCGGTCATTCCGGCAATTCCGGTCATTCTGGTCATTTGGTAAATTTGGTCATTCTGGTAATTCTGGTCATTTTGGTCATTTTGGTCATTTTGGTCATTTTGGTCATTTTGGTCATTTTGGTCATTTTGGTCATTTTGGTCATTTTGGTCATTTTGGTCATTTTGGTCATTTTGGTCATTTTGGTCATTTTGGTCATTTTGGTCATTTTGGTCATTTTGGTCATTTTGGTCATTTTGGTCATTTTGGTCATTTTGGTCATTTTGGTCATTTTGGTCATTTTGGTCATTTTGGTCATTTTGGTCATTTTGGTCATTTTGGTCATTTTGGTCATTTTGGTCATTTTGGTCATTTTGGTCATTTTGGTCATTTTGGTCATTTTGGTCATTTTGGTCATTTTGGTCATTTTGGTCATTTTGGTCATTTTGGTCATTTTGGTCATTTTGGTCATTTTGGTCATTTTGGTCATTTTGGTCATTTTGGTCATTTTGGTCATTTTGGTCATTTTGGTCATTTTGGTCATTTTGGTCATTTTGGTCATTTTGGTCATTTTGGTCATTTTGGTCATTTTGGTCATTTTGGTCATTTTGGTCATTTTGGTCATTTTGGTCATTTTGGTCATTTTGGTCATTTTGGTCATTTTGGTCATTTTGGTCATTTTGGTCATTTTGGTCATTTTGGTCATTTTGGTCATTTTGGTCATTTTGGTCATTTTGGTCATTCTGGTCATTCTGGTCATTTTGGTCATTTTGGTCATTTTGGTCATTTTGGTCATTTTGGTCATTTTGGTCATTTTGGTCATTTTGGTCATTTTGGTCATTTTGGTCATTTTGGTCATTTTGGTCATTTTGGTCATTTTGGTCATTTTGGTCATTTTGGTCATTTTGGTCATTTTGGTCATTTTGGTCATTTTGGTCATTTTGGTCATTTTGGTCATTTTGGTCATTTTGGTCATTTTGGTCATTTTGGTCATTTTGGTCATTTTGGTCATTTTGGTCATTTTGGTCATTTTGGTCATTTTGGTCATTTTGGTCATTTTGGTCATTTTGGTCATTTTGGTCATTTTGGTCATTTTGGTCATTTTGGTCATTTTGGTCATTTTGGTCATTTTGGTCATTTTGGTCATTTTGGTCATTTTGGTCATTTTGGTCATTTTGGTCATTTTGGTCATTTTGGTCATTTTGGTCATTTTGGTCATTTTGGTCATTTTGGTCATTTTGGTCATTTTGGTCATTTTGGTCATTTTGGTCATTTTGGTCATTTTGGTCATTTTGGTCATTTTGGTCATTTTGGTCATTTTGGTCATTTTGGTCATTTTGGTCATTTTGGTCATTTTGGTCATTTTGGTCATTTTGGTCATTTTGGTCATTTTGGTCATTTTGGTCATTTTGGTCATTTTGGTCATTTTGGTCATTTTGGTCATTCTGGTCATTCTGGTCATTTTGGTCATTTTGGTCATTTTGGTCATTTTGGTCATTTTGGTCATTTTGGTCATTTTGGTCATTTTGGTCATTTTGGTCATTTTGGTCATTTTGGTCATTTTGGTCATTTTGGTCATTTTGGTCATTTTGGTCATTTTGGTCATTCTGGTCATTCCGGTCATTCCGGTCATTCCGGTCATTCCGGTCATTCTGGTCATTTTGGTCATTTTGGTCATTTTGGTCATTTTGGTCATTTTGGTCATTTTGGTCATTTTGGTCATTTTGGTCATTTTGGTCATTTTGGTCATTTTGGTCATTTTGGTCATTTTGGTCATTTTGGTCATTTTGGTCATTTTGGTCATTCTGGTCATTCCGGTCATTCCGGTCATTCCGGTCATTCCGGTCATTCCGGTCATTCCGGTCATTCCGGTCATTCCGGTCATTCCGGCAATTCCGGCAATTCCGGCAATACCGGCAATTCCGGCAATTCCGGTCATTCCAGCAATTCCGGAAATTCCGGCAAATCCGATTATGCCGGTCATTCCGGTCATTCCGGTCATTCCAGCCATTCCGGTCATTCTGGTCATTCCGGTCATTCCGGTCATTCCGGTCTTTCCGGTCATTCCGGTCATTCCAGTCATTCCGGTCATTCCGGTCATTCCGGTCATTCCGGTCATTCTGGCCATTCCGGTCATTCTGGTCATTCCGGTCATTCCGGTCTTTCCGGCAATTCCGGCAATTCCGGCAATTCCGGCAATGCCCGCAATACCGGCAATTCCGGCAATTCCGGTCATTCCAGCAATTCCGGAAATTCCGGCAAATCCGATTATGCCGGTCATTCCGGTCATTCTGGTCAATTTGGTAAATTTGGTCATTCTGGTCAATCTGGTCATTCCGATCATTTTGGTAAATTTGGTCATTCTGGTCATTCTGGTCATTCCGGTCATTACGGTCATTATGGTCATTCCAGTCATTTTGGTCATTTTGGTCATTTTGGTCATTTTGGTCATTTTGGTCATTTTGGTCATTTTGGTCATTTTGGTCATTTTGGTCATTTTGGTCATTTTGGTCATTTTGGTCATTTTGGTCATTTTGGTCATTTTGGTCATTTTGGTCATTTTGGTCATTTTGGTCATTTTGGTCATTTTGGTCATTTTGGTCATTTTGGTCATTTTGGTCATTTTGGTCATTTTGGTCATTTTGGTCATTTTGGTCATTTTGGTCATTTTGGTCATTTTGGTCATTTTGGTCATTTTGGTCATTTTGGTCATTTTGGTCATTTTGGTCATTTTGGTCATTTTGGTCATTCCAGCCATTCCGGTCATTCCGGTCATTCCGGTCATTCCGGTCATTCCGGTCATTCCGGTCATTCCGGTCATTCCGGTCATTCCGGCAATTCCGGCAATTCCGGCAATACCGGCAATTCCGGCAATTCCGGTCATTCCAGCAATTCCGGAAATTCCGGCAAATCCGATTATGCCGGTCATTCCGGTCATTCCGGTCATTCCAGCCATTCCGGTCATTCTGGTCATTCCGGTCATTCCGGTCATTCCGGTCTTTCCGGTCATTCCGGTCATTCCAGTCATTCCGGTCATTCCGGTCATTCCGGTCATTCCGGTCATTCTGGCCATTCCGGTCATTCTGGTCATTCCGGTCATTCCGGTCTTTCCGGCAATTCCGGCAATTCCGGCAATTCCGGCAATGCCCGCAATACCGGCAATTCCGGCAATTCCGGTCATTCCAGCAATTCCGGAAATTCCGGCAAATCCGATTATGCCGGTCATTCCGGTCATTCTGGTCAATTTGGTAAATTTGGTCATTCTGGTCAATCTGGTCATTCCGATCATTTTGGTAAATTTGGTCATTCTGGTCATTCTGGTCATTCCGGTCATTACGGTCATTATGGTCATTCCAGTCATTTTGGTCATTTTGGTCATTTTGGTCATTTTGGTCATTTTGGTCATTTTGGTCATTTTGGTCATTTTGGTCATTTTGGTCATTTTGGTCATTTTGGTCATTTTGGTCATTTTGGTCATTTTGGTCATTTTGGTCATTTTGGTCATTTTGGTCATTTTGGTCATTTTGGTCATTTTGGTCATTTTGGTCATTTTGGTCATTTTGGTCATTTTGGTCATTTTGGTCATTTTGGTCATTTTGGTCATTTTGGTCATTTTGGTCATTTTGGTCATTTTGGTCATTTTGGTCATTTTGGTCATTTTGGTCATTTTGGTCATTTTGGTCATTTTGGTCATTTTGGTCATTCCAGCCATTCCGGTCATTCTGGTCATTCCGGTCATTCCGGTCATTCCGGTCTTTCCGGTCATTCCGGTCATTCCAGTCATTCCGGTCATTCCGGTCATTCCGGTCATTCCGGTCATTCCGGTCATTCCGGTCATTCCGGTCATTCTGGCCATTCCGGTCATTCCGGTCATTCCGGCAATTCCGGCAATTCCGGTCATTCTGGTCATTTGGTAAATTTGGTCATTCTGGTCATTCTGGTCATTTTGGTCATTTTGGTCATTTTGGTATATTTGGTCATTCCGGTCATTTTGGTCAATTTGGTAAATTTGGTCATTCTGGTCAATCTGGTCATTCTTGTCATTTTGGTAAATTTGGTCATTCTGGTCATTCCGGTCTAATGACCGGAATGACCAGAATCGGTCATTACGGTCATTCCGGCAATTCCAGAAATTCCGGCAAGTCCGGCAATTCCGGCAATTCCGTTTATGCCGGCAATTCCGGCAATTCCGGTCATTCCGGTCATTCCGGTCATTCCGGTCATTCCGGTCATTCCGGTCATTCCGGTCATTCCGGTCATTCCGGTCATTCCGGTCATTCTGGTCATTTTGGTAAATTTGGTCATTCCGGTCAATCTGGTCATTTTGGTCAATCTGTTCAGTGACGGTCGTTGATTATTTAATTTTAGGACGACAGTCGTTGATTTAGTACGACAGTCGTTGATTTCAGTCCGACAGCCGTTGATTTAGTACGACAGTCGTTGATTTTAGTTCGTCAGCCGTTGAGTTTAGTACGATAGTCGTTTATTTTAGTACGACAGTCGTTAATTTTAGTACGACAGTCGTTGATTTTAGTGCGACAGTCGTTGAAAGTGGTACGACAGTTGTTAAAAGTGGTACAACAGTTGTTGAAAGTGGTACGACAGTCGTTGATTTTTGCATGACATAGTCGTTGAATTTTATTTGACAGTCGTTGATTTAGTACGACAGTCGTTAATTTTAGTACGACAGTCGTTGATTTCAGTCCGACAGTCGTTGATTTAGTACGACAGTCGTTGATTTTAATACGACAGTCGTTGATTTTAGTACGACAGTCATTGATTTTTGTACGACAGTCGTTGATTTCAGTCCGACAGTCGTTGATTTAGTACGACAGCCGTTGATTTCAGTCCGACAGTCATTGATTTTGGTACGACAGTCATTGATTTGAGTACGACAGTCGTTGAGTTTAATGCGACAGTCTTTGATTTTAGTACGACAGTCGTTGATTTTAGTACGTCAGTCGTTGAGTTTAGTACGACAGTCGTTGATTTTAGTACGACATTCGTTGATTTGAATATGACAGTTGTTGATTTTAGTACGACAATCGTTGTTTTTAGTACGACAGTCGTTAATTTTAGTACGACAGTCGTTGATTTTAGTACGACAGTCGTTGATTTTAGTACGACACTCGTTGAGTTTAGTACGACAGTCGTTGATTTTGGTACGACAGTCATTGATTTTAGTACGACAGTCGTTGATTTTAGTACGGCAGTCGTTGATTTTAGTACGGCAGTCGTTAATCTTAGTGCGACGATTTTAGATTCAGATGTTAGTACGACACTCGACCACATAGATCACCATAGTTACGCAACTGCATGGCTAAACTCGCAGTGGGCGAGGGGTCTTAGCCTAGCCTAGGCCAGGAAACAGGTGATTAACCTAGTATAATAGGTTGCATGACAGAAACTAACTGCACATGCATTCATACCCCTGTTTAAACTGTGAAGTGCGCATCTCACTATCATTTAGTAAAGGCCACCGTATGTGGCTGAAACAAGTCGACGGATTCGACTTAAATCGGTACGTACGCATAAGAGTCTAGTTTATTAAAAAGTATGTGATTCGATAAAATACTATTGACAATAAAATAATATCATTTATTAGAATTCCAATTATTTAATTCAGAATTTCACACGTAAAAGGATTTACAATACCGAAACCAATGGATTGTAACGATCAATTGGAATCTCTCAAAGCAGTCGTGACATGAATTGTAAAAAGGCTTTTAAAAATCTTGTAATGTAATTTGAATTAATAGAATGTAACAGCTTCATGTAAGTGTAACATGGGTACTAATGTTATTTAAAAAGGTAGGTTTAAAAGGTGTAATAAAAGTTATTATACTATATTTTGAACAACAACTTATCTCATAATAAAGCTTTTTGGTAAAACTTATGTAATTTTCCTTACCTTAGTAAAGTCAAATGTGTTTTCGCTACAGTTTTCTTATGTAGTATTATATTAAACTAGCTGTATCCTGTGGTTTTACCCGTGTAAATTCGCGTGTAAAACTTAAATTTAAACGTAATTTCCGCTTATAATAGACAGAGATAATAAAATATCTAAAGTCAAGCTTTAACAGTACATCAATTGTTACAGGTAACTAATAGGTTAATGAGGAAATTATTAAACGCCATTTTGCGGCGGCCGCCATATTGGGTAATAAATGATGGTACTTAGATGAACGTGTGTTGTTACGAGAAACAAACGAAAATGTGCTTAAAATTCGACACTGGGAAGCAAATTTATTTAAAAACGTCCTTGGTAAGCAAAATGAAACAAAATCTTTTTAAGAAGAAAATTCAAACATTACATTTATAAGTCGAGTTTTGTAAGAAACACTTAAAGACCTACAAATTGGTCCCTGAATATTTTATTTGTTCCTAAAACTTAAGTAAAAACGTCTAGTGACTCTAAAAGGTCTATAAAGAATATGAACCTTGTTATGTTCACCGACAGACTCCCAATTAAAGTAATTCTCACTTTATTTATATGGCTACACAATACTCAACATAAACTTACTTGCAAATTCAAGTCTACGATAAAAAGTTCATAAGGCTTAAATTTAAGTTTGAATAGATAAGCTTTATTGAATAAATATGCTATTTTAAGAGTGGATATAAAAAGATTTCGACACTTTTAAACTTGTTACTTATAAGTAAAGTTTGGCGACTTAATACTTATTGGATTATTTAATAAAAGACAGGGCTTTTTCATTATTAATTTACCTATAACTAAAGAATTATCAAAACTTTGTCATTGGGATTCGCTAAGTTAAAATTGAAAAAAAAAATCTTTAAAAAGGCGAGTAATTTAACAACGCTACGTAATAGTATTTTAATGTACGTTTTTCTAAGAAAAATAAATGTATTATACTAACTAACATAAATAGTTAAATAATTAAATACATAAGTTTATTTATAAAACAAAACACAATTTATTTTATAAAATAACTTCATAAGTCAAGTTGCAAATGTAATTTTCTTTACCTAAACAGTAAAAGCCAAGATCCCAGGAAGCATTTCCAATCTATTTTAAAGAAACGACAAGTCAGATATCATTTGGCACTATCCTCTATCCGTGCCACTAACTCTTATACTATACGGGACACTTTGACATTAATTGCCAAACCACTTTTAGAACAAACGCCTTTTCCAATAAATATTTTCACATACTACATGAATACGGTATAAAAATCCGTAAGTGGAAGAATATACAATATTTTTTTATAATAAGTAAGTACTTGATAATTTTTGAAAATATTTTCCATACTATAAATCGCATTAATAGTCTAAAAATATCGCAGCACATTAGTGAGGTATAATTGTCGAAAAGTCACATATACCTACATACAATTGATACATAAGTATGAGAATAACAACTACTTAAACTACAATAAAATCAGTCTCAACATTCCCGAAGAAACGCCTTCAAAAAACAATAAAATCGAATAAGGAATTCAAGACGGGTTCCATCATAAGAGCTCTATAAAATCAGAGAAAACTGAGCAGTCCATTATTCCACGTACTATTTCGTGCATTACCATAAGCCTGGGCTATAATAAGGATCGGAGCGCTTGAAACAATGGACCTTGGACCATCAACTTGATCCGCGATAAGAGCCGTCAAACAAATGCTCCGAAAGGGGATTAAGGTTTTATACATCATCACGTTCGACCCCTCCCCTCACCCCTAAGACGCCCCATCGTAAGTGGCGTCGATAACGTGCTACTTCGCTCGGAACTAAGTGACGAAATTATTAAAGAAAACCCTTCGTAAAAATACCGATAATATAACAAAATTGATTTTTATTCATATTTTTATGACATGAAAGTAATCTAGGGATAATGAATATTGAAATTCTATTAAAGTTTGGATTTTTCTGCTATAATGTCTGTAAGAAAAAAAAACAATGAGAAGAATTTACTTTAATCCAAATGCGAGTTTACTTCATAAATATTGTCGGTGTCGGAATTTACATATATTTTCAGTGACGAACTTACTTACTTTGTGGCGTATTGTACGAGTATAATACCATACCCATATTTTATACCCCAAAATTTGTACCAATTTCTAGTAAAATTTTGGCCTTAAAACCTCTCTCTATCTTATGATTCTTATAAGTAGGAATAGGCGTTTTTATGACGCTGCCTTTAAACTTATGCTAGGCTTAAAGGGAGCGCAAATATAATAAAATTAAACTGCTAAATAGGTAATTAACTAAGGCTTTTAGATTAAGTAAAATAACTGTCTTAAACTTCTTATCTTAATGTTTGAAACATAGCTTTTAATTACCATTATTTTAAATTAAGATAACAATATTTACTATCATCATAATGTTCATTTAAATCGTCTGCGAAAATAACTTGACAGAGATCGTTTCGAGATTAAAATAAGTAAATATTTTGAACTTACTTTAAACGATATTAGTTCTATAATAATGAAGTGTATGTATTTAGACCAATTGATTTAAAACCTGTTATGTACCGCGATTTTACATACGTTTTGTTTGAAAACAATTGGATAAGACATATCTTATGTTGTTCAGTTTAATGTAACTTTTCATTAGTGAAAGAATATTGTAAATAATTCCAAACATTTAAATTAAAAAAAAAACTAATAACGAAAACAAAATTATTCCTCTTTATAAAATAGACTAGGATAAAATATTGATAATTTACTAAAGACACGAATAATCTACAAACTGAAAAGAAAATAAAACTAAATCGGGCTAAACTTCACGCCTTTAATATTACTAATCCTTTGAGAAAATATCGCGCTTTTCCAGAAGGCGTTGGAGCGCGTGAAAACCCGTCCTTGGGGCAAGAATCCGCGCTCTTTGCGTTGATTCAAAGTTGTAAGTATTTATTTAAATATAAGAATAATTTACATTAAGACGTATTTTAAGCTATTGCATAGCTTCTATCGAGGGCCTTGAGCGCGGGGACCGAATCCAGAAATTCCGTAACGAAAAAAAACCTCACGTTTTTATTATTTTTTTATCGAAATCTTTTTTTTTGTAAATTTTCCAAACAGTTTTTATAGTAATGTAGACAAAGTTTTTATTGTATGAAGTCCCAAGTACGACATCAAAATTTCTAAGGTTAGGATTGCAATACAAAAATATAAAAAAAACAATTAGTTGATAAAATTGCTATGCAATAGCTTTACCGCGGCAGTCACCGAGTGCCACACGTTTTTTTTTGTTTTGATTTGATGGAATCTTTCATTACAATAAAATTAAATCATTAAGGAATTAAGATGTTTAAGTTCTTTAACTTTGGCAGCTCAATTGGTAAGAAAATTGCAATGATTCGAAACTAGATGTAAATATCAGCTGAGATAAACATTTTAAATATTTTCAGAACACGTAACTGTTTTAAAAACTAGAAACAGTAGTCTTAAACACACTTTATCTTACTTCATAATGTAAATGAAATTGTCACGCTTCTAAAACTGCATTTACATATCGAACAACGCAAATAACATCCCATAAACTAAATATTATAAATTACTAGCTGCGCCCCGCGGTTTCACACGCGTAGTTCCCGTTCCCGTTCCCGTAGGAATTTCGGGATGAAAAATAGATGTTGGCCGATTCTCAGACCTACTGAATATGCTCACAAAATTTTATGAGAATCGGTCAAGCCGTTTCGGAGGAGTATGGCAACGAAAACTGTGACACGAGAATTTTATATATTAGATTTACATAATCCAATATTAAATCTATTGTCTCGATGTAAATCATTATGGATATCGCCGGAGGATCTGGGGGCACGGCAGTGCCCCCCGCCAAGTCGAGCGCGAAGCAAACACTGCCGTACCATCCTTTACAGGAACCATTTCGCCGCATTTTCAGGCCCCTATTTGACTACCTCTGGATAAGACTAGAACGCTGAAATTTTCGTCATCCAGTAAGCTATACAATCACATACTTAAAATAAAATTTCAAGTCTGTAGGTCATTTAGTTCCCAAGTTAAGCGAAAGCAAAGTTTCGCATTTTAGACACTCACTCACTCACTCACTCACTCACTCACTCACTCACTCACTCACTCATGATCATCAAAATAGAACTAGTACTTCCCATAAACCTAGAGAGCTGAAATTTGGTACAGAGTTAGGGTTTAATGGCCACATAAAGGGAAAACTATAAAAACTAGGATAATCGAACGGGAACGGGAATTATACGGGAATGGGAACGGGAATTGTAACTCAAGAACGGCTGAACTGATTTGGCTGAAAATTGGTGGGGAGGTAGCTTAGAACCAGGAAAAGGACATAGGATACTTTTAATCCCGAAATTCCCACGGGATTGGGAACGGGAATTTAAAAATCAAGAACGGCTGAATTGATTTGGCTGAAAATTGGTGGGGAGGTAGCTTAGAACCAGGAAAAGGACATAGGATACTTTTAATCCCGAAATTCCCACGGGATTGGGAACGGGAATTTAAAAATCAAGAACGGCTGAATTGATTTGGCTGAAAATTGGTGGGGAGGTAGCTTAGAACCAGGAAAAGGACATAGGATACTTTTAATCCCGAAATTCCCACGGGATTGGGAACGGGAATTTAAAAATCAAGAACGGCTGAACTGATTTGGCTGAAAATTGGTGGGGAGGTAGCTTAGAACCAGGAAAAGGACATAGGATACTTTTAATCCCGAAATTCCCACGGGATTGGGAACGGGAATTTAAAAATCAAGAACGGCTGAATTGATTTGGCTGAAAATTGGTGGGGAGGTAGCTTAGAACCAGGAAAAGGACATACGATACTTTTAATCCCGAAATTCCCACGGGATTGGGAACGGGAATTTAAAAATCAAGAACGGCTGAATTGATTTGGCTGAAAATTGGTGGGGAGGTAGCTTAGAACCAGGACAAGAACATAGAACACTTTAATCCCGAAAATCCCACGGGTTTGGGAACGGGAATTTATTACTCAAGAACGGCTGAATTGATTTGGCTGAAAATTGGTGGGGAGGTAGCTTAGAACCAGGAGTAGCACATAGAAAACTTTTAATCCCGAAATTCCCACGGGAATGGGAACGGGAATTATAATTCTAGAACAGCTGAACTGATTTGGCTGACAATTTGTGGGGAGGTAGCTTAAAAACTATTTATGTATAGATACTTTTTATCCCGAAATTCCCACGGAAACGCGAACGGGAACTACGCGGGTGAAACCGCGGGGCGCTTAATAATATAATACTACTCCTAAAAAATAAGTGTGTCAAATAAGAAAATCTAATAAAATAAATCAATATAAACAAGTTTTAACAAAAAGAAATGAAATCCCACCAAAAACATTCTGTAAAAAACTAGCCAAGTCTCGATGGAGCTGCTTGTTTAACTCTAAAAAGTAATGAAATCTAGACAGACTCGTGCCAAGTCTAAGGTTCCTTACTGCGATTTCTTTATTATTATAGTTAATGTTGTGTGACTTGGCCGTTGAAGGGTACACATGTATGTACACAAGGGTACAAAACTAGGTGCTCCATGACGCTATTGCACCAATCTTAAAAAATCCAGAACCTATCCATTGACGATAGAAAATTTGCTTAATTATAGCCACTTGAAAAATGTTGATTCAATATCCAGTCAATTGTAGGCTTGATAAAGCTGCGTATTTTAATAATGTTATAACATTACGTGTAAACAAAATTGACATGTACCCACTACTAACCTTTTAAACAATGTTCAACGGCCAAGTCACACAACATTAACTATAATAATAAAGAAATCGCAGTAAGGAACCTTAGACTTGGCACGAGTCTGTCTAGATTTCATTACTTTTTAGAGTTAAACAAGCAGCTCCATCGAGACTTGGCTAGTTTTTTACAGAATGTTTTTGGTGGGATACAGTTGTCAATGACACTCAATAGAGGCTACACGATGCCGTAATTCATGTCACCACCAGATCTATGAGTATCAGTGGAGTATTTTAAATTTATAATGTTAATTTCGTATTTATTCGGATTAAAAATATTTGATTGTTAGACTTAATACATTTTTTGAATTGCTCAGGCTGGCCTCAAACAGCCGTATAGTCTAAATTTCGAAATCTGCAAATACACTGAAAATATCTCGGTAGAGGATCCCGTGAGAATATCACTAAATATCTTGGATATATTATGGGGAAATCATCAGAAGTACAAAACTGGAAGTACGCAAAAATATTCGCGGGGTATAGGCATAGCTTAACATTATGAAACTAAATTGCATTACAGCTTTTCATCGATATAAACGAAAAAAGAAAATCAAAAGCTTATAATTAAAATAAAATAAACAGAAAGTTTAAAATACTTTAATTTTGCGAATCAAGCTAAAGATTTACAATTAAATCTGTTTAAATATAAATGTTCATAGTTTTTAGAAGTTCGGTATTTAGTTCTGATTTCTTAGCATTGCAAATTGAGCTGAAACTCTGTTTTCATAATAAATTTCAAGTCGTTGACTCGAAAAACGAGACGTTTAAATCCATTGATGTCTGAATTTACTAACGCTTATTAGATTTTCATAATTTTTAACTTTATATTTACATCGTTAGTTTTTTTTAAATATTTTATATGAAATTCTTTGATTTTATTGATATACGTGAAAACTACAGACTAAATAAAACTACTTTCACGTATTTTTTCTTTCATCTTCTCTGTGACCACGGATTGTATAAAAAATCCAAAACTTTAGAAATCTATACTAATAATAAAACAGTAGAACCACCGTGTCTGTACATTAAATAAATTTACCTAAAACTGATAGGGGGGGATAAAAGAAGGTCAAAGGAACACAAAAAAACAATTTTCGACTTTCTTTCCTGTCTGTCTGTCTGTTCGCGATAATCTCAGAAAGTACTGAACGGATTTTCATGGCGTTTCCACATATGGATTAAGCTTAATCTGGCGCAATATATAGGCTTTGTTTCATCTCATTTGGATAACGAGAAGAAAAGTTATCAATAAAAATCTATTTTGTTGTTTTGAATTTAATAAACAATACTCCGCCCACGACATCGCTTGGGTAATATCCGTTTATATCGCGCAACTTACCACCTTAGTTAGTTCTAAGTTATTGAGATGTTCTTTAAAATTTAGGAGGAATCGTATAGTCTTTGTTGTTCTTCGGTCCTCTGATTTCAATCAAAAAATATATTTATCAACACTTCGCTTCCTTTTGACGAGAAAACATTGCTGACAAAAATACTACATTTTGGATTTTGTATAATAATATTTCATAGATATCAAATTTGACAGAATGTAGAATACTTCAATATCGAATGCTTAAAGGGCATATGCACATAGCGGATTTTCAGGCGTAAAAAAAATAGTATAGACGTAATATTAAAGCGCTGTGTACGTGCGTACTATGTTAAAGAAACATCAATCTATACTAATAATAAAACAGTAGAACCACCGTGTCTGTACATTAAATAAATTTACCTAAAACTGATAGGGGGGGATAAAAGAAGGTCAAAGGAACACAAAAAAACAATTTTCGACTTTCTTTCCTGTCTGTCTGTCTGTCTGTCTGTCTGTTCGCGATAATCTCAGAAAGTACTGAACGGATTTTCATGGCGTTTCCACATATGGATTAAGCTTAATCTGGCGCAATATAGTATAGGCTTTGTTTCATCTCATTTGGATAACGAGAAGAAAAGTTATCAATAAAAATCTATTTTGTTGTTTTGAATTTAATAAACAATACTCCGCCCACGACATCGCTTGGGTAATATCCGTTTATATCGCGCAACTTACCACCTTAGTTAGTTCTAAGTTATTGAGATGTTCTTTAAAATTTAGGAGGAATCGTATAGTCTTTGTTGTTCTTCGGTCCTCTGATTTCAATCAAAAAATATATTTATCAACACTTCGCTTCCTTTTGACGAGAAAACATTGCTGACAAAAATACTACATTTTGGATTTTGTATAATAATATTTCATAGATATCAAATTTGACAGAATGTAGAATACTTCAATATCGAATGCTTAAAGGGCATATGCACATAGCGGATTTTCAGGCGTAAAAAAAATAGTATAGACGTAATATTAAAGCGCTGTGTACGTGCGTACTATGTTAAAGAAACATCAACAGAGTGTCTTTCCCATAATAAAAAACAATAAGAAAACTGCTGATGGATACATTATTAACATAAATATTTTATTAAATAGTTTAAGTTAAATTAAAATAACTTATTAGCCATTTAGAAAAATGCATTGAAATTTTTTGCCTTAGCCAGAACTTGAACCCGGAACCATGCTGAACCGCAGCACTGCTCTATCCAATTGAGCTACCGAGGAGATTAGATCGTAATATACTAAAGTTCTCAAAATTGTGCATCAGACATCAAAAAAATATCTACAGCACCGTCAAGGTTAAAATTCAGTCAAATTAATTCAATAAACAAATAGTTTTTGGCTACTGCTGCCATAAGTCAGTGTGCAAAGGTCCTAAAATGTATGATATTCTTTACACAAAGGTTGGCAGTATTGAGTTTTAAATATGTAGGTGCATTCAACCTTCTTTTTGTTAAATCAAGTAAAAATTGTGATATCCATCTATAAATACTTTAGGACAAAAAATAAATGGTTTTAAATTATTGTTCACTGTCTTTGTGTGCTTGCATCATGTACAAAACTTCGTTATATGATAGCTCATATTCAAAGAATTTCTCTATAAACTACATTGATGGTTTTGCCTTCTGGGGCTAACATAAATACTTAAATAAATTACTGACCCGTGGGCAGGCCACATATAGTTGGCCATGCTAAAAACAATTAGACCTTAGGTCGACACCAGCGGCCTTTAGTGTCTGACCCTGGGATTTATTTATCGTCATAGCAAAACACGCCACGACTGGGAATTGGGTGCGCTTGAATTGGAATGGAAAATTGTTAGGGATTAGTGGTATTCTTGGTATCAAGACGGTTTCTTCGACACCACAACCGGTTAAAATTTCTGCTTCAATTACGTTACGTTGTAGATTTATGACCTTTAATCGAGAACCATTGCACAGTTTAGGACTTAAATTACGAATAAGAATTATAGAAACACCTTGCCTTGAAATGGAGAAATGAGTCTGCTGGATTTTGTTGTCCTGGTGGAAAAGTGAACTTATCCCTATTTGAAGATCCACCGGAACCTTTAAAATCATTACTATTAGGAGAATATACACTTTCTAATCATTTTTAGATAATATTCGCGCTTTTAACAGTGCATTTCAAATGACTTCTTTTGGGGCTCAACAAATACCCAAAGGCCCGTTTATGCCTACATTTAAAATTCCAGGCCAAGTATCACTTAATAGGATCATTGTTGCCAGAACGCGAACGAAGTCGCGGGCACAGCTAGTGTAAAATAAAAATACACGTGGAATACACCTTTTTTCGAAGTTTCGAAGTTTTAGTAATTAAAACCGTTACAAAGTTTTTGTTGAAAGTAGTAATAATGAAAATCAATGTTCTTAATTTAATTTTGAATTATTGTATTAGTCCAAGAGTTCTAGCTTTGTCCAGCCAATCAGAACGCGACACATAGCATCCACAGAGCACACGATGTCCTGAGAATCCAGTTCTACCATGAAGTACTCTGAAGTTATCCATTGCCATAACTACCCCTGAAAAAAAAACAAAATTATAGTAAAAAACCAAAGGGTACTCAAAAAACTAGTCCGCCATGCTTGAAAGTTCGCCATATAACATAACATAATCATTCACTACATTATCTCATTAAAGTAACTGACCCCTAACTAAGTTCGAAACTTGTATCTAGGGTATCAGAAACTACGCACACATTCACACACACACACACCCAGACCGGAGAGAAACATTAGTGGATAATAACTAATATTGAATTTAGAAAAGCATAAACAAAATAACGTTTGATACTATCATAAATTAATTGGCAGTTACCAAAGTGTTTTTTAATTTCATAAGCATTTCCGTGCTACATACACGTTAAACTGTCATATTAATGTCATCAACAGTCGTTACACTAACAGTTGGTATTAACCACGAAAATATAGACATACAGACACACATCCCCATTACCATTCCCCAGTATTTCTGTCTGTGTAAGTCTAAGTGTATATCTAAGTAATACTAGGGCCTATTTCACGACATTCAAGTAAAATTACTCACCAAGTAAAGTTAGTTTTGTCTCTTACTTTAATCAAGTGACAAAGACAAAACACGTTAGTAGCTACTCGGAATGTTACTTGAAGATGGTGAAATAGGCCTTTAGACCAATAAAATACAGTTACGTTACTCATATCGGTAAACAAAGATATAAGTATCCATGATTACAATAAAAGACAATTCCGCTTCACACCAGTATTCTTTTGAACCCATTTCAATTCTTTGTCAACAGCCCAAAAGATCATACAAAACGTTTGTCGAAGCATTCCAGGTAAATATTATGATTTGCCCAACTCGTTACAGACATAAGATCGGCATTATGGGACCGCAATTTGATGGGCCAGTTGGGATGAGCTGCCGTTTCGTAAATAGCATCAGGCCTAATGCTCATAATATATTGCACTCTTGAATATAAGTATTTTTTCATATCATTTGGGCTGACCTTTGAAGATTTAATGTAAGTAATATGTTTGTGGGGTCAAGCTTGTAGTTTAGTTATATGGGAGGTACATATTTTAAGAAAAAATTATTGTCTCAAAAACATATAAGTAGGCAAAAATAAATGATCTACGAGTATTCTATGGACTTTCAGCCATAGACAAGGTTTTCAATGCTTCCAGCACTTCCATTTAATACCACATTGTAGGCACTTAAAGTAAATTGTTCTATATATTTTTTGTTGTTAAATAAATTACTTTACCTGGACTTAATTTAAATTGCCACTGATTTTCTATGTCTTCATAATATTGGGCTAATTTTTTCAAGGAACGGTAATAGGATCTACATTCGTCCCCGCTTCTAAAAGCCATAGCAGAGCGGTCGTATGAATTAAATCTGAAAAGGAATGTATGAGATGACTAGTGTGGATGTGTCAAATAATCATTTTTCTTGGATTTAAGATATGAATAATGAAGTGAAATATTCAAAATGCCTGGGGAAGAATATGTACCAAGTATGTACCTAGGTACCAACATCTTAATTGCCAATACAATACTAAAGTTTTTGAATAAAAATTACTAAATTTCACCTTTGAAGTACCATTTGCTACATTAGTTTCAACACATACGAGTACTACAAAAAAATTACCACGATTACTACATTAAAGAGATCTTCTAAAATTTTATCAAATTACGATTACCTTCCATCTATACGTTACCTAATTTGTTTGATATCATCAGTTTTCTTATCAACTTGTATGACAGGTGCTGAGTATGTATGATGATGACCGTCCTCTATATACTCCGCTTCTACGTCAAACGTTGTGAGAAACTCGAAGGCGTCTGGTGCATCTTCCTTTAACCGAGTCGCTCCATAGAATCCGTCTACTAGAACTGTTTCACCACCTTGAGGGTTAACGTGTTCAATGCAGTGGAGGATTTGAAGTCTGAAAAAAGAAATATTTTGAATACTCACTCTGGTACTAGAGCCGTCGAAGGTTGTTCATTCCAAGTTACAAAGAAATAATGATGGCACATTATAGTGAATTTTTGGGAAAATTCAAAAAGAAAATTTTTGGTCCTTCTAACTGAGGGAAAGTAGTTTTTTCTTTCTCTCAGTTAAAAGGACCAAAATATAAAACCTTATTGTAGTTAATTAGTCATTTATGAATTCAAATAAACGAATGAAATAAAATGATGAATGAATAAAAACGTTAAATTAACTAAAGGACTAAAAATAAAAGCAAACTTCATAAACATTTAAGTGAAATCAACAATAAAAATGCGAAGACGGATATGAAAGACATAAAGGTGAATTACTAAACGGAATCCAACAGCAAGCGAACGCTTTCAGACAAACTTTGAAATAATAATGACAAAGATCCTTTTGAGCCGGGCCAAAGTTGACGGAACTCTTGAAAAAATAAATACAATGATTGTGTAAATGAAAGCAATTCTTGTTCGATATATTTTTGTAAAAGATTTTTTCTCTGTCCGTTTTTGTTAGTCAGTGTTGATTAATGCTGTGTAAGGGAATGAAATGAAATATTCAGGAGTTAAATCTTGTGCTAACAGGATTGTAAATTGTATTGGACTTTTTAATAAAAAAAACATGAATGCTGTTGTTTGTTGGATTGATTTTGATGTTTAGTTTTTCCATTCAGTAACTGTCTGTTTTTCCTAAAAATAATGCATAGTCCTGTAAGATCACATAATGACGCAAAAGCTTCGCTTTTGAAGCTGATGGTGATTTCAAATCGAAGTTACGTTTTACACTACTCAGAAGGCAATTAAAATGTATTGTATTGGAAACATTAGATACAATTAATTGCAATCATCTGTTTTGTTGACAAAGGAAAATTGTAAATATAAACATTTATTTATCTTTAGTATCTATCTTTATAACAAGTTTATAAATAGATGTAATATAAACAATCAAAGATATAAACAGATGAAAGACAAAAGGTCATAATTACGAGAGCACAACAACTGAGCCACAGTGAGCAGAAACTAAATATTTATTACACATAGGAATCAAACCAGCAACCCTTTATTTGACAGACCGATATGACCACTCTGAGACTTTGGTCGTAACTTTTCAAATACCGATGTAATCGAGAGGTTTTTTTATTATATACTTGCACTTGACAACAACACGCCTAGCGCCTGATGGAAAGCGATGATACAGCCTAATATGACGCATGCTTGCCTAAAAGGTAAGTATATCTTTTCAAAAGCACGCTTTTCAAGAAACCTAGTAGTAGATAGTAGTACGAGTAAGAAAGTGTAAAGAAAGGACATTGTGTCAATGAGTGTATCCACAGTTTCTAATATAGGTATTAGAAACTTCATTCAGTCCATTATCTCATTATGATTGACGCCTAAGTTTGTCACTTGTATCTAGGGTAGGCGTCAATCTTAATGAGATGATGGAATGAATGACAATGTTATGTTTTCTTACCCAGCAGCTTCAGTGAAGTAAGTATTATCGTTATGGACTGCCAGTGGCAGGTTTGTGTAGGCGGTGTCAGCGTGGTCAGCCTTCGTGGTGAACCGCCACATGTCTCCGAACAATGTTCGTTGAACTCCGCCGAGAGCTTGACATACTGCCTCGGTCGCTTCTACTGTTGGTTCTACCTGTAGAAATAAGATTAAAATAAACAAGAATAAAATAAAAATAAAACCTTTTTATATCAAGCTTTTTCGCTTGTATTGCATTGTCGTAGGACTTACATAAGTATGCCATTTTTCAGCTATCGGATAATCAGAAGTGGTCGAAAATGGCTTGCAAGATTTGATTACAGACAACAGGACAGGTGAAACTAAATAAAATCTTTTAAAAAGGGTTTTTATAGGCAGTTATTGAGTCGATTTTACTTAAAGCTGCATAATCTTAATACAACGATATTCCATACTATTTTTATTTGGAAAGAATATTTATTAATAATTTCGCGTTAATTTCCTCATCTGATTTAGATGAAATTTCAAATGCCACTCAATGAGAAACATAAAAAAAGAAATAGAGAAAGTTTCGTCGTAGACATACGTTTCACAGGGATCTTAAAAAGAAAACACAACCGAAATCCACGATAAAACTCAGAGTTAGTACTCAAATATCAGTTTCTCAAATATCGCATGCCAATGTAACTCTTGATTTAGTTGCAGTTTTTCCCTGTTAAACCCCTTTTATTTATTACAGCTTTACAAAACCTCTCACGTATGGCAAAGCAACATTTTCCGGTAAAAAGTTTAACTCGTCTATCCACTACAACATATGTGGTAAAAATGTTCAGTAAAAAAGTTACAGAAAAAATTGGTTTGTGTAGCGCTCGCTTTAAAACATGATTAATCCAACATAATTCGTGTAACATCGTTATAACAGGAGTTATATTAGTGTACGAGTATGTTTGCAACTCACAAAATCTAACTAAAATATTGTAAATGCGAATGGTTTTTTTACAATTATTTATTTATTGTGACACAGAAACCGAACCAGATATGGGTAATCTGGATAAGTTGATCACACATTTAAAAAAAGTTAGCTCTAATTAGTTACTGTTAAGACGTTATAATTTCGAAGAAGAACTACATCGATTTAAAAACAAACAACCTCTAGTTTGTATCCTAAAATTAAGACACATCACAAAATAATTGACGTTCACCAAAATTAAACTCGCACCGACCCATCATTATTCCGCGGTCAATTCTCATTAATCACCGACACCAAACCATTACTTAATAAAACAATAACATGGTATACTGTTCAAACAATTCATTACCCCCTCAATCAAGACGACTCCATAGTCAAGTAGTGAACGGAAAACACGACTAGATCCTTCTGTAGAGTTAAGAAACTTATCGACGTGGATGCGACATATTTTCTCGGCGACTTGTGGACCGCGCCATAGTTTCGGTTTTAATCTCCGATTTTCTTTCCAAGTTTTGTAATCGAATTGTGTTAGGAATTTTGAGGTGTAGACTGATGTGTGGTTGTCGCTCCCTGGAAAAATAATGATGTTTTAAAAGAGCAAGAAGAATAATTGGAAATAACGATACACACACACAAATAATTGGTATGTATAACTATAGTAGGCGGGCAATTTTTCTCAATTGTAATAAATACGAGAATACTTAACTAAGAAATATCTTTAAGATAATACTACTGCAGAAATAAGCTAAAAAATTAACTATTAATACTCGACACAAACAATTTATGATACATTATAAATGACTTTCTTTAGCTTTATCCCACACCCAAATATAAAGTAGCCTATATGAAGGTTTGATGGCTGTCGCTCCGTGTAAAATATTGACGTTCCATCAAATCTAAAATTAAACTAAAAGCAGACCCTATTTTGGGTATGGGACAAAGGTTAGGGCAGAAAGTTATTATTGTTAAAGGTTGTATCGAAAAAATAAACATAAACTCCATATAATTTAATTTCTTATTTTAGATAACTTTATCAAATATTCTTTATTTAATTAATTTTACAGATAAAAAATACTTACACGTCACAGTGACGTCATCATTTCCATGTTTTACATTTTCAATTTTGACGTCAGGTATTTCTAGCAAATGCTTAGCTCTTTGAAATTTATCAGCATGGTAACAAGACGTACACCTAAAACAATTTCCAATCAAGATTCTGTATATGTAGAGAATAATTACTGATATATACATATGGGTCAAAATCAGAGAGGTCGGCATTTTGGGTTTTGAAATATCTGAGAAATTAAGTTTTCTTTATAAGAAAATTAACATGTGGAATATGTTGTGTCATTTGTCATGAACCTTTCCTGTAAAGAGGCACGCACACAAATATATATTTTAGGAATTATACCTGTTAATAATAATAATGACAGGGCCCTAAATCATTTCGGGAACACTTTTAAATATTTTTTAAATAATAATATAAACAACGTTTTTAATAATCACCGTCATGAAATTATAATTAACCTGTCCCTCTACCAGTAAATGCTGTCATTTTGTATATTTTTATAATAAAAAGACTTATCTTTTATATTACTCTCCATAGATTTTCAATTAGTGTAAATTTCGTTTCAAAATTTTAATTTATTGTATACATTTGTGCAATACGTTATCAATTCATGATATAAATACAAATGTTGAAAGGTCATTTTAGGATATGTATGCAAGATTTAACTATAACCCTACTCATTAGTGAAAAATCTGCCATTTTTGCGATGTTCCCGAAAATGATGGGAGTGTTCCCAAAATGACAATGAAGTTCCCTAAATGACGTTGACGTTCCCTAAATGACTGCAACGTTTGGTTTTTGCATTATGTTGTAGATGAAAATAATAAATGCCTTTAAGTATTAAACCTTTATTTGTACTTAAAAAATGAACAACATGAGTATCAAAATTTAAACTTAATCTAATAATAAACTTTTAGTTTCAGTTAACAAACATTATATATTAGGAACAAATAGTAATTGCACTCTACAAGTATCATTAAGATTTCTTGCATCAATGCTTAAAATTAAATAAATCAAATGTAGTTATAAAACAAACAGTCTTATGAATTCGAAACATTATTTTATAATCACAAAATAATTTGAGTATCAAAGTTTGAACTTAAAGTCTAACAATAACTTACTTTTCAAAAATATCCATATTCTCATCAAAACAATAATAGCCACGACTACCTATTTTCCGCAATTTCGGGGTGGGTAAAATTTTAATAACTTGTTCACAGGGGACATATGCAACATCATTTTGTTCAAGTTTAAACATCTTTGCTGAGTTCCGCTGACAACGAAGAAAGGCGACCTTTATTTCGCCCTCTTCATCAACTGAGGTCTCAGCAACTGCGACGTATCTGTATTCATTTTTTTTATTTTCAGTGGGTACATTTACCAGCAAAAATGTCTTTGGACGTATCATGTTGGGGTGGAAGTTCTCTTTATCATTTCCGTACGATGTACCAGCACAATTATCGTCACTCTTTCCATGAAGTCGATCTGAAACCTTTTGAAGATTTTCATCATCTGAACTGTCTGATCCGTATACAGCGTCGTAAATACTCTTCCTACTCATGTGAAGATAATTCAGAAACTTATCATTCTTTTCTATGTCTAAATCTAACACTTCTGGCACTGGACTTTCTTTATCTCTATGTTCGTCTGAAAATGCTTGTAGTTTAATTTCTCGCAACAATTTTGAGAACTGATACAGTAGTATGATGACATCAGAAGTTTTCTGCCAGACAATCTTAGTTACATTCATGATTCCTGGAATTGCATCTATCTTTTCAGGTGTTATGGTTTTGATTGCAACTATATCATCGTTAGTGACTCCATGGAGTGAAACAGATGTATTGTTTAGTAAACGGACAAAATCTGCAGCTGTATTTACATCGTTTCCTCGTAATACTTGATCATCCGCAGTTTTCTTTAGCACTCCTCCCACACCATCCATTGGACCTTTACCATGACCTGTCTTTCGGTCATATCACTAACAGTCTTAACTTTATTTTCAGCCTTCTTCCTTTGGTAATATTCCCTATCTTTCAGTCTCTTCATCTCCCTTTGTTCAGGTGTCATTTTATCTAAAAACTTGCGTTTCCTTGCATTAGCCTTTTCGCGATGTTTTTTGTAAGCTATACTGTCCTGTTTTAATCGTTTTTTTTTACTTCTTTTTATCTTCATTTTTTTCCATGTTACTATTACAAAGTGGTTACCTAAAACAAAACAAAAATGCATTGTTATATGTATTTAAAAGCAAGAAAGCGTCATTTTGCCCGTTAATCGTCATTTCGAGAACGCCCGTCATATACGAAAACGTTCCCGAAATGACCGTTCCCTGAATGACTATCTGATGAATATTTTCATATCACGCTTCATGCTGCTATGTTAGATATTGGTTTTTGAGGTTAGGAACACGTGAACTGTAATATTTATAAGAATTTAGCAAAAAGTATGCAAATTATCGGAAAACTAATCACCAAACAGCGTTCCCGTAGTGATAGGGAATTAAAGTACGCTACCCACATACGAAATTAAAACGTACTTACCCATAAAATCAATTATTTTTTTTCAAAAACACGACACGCGTCTTGTCCTTTGACTAGTGAACTTCACACTGTTGCTTGCTAGGGCCACGTAGCGCGGTTTTGTTTGAATTATATCGACCGATATCCATCGCGTTCACTGAATGATTTAATAAACGTCAGACAGCATTTGAATAGTCGAAATATGAAAAATATATATTTAAGCTATTTAATTTATACGTATATTCGTAATTTAATAATTTTCGAAGCTAATATATAAAAAAATACAATTTTAAGTCTTAATTGTAAACATTTTTGACTTGTCTCAACTATGAAACGTGGTATAAGGACGCGTTCCCGGAATGACTATTTAGGCCTTTTTAGTTTAAAATCTAATAAAATATTATCGTTAAAAAATAAATATGATAAGTGCCTTGTAACTATGCAAAGAAACTTCATTTGGAAACAAGTATTTTAGCCATACCACGTTATTTTATTAAGAAAATCTTTGTCAGAAGCATGATTCTCACCTCTCTGATTTTGACCCAATACATTACACACATTATACGCATTCATTATGTACGCATATTATTACAATCGCGACGCACATTATAAACATACTAACTGCGCCCCACGGTTGAGCCCGCGTGAATCCCAATCCCATGGGAATTTCGGGATAAAAAGTATCATATGTATTATTCCTAGTTATAAGGAACATCTGTACCAAATTTTATCTAAATCGATACAGTAGTTTTTGCGTGAAAGAGTAACAAACATCCAAACTCACAAACATACAAACTTTCGCATTTATAATACATATCATTAGAATTCGGTTAACGAAATCTCTGTCCTATCAGTTTAAAGAGTACTTTTACTCTAGTATAATATACATGTCTTGAAATTACAGTAGAGTCCGTTTATAATGACATCGAAAGGAATTGACAAACACGTCATAATAAGCGGACGTCATACAAAGCGTTATGTGAAATGAAAAACCTTTTTTATGTAAATATGTCTGACTTAAGTATTTTAATATAGAAACATAGTAATTACATATATATACGTACATATTAAATCAAAATCAAAGTTGCACGTTATCAGCACACAACACATACAAGTGTATTTTTTACTGTAAGTAATCTGTAATTTTTGTCTGCTTTTGTTTTTTCATTGTATTGTAAAAACAGTCTCTCATCCTATTGTGTATAGAAGACATAGACATAGCCGTCATCGGGAATCAACGAACATTACCGAAGGTGTAAAGAATCATGTCGGTCATTATAACCGGACATAATTTATTAAAAATGGGTCACAATAAGCGACATGTCACTGTAAGGGAAGTCATTATATCCGACTTTTATAAAGAATTTTATATGAAAACCAAACTTCGTAGTGCAATTCGTCATAATAACCGGTTGGTCAACATAGGCGGAGTCATAATAAACGGATTCTACTGTATACTTATACAATATTACTAAGGCAAATTAACTGGCTTCTTTCGCAATTCTATTTTATAAAAATCACTACGAGTTAACTAAAAAGTAACTAAAAGATAAAAAGGATTTAAACTTATTATAATAAAGTTTAAATTGAAATAAAACTACTTTTAAATGTGTAGTGTGAAAGTCATGTAAATCAAAGAAATGACAATAAATATTTGAATTTGATTTGAAATCAATAATTTAAAATTACCTGCAATGATCTCGAAGCCAGCAGTCCTCAAATGAAAGACTCTTCCCATCATCAAATTCCACTTCTAAAGCACTGTTTACAATCGTTACATTCACAATACCTATGAATAAAAAAAAAACATAAACAATTTAGATTAAAAAGTATAAGAATCTTTTAAAAGATCACATAATACGAGATTAAGGGCCTATTTCATCATCATCAAGTTACGTTCCGAGTACCTACTCACATGTTTTGTCTTTGTCACTTGATATAAAGTAAGAAAGAGACAAAACTAACTTTACTTGGTGAGTAACTTTACTTAAAGGTCGTGAAACAGGCCGTAATAGAAAAAATCTTAAAATTAAATGGATAATCGCAACGCGCTCTTCCATGAGCATATTTTTTTAATTTAAAATATTCCCATGCATTAAACTAGATTTTCTAAATTCAACAATTTAGCTCTAAATTCTACAGTGCTAAGTCATCGATAAAATAAAGTTAATAATCCTTGCAAGAAATTATTTACTGCAACTTGCATTCTTACAACATTAAGTAATATAAGTACTTAATAAATATTTCAAACAAAATACGTAAAGTAAGTAGATCACAAAAATTCACTACAAAAAGAATTATTAACAGCTACAGATCGCCAATTTCATTCATAAATAATATAAAAACATTTATTTTCACTTACTATTTACGGCCATATTGGAACCGTTGACGACCACACTCACACTGTCACTGTAATCCGGTTATAATGAACGTCATAAGATAACTCTCGATGAATAAATTTTATCTCCAGTTTTATCAATACGGTGTCAGAGTTCAAACTCGTTTGACTGGTTTCATTGTATTTCTTGTTTTATTAATTAAAGTTATTTATACATAACAATAATTAAGATAATTTGTATCAAAAGAAATTGATTACGCGCAAATTATCTTTGTGGAAATTTCGAGATAGAAATTAGTCAATGAAAATGAAGCGTTAAGATAAGTTGCAAGCGTTAATCTCTAAAACAACCGGACCGGAACAAAAATATACTTGGCTGTTGCTAGCCGTCCGCTAGAATGGACGTTTAATATAATGTCATTCGTTCGCTAGTCGGATGAATAAGATTATATTAGTCGTCCGCATTACTGGACGACTAGACACTTTGAAAATATTTTGGTATTGGTTAAACCATGTATCAAGGAAAACTCCTCTATAAGCTCTATAACATTACGCTACAACCAAAAGTCGCAGAGCTTACACCACACAGCTAGTCTATACTAATATTATAAAGAGGAAAGATTTGTTTGTTTGTTTGTAATGAATAGGCTCCGAAACTACTGGACCGATTTCAAAAATGTTTTCACTAATGGAAAGCTAATTTATCAGTGCGTGACATAGGCTATATTTTATTCCCGTAATCCCACGGGAACGGGAACTACGCGGGTGAAACCACGGGGAGCTACTAGTAAATTATAATACCACACTTTTACTTATCTAAACCCGTCATATCAACACTTATGAACCGACGCAATATCACGTCAAAATCGATCATTTAACGTGAAACCGACCTTGTGTATCCATCACAAAATTGGCGTCGTAATAACTTTATCCTATTTTGATGTAATTTGATTGGTATTTGACAGCCAGGGGACGAAATACCGATACATGCCGATGAAGTTCCGATGAAGGGGACATTCTTAGAATTGTTACTTTGGAACGGAATTTTGTACCTTCAATAGATATTTGGTAGAATGATAAAATACTGATTCAAGATGGCTGTTGGTTCTCATAACAATAAAGTTGTGTAAAAATAGAAATATTTACAGTTTTGTGAAAAGAAAACTGTATTTGCTCTATCCGCGATTTAATAATGTATTTCCAATTTATTTATTTTTCCTAAATTATCACGAAAAAAATAAGATATGACGCGGAGTAGGAGCATAGCTAGTTAACGAACAAATGATATCTAATATATAAAATTCTCGTGTCACAGTTTTCATTGCCATACTCCTCCGAAATGGCTTGACCGATTCTCATGAAAATTTTGTTTTCGGCCAACATCTATTTTTCATCCCGAAATTCCTACGGGAACGGGAACTACGCGTGTGAAACCGCGGGGCGCAGCTAGTATTCTATATATTTGTACATTTACCCGGGTTAAATTGAAGCAGCAGGATTGAGGTACAGGTATTGTAATCAGAAATAACATGACGGCTTAGGTAAACATCATTTCATCTATTAGCTAAGGATGCTTTGATTAACTAGGAGTAAGTTTGTAATTAATTGTTAAATCTATTATAGCTCTGTATATCCCTGTTATCGCTATACTAAACTATAAAATTTGATTAAACTAGTATCAAAACGAAAGAGTGCGAAATTTTACGTACCTAAAAATGTATTTGGATTGGAAGTATGTACATAGAATTGTCAAATCCTCGTAGTTATATAAAAATAGTTTTATGATAGGTATTACAAATCTACTATATTAAAATAAGTCGATGAGAAAAAAACGAATAATTGACAGGAACACGGGAACGGGTACTACGCGAGTGAAACCGCGGGGCGCTGCTAGTACTTATATGAAATTAAGTAACAAAAACACTCGCACGTAAATCCCCTTTAATACAAAAAAACTAAATTGAAATCAGTTGATCCGTTCGGGAGCTATGATGCCACAGACAGGCAGATACACACACACACACACACACACATACGCACAGACACGTCAAACTTATAACACCCCTCTTTTTGCGTCGGGGGTTAAAAATGATTAAGTCAAGTACTCTCACAATGTCAAAGATATTAAGTACTAGCTGTGCCCCGCGGTTTCACCCGCGTAGTTCCCAATCCCGTGGGAATTTCGGGATAAAACGTTGCCTATGTTCTATCCCGGACCATAAGCTACTCTTGTACCAAATTTCAAGTTAATCGGTTCAGTAGTTTAGACGTGAAAAGGTAACAGACAGACAGAGTTGAAAGTAACTCATTAATAATAACATTTATAATATTAGTTAGGATAGTTAGGATTAGGATTAGGATACGCAATAGTACAAAGTTCAGTAAATGAAAGCGATAACAATAACGTCATACAATATCTTAAAACATTTATCAATATCGGCATGTTAAGTCGTACTGAAGGGCAATGACCTATCACTGATAATATTATCAATACAGTAAGGAGGAACAGACGTAATAGCAACGATCTTGAACCAGAACCATCTTAAGAAACTTCATAAATGAGTGCAGGAGTATCGGTCTATCCATATAGCAAAATTCTTCCTATTTACAAGCAACATAAATTATTTTATTATTAAACGAAACGTGCGAAGTACTCATTTTAAAACAGAACATGGAATCTGTGCACGTACCTCGTTAAGTCGAATCCCTCGACTAGTTTCAGCCACATTCGGTGACCTTCATCAGGAGGATGAGTGTGATGCGCCCGCGACAGCGTCTCAGTCTGCACTAAAAAAAACATACATTATAATATTACTTTAAGGATCACAAATTTTGATCGAAGGTAAAAAAAGTCGCAAATTTTCCATAATATACGGGGAAAATGATGGCAGGACGTTCATTTATTCATCAAATCATTATTTCCGCGTCTAAAACATCGTAAAGCTAATGAATATTTACCAAAACCAATGCATAGACGACGCTGTACAAAGTTTAAAAAGTGTTTTTTTAAATGAATGTGCATATAGATTGAGTATGAATTTTCAAACAACACGTACCTATATTACAGGGGTTATTAGCCGTCTGGACGACACGTGTATTTTCCATCGTAATGTTATTCAGAAAATATAATAATTTTAAAAATAAATACGTAGTTTAACCCTCTTATTTTCATATATAATTAGAAAAGTAATATATGACCGCAGTAATATCATATGTCACTGGATAGATACGAAATAATAAAATCGTATATTTGATTTGAATTTGGGTTTCGCAGAAGAACAGAAAGTTAAAGATTTTTCGACAGCTTTAAAATTATTTATCAAAAAAATAATATTAAATGAAGAACAAAAAAGCACATAATCTTAGAGCTTTACATCTTTTTTCGGTTAATAAATTGTAAATCTAATTCATCTTCGATTCGGAAATAATATCGACCAAGAACAATCTTTGCTCGTAGTTTGTATGGTGTGGCTGTATATTTTGTACACCCAAGATTATTACTGAAGGACGCCTCACTGCCAATATAATGAAAAAAAATATGATATTAAACCTAGCCAAGAAAGGGTCAGTTGCTATAAATAAGATGACAGAGTATTATTAAGAAGTAAGTTTAGGCGGGTTAGCTCCAATACATTTTACTTCAAAGTATTTCAAAGGGCGGTCACTTGCCCTTATAATTAGGGAGGCCATTTGGAAGATATTAAGGGCCACTTGAATTAATTAAAATTTCACTAAACAAGTTCAAGTGTAGTAAATTTAATCCAGCGGAAAACCGGTCGGGCCAACCGTGAAACGACTAATTGGCCAAGCGAACACTTTTGGATGTAGTACAGTTGCAGTTTAAATTTTGTGTTTTAACAGTTCCTAAGGGACAATAAATGGGAGCAAAGTTGTTCTTGTTTACGTACAAGCAGTTCAAATTGGGAGGCTTAGTGGTTATTGTATTCATTTGTACAGTCTCGGAATGAAAAGGTTCGTCACCTTAGAGTTGGTTTTCACTTGCACTAGTATTGCAAGAAACAATTATGCCAACATACAAGTGTAAGAAACAGTGATGCTAACATTTGAATGAATATAAAGACGTTTGCTATCGAATAAGGTTTTGCTTGATTTTTCTATCCTTTTTTAAACACTGCCTTGTGCGCGCGGCATATAAAAACCTCTTTGATATTTAGCAATGACGACATTGACCGATTGACAATAGTTTTAACAGAATTAATAATGGCAGGTTGAACCAACAAGAAGGTTTTAGCTTATCAAAAATCTTGTTGACAAGATATTTATCCTGTCAAACAACACTGATCTGAATAATTTTGAACTTTATTATCGAGCAGTAGAACATTATTTTCCCTAACCCGAGTCTATTCTGTACCATAGTTTCAAAAGTTAATATGTTTTCGCGACACATTATACGAATCAATTTGAAAATTGACGAACCTTTTCATTCCGAGATTGTATATATTAATACTCGTAAGTTTTCCGCAATTGGACCTCTCTAATATAATTTATTTGTATGCTGCCATATATTTGGTTAATCTTAATATAATAGGTCTTACTCAAAGGTGACTCACTGACTGACATAGTGATCTATCATCGCACAGCCCAAACCACTGGACGGATCGGGCTGAAATTTGGCATGCAGGTAGATGTTATGACGTAGGCATCTGCTAAGAAAGGATTCCCACGGGATTGTGATATACGCGGGTGAAACCGCGGGGCACAGCTAGTTTAGAATAAACGAAGAATGATGAGTAACTTGTATAAAAAAAAGACAATGACACATGTGATATGTGTCTACGGCAACAAAAATAAATATGAGTATTATTCTTTTATGGTGCTTTAGCTAAAGCAATTTCTTTACGCAACATTAATATCAAGCGGGGTAAGAAATACGACTCGAATGCATGCAAATCCCTGTGAATTTCTCTACTATCTGCACCTGTTGGAAGACATTATGACACTAACGTGCTTAGTTTCAAACTTTAAATTTAATATTATATTTCACGAAACATTACAGAAAACTATAAAGTTAATAAAAAACAAGGTGAATCATAGTTTATGGTATAATGTTGTAGATAGATGAGAGATAATATCTATAACATAACATAATCATACACTACGAGGGGGGGTCAAAAAGTTCGCGGAACGGAGGGGAAGGGGGGTGAAATAAAATACTGTACTATTTTTCTTTTTCAATATATTCCCCCTTAAGTCGAATACATTTTTCAGATCTCTCTATTAACTTATTAATACCGTCGAAAAAAAATGATTTGTCTTTGTCCTCAAAATAGGCCGAAATCGCCGACTTGACTTCTTCATCATCGGAAAATTTCTTCCCCCGAAGCTCTTTTTTTAATTTGGGAAATAAAAAATAATCACAGGGGGCTAAGTCTGGACTATAGGGAGGATGGTTTAACATTTCGAAGCCACAGTGATGAAGGGCAGCCATCGCAACGCGGCTCTTGTGTACCGGTGCGTTGTCATGCAAAAGCAGCACACCCTTTGTCAACTTTCCCCGCCTTTTCTCCTTGATTGCTTCTTTTAATTGTCTTAGTAGATTAGCGTAGTATTCTCCCGTTATAGAAACACCCTTATCTTTATAATCTATTAATAAAATACCCTCTGTATCCCAAAAAACAGTTGCCATGATTTTTCCAGCCGATTGTGACACCCTGTATTTCTTAGGGGGGGGCTGACCCTTTTTATGCCACTGCATAGACTCTTGCTTCGACTCAGGCTCATAATGATGAACCCAAGTTTCATCTGCAGTAACAAGTCTTGCAAAAATTCCTTCCTTGTCGGCGCTACAGAGGTCTAAAAACTCCTTTGAATACTCGACGCGCAGCTGTTTCTGTGGTGGTGTGAGCATTCTTGGCACCCATCTTGCGCTGACTTTTGACATCCCAAGATTGTCGTGTAGAATATTTAAAATGGTTGTAGGTGATACTCCAACCATTTCTGCAAGTTGTTTCTTCTTCAAACGAGTATCCTCCAGTATAAGATTCTCCACTTTTTCAACGATGTTTGAGGTGGTGGCCTCAATCGGCCGTCCTGAGCGAGGGTCGTCTTCAAGAGACTCTCTGCCTTGCTTGAAAAGGCTATTCCACTTGTACACCATGGTTTTCCCAGGGCAAGAGTCCCCGTATACTGATAACATTTCTTCCAAAATTTTCTGAGGTGGTTTTCCTTGCTTAGTGAGGAACTTTATGACGGCACGAAACTCGATTTTTTCCATGTTCAAGTTTTTCTTCCGGATTCACTTGTTTGATCGACGACAGGTCAAAGGTTATTGACACAATCAGGTTCAAACTTGGCATATATACTCACAAAGAGTTGCTCATTAGTTACTACCTGCGGCAGGTCCCCCACCCCCCGCTATCCCCTCCATTCCGCGAACTTTTTGACCCCCCCTCGTACATCATCTCATTATAGTAACTGACCCCTAACTAAGTTTGTAACTTGTATCTAGGGTACCAGAAACTACGCACACACTCATTCACACACACCCAGACCGAGACAAACAGTTGTGGTACACACAAATATTCACCCCGAATCTTATACTTAGCTGAATGTGAATATTTTTTAATAGGTTCAGTAGTTTTTATAGTTAATTTCGGTATAAAATGTTTAACTTACGCCATAGAACACTAGTCAACTGGTATTCAAGGTTCTACTCCAGGAAAAAACCTACAACAAAATATACGTTGTTTGTACTTAAAATAAACGAAGCAAAACACTTTATTTATACTTAATATATTCATATTTGAAACGAAAAATTTACGGACGACTAATATAATCTTATTCATCCGACTAGCGAACGAATGACATTATATTAAACGTCCATTCTAGCGGACGCCTAGCAACAGCCTAAAATAAAACCATAAACCGTATTCGCAATCCGATGAATAATAGCATAAACATAAAAGGCTTATATTATTTTTCTATCACAAATACCAATACAATACATAGGTTTAAATATAAAACAAATACGTAGACATTGAAAATACAGAGACGAGGTTGGAGAGTGCGAAACGAGGATTAAGCTTGAAAGTGATCCCCACTTGAAACCATTTGTTGACGAACCTTATTTGCAGAATGGCAGACGTTTACTCTCAGATTATGAAGAACAAATATGAAGGTTTCTCGAAATAATAGTTTGTGACAATCGCACTTTCATTAGGGACTAGCTGTGCCTCGCAGTTTTACCCGCGTGGATCCTTATCCCGTGGGAGTTTTGGGATAAAAAGTATCCTATGTGTTATTCCTAGGTATGAGGAACATCTGTACCAAATTTCATTAAAAAATAATCAGAAGTTTTTGCGTGAAAGAGGAACAAACATCCAAACATCCACACTCACAAACATTCGGCTTTATAATAGATATTAGTAGGATATGTTTAGTGTCGTATCTTCTTCGACTTTTTTAATCTTCTGGGTAATAGATTAGTCTACTAAACGATTTATCTGTTTGTGAGATCCTACTTCGGGGTGAAGGTTCTCTCTATCATTAAAGACGTAACGAAAGTAAAGTACGGAAGAATACGTGTAATATCGACTCTTATCTAATGCATGTTGATGGTTCTAAACCCGATTCATGTTCGCAAATAGCAAACATGCATCACTTGATCAGGATGAGGAAACGAATGCAAATTGCACGATTTCCTACGTGGCAGCGCAGATGGATTCGTCAACAGACCCGATGAGCGATGCCGATGACGAATAAATTGAATCAATAGTCACAATATAAATAAATATTTCTATTCTCTCTCTTTTTCAAACCTTTATCCCATGTCTATTTTGGAATCGGTTTTCATTTTAACCAGATTTGGCGGAATATCGGTATTTGACGTGAAGCGACTGCCATCAGACCTTCACAACCCAGAGGGCTATACGACATTTTTTGGTTAAACCAAATGTTAGACTTTTGAGGCCTCTAACTACCCGTAACGACTATCAATGATGTTAGTACGATAGCCGGGACCGACGGCGGCGAAGCACGGGAACGCTCATGAAATTAAAAGTAATTTTTAGTAATGACCCATCATAGTCACGACGTTGCTTAACCGCACAGATCACAAGTGATCCGCGGGTAGCACTGGGCCATGAGCGCTTAAATATTTCTATTCCATTCTAATAAAACCAGTATCAAACAAAATAGTTTTAAAAGAACATTGAAACCGAACACTCGAATCCCCCAATATGCTGAAAGGTTTCTAAAGAAGCATTTCTATATGAGTGTGTTTACATTAAATAAACTTATTTATGTTATCTAAGGATCCCGACTGGGAACAGTGCTTTACAACGTATACTTTCATTTAATATATTACACAGTATAATGAAATACTTTGAGGACTATATCTATGGGTAAATCAAATTGAAGTGTATGTTTGTGAGTTTAATGATAAGAAAGTGAAAAGGAAAACTTTTTAAGACGTCTTATTTAGTTAAATGTTTTAATTTAAAGTAAAGTTAAAATTGAAAGTTTGATAAATAAATACAAAGTCTAATACAATTTGAATAAAGTAACTTACAAATATTAGTGGGTCAAGTCCATCGATCGATAGTAGAAGTACATCAGTCTTCACCATACTTAAACGATCTATTAACCAAGTCAAAATAGATCAATGGATTCGACGTCGATTGATTCAAACCTTCTGTCCGACAAATCTTAACATACGAATGCTTTAAAAAAATGAAACTAAATCGGTTTGCATATCAAGCAACGACAGTAAAAACCGCAAGACGAAGCCAGCTACAGAAATATAATCAAAATGCTTTTATGATACATCATAAATAAATGTACCACAATTTTATTTATGGTTGTACGTCAGTCGGAATAATCCCATTTCGAGATAAAATCATGTTCACTAGAATTGATTCAGGCAAATAGATTTACATTCTCTTATTGATGCCGTATGCATACGCACGGAAATGCGAAACAAATTGTTTCTGGAACCATATTTACAGGTGAATTCGTCTCTGTGATTGTGTAGGGAAATCTTTTTGGGGATAGAATTGTTTTTGTCTGTATAAGTTGAGTGATGTAAGTCGGGTACTATACCTCATGTATATCTATCTAGACATACCACAGTCTTTGTAAGTAGTTCTTGTACTGTGCTAATTTCCCAACCTCAAACAACATTTTAATATCATAGCTACTATATGTAAGTATGTACTGTCAAATTAAGAAAATTAATATTAACAGTTAAATAGCACCAATTGCTAGATCAAGAATTAGAAAACTTTCCAGACGATATATTAAAACTAATTATGCTATAATCATACCCGCGTTAATAATATTTAACCCCGTTGGAAAACTAGTCTGAAAGGATATTATACTAGTTTTCTATTATTAAAACACCCCATCAATCTTATCTAGTAACATGTGCACTTGACTGCCAAACCTGAGGTCCCGCGTACAATGCTTGGGACAAGCGATGTATGCTTGCTAATTTGAAAACCAAGTCCTAGTTTCAGATTACCATTACGCATTAGGTAAACATGATGATTGTCATTATTCCTTCTCATTCTTTCTTAACTAATCATCAGTGAAAGTATTCATTTTTCCTCTAGAGGCCTCTTAATCATCAGCGAAAGAGAGGCCTCTATAGAAAAAACGAATACTTCAGCAGTGAAATATTTTTTCAAATCTGTCTACTAGTTCCAAAGATTACCAAACCAAAACGAAAACACTTTCAGCCGAATAATATTACAATAGATCACTCATATAACCTACATATGCAAAAGAGTCCTTAACAATGAATAACAAAAGCTGTTTTGAGTAAGCAAACAGATTGGTAATACCAGTAAAAGCCTGGCGCGGGGCCGGCCGTCACGCGCTTCGGCTAAGTTTCAATAATCGTAATGGAGGCACTTACACGGACCGATTTCTGTCCGGTACCATCCGGCCCTGACCGGCTATTTGACCTTCTCTACGCCGCAATGTCAATGCTATGCTTATCAATACAGGCCATCCCATGCGATTACATAATACGTTAATAGGTATACTGTTTTGTTTTGAAACGGAAGGTAATACAAATAAAGTTTGGTTTTGCTTCTAGAATATCGTAGTTTCAATCACTCAACAATATTCTTCTTGATGAACGGTGTGTCTTATGCAGGATGCAAACAGACAAAAGTCTTATGTATACTCGTATACTGTTCGCTTGACGGGATTGCAGAAAATCTTGTATAATTACAATTAATAAGAACATGTACCAATAGAAATCAACGCGATTGAACAGCACATCAAGTTTTGTGATGACATTAATAAATAGATACATTTTCAAATATTAATATTGTTTATTTAATCAATCGAATAGATTCATTTCATATTATTCATTGATTGTTTCGATAAACACATGTGTTTCGTATAAACTGATTGGATAAAGGTTTCCACTCTGTTGGAAATTGGATTCCGTGGTTTTTCACTGTGATTCACTTTTTCCAAATGTTAAATCATTGAAATGTGAGTTCCTTTTCAGAGCTATCCAACCCAAACTTTTTGAATGATTTACGGTTAAATAATCATCGTTTTTTATACTTATTTGATTAATAAATTATAAAATTGATAGCATTATTCCATTACGCCAATTAAGAAAAGTAAAGTAAAAATTATTTATTGTTACATTTAAATTAAAATACATAAAAAAAACACACACAATTAAACTTAAAAACAAAACAAATGTAGCAAAAGGAGACATCTCAGCTGTTGCTGTACTGAAGGTGAACATATGGATACAAAAATATGAGTTAAAAGATACCTTATTAATTTGAAAATAGACTTGATAATAGCATAGCGGTGATAGCCAAAAATATGCTGCAGATTTTATTCTTCAACGTGGTAAATATTTGTGCAACCCTCAAATGTGTGTGATGATGATCAATGGAATTTCATCTAAACATTTTCTATTGTGTTTCCACGAAATGCATTTGAACAGAACAGTTGGAATGCATTCGTGTCAAGCCAGAAAGATCTCAACAAAAATAATTTGATTTAAAATCGTATTGTCATTCAACTCGGTTTTCTAATAAATCGAACCATTCGTGTGTAGTTGAGTAATAGCTTGCCTTGTTCCTGTCTCGCGACGAACCACACAAACTTGAAAAGAAAAATGGTGATACCTACTCGGTCTGAGTAAAAATTCCAACAACGATTGACAAAGAGAAATGACCACACATCGCCTTTAGAATGAATAACATGGGCGATTTTTCTTACCACAATTTCAATTCATATCGGTCCCCATGTTTAACTCAGAAATTACTCGTGAGACTTTGGGAATACGGTTACGCAAGTTAATGTATTTACCTACGTAGGTTTTAATAAATATGTGATCGTAGGTAGTGAAATTAGGTTTTGTTTATTGATTTAATGTTGTTAATAATACGTAGTACATACATACTTTTATTGGGCAAAATTATCCCTCAACTTACCTAATCAATGTAAATTATGAGTTAAATACAACGCTACATGTTTTCTTCTAAGTTATTACATCATGTCGTCCTTAAGTAACTATATTATTATTTTTTCCTTCTGCATTTACCAATGGCTTCCAGCAGTTAGAACGACTATTTAATCACGTCAAACTTGCCTTGAAATCCAAATACGGGCCTTTCAATGGTGCTTTCAGTACATGGGATGCATCACATGCGGGACACAACAAAACCCGGTTTATTGCATTCCGGAGATCAATTCTTACTCCTGGCCTTAGAGGGGAATTGATATAATTGATATTTGCGAATCATCTTATAACACAACATAATTATCATTACTAATAACTCATTTTTTTACTATAGCAACTACGTTTATTACATATCTATGTATCAAAAACTGCATACTATTTTACATATTCATACACACACCTAGCCCAAAAATATTTGAGGACATAAATATTTACATATTTACCTCGTACAGGAATCGAATCAACAACACATTATTTAGAAGTTCAGCAATTTCGATCTATTTGCGATCCGATCGAAGTTTAATAATTGAATAGACAAATTGGTTAGTGCAGATCTATATCACCGTGTTATTGGGAACGTCGTTCGCTGATGAAAGATTATGGAATTGTCGGTGATTGAATTATAAATTGCCTGTACGTACAGGTGTATGGGATTGGATATTTTTTTGTAGCTTGTTCGGCAATTTTTAAACCATGGATTCGTTTTGTTTTTAAAACCGGCATTTCGCATGCGTTTTATTTGTTGAGGTTATACAATTATACATCTATAGTTTTAAGTCACAACAACTCTATACACTAATATTACAATACTTCATTATTTGAAAAACCGCGGGGCACAGCTAGTTAGCTATGCCCTGCGGTTTTACCCGCGTGGAACCTTATCCCGTGGGAATTTTGGGATAAAAAGTGTGTGTTATTCCTAGGTATGAGGAACATCTGTAAAAATTTCATAAAAATCCATTCAGTAGTTTTTGCGTGAAAGAGGAACAAACATCCATACATCCACACTTACAAACTTTCGCATTTATAATATCAGTAGGATTAACAGACTTTGAAAATACCAAAAAAAAATGACTTTATTAAACACACAATCGCTTATTGTTATTGTCTTATGTCAGTAAGTATATCGAAACACCTTTTTTTCAGTACCAAAATATAATGGCATCCCAAAGCTCAAAAGGCCTGAATCATCAGGACTCCCGACTTTATCTCTTCGCACATTCATCACTTTGTTATTGTTTTCAAAATCAATTAACTATTTGATTCATTGGCGAGTAAGTATCTCTTGTTAGTCTTTATTTATCTATGTTTTTTTTTTGCTACCTAAATTAATAGTATGGATTGTGAAGAGAAGGTTTATCAGAAGGCACAGCACAGCAGTATCCGTGCCAAGTCGAAAAGCACAGAATGATGAAACCAGGATGTGAAAATCTAATGATATAGAACCAGGATAATAAAAATTTAACACTATTTTATGGCGTAGCAATCAGGGGTAGGTACTTACGACACTTGGTCAGAAAAGGTTTTAATTGAATTCACTAACCAATATTGTTTCGAGAAATATACACAAACTAATATTTCTTCACGAATAATGGTTTCATATAAATCTGTTTCTCAGATACTCGTAGGTATTAAATGTAAATAGGAATGCTCAATTAATTGGAATTGCTTCATCTCCATTTACTGCAGTAATTAAGCTAGAAAGCTCAATAAAAGCAAACGTTTAGATGAAAAATGTATATTCATGATGAATGCAATATCGGTGATCTGTAGTATGCAGGTCAGGGGATGAATAGTGCTGTTGTCTCTACGGATGCAACGCCAACGATTTGCAATTCAAACTCACCTTTTAAAGGAACAAATAAAAATGCTCAGCAAGTCTTAGTTTCAGTCAGCTTCCAGAATATTCATTCGTCAAGTTAATGTCAATATTTTGTTATAAAAAATTCCGTATCACTGCCTGGTGCAATAGAAGAAGTGAAAGAAAATATTTCAATTCGAATTCAAAAAACTTTACATGTGTAAAAAAAAATGTTTGTAAAAAACTTAGCATGCTTCACCAATCCTAGGAAAAAGTGGCTCACCTGATGGTCAGTAATTGCTATCGCCTATAGCCAAATACACAAGCGTTGCCAACCTTTAAGAGATAGCAGGATATTAGAAGAAGAAAGAAGAAGGGGGAGCATTCTGGTTTCTGGACCTCTCAGTACAAACGCAGTAGCATGAGATACTTCACGTATATATCTGAGAGTGTGGTACTCTGCCTATCAATGCTTGAACTGTGATACTCATAGTTTTGCTTTGCAATTGAGCGATTTAATTTCGTGGAAAATTTGACTCTTTTGTACTACTATATCACTGTCAATTTTCTACAATTACTGTGTATTGTTTACGACTTTGAGAATCCTGAGATCAATTACGAACTACTTTGATATTCTCGCAAGAGAGTACGTGGGTGTTGCATGACTAATGTTCTAAGATCTGTACTGAGTTTTTGCTCAAAATACACGCATATTTATTTAGTTGATGGAGTGATAAATATTGATGAGTGAACTTTTCAATTGCGCGTGGCAGAAATAATGATGAGATGCAAACTATAAACTGTCATCATTTTAGAATTAGATTCTTTTTAGCGATATTATTCGATTAAAAAATATAATTTTGAAATGACAAAAATATTGAATTTTAGTGTAAATGAATTACTCGTATATTAATTTTATCTATACCTAATTCCTTAAACTTGAAAAAGTTAGTCTAGCACACTTGCAAATATATCCTTCCATTGACGATACATTTCGGTAAAAGTATCCATAACCCACGCTAAACTGAATGTGACGCAACATCCATTCCCTCCCGTAATGGCATACGCATTAATCTGATCGAAGTTGCACCCGAGGTGCGCCTGATCTAACGCTGTCAATCCGATAAGCTCATATGACGTACCATTTTCTTCCCAACATTTCCTTCCGAGTTTTGATAACAAGATATATCTGGAAACGACTTATTTTTTGTACTTTTATAGGGATAATGTTGACCCATTTACCAACCAACAAACATTTTTTTTTAAATTATTTTTCATACATCCAAGCATACTCGTACCTGAGTGAATTTCCCGGCCCCTAAATTTGCGTGGCAACTATGAAATCGGTACTAAAAAATATAGTTATAATGTTTAAAACTTTTTTTTTGGTTAGATGAAATAGTCACCTATGTGAGGCACTAAATATTTCATTACTGGGATTAATAGGTACTCCAGAAAAAAATGTTAAACCTCGAAATCTTTCATCGCCGTGTCTGTCCACAACTCACCTTGATGTGTATTATACCTCCTTGAAGAAAACCTATTGGTTGAATACATTGAAACCTAGTTTTATATGATACTTGGATAGTTAAGGTATTGTTACGGAATACACTTAATCAAATATTTAAACAATACAAAGAATGGTTACTAGAAAAACATTTGTCCCAGAACTTCCTTTCATCGCCATGTCAAAAACATTTTTAAACATATTGTTCCACCTAAAGATTCGCGTCTCCTTCTCTGTGTGCTAAACGTTGCCCAATAGTACCGCCTCAGTGCTCGACGTGGAAGGACGTGTCCACGTGCCTACGTTTTCAAGCTATAAATGTAAGTGTATCCCATTTTTGTTACTGGACAGTTTTTCTTTCATCGCCGTGTATAGGTATAACTTCTATTTGAACAAGTTTATACTCTTGATTGAGCATTCGATAGAATGCCCATACTCTTCTGTTTATTTGTGAATTGTTTAGTTCTTAGGATACCTAATAGATTTCATGTAATTTTAAATTTTCGACTCGTTTCTCATCGCCATGCTTTCATTTCCGTGGTTTCCATAGCAAATATTTGCTATGGCAATGAAAAAAAAGACACGGCAATGAAAAAAACTTCATTGCCGTGTCTTTTAAAACAAATTACTTTCATCGCCGTGGCCAGGTCTTTCATTTCCGTGACTTATATTTTCATCGCCATGGTATGATTAGGCAAGGAAAACATATTTACCTGTGATACAGTGTACCGAATACTGACAGTACAGTACTCGTCAAGTAATATCTCTGCAATACGACAAAAGACTTAAGTAAAGACTTATAAGTACAGTAAATAACTCATTTGTATTTACTGCACTCCTTCTAGCTCTTTTTCTTGATTCCTTAAGATCGTGTCCGTTCTGATGCACTGTAATGGAGTCGTGTACCAGCCGTTCCACTCCGCTCTGTCTTCGGCTCTTCTCAGAGCTGGTAATTGAGAGCCCTGTTATTGCCTTGATCAGGTTTGACCAACGGGTAGGTCGGGTAGGTCTTTCCCGCCACAACTAGCTTGTCCAGGCTGTATGACCGTTGTAGCTCCAAATGTGACCAAAGTAGGTCAGGACTCGTGGGTAACAGACTGTCTAAGTCTTGTTTTTACGTCAAGTAGTTCTAGAATAGACTTATTCGTACGTCTCGCTGTTAACGGTATGTGTGGCATCCTTCACCAGCACCATATCTCGAAAGCCTTAATCTTTTTTCGATCTACAGCGCGTGGATAGACCAGGACTCACAGCCGTATAGAAATATCGAGAATACCTGAGATCTAATAAGTCTCAATTAGGAGATGGTTTGGACATTCCAGATTATCAACATTTTGCTTATTGCTTGCCCATCTCCACAGAAATTCGAATCTCTTTCTCGCAGCCTCTCTGATTACTGATCGTCCAGCCTAGGTATACAAACTTGCTCATAAATTCCAGGTCTGACAATTCTCCTGTGCGTGTGATCTGTTCAGCTCGGTCAGTGACCATAACCTTTGTTTTCGACTTGTTGACCTAAAGTCCTACTGTCTCGGTTTTGCGTTCTACTCTGCTGAACATTTCAGCAAGTTCGTGCTCAGAGGATGCGGCCAAAGTAGTGTCATCTGCATATCGAAGGTTGCTGATCTTGTTCCTGCCAACAGTAATGACTCCCTCCTTTTAAGGCTCTCCTACTTATATAGTTTCTATAGTTATCATGGTTATTATCAAATTATTATGATTATACAGCATTGAAATATTTCGAGTTTCCGATATTTCAACGCTGTTGCAAGCGCCATGATCACGGATGAACTCTCCTACTTATATTTCGTATATCCTATGGTATTCGCCATAGATGTTAAATAGAAAAAGGAACTCTTTTTCAGCCTGCTCATCCGGGATGATATGCAACATAATCTTACTGGCATGGGATATAAGTGCCACAGTCCGGTAGGGTGCACATATTTTTTTGCAGACTAGGCTAGCACTTGACTGTAACTCACCTCACGTAACTGATGGAAAGCGATGGTACAGCCTAAGATGGAACGTGCTCACCTAGAAGGTACCTATTGACTTGCGACTTAAAAAGACCCAGATTATATGTTTAATTTGTATGTTCCAGTTTCAGAACAGAGAAGCTGTGCAGGGAGTTCCACACTCTCGCTATTCGCATTATAAAGGTGGACGCGAAACGCTTCGTGCGAGCTTATGGAACATCTACCATGTATGGGTGACGTTTATTGGTTTCCCTGCTCATTCGGTGGCAGAACGGAGATGGGGGAATTAAGCGGTGTAGTTCCGATGCGCACTCTCCAAAATGTATCCGATAAAAACCCATAGGCTAGCAACTTTTTGCCGGTGCTCAAAACTCTGGAGTCTCTTGGTACGCTTCTCTAGGGACTCCAACCCCTCAAGTTGATATTTAGCTGATCCATCCTAAGGGTGCGAACAGTACTCCATGCACGACCGAACTTGTGCTTAATAGAGTTGGAGCAGCTGTTCTGGCGTGAAGTACCGTCGCACCCTTGAGAGGACGCCTAGCTTTTTTGCAGCCAGTTGAGCCTTTGACTCAATGTATGAACCAAAATTGAGGGTTGAGGTCAGCGTTATTCCAAGAAGGTCAGGGTGGTCCACTATATGTAAGAATACACTCCGGAAAATAGGAGCCAGTTCAAACAGCGTCTTCCTTGCGGAGAAAAGACCCGCCTGGGTCTTCAAGGCATTGAACTTGATCAGATTGGCATCGCTACAATCGGAGACTGCCTGAAGGGAAAAGTTCGTGTGATCGACCTAGCCTCTCTTAAATACTGTGTCTCGGCCGCACTAGCACGCGGGATGGATATGTAATCCTCTACAACTGTGCAATCATTTGCATACTCATAGGTTCTGGGCTTTGGCAGATCATTGATATGTAACAGGAAAAGTGTTGCAATGAGTACTAACCCTTGGGGAACACCGGCATTAATCGCCATTTGATCGGACGAGCATTCATCAAGAACGACCCGTATCGATCGATCCCGCAAGAAGTTCGATATCCACCCACACAAACTAACAGGCAGACCGTATGATGAAAGCATGCTTATAAGGCACGTAATTTTGTGGACCCCTTCTTGAGCAGGGGGATCAAAAGCAATTCTTTCCAATCTTTAGGCCATATATAATAGGGGTTTTATGTTAATCTTATAAAGAAATTCGATCAATTATTATCATTCGATATGGCGTAGATAACCCGTCTGGGGGAGTATGCCTGTCCTTCTCGGAGACAGGCGTGTATATATTGTATGTTAGGATAATATAATACTCATGTCAGTATATAAAAAAAAATGTTTTATGTATGGATTTTCATTTCCGTGGTGATTTTTTGATTACCGTGGGACAGTTCTTTCATTGCCGTGGACGCTTGTTTCATTGCCGTGCGCGCATGTTTCATCGCCGTGGCATGAAATTTTTAAACTTGTGTTATTCGTTAGTTTTTTAAGTAATCAGCTTGATAATAAGCAAGAATACATACATTATCAAGAAGTATAATAAACGCTAATTATTTTTGAAAAAAACTTAAAAACAAAAAAATCCACGGAAATGAAGATTTTTGGGCACTTGTTGAAATTCACTCACCTACATTAAAACCGCGACAAAAAATTATTAGTTGTTTTATTTAAATAGTACAAAGTTTAACAATTTAAATGTCGAGGAGCTGACTCATGTTACACAGCATTTTTAACAGAACCTAATTTATTACCTGAATGATTCGAAATTCAAAATAAGTTAGCTTGATATTTGCAAGTAAATGACTATAAATTACAAATTAAAAAGGACCAACTTCACGGGAAGAACTTGTCTCTTTTTCATAGAACACTTTTTGAATCTTAATGTCTTAAACCAACTTAGTAGCAGCTACCTATGTACGAAGGTTCTTTGAAAATAAATTACGAGTATAAGTTTTTTAGGAACAGATTTTATCTAAAAAACAATTTTGGAAATTTCCAATAGCTCTGTAACTATTAGGTAAACACATTAACCTAAGTAGTGTATTGTGTTACAGTTCTCTTTAGAGATAAGTAAATTCAGAAGCATAGAGCTGGATACCCTTTCTTCATGATTTATAACCTCGAGAAAGATTTGATACTTATAATTGTTTATACGAAATATACTTAAAAGGATATTGCAAATCCAAATAAATGGACCTTTTTATTAAAATGTCTCCTTTGTACGTTATCTAAACTAATAATAATATATTAATATTATAAAGAGGAAAGATTTGTTTTTTTGTTTGTTTGTTTGTATGTAATGAATAGGCTCCGAAACTACTGGACTGATTTCAAAAATTCTTTCACCATTAGAAAGCTACATTCACCCTGAGTAACATAGGCTACATTTTGTCCCCGTATTCCCACGGGAACGGAAACTACGCGGGTAAAACCGCGGGGCGCTGCTAGTGTTTTATATTGTAAAACTTTCAAGAAGATAATTTATTAATATTATAAAGAGGAAAGATTTGTTTTTTTGTTTGTTTGTTTGTATGTAATGAATAGGCTCCGAAACTACTGGACTGATTTCAAAAATTCTTTCACCATTAGAAAGCTACATTCACCCTGAGTAACATAGGCTACATTTTGTCCCCGTATTCCCACGGGAACGGAAACTACGCGGGTAAAACCGCGGGGCGCTGCTAGTGTTTTATATTGTAAAACTTTCAAGAAGATAATTTAGTATTTCAATGGGATAACATAGATTAGGGCGCTCTAGATATATCTAGATGTTTGTCAACTTATTTATGGAATGAAATAATACAAAAAAAAAACGGTTTGAAAATCCAATCTAGGATAAACCTTTGTTAAGTAAATACTTTAAAGATTTTGCTGATACAACTTTATTCGTCAACAATATCGAGCTCTCTGGCTCTGCCTCATAATCCCCGCGTGAATAAACGAAAAAAAGAAATATTTTACACAAAAAAATGTTAATTATTTTTTAATTTCATACCATGATTGTTTAGGATGGCCGTAAAGAGTGAACAAACATTAGAATGAACACGTTATTGGACTCTGATGTGTGTTTTTATGTAATCACTTTGTAAAAAACAGTATTGTAAACGCAATAACGTAAACCGTTTTGTTCGAGTGTAATTAAAAATACATCATTTTTACAAGCCTTCAACGCTTTTTAATGAAAGAAAACCATGCTTACTTTATTTTCTAATTTACTTATGCTATGTTTTTATTTTAAAAAGGTACATACGAGTATCAAATACAGTAGCAAAATTTTAGCGATTAGATCAAGATTTTGTATAGTTTTTCTTAGGTCTTGAATGTAAAGTGTATAATATATTTACATTACATATTTACGTGCGTAACCTAAATCACAGTATAATAATGAGTGCTAGCGCCTAAATATTGAGTTTTTAACGAGTGGCGGGAGATAAAATCCTTATTATATGCGTTTTTATTTCATACTTCCATAAATAAATACTACCAAAATATTACGGAAAAAAAACGTAGTTTACTATTTTCCTTAAAAATCTAAGCGTTGCAATGAAAATATATTGTACAATAAACAAAGTTCCCCCATGGTTTCCGATAGCAATATATTTTGCGACCCTCTATAAATTCCGAGAATTCTATAGACCCTTAAAAGTCCACTAGGGGCTCGTTCACATGGCTAACAGGAGTTTGGTGTTACTGGCTAGGAACATTAACTTTTAACTTGTTTGTGTTACTTATCTTCACTATCACTACATAGTTTAAAACAAAGTCGCTTTCTCTGTCCCTATGTATGCTTAGATCTTAAAAACTACGCAACGGATTTTGATGCGGTTTGTTTTAATAGATAGAATGATTCAGTGGGAAGGTTTTTAGCATAATTTTATCCCCATATTCCTACGGGAACGGGAACTACGCGGGTGAAACCGCGGGGCGCCGCTAGTTTCTTATAAAGGCCAATGTGAAAATGCATGTCTATATTTATCTGTCGTTAAACCTAATCTTCTACCTATGTTTCTAGAATGTTCGTCGAATATTTTGCGAGATAGCAAGAAACGTCACAATTAAAAGCCCGGGAAATTCGCACCGGGTATTCTTTTGACATCATAAATATGAAATAAATAAATAATTTATCCCTTATCTCACCAATATACAGTTTTATTTGTGCCTCACTCAGCGTGCAAACAAAAATTGCACCAAAATACAACTTTATTGTAACCTCCCAGTGTGTAAACGTCTTTACAAACCCCTATTACACAACAGTATCTGCAACCCACGTACCGTATTACCCATACAAATAGGTGATTATTGATGCAACGCTTTCCATCAACATTAATTTACATATACAAGCATCAATTATGACATGTCTAGAACAATATCTGTGTCCAAACAATATATCTCCGGGTTGGGGTAAGGCGTGTTTATGTGAGCGGGTGAAATGTATCAATAATTATTATTATAAGTACATATTATGTTTGTTGTTAGTCTTTGAAACGGTTGAGACATTTTTGCTAGGACTTTTCTTGACTATTCCATGGGACTAACGGAATTAACGTGGGAAATATAGGTAGGTACAGCTATGAAGATATTATAAAGCCAAATTTTGTTACTCTAAGTTCTTAATAATGCATAGAACCGCAACTTACACAAAAGATAAAACTTTTCGTATTTTATACCCTACTAGCAGCGCCCCGCGGTTTCACCCGCGTAGTTCCCGTTCCCGTGGGAATTTCAGGATAAAAAGTCTCTTATGTTCTTTCCCGGACTATAAGCTACCCCTGTACCAAATTCCAAGTCAATCGGTTCAGTAGTTTAGCCGTGAAAAGGTAACAGAGAGACAGAGTTACTTTCGCATTTATAATATTCGTAAGGACGCAGACTGCGTTTAAACAGTGAAAATCTTTTTTCTAAAACAATAACTAAACTAGCAATTTAATGTCTGAACTAAGCTTAACACCAATGTGTGCTAAGTATACAGCATGTATGTTGTGTTTGTAAATCTGTGGAGTGTGTACATGTGTTAATAGTGTGTACGTTTTGTAGAGTGCAGGAATTAGTGGATGGGATTAGAAATACTTATGGAAGATTTATTAGTTTAGGTATTTTCAACAATTATTTTGAAGAGTTAGAATTTGAACACGACTTTTAAAACTACTTGTATCCACATTCTTGTTTTTGCAAATGTTCGCAGAATTTTAAGTGCCAAAAACCGATCCCAATTGGATAAAATGGACAAATGTTCAGAAGACGATATTACCTTTGTTACTTATTTTTATCTGATAATAATCCTTTTTCAAAGTGAATTAGTGAGAATGTGTAATTGATAGTAATGATTAAGTGCTTCCAAAGCCATTACTAGTGACCCAATTACAAGCTGTATTATGGAAACCTTCATCAACAAGTTAGGTAATGTACAAAGAGCTAGTTTCCATTAGTTGTTAAGATTCGAAGTATTCCAAACTATAAGTCTGCAGGGTCTGCCGAGAAACTAAGTTTTCAATGAGCACCCTTGTCGAAGTTAGCAATTGGATGTCATTATTATGCCTCTGTTGAGAAACATTTTTATAAAATTGAATTCATTTTTAGTATGACAAAGTTCTTATTGCCAGAACAACTTTCAAAAAATGTAATCGAAGAGAACAAGCTTATGTAAGTACTAAGCTAGTTTTTTTAGAAATTAACTATAGGGCAGTAAATAGGGAAAGAAAATCACTCGCAAAGAGCACCATGTTTTAGCATGTTAAGGACTAATTTTAAAAATATAAGTGGCAATCACATTTATTCTTCCTAACTGCATCACGGCACAAATATCTTTCCATTATTCAATGATCTTATAAACCTATACTTTTCTAAATTATTCAATACTCAATACTCAATTTTTATTGCTCACCACAATTACAAGATAATACAAGTTATTGTGGATCCTGTTAGGGCACACGCAAATATAAAGAATACAATTTAGTTAGAAATTTACAAAATATTCACCGAATAGTTCATTAATATATTATACAAAGTATTACCTCCATCGTACAATGCACTCATAGTTTAATAGTTTGCTCCTAATTCAGCATTCAGTAGCAATTTGCTCTTTACTTTACTCTCAAGCATTAATCCTAGTATTCCGAACTGGATTTCACACTTTCGAGTATGGAACGCAGTCCGTTGCTTGCTTTTTAGAACCCATTTAGGAAGCAGTATTCAGGAATTTCACTTTGCACTTATTCGGTTTAAATATATTTAGAGCAACGTCTTTCTAAAAAATTTCTTCGTGAATTTCTAGTTTAAGATTCTAAGCCGTTCTTTGCAGCTTTTCGGCTTAGTATTGAGTGTGGTAAGATAAACAGACTTCGGGAAATAATGGAATTGATTTGTGCAGATACAATTCTAAAAAAAAAAAGGCTATTGATTTCTTTCAATTTTAAGCATTGTAAATTAATGCGTCCTTCAACACCTTCTAGGTTTTAGGTATCTATTGACACACTTCACTAAAAAGTTCTAATAAATACTTGTACTTAAACTTGAGACACGAACCTCTAAAACTCCAAGAAGTCAATGCTATCAGTAAACAACATGTTTACATAAACATTTTAGTCACAAACAACATTCTCCTGTTATAAATAACGAATAAACAAAACAAAATGTTAGTTAAAACAAAAACAGAATAACAATTTCAGCGAAGCTTATAAAAATCACCAGAGATTTTATAGGCATTGTGTACTAAACCCTAAAATTGAATTGGAATCCGTCAACAAAGATTGGAGCCAGCTTTAAAGCTAAGCGATATGAATATAAAGCGCTGAAAATGCTCATAGGATTCACTGCATCAATCTCCGTCAAGCCATTCCGTGCCGATGAAATATCACTTACTGGGAAAGTTAGATCGTTATTTCTTTTGAAATCATAACTTCGATGTTTATATAAGTGTAAATTTTGCTTTTAGTAATTATTTCTGTATTCTAATTATCATAGATTCACAATTTTTATGTTAGTACATACGCATTAACTGAAAAACTACTGGACTAATTAAGACACATATTAGTCCTCATAAATGAGAAAAGCAAAGGACAACTTTTACCCCCAATATCGACACGGAGACAATTAGTTTTTTGTACCCAATAGAGGCCCTATTCTCATAACAAACCTAAGCAAAGTCACAGCGGGAATAAACCCACTGTAGATGGTAGAAATAATTAAACTTTGAAATATAATTGTGTAACTTAAATTCAAATCTGCTCCTTTCAAATAGTTCTACCAAAACCAAGTCTTGAAACGGACCAAAGCCCAAACTTTACTTAAACTTGGTCCTGCATTATGCAAATGCGATTAATAAATTTGGAATTTAAAGTAATTTAAGTTGGGAACTCTTTTAGGTGAAATTTATTCCTTTTATTTTATTTTTGGGTGGATTCAGAGTACTTTTATAATTACTATCCAAGAATTTTATTGTTTTAATTTGGCTTATCGACAATAATATTATAAAGAGACTGTTTGTTTATTGAATGGGTTAATATCTATATTCCAAGAGACTTTAAACCAGCTGGTAAAGACGTAAAAGATAAACCATGTCACAATGTCTTAATAAACTATCAAAAATACGAAACTGCCTATAAATATTATAAAAAGTACTAGCTGCGCCCCGCGGTTTCACACGCTTTGTTCCCGTTCCCGTTCCCGTTCCCGTAGGAATTTCGGGATGAAAAATAGATGTTGGCCGATTCTTGGACCTACTGAATATGCTCACAAAATTTCATGAGAATCGGTCAAGCCGTTTCGGAGGAGTATGGCAACGAAAACTGTGACACGAGAATTTTATATATTAGATGTTAGGGTCTAAGAAACTTCATCTAACATACACTTTTTATAGTCCAAAGTAACATTATAACGTGGGTCACGAAATAAATTGACGTAATATCCGTAGTTGGCGGGTTAAAACTGTCTAGTTATATCCTGATTTCATCTGGAAAGGATGACTAATATTTATGGTGTATATTTATACTTTTATGCCGTTATCCATGAATTTTGTTTCAGAAACTTGATTTAGTTTTCACTTTTTATTAGGCCCAGAGTTCTTAGGTTATACCTATGATTTTCCACTACTGCATCATCATCATCAGCCTGTGTTCGTCCAGCAGTGGACACACTGTCTCCTCATTTTCTTCCAAAATTTTGTGTCTACTTCCAATGATCAGTCAATAGTTTCCAAGAGGTTCGAGCCTTATTAAGATCAGGCTTTAGTCAAACAATCCCTACTTATAATATTATAAATACGAAAGTAACTCTGTCTGTCTGTATGTCTGTCTGTCTGTTACCTTTTCACGGCTAAACTACTGAACCGATTGACTTGAAATTTGGTACAGGGATAGCTTATGTTCCGGGGAAGAATATAGGCTGTTTTATCCCGAAATTCCTACAGAAACGGGAACTACGCGGGTGAAACCGCGGGGCACAGCTAGTACATTAATAAAAGCATCTTTAATTGGCATCAATTAAGGTACAATAAATATCATACCGTAATTCAGAATACACGAACCAAACTCCATTATAATAAGCTCTCGGTAATAACAATGATATTACAACCACAAAATTATGTTATTGGACATCGTACTTATCAAAGTTACTCACAACAAGATAGTTTGGGAAATTAGTTAAAGTTGTTCGGTGTGTGTATATGAGTAGTCACGATCCCAATCTAAGTTAGCTCGCCCTCAGCTGTCGCATAACATTTAGCATTTATATTAGGTATATAACCGCCATTTGGGAATGTTTTCGTCAAATCAAAACTTTACTCGTTTGTTTTAAGTAATCGTTGTTGGTAATGGCGTTTTGTAATGTAGACGCGTCATGCTATAATATTGTGGTTTTTAAAAAGAGTGTAAATACTAAATACTTAGATACGTTTTTGCGTGAAGAAATTTTTTTTTTATTTTTCTCAGATACATATATGAAACTTGATAGCTATTTGCGCGATTTTGCAAAGCTCTGAATAAGAACGTCAATTAGGCTGACTTAGACAAAGTTTTATGCACATTCAAGAATTCGTTTGTATAGAAAAATGTATAAGGTGTTAACTTCTTTACCGATAAAAGTTTACAACATCCACAATTTACAATGTTTTGCTAACAAAATACCGTGTTTAACAAACATTTTTATATCAAAAACAAGAATCATAATATTACAAAATGACTACGCAAATATAATGCGAATACTTTGAAACAAACAAACGAAGAACATTTGAAACTTTTAAACGTTGTCCGCTGTTGTCGAGATGAATGTTAATGAGCGCTAATGTCTCTCTCTTCTATTAAAAGTTTTATGTTTTTAAATTATCTTAAAGATTTGTATACATAAGTATACAAATGAGGTACAACTTGGCTGATGATTGGGTGGTAATCTGTTGGTTTAAACCATTAAAAAACATTGTTTTTAAAAGTATAAGCTGCCGAGGAGTTTCACTTTCTCACTAAACTCAAGCTGGCATGGTGTGTGAGAGATTTGGAGCCTCAACGCCTCCCCTTCTTACGTCACTTCGTCTAATTCCTTCTTCCTTTAATGTCCTGTGATCTGTCAAAGGCTGGCAACAAATGTGTCTCTTGTCTTGTCACTTATGATACAGCTGCCGATGGGTAGTTATCATTAGGTGACCCGTCTGCTTTTTTGCCATAAAAAAGTGTGGCGGATTGCGTTGCAAGATGATAATCACATTAAAGGCATTACTTATCAATTTCATTAAGATTTGCTAGAACAAGAGTCAGAATATGGAACCAAGATAGGATTAAACCTATTTATTATAAACAATTTACATATTAAACTAAATTGCAGAATTTAAATTCACAGTGTATAAAGCGTTATATTATCCGAAGTCTGCGGCAAACAGTCACGGAGTAACCTCATTCCGTTTTGTTTAATCACAATAGTGTCTGGCCTACGAGTTCCGTTCCTCTCAGTAACAGGATACTTTGAAAACATTCCGCGTAAATATATCCCATCCAAGTTTGAGACACAATGCTGATTTGTTACACCAAGTTTGATTTCTTCGCATTAGAATTTGGGAAATTATATTCGTGGGATGATTGCGTGAATTTAGGTATACCTATCAAAGTTTATAAGAGTGTAATGCGATGAAGATATGAATAATCCCATATCACAAAAGCTGCCAAAAATCAAGATTAATTTTTGATCTTAATTATACTAGAATGAATTGTCGTATTTGATAAAAAAGAGGATATACGATCTACCGATCTGACCAATATATAACATTTGACAAATTACCGATATGAATAATATTTGTGATGTCGTTACTACCGATACCGGCATTATTATAAATTGTCTTCAGAGCGTCAAATAATATATTCATAAATTAAACTCTCGTATTACTTACTCGCTAAGAATATGTTTTAATGTCTAGAAACTAAAAATCTTAATCTATCTATCTAAAAACCTCTTAATAATCTCAGTGATCGTGTGTCTCCCACTAAACGGGTACTCATCCATGAGCCACCGGAAATATGATAGTAACCACTACACAGGGAGCCACCCACTCTCGATACTCCGCCGACTGTTATTTCTTAGAGCATTTTCCTTCAATAACGTTTGTTCACTGCTCATATTGTATTTTAGCTACATTTGGTGACCAAGTGGCGTAATGACTGTCTGCTATGCCGAAAATTATGGGTTTGAAATGACAAATATTTGGGGGCTTAAGTAATATGTATGTTAGTCTTGGTTAGAATGTTTTTTATGACATAAGGGGCAACAAAGTCACCTGATGGTAATTAATAACCATCACACCTTCAATTCAAAAAAGTCATTGCTAGCTTTTAAGAGATATTAGGAAAATAAGAAGGAAGAAAATATCTCCATGTGAAACTCAGTAGCTCTCACTACTACTTCACGATGTTTCTTATCGGTTTAAAGTATACAAGCTGTGCTCCGCGGTTTTACCCGCGCTAAACGTTCTCCCATGGAAATTTGGATAAAAATTATCCTATGTGTTATTCCTAGTTACAAGGGATATCTCTACCAAATTTCATACAAATCGCTCCAGCCGTTTAGACGTGAAGAAGTAACAAACATGCACACTACCAAACTTCCGCATTTATGATATTTGTAGGATTTTTACAAAAACACAAGTATGAAAGTTGTTGATCCCGTGACTAGTATCCAGCGGCAACAGTACCAGCTTTGCTTAGTCCAGGATTATGTGGCGATGTCTGATGGATGATATTATATTTATATCCCTCGTCAGTACAAATCCACATCGCGACAAATCCATATTCATTTTGTATCCATTTTAAATACAAACCTTCAATGGTTCGTGAAATTACTTTTGAAACTATACAGAAAAATATTTGGGGCGGAAATATCGGATTTAAAGTTAAGTTTTTATGTTGGATTTTATTTTGGAGTATTAAAATAATCCAAATTCCAATTTAAGTATATATTTTTTTAATTCTTTGATTGATTTTCGTAAATACTACACATAGAAAAAAAATATATTTATTTATTCATTTATTTAGGACAACCAGTGAAAATTACATTAAATCTTAGAAGCATGTACCTACTTAAATATCTAAATTAAAAAAAATACAACTAAAATGTAAAACAAATATTGAACTATTTTAATCTTATTAAAGTAGCTAGGTAGACTTTATATCAAATTAGTTGATACTACTCTCTGAAAATTATTTTGTACTTAAATAAAAAGAAAACTTCATACTTAACCGTCTGTATATAAAAGAGAATTTTTTCTTTATATCTGTTTGGCCACCTACACATTCAGTAGCGATTTATAAAAGAGATTATTAACCCTTGAGAGTATTATAATAACTTGAATACTTCCGAAAACATTGTCTAGCTTTATATAGGACTAGCAGCGCCCCGCGGTTTCACCCACGTAGTTCCCGTTCCCGTGTAACTACAGGGATAAAATAGCCTATGTCATGCACTGATAAATTAGCTTTCCATGAGTGAAAGAATTTTTGAAATCGGTTCAGTAGATCCCGAAATTCCCCGTACAATTTAACAAACACACAAACTTTACTTCTTTATAATATTAGTATAGAAGTATAGATAAACAAGATAGCTGAGACAGTTTTTGTAGCCCGCAAACTTGTCCGTTGGGTACGCTTAAAAATAACTTAATACCACAGAAAATAAATGTTTAGCTTACATAGAGATTGAAGACGAGATATGCTTTATATGGTAGTCTCTAGAAAAATCTATTTTGCGTTTCATTCTTTTGTCTGCAAAACATAACAAAAAAATTAATAATCAAATGCAACATCTTAATATGATGACGACCTCGATGGTAGAGTGGTCACCATGCCGGACTGCCATCCGTAAGGTTGCGGGTTCGATTCCCGTGCGGGGTGAATATTTGTATGAACCACAAATGTTTATCTCGGTCTGGGCGTGTGTGTGAATGAGTGTGTGCGTAGTTTCTGATACCCTAGACACAAGCTTCGAGCTTAGTTAGGGGTCAGTTACTATAGTGAGATGATGTAGTGAATGATTATATTTTGTTAATTCTAAATCATGGCAGATCACACTTCACTGTACGTATATAAGTATCTGGTATTATTTGAAATTATTTTTGTATTTGAGCCCGCGCGTTTACTTCACCGCTAACTATCAATTTTCAGAGAACTTATCAGAAACTGTGTGTTAGGGCTCTAATGAAACTCCTCTTTTTGTTAATGATGTACTATATTAGATTACAACGTTAATTTGGGTTATAACGTAAAGTTGTATACAATGCAAAATGGTGGTGCGGAGTCGACCGACCGACCGACCGAATGTGAAGAGAATGCCAATGTGACGCGAAGCTCGGGGTTCGCACGCCGGGCTCGCCGATCGGGGTTCACAGCCGAGCGTTCTCCCGCCTTTATTTAAAAGCGCGTTAACATGTTGCCCCCCTTGGAACGTCCCGTTCCAACGTTGGTAAGGGACAGAGTCTGTTGAAGGCTCTTCTTGTGGTCCCCGCTGTGGTGACGACATCTGCGACGCGGTTGATCCCGTCTGCACCCTTGTAGACTGCTGCTACTCGACCCAACAGCCATCGATTGGGAGGAAGGCGGTCGTCCTTGATCACGACCAAATCCCCAGGATTGGGTTGACCTTTCGTCTGACGCCATTTGTTTCTTGTCTGGGAAGCAGGTGACATCGTTATCGTTCGTCCGATTAAAAAATGCGCAGGTGTAAGTGAGACAAGATCAGAGGGATCGTTAGACATTGGAGTGAGAGGCCTAGAGTTAAGTATGCCCTCTATCTCTACTAAGACTGAATTCATTGCCTCGTAGTCGAGATGAGCTAATGATAATACCCTATTCAAAATATGTTTAACTGATTTTACGGCGCCTTCAGCTAGACCGTTGAAATGGGGACTGTACGCAGGACTAAATTTAAAGGCTATTTCCTTTTCGGCTGAATATGAAATTATACAATCAGAGTTATGTTTTAAAAAATTATAAAGTTCGTTACAAGCTCCTCGAAAGTTTGTACCGTTATCTGACCAGATGGCGGTGGGCTTGCCTCTGCGGGCAATGAATCTATTTAACGCTGATAAAAAGCCTTGTGTGGACAAGTCGGTCACAAGTTCAATGTGCGTTGCACGTACGGCCAAGCAAACAAAAACACATATGTATGCCTTTTTAAGTCGCGAACCTCTACCCTTTCTGTCGAGTATCAGAACTGGACCTCCGTAATCTACAGCTGTATTGGCGAATGGATACTCTGCGTGAAGTCGTTCTTCAGGCAGGTTACCCATTATAGGTTGATATGTTACATCTGAGAATCTACGGCATTTAAAACAATTTCGAGTAATTTTTCTCGTTAAGTGACGACCGTTAATTATCCAAAACTTGTGTCGCAACGTAGCTAATAGTAGTTGCGGCCCTGGGTGTAATAAAATCTTGTGATAGTGCTCCACTAACAGTCTTGTGATATTGTGTGACGCGTGAAGCAGTATAGGATGTTTTGTGTTGTAGTCATAGTTTGAGTTTGAGAGCCTACCACCAACTCTTATGATCGAATCTTGAATAAAAGGATTTAAACTTAATATTTTATCTTTGGAGGATAGTGATCGGTTAGAGTTTAAAAGAAAATATTGCTTACTAAATTCGTCTCTTTGTATGACCTTACAAAGAGTTTTCGTTGCGCAATTAAGTTCTGATGTCAGCAATGGGCCTGTGAACTTATTTTTGATATTTTTACAATTGTGAATAAAACGATACAATAGGGCAGTAATTCTCTGTAATTTATTAAAATTTGAATACTTATTAGTAAAACATTCTTTTTGAAACTCTGTTTGAGAAATGTGGACCTTGACCTCTGGAAGATTATCTATGTGTACGTATGGAGGCTGTGTAGGTATGTTTAGTTCTACCTCGCCTAGGAAAGGTGGTCCCGTCCACCACAATGCTGATTTTTTCAATTGCAGGGCATTAAGACCCCTTGAACCTATATCAGCTGGGTTTATGCTAGATGGTACGTAGTACCAAGATGATGGTTCTGAATCACGTGTAATCTCTACTACTCTATTGTATACAAATTGTTTTAATCTTTGGTGGCTACATGTTTTAATCCAACCAAGTACTATAGTGGAATCAGACCAAAAATATTCAGAATGTTTAAATGTAAAGCCTTCTTCAACTGTTTTGCTAACTGCATCGCCAGAAGAGCTCCACAAAGTTCTAGTCTAGGCATGGTTAGTTTTTGCCTTAGAGGAGCTACCTTGCTTTTGGCTAATGCTAAATGTACCTTAATGTCTCCTGTGCTTGATATTGTTTTAATGTATGAGCATGCTGCAAACCCTAGATTTGATGCATCTGCGAATGTGTGCAATTGAAGTGAAATGTAATTGTTACATAGAATTCTGCGTGGTATTTCAATACGGTTCAACTCTGCAAGGTGTTGAATGAAATTATTCCACTGGGATTGTATATCAAGGGGTAACTCGTCGTCCCATGAAATACCCTTTTCCCATAACTGTTGACGAATACGTTTTGCTTGTAGCATGCAAGGGTTAATTAAACCTAGTGGATCAAAAACTTGCGCTACTGTAGATAAAATAGAGCGTTTACTAATGCTTGATTTTGAAGGTTCTATATGTTGAAGTGAAAATTGTAATGTGTCCCTCTTACATGACCATTGGATGCCCAAGGTTTTTGTATGTTCGTGTTTGCTTAAATTTACTAAATTGTCAGTGTTGTTTTTACCTACAATCTGATTGAGAAGTTGTGTGTTGTTAGAGTGCCATTTACGCAAATTAAAATGAGCTCCTTGTAACTCACGTATAACACCCTTGCATATTTGACTTAATGTTTCCTCATTATCATGTCCACTTACAAAATCGTCAGCGTAAAAATCAGATAGAATGGCTCTACTTACTTGTTCATTACTGCAATCTTTACCGAGCTGTACGAGGCATCTAAATGCTAAGTAGGGCGCAGAGGCTGTTCCATATGAAACCGTATTTAGAAAATATTGTTTAATTTCTTGACTAGGATTCGACCTCCAAAATATTTGTTGTAACTTACGCTGATTTGGGTTTACTAAAATTTGTCTATACATTTTTTCAATGTCGGCTGTTACTACGAATTTGTGTTGACGAAAACGAATTAAAATACTTATTAAATCATCTTGGATTGTGGGACCTACCATTTGTATATCATTAAAGGATTTACCGGTATTTGGACTGACTGCTGATGCGTCAAATACTGTTCTTAATTTAGTTGTCAAACTATCTTCACGCAGGACACCGTGATGTGGTAAGAAATATGAAATGTCTTTGTGTGTTGGGTTAGTGTTTTCTGACATATGACCTAGAGCCATGTATTCCTCCATGAAATCTATATAACTTTGCTTGAAAACTGGATTACGTTTGAATTTACGTTCTAATGACTGAAATCTAATGAGCGCTAAGTGTTTGGATTCACCAAGACATTCTAGTGAATTCTTTAATGGAATTGTGACTACAAACCTGCCGTCTGGTTGACGAACAGTTGTTTTTATGAAAATTGATTCAGTTTTTGATCCACTAGGTTTAATTAACCCTTGCATGCTACAAGCAAAACGTATTCTTCAACAGTTATGGGCAAAGGGTATTTCATGGGACGACGAGTTACCCCTTGATATACAATCCCAGTGGAATAATTTCATTCAACACCTTGCAGAGTTGAACCATATTGAAATACCACGCAGAATTCTATGTAACAATTACATTTCACTTCAATTGCACACATTCGCAGATGCATCAAATCTAGGGTTTGCAGCATGCTCATACATTAAAACAATATCAAGCACAGGAGACATTAAGGTACATTTAGCATTAGCCAAAAGCAAGGTAGCTCCTCTAAGGCAAAAACTAACCATGCCTAGACTAGAGCTTTGTGGAGCTCTTCTGGCGATGCAGTTAGCAAAACAGTTGAAGAAGGCTTTACATTTAAAGTTTCATTCTGAATATTTTTGGTCTGATTCCACTATAGTACTTGGTTGGATTAAAAACTTGCGCTACTGTAGATAAAATAGAGCGTTTACTAATGCTTGATTTTGAAGGTTCTATATGTTGAAGTGAAAATTGTAATGTGTCCCTCTTACATGACCATTGGATGCCCAAGGTTTTTGTATGTTCGTGTTTGCTTAAATTTACTAAATTGTCAGTGTTGTTTTTACCTACAATCTGATTGAGAAGTTGTGTGTTGTTAGAGTGCCATTTACGCAAATTAAAATGAGCTCCTTGTAACTCACGTATAACACCCTTGCATATTTGACTTAATGTTTCCTCATTATCATGTCCACTTACAAAATCGTCAGCGTAAAAATCAGATAGAATGGCTCTACTTACTTGTTCATTACTGCAATCTTTACCGAGCTGTACGAGGCATCTAAATGCTAAGTAGGGCGCAGAGGCTGTTCCATATGAAACCGTATTTAGAAAATATTGTTTAATTTCTTGACTAGGATTCGACCTCCAAAATATTTGTTGTAACTTACGCTGATTTGGGTTTACTAAAATTTGTCTATACATTTTTTCAATGTCGGCTGTTACTACGAATTTGTGTTGACGAAAACGAATTAAAATACTTATTAAATCATCTTGGATTGTGGGACCTACCATTTGTATATCATTAAAGGATTTACCGGTATTTGGACTGACTGCTGATGCGTCAAATACTGTTCTTAATTTAGTTGTCAAACTATCTTCACGCAGGACACCGTGATGTGGTAAGAAATATGAAATGTCTTTGTGTGTTGGGTTAGTGTTTTCTGACATATGACCTAGAGCCATGTATTCCTCCATGAAATCTATATAACTTTGCTTGAAAACTGGATTACGTTTGAATTTACGTTCTAATGACTGAAATCTAATGAGCGCTAAGTGTTTGGATTCACCAAGACATTCTAGTGAATTCTTTAATGGAATTGTGACTACAAACCTGCCGTCTGGTTGACGAACAGTTGTTTTTATGAAAATTGATTCACACTCACTCTCAACCTTTGGTTCAGTTTGTTGAGTGGTGGTCAGCGATTCTAATTCGAAGAACTTGTCGAGCTTTGTGTCGAGCTCGATGTCCCTATCATGATTGAAATTGCAATGTACTGTTTGTTGAGTGAATGATGATATTTTATTAATGCCTTTATTTCTGGAGTTCGTAATTCCGACTGTACCAGAAACAATCCACCCTAGTGTTGTTTCAACCAGGGTTGGTTTGCCCTTTCCTAAAGAAATGCGTCTGTTTTGTAAAACTTGCCAGAACAAGTCTGCCCCCAGTAACATCTGCACTTCAGCGGGTATGTTATATGTTGGGTCCGCGAGGTGGATGTCTGAGGGAATATTGAAATGAAAACTATTTACCTTGTGTGATGGTATTAGTTGAGTGATTTGTGGTATGACAAAACAATTTATATTTGTTTTATAACCACTGTTTGTAAGTGTTGAAATTGTGACGTTACACCTGTTGGTGACTTCTGAAAATTGATTATTCAATCCTTGCACGGATATTGATGTTGAGTATGTTGGAATCTTTAATTGTTTTTGTAATTTGTGAGTAATGAAATTTGATGTGCTGCCGTTGTCCAGCAGTGCACGCACTCTGTGTAAATGACCTGTGTGATCTGAAATAAGTACTATAACGGTGGATAGTAAAACCTGACATTTATTGAAAGACATCGCTGATAGTGCGATGCTGTTGTGTGATTCGGTACGGTCTTGCATTGCAGGTAGTACTACGCACTCGCCTTGATTGAATTGAGTGTTTGTTTTGTGCATGTGATCTAAGTGTAATAGGCTGTTATGCCTTTGGGAGCATATTTTACATGATCCATATTTACAAGTTCTTTCGTCATGCCCTCCATGCAAGCAATTTAAACAGAGTTTTAAATGTTTGGCCTTTTCGATCCTGATTTCAATGGGCATGGTTTTAAATTTGCTGCAATGATATATGGAGTGAGGTAACTTGCAGACAGGGCACAACCGTTACGACATGTTAGGGATGTAATGAAACTCCTCTTTTTGTTAATGATTTACTATATTAGATTACAACGTTAATTTGGGTTATAACGTAAAGTTGTATACAATGCAAAAATGGTGGTGCGGAGTCGACCGACCGACCGACCGAATGTGAAGAGAATGTGAAGAAAAAAAAAAAAAAAAAAAAAAAAAAAAAAAAAAAAAAAAAAAAAAACTTTCAGATCACACAGGTCATTTACACAGAGTGCGTGCACGGCTGGACAACGGCAGCACATCAAATTTCATTACTCACAAATTACAAAAACAATTAAAGATTCCAACATACTCAACATCAATATCCGTGCAAGGATTGAATAATCAATTTTCAGAAGTCACCAACAGGTGTAACGTCACAATTTCAACACTTACAAACAGTGGTTACAAAACAAATATAAATTGTTTTGTCATACCACAAATCACTCAACTAATACCATCACACAAGGTAAATAGTTTTCATTTCAATATTCCCTCAGACATCCACCTCGCGGACCCAACATATAACATACCCGCTGAAGTGCAGATGTTACTGGGGGCAGACTTGTTCTGGCAAGTTTTACAAAACAGACGCATTTCTTTAGGAAAGGGCAAACCAACCCTGGTTGAAACAACACTAGGGTGGATTGTTTCTGGTACAGTCGGAATTACGAACTCCAGAAATAAAGGCATTAATAAAATATCATCATTCACTCAACAAACAGTACCTTGCAATTTCAATCATGATAGGGACATCGAGCTCGACACAAAGCTCGACAAGTTCTTCGAATTAGAATCGCTGACCACCACTCAACAAACTGAACCAAAGGTTGAGAGTGAGTGTGAATCAATTTTCATAAAAACAACTGTGCGTCAACCAGACGGCAGGTTTGTAGTCACAATTCCATTAAAGAATTCACTAGAATGTCTTGGTGAATCCAAACACTTAGCGCTCATTAGATTTCAGTCATTAGAACGTAAATTCAAACGTAATCCAGTTTTCAAGCAAAGTTATATAGATTTCATGGAGGAATACATGGCTCTAGGTCATATGTCAGAAAACACTAACCCAACACACAAAGACATGTCATATTTCTTACCACATCAAGGTGTCCTGCGTGAAGATAGTTTGACAACTAAATTAAGAACAGTATTTGACGCATCAGCAGTCAGTCCAAATACCGGTAAATCCTTTAATGATATACAAATGGTAGGTCCCACAATCCAAGATGATTTAATAAGTATTTTAATTCGTTTTCGTCAACACAAATTCGTAGTAACAGCCGACATTGAAAAAATGTATAGACAAATTTTAGTAAACCCAAATCAGCGTAAGTTACAACAAATATTTTGGAGGTCGAATCCTAGTCAAGAAATTAAACAATATTTTCTAAATACGGTTTCATATGGAACAGCCTCTGCGCCCTACTTAGCATTTAGATGCCTCGTACAGCTCGGTAAAGATTGCAGTAATGAACAAGTAAGTAGAGCCATTCTATCTGATTTTTACGCTGACGATTTTGTAAGTGGACATGATAATGAGGAAACATTAAGTCAAATATGCAAGGGTGTTATACGTGAGTTACAAGGAGCTCATTTTAATTTGCGTAAATGGCACTCTAACAACACACAACTTCTCAATCAGATTGTAGGTAAAAACAACACTGACAATTTAGTAAATTTAAGCAAACACGAACATACAAAAACCTTGGGCATCCAATGGTCATGTAAGAGGGACACATTACAATTTTCACTTCAACATATAGAACCTTCAAAATCAAGCATTAGTAAACGCTCTATTTTATCTACAGTAGCGCAAGTTTTTGATCCACTAGGTTTAATTAACCCTTGCATGCTACAAGCAAAACGTATTCTTCAACAGTTATGGGCAAAGGGTATTTCATGGGACGACGAGTTACCCCTTGATATACAATCCCAGTGGAATAATTTCATTCAACACCTTGCAGAGTTGAACCATATTGAAATACCACGCAGAATTCTATGTAACAATTACATTTCACTTCAATTGCACACATTCGCAGATGCATCAAATCTAGGGTTTGCAGCATGCTCATACATTAAAACAATATCAAGCACAGGAGACATTAAGGTACATTTAGCATTAGCCAAAAGCAAGGTAGCTCCTCTAAGGCAAAAACTAACCATGCCTAGACTAGAGCTTTGTGGAGCTCTTCTGGCGATGCAGTTAGCAAAACAGTTGAAGAAGGCTTTACATTTAAAGTTTCATTCTGAATATTTTTGGTCTGATTCCACTATAGTACTTGGTTGGATTAAAACATGTAGCCACCAAAGATTAAAACAATTTGTATACAATAGAGTAGTAGAGATTACACGTGATTCAGAACCATCATCTTGGTACTACGTACCATCTAGCATAAACCCAGCTGATATAGGTTCAAGGGGTCTTAATGCCCTGCAATTGAAAAAATCAGCATTGTGGTGGACGGGACCACCTTTCCTAGGCGAGGTAGAACTAAACATACCTACACAGCCTCCATACGTACACATAGATAATCTTCCCGAGGTCAAGGTCCACATTTCTCAAACAGAGTTTCAAAAAGAATGTTTTACTAATAAGTATTCAAATTTTAATAAATTACAGAGAATTACTGCCCTATTGTATCGTTTTATTCACAATTGTAAAAATATCAAAAATAAGTTCACAGGCCCATTGCTGACATCAGAACTTAATTGCGCAACGAAAACTCTTTGTAAGGTCATACAAAGAGACGAATTTAGTAAGCAATATTTTCTTTTAAACTCTAACCGATCACTATCCTCCAAAGATAAAATATTAAGTTTAAATCCTTTTATTCAAGATTCGATCATAAGAGTTGGTGGTAGGCTCTCAAACTCAAACTATGACTACAACACAAAACATCCTATACTGCTTCACGCGTCACACAATATCACAAGACTGCTAGTGGAGCACTATCACAAGATTTTATTACACCCAGGGCCGCAACTACTATTAGCTACGTTGCGACACAAGTTTTGGATAATTAACGGTCGTCACTTAACGAGAAAAATTACTCGAAATTGTTTTAAATGCCGTAGATTCTCAGGTGTAACATATCAACCTATAATGGGTAACCTGCCTGAAGAACGACTTCACGCAGAGTATCCATTCGCCAATACAGCTGTAGATTACGGAGGTCCAGTTCTGATACTCGACAGAAAGGGTAGAGGTTCGCGACTTAAAAAGGCATACATATGTGTTTTTGTTTGCTTGGCCGTACGTGCAACGCACATTGAACTTGTGACCGACTTGTCCACACAAGGCTTTTTATCAGCGTTAAATAGATTCATTGCCCGCAGAGGCAAGCCCACCGCCATCTGGTCAGATAACGGTACAAACTTTCGAGGAGCTTGTAACGAACTTTATAATTTTTTAAAACATAACTCTACCTACCTTTATTTAAAAGCGCGTTAACATGTTGCCCCCCTTGGAACGTCCCGTTCCAACGTTGGTAAGGGACAGAGTCTGTTGAAGGCTCTTCCGGCTCGAAACATGTTTGTTTATCAGAGAGACTTGTTAGGGCTCTAATGAAACTCCTCTTTTTGTTAATGATGTACTATATTAGATTACAACGTTAATTTGGGTTATAACGTAAAGTTGTATACAATGCAAAAATGGTGGTGCGGAGTCGACCGACCGACCGACCGAATGTGAAGAGAATGACGATGCGACGCGAAGCTCGGGGTTCGCACGACGGGCTCGCCGATCGGGGTTCACAGCCGAGCGTTCTCCCGCCTTTATTTAAAAGCGCGTTAACATGTTGCCCCCCTTGGAACGTCCCGTTCCAACGTTGGTAAGGGACAGAGTCTGTTGAAGGCTCTTCCGGCTCGAAACATGTTTGTTTATCAGAGAGACTTGTTAGGGCTCTAATGAAACTCCTCTTTTTGTTAATGATGTACTATATTAGATTACAACGTTAATTTGGGTTATAACGTAAAGTTGTATACAATGCAAAAATGGTGGTGCGGAGTCGACCGACCGACCGACCGAATGTGAAGAGAATGACGATGCGACGCGAAGCTCGGGGTTCGCACGACGGGCTCGCCGATCGGGGTTCACAGCCGAGCGTTCTCCCGCCTTTATTTAAAAGCGCGTTAACATGTTGCCCCCCTTGGAACGTCCCGTTCCAACGTTGGTAAGGGACAGAGTCTGTTGAAGGCTCTTCTTGCGGTCCCCGCTGTGGTGACGACATCTGCGACGCGGTTGATCCCGTTTGCACCCTTGTAGACTGCTGCTACTCGACCCAACAGCCATCGATTGGGAGGAAGGCGGTCGTCCTTGATCACGACCAAATCCCCAGGATTGGGTTGACCTTTCGTCTGACGCCATTTGTTTCTTGTCTGTAATTCGGAGATATATTCTTTGTAATATCGTGCCCAAAAATGCGCTTTAAGCGCTTGAATTCTGTTATATTGGTTTAAGGAGTTGATGGAAGCTGTGGTTTGGACCTGGGAAGCAGGTGACATCGTTATCGTTCGTCCGATTAAAAAATGCGCAGGTGTAAGTGAGACAAGATCAGAGGGATCGTTAGACATTGGAGTGAGAGGCCTAGAGTTAAGTATGCCCTCTATCTCTACTAAGACTGAATTCATTGCCTCGTAGTCGAGATGAGCTAATGATAATACCCTATTCAAAATATGTTTAACTGATTTTACGGCGCCTTCAGCTAGACCGTTGAAATGGGGACTGTACGCAGGACTAAATTTAAAGGCTATTTCCTTTTCGGCTGAATATGAAATTATACAATCAGAGTTATGTTTTAAAAAATTATAAAGTTCGTTACAAGCTCCTCGAAAGTTTGTACCGTTATCTGACCAGATGGCGGTGGGCTTGCCTCTGCGGGCAATGAATCTATTTAACGCTGATAAAAAGCCTTGTGTGGACAAGTCGGTCACAAGTTCAATGTGCGTTGCACGTACGGCCAAGCAAACAAAAACACATATGTATGCCTTTTTAAGTCGCGAACCTCTACCCTTTCTGTCGAGTATCAGAACTGGACCTCCGTAATCTACAGCTGTATTGGCGAATGGATACTCTGCGTGAAGTCGTTCTTCAGGCAGGTTACCCATTATAGGTTGATATGTTACATCTGAGAATCTACGGCATTTAAAACAATTTCGAGTAATTTTTCTCGTTAAGTGACGACCGTTAATTATCCAAAACTTGTGTCGCAACGTAGCTAATAGTAGTTGCGGCCCTGGGTGTAATAAAATCTTGTGATAGTGCTCCACTAGCAGTCTTGTGATATTGTGTGACGCGTGAAGCAGTATAGGATGTTTTGTGTTGTAGTCATAGTTTGAGTTTGAGAGCCTACCACCAACTCTTATGATCGAATCTTGAATAAAAGGATTTAAACTTAATATTTTATCTTTGGAGGATAGTGATCGGTTAGAGTTTAAAAGAAAATATTGCTTACTAAATTCGTCTCTTTGTATGACCTTACAAAGAGTTTTCGTTGCGCAATTAAGTTCTGATGTCAGCAATGGGCCTGTGAACTTATTTTTGATATTTTTACAATTGTGAATAAAACGATACAATAGGGCAGTAATTCTCTGTAATTTATTAAAATTTGAATACTTATTAGTAAAACATTCTTTTTGAAACTCTGTTTGAGAAATGTGGACCTTGACCTCGGGAAGATTATCTATGTGTACGTATGGAGGCTGTGTAGGTATGTTTAGTTCTACCTCGCCTAGGAAAGGTGGTCCCGTCCACCACAATGCTGATTTTTTCAATTGCAGGGCATTAAGACCCCTTGAACCTATATCAGCTGGGTTTATGCTAGATGGTACGTAGTACCAAGATGATGGTTCTGAATCACGTGTAATCTCTACTACTCTATTGTATACAAATTGTTTTAATCTTTGGTGGCTACATGTTTTAATCCAACCAAGTACTATAGTGGAATCAGACCAAAAATATTCAGAATGAAACTTTAAATGTAAAGCCTTCTTCAACTGTTTTGCTAACTGCATCGCCAGAAGAGCTCCACAAAGCTCTAGTCTAGGCATGGTTAGTTTTTGCCTTAGAGGAGCTACCTTGCTTTTGGCTAATGCTAAATGTACCTTAATGTCTCCTGTGCTTGATATTGTTTTAATGTATGAGCATGCTGCAAACCCTAGATTTGATGCATCTGCGAATGTGTGCAATTGAAGTGAAATGTAATTGTTACATAGAATTCTGCGTGGTATTTCAATATGGTTCAACTCTGCAAGGTGTTGAATGAAATTATTCCACTGGGATTGTATATCAAGGGGTAACTCGTCGTCCCATGAAATACCCTTTGCCCATAACTGTTGAAGAATACGTTTTGCTTGTAGCATGCAAGGGTTAATTAAACCTAGTGGATCAAAAACTTGCGCTACTGTAGATAAAATAGAGCGTTTACTAATGCTTGATTTTGAAGGTTCTATATGTTGAAGTGAAAATTGTAATGTGTCCCTCTTACATGACCATTGGATGCCCAAGGTTTTTGTATGTTCGTGTTTGCTTAAATTTACTAAATTGTCAGTGTTGTTTTTACCTACAATCTGATTGAGAAGTTGTGTGTTGTTAGAGTGCCATTTACGCAAATTAAAATGAGCTCCTTGTAACTCACGTATAACACCCTTGCATATTTGACTTAATGTTTCCTCATTATCATGTCCACTTACAAAATCGTCAGCGTAAAAATCAGATAGAATGGCTCTACTTACTTGTTCATTACTGCAATCTTTACCGAGCTGTACGAGGCATCTAAATGCTAAGTAGGGCGCAGAGGCTGTTCCATATGAAACCGTATTTAGAAAATATTGTTTAATTTCTTGACTAGGATTCGACCTCCAAAATATTTGTTGTAACTTACGCTGATTTGGGTTTACTAAAATTTGTCTATACATTTTTTCAATGTCGGCTGTTACTACGAATTTGTGTTGACGAAAACGAATTAAAATACTTATTAAATCATCTTGGATTGTGGGACCTACCATTTGTATATCATTAAAGGATTTACCGGTATTTGGACTGACTGCTGATGCGTCAAATACTGTTCTTAATTTAGTTGTCAAACTATCTTCACGCAGGACACCGTGATGTGGTAAGAAATATGAAATGTCTTTGTGTGTTGGGTTAGTGTTTTCTGACATATGACCTAGAGCCATGTATTCCTCCATGAAATCTATATAACTTTGCTTGAAAACTGGATTACGTTTGAATTTACGTTCTAATGACTGAAATCTAATGAGCGCTAAGTGTTTGGATTCACCAAGACATTCTAGTGAATTCTTTAATGGAATTGTGACTACAAACCTGCCGTCTGGTTGACGAACAGTTGTTTTTATGAAAATTGATTCACACTCACTCTCAACCTTTGGTTCAGTTTGTTGAGTGGTGGTCAGCGATTCTAATTCGAAGAACTTGTCGAGCTTTGTGTCGAGCTCGATGTCCCATCATGATTGAAATTGCAATGTACTGTTTGTTGAGTGAATGATGATATTTTATTAATGCCTTTATTTCTGGAGTTCGTAATTCCGACTGTACCAGAAACAATCCACCCTAGTGTTGTTTCAACCAGGGTTGGTTTGCCCTTTCCTAAAGAAATGCGTCTGTTTTGTAAAACTTGCCAGAACAAGTCTGCCCCCAGTAACATCTGCACTTCAGCGGGTATGTTATATGTTGGGTCCGCGAGGTGGATGTCTGAGGGAATATTGAAATGAAAACTATTTACCTTGTGTGATGGTATTAGTTGAGTGATTTGTGGTATGACAAAACAATTTATATTTGTTTTATAACCACTGTTTGTAAGTGTTGAAATTGTGACGTTACACCTGTTGGTGACTTCTGAAAATTGATTATTCAATCCTTGCACGGATATTGATGTTGAGTATGTTGGAATCTTTAATTGTTTTTGTAATTTGTGAGTAATGAAATTTGATGTGCTGCCGTTGTCCAGCAGTGCACGCACTCTGTGTAAATGACCTGTGTGATCTGAAATAAGTACTATAACGGTGGATAGTAAAACCTGACATTTATTGAAAGACATCGCTGATAGTGCGATGCTGTTGTGTGATTCGGTACGGTCTTGCATTGCAGGTAGTACTACGCACTCGCCTTGATTGAATTGAGTGTTTGTTTTGTGCATGTGATCTAAGTGTAATAGGCTGTTATGCCGTTGGGAGCATATTTTACATGATCCATATTTACAAGTTCTTTCGTCATGCCCTCCATGCAAGCAATTTAAACAGAGTTTTAAATGTTTGGCCTTTTCGATCCTGATTTCAATGGGCATGGTTTTAAATTTGCTGCAATGATATATGGAGTGAGGTAACTTGCAGACAGGGCACAACCGTTGTGGTTGTCTGTGCATAGCTTGATTAGTAATGAATGTTTTTGGTCGCATGTGTGTTGTGTCACTGTGTCTGCGTGTTGGTTGCCTATTAGCCTTTTCTATTGATTCTAGCAAGTCAGCACGATTTCTAAGACTTGTTCTGGCAAGTTTTACAAAACAGACGCATTTCTTTAGGAAAGGGCAAACCAACCCTGGTTGAAACAACACTAGGGTGGATTGTTTCTGGTACAGTCGGAATTACGAACTCCAGAAATAAAGGCATTAATAAAATATCATCATTCACTCAACAAACAGTACCTTGCAATTTCAATCATGATAGGGACATCGAGCTCGACACAAAGCTCGACAAGTTCTTCGAATTAGAATCGCTGACCACCACTCAACAAACTGAACCAAAGGTTGAGAGTGAGTGTGAATCAATTTTCATAAAAACAACTGTGCGTCAACCAGACGGCAGGTTTGTAGTCACAATTCCATTAAAGAATTCACTAGAATGTCTTGGTGAATCCAAACACTTAGCGCTCATTAGATTTCAGTCATTAGAACGTAAATTCAAACGTAATCCAGTTTTCAAGCAAAGTTATATAGATTTCATGGAGGAATACATGGCTCTAGGTCATATGTCAGAAAACACTAACCCAACACACAAAGACATGTCATATTTCTTACCACATCACGGTGTCCTGCGTGAAGATAGTTTGACAACTAAATTAAGAACAGTATTTGACGCATCAGCAGTCAGTCCAAATACCGGTAAATCCTTTAATGATATACAAATGGTAGGTCCCACAATCCAAGATGATTTAATAAGTATTTTAATTCGTTTTCGTCAACACAAATTCGTAGTAACAGCCGACATTGAAAAAATGTATAGACAAATTTTAGTAAACCCAAATCAGCGTAAGTTACAACAAATATTTTGGAGGTCGAATCCTAGTCAAGAAATTAAACAATATTTTCTAAATACGGTTTCATATGGAACAGCCTCTGCGCCCTACTTAGCATTTAGATGCCTCGTACAGCTCGGTAAAGATTGCAGTAATGAACAAGTAAGTAGAGCCATTCTATCTGATTTTTACGCTGACGATTTTGTAAGTGGACATGATAATGAGGAAACATTAAGTCAAATATGCAAGGGTGTTATACGTGAGTTACAAGGAGCTCATTTTAATTTGCGTAAATGGCACTCTAACAACACACAACTTCTCAATCAGATTGTAGGTAAAAACAACACTGACAATTTAGTAAATTTAAGCAAACACGAACATACAAAAACCTTGGGCATCCAATGGTCATGTAAGAGGGACACATTACAATTTTCACTTCAACATATAGAACCTTCAAAATCAAGCATTAGTAAACGCTCTATTTTATCTACAGTAGCGCAAGTTTTTGATCCACTAGGTTTAATTAACCCTTGCATGCTACAAGCAAAACGTATTCTTCAACAGTTATGGGAAAAGGGTATTTCATGGGACGACGAGTTACCCCTTGATATACAATCCCAGTGGAATAATTTCATTCAACACCTTGCAGAGTTGAACCGTATTGAAATACCACGCAGAATTCTATGTAACAATTACATTTCACTTCAATTGCACACATTCGCAGATGCATCAAATCTAGGGTTTGCAGCATGCTCATACATTAAAACAATATCAAGCACAGGAGACATTAAGGTACATTTAGCATTAGCCAAAAGCAAGGTAGCTCCTCTAAGGCAAAAACTAACCATGCCTAGACTAGAACTTTGTGGAGCTCTTCTGGCGATGCAGTTAGCAAAACAGTTGAAGAAGGCTTTACATTTAAACATTCTGAATATTTTTGGTCTGATTCCACTATAGTACTTGGTTGGATTAAAACATGTAGCCACCAAAGATTAAAACAATTTGTATACAATAGAGTAGTAGAGATTACACGTGATTCAGAACCATCATCTTGGTACTACGTACCATCTAGCATAAACCCAGCTGATATAGGTTCAAGGGGTCTTAATGCCCTGCAATTGAAAAAATCAGCATTGTGGTGGACGGGACCACCTTTCCTAGGCGAGGTAGAACTAAACATACCTACACAGCCTCCATACGTACACATAGATAATCTTCCAGAGGTCAAGGTCCACATTTCTCAAACAGAGTTTCAAAAAGAATGTTTTACTAATAAGTATTCAAATTTTAATAAATTACAGAGAATTACTGCCCTATTGTATCGTTTTATTCACAATTGTAAAAATATCAAAAATAAGTTCACAGGCCCATTGCTGACATCAGAACTTAATTGCGCAACGAAAACTCTTTGTAAGGTCATACAAAGAGACGAATTTAGTAAGCAATATTTTCTTTTAAACTCTAACCGATCACTATCCTCCAAAGATAAAATATTAAGTTTAAATCCTTTTATTCAAGATTCGATCATAAGAGTTGGTGGTAGGCTCTCGAACTCAAACTATGACTACAACACAAAACATCCTATACTGCTTCACGCGTCACACAATATCACAAGACTGTTAGTGGAGCACTATCACAAGATTTTATTACACCCAGGGCCGCAACTACTATTAGCTACGTTGCGACACAAGTTTTGGATAATTAACGGTCGTCACTTAACGAGAAAAATTACTCGAAATTGTTTTAAATGCCGTAGATTCTCAGATGTAACATATCAACCTATAATGGGTAACCTGCCTGAAGAACGACTTCACGCAGAGTATCCATTCGCCAATACAGCTGTAGATTACGGAGGTCCAGTTCTGATACTCGACAGAAAGGGTAGAGGTTCGCGACTTAAAAAGGCATACATATGTGTTTTTGTTTGCTTGGCCGTACGTGCAACGCACATTGAACTTGTGACCGACTTGTCCACACAAGGCTTTTTATCAGCGTTAAATAGATTCATTGCCCGCAGAGGCAAGCCCACCGCCATCTGGTCAGATAACGGTACAAACTTTCGAGGAGCTTGTAACGAACTTTATAATTTTTTAAAACATAACTCTGATTGTATAATTTCATATTCAGCCGAAAAGGAAATAGCCTTTAAATTTAGTCCTGCGTACAGTCCCCATTTCAACGGTCTAGCTGAAGGCGCCGTAAAATCAGTTAAACATATTTTGAATAGGGTATTATCATTAGCTCATCTCGACTACGAGGCAATGAATTCAGTCTTAGTAGAGATAGAGGGCATACTTAACTCTAGGCCTCTCACTCCAATGTCTAACGATCCCTCTGATCTTGTCTCACTTACACCTGCGCATTTTTTAATCGGACGAACGATAATGATGTCACCTGCTTCCCAGGTCCAAACCACAGCTTCCATCAACTCCTTAAACCAATATAACAGAATTCAAGCGCTTAAAGCGCATTTTTGGGCACGATATTACAAAGAATATATCTCCGAATTACAGACAAGAAACAAATGGCGTCAGACGAAAGGTCAACCCAATCCTGGGGATTTGGTCGTGATCAAGGACGACCGCCTTCCTCCCAATCGATGGCTGTTGGGTCGAGTAGCAGCAGTCTACAAGGGTGCAGACGGGATCAACCGCGTCGCAGATGTCGTCACCACAGCGGGGACCGCAAAAAGAGCCTTCAACAGACTCTGTCCCTTACCAACGTTGGAACGGGACGTTCCAAGGGGGGCAACATGTTAACGCGCTTTTAAATAAAGGCGGGAGAACGCTCGGCTTTGAACCCCGATCGGCGAGCCCGTCGTGCGAACCCCGAGCTTCGCGTCGCATCGTCATTCTCTTCACATTCGGTCGGTCGGTCGGTCGACTCCGCACCACCATTTTTGCATTGTATACAACTTTACGTTATAACCCAAATTAACGTTGTAATCTAATATAGTAAATCATTAAAAAAAAGAGGAGTTTCATTACATCCCTAACATGTACTTGTTAGGGCTCTAATGAAACTCCTCTTTTTGTTAATGATTTACTATATTAGATTACAACGTTAATTTGGGTTATAACGTAAAGTTGTATACAATGCAAAAATGGTGGTGCGGAGTCGACCGACCGACCGACCGAATGTGAAGAGAATCCCAATGTGACGCGAAGCTCGGGGTTCGCACGCCGGGCTCGCCGATCGGGGTTCAAAGCCGAGCGTTCTCCCGCCTTTATTTAAAAGCGCGTTAACATGTTGCCCCCCTTGGAACGTCCCGTTCCAACGTTGGTAAGGGACAGAGTCTGTTGAAGGCTCTTCTTGTGGTCCCCGCTGTGGTGACGACATCTGCGACGCGGTTGATCCCGTCTGCACCCTTGTAGACTGCTGCTACTCGACCCAACAGCCATCGATTGGGAGGAAGGCGGTCGTCCTTGATCACGACCAAATCCCCAAGATTGGGTTGACCTTTCGTCTGACGCCATTTGTTTCTTGTCTGTAATTCGGAGATATATTCTTTGTAATATCGTGCCCAAAAATGCGCTTTAAGCGCTTGAATTCTGTTATATTGGTTTAAGGAGTTGATGGAAGCTGTGGTTTGGACCTGGGAAGCAGGTGACATCGTTATCGTTCGTCCGATTAAAAAATGCGCAGGTGTAAGTGAGACAAGATCAGAGGGATCGTTAGACATTGGAGTGAGAGGCCTAGAGTTAAGTATGCCCTCTATCTCTACTAAGACTGAATTCATTGCCTCGTAGTCGAGATGAGCTAATGATAATACCCTATTCAAAATATGTTTAACTGATTTTACGGCGCCTTCAGCTAGACCGTTGAAATGGGGACTGTACGCAGGACTAAATTTAAAGGCTATTTCCTTTTCGGCTGAATATGAAATTATACAATCAGAGTTATGTTTTAAAAAATTATAAAGTTCGTTACAAGCTCCTCGAAAGTTTGTACCGTTATCTGACCAGATGGCGGTGGGCTTGCCTCTGCGGGCAATGAATCTATTTAACGCTGATAAAAAGCCTTGTGTGGACAAGTCGGTCACAAGTTCAATGTGCGTTGCACGTACGGCCAAGCAAACAAAAACACATATGTATGCCTTTTTAAGTCGCGAACCTCTACCCTTTCTGTCGAGTATCAGAACTGGACCTCCGTAATCTACAGCTGTATTGGCGAATGGATACTCTGCGTGAAGTCGTTCTTCAGGCAGGTTACCCATTATAGGTTGATATGTTACACCTGAGAATCTACGGCATTTAAAACAATTTCGAGTAATTTTTCTCGTTAAGTGACGACCGTTAATTATCCAAAACTTGTGTCGCAACGTAGCTAATAGTAGTTGCGGCCCTGGGTGTAATAAAATCTTGTGATAGTGCTCCACTAGCAGTCTTGTGATATTGTGTGACGCGTGAAGCAGTATAGGATGTTTTGTGTTGTAGTCATAGTTTGAGTTTGAGAGCCTACCACCAACTCTTATGATCGAATCTTGAATAAAAGGATTTAAACTTAATATTTTATCTTTGGAGGATAGTGATCGGTTAGAGTTTAAAAGAAAATATTGCTTACTAAATTCGTCTCTTTGTATGACCTTACAAAGAGTTTTCGTTGCGCAATTAAGTTCTGATGTCAGCAATGGGCCTGTGAACTTATTTTTGATATTTTTACAATTGTGAATAAAACGATACAATAGGGCAGTAATTCTCTGTAATTTATTAAAATTTGAATACTTATTAGTAAAACATTCTTTTTGAAACTCTGTTTGAGAAATGTGGACCTTGACCTCTGGAAGATTATCTATGTGTACGTATGGAGGCTGTGTAGGTATGTTTAGTTCTACCTCGCCTAGGAAAGGTGGTCCCGTCCACCACAATGCTGATTTTTTCAATTGCAGGGCATTAAGACCCCTTGAACCTATATCAGCTGGGTTTATGCTAGATGGTACGTAGTACCAAGATGATGGTTCTGAATCACGTGTAATCTCTACTACTCTATTGTATACAAATTGTTTTAATCTTTGGTGGCTACATGTTTTAATCCAACCAAGTACTATAATGGAATCAGACCAAAAATATTCAGAATGTTTAAATGTAAAGCCTTCTTCAACTGTTTTGCTAACTGCATCGCCAGAAGAGCTCCACAAAGTTCTAGTCTAGGCATGGTTAGTTTTTGCCTTAGAGGAGCTACCTTGCTTTTGGCTAATGCTAAATGTACCTTAATGTCTCCTGTGCTTGATATTGTTTTAATGTATGAGCATGCTGCAAACCCTAGATTTGATGCATCTGCGAATGTGTGCAATTGAAGTGAAATGTAATTGTTACATAGAATTCTGCGTGGTATTTCAATACGGTTCAACTCTGCAAGGTGTTGAATGAAATTATTCCACTGGGATTGTATATCAAGGGGTAACTCGTCGTCCCATGAAATACCCTTTTCCCATAACTGTTGAAGAATACGTTTTGCTTGTAGCATGCAAGGGTTAATTAAACCTAGTGGATCAAAAACTTGCGCTACTGTAGATAAAATAGAGCGTTTACTAATGCTTGATTTTGAAGGTTCTATATGTTGAAGTGAAAATTGTAATGTGTCCCTCTTACATGACCATTGGATGCCCAAGGTTTTTGTATGTTCGTGTTTGCTTAAATTTACTAAATTGTCAGTGTTGTTTTTACCTACAATCTGATTGAGAAGTTGTGTGTTGTTAGAGTGCCATTTACGCAAATTAAAATGAGCTCCTTGTAACTCACGTATAACACCCTTGCATATTTGACTTAATGTTTCCTCATTATCATGTCCACTTACAAAATCGTCAGCGTAAAAATCAGATAGAATGGCTCTACTTACTTGTTCATTACTGCAATCTTTACCGAGCTGTACGAGACATCTAAATGCTAAGTAGGGCGCAGAGGCTGTTGAAACCGTATGAAACCGTATGCCATATGAAACCGTATTTAGAAAATATTGTTTAATTTTTTGACTAGGATTCGACCTCCAAAATATTTGTTGTAACTTACGCTGATTTGGGTTTACTAAAATTTGTCTATACATTTTTTCAATGTCGGCTGTTACTACGAATTTGTGTTGACGAAAACGAATTAAAATACTTATTAAATCATCTTGGATTGTGGGACCTACCATTTGTATATCATTAAAGGATTTACCGGTATTTGGACTGACTGCTGATGCGTCAAATACTGTTCTTAATTTAGTTGTCAAACTATCTTCACGCAGGACACCGTGATGTGGTAAGAAATATGAAATGTCTTTGTGTGTTGGGTTAGTGTTTTCTGACATATGACCTAGAGCCATGTATTCCTCCATGAAATCTATATAACTTTGCTTGAAAACTGGATTACGTTTGAATTTACGTTCTAATGACTGAAATCTAATGAGCGCTAAGTGTTTGGATTCACCAAGACATTCTAGTGAATTCTTTAATGGAATTGTGACTACAAACCTGCCGTCTGGTTGACGAACAGTTGTTTTTATGAAAATTGATTCACACTCACTCTCAACCTTTGGTTCAGTTTGTTGAGTGGTGGTCAGCGATTCTAATTCGAAGAACTTGTCGAGCTTTGTGTCGAGCTCGATGTCCCTATCATGATTGAAATTGCAAGGTACTGTTTGTTGAGTGAATGATGATATTTTATTAATGCCTTTATTTCTGGAGTTCGTAATTCCGACTGTACCAGAAACAATCCACCCTAGTGTTGTTTCCATAGGTCCGAGACTTGTTAGGCATGTCCCATGTAGACACACCATGTACTGACAGAGTCTCCATCCTCTCGACGCAACGGTCTTAATGCCCTGCAATTGAAAAAATCAGCATTGTGGTGGACGGGACCACCTTTCCTAGGCGAGGTAGAACTAAACATACCTACACAGCCTCCATACGTACACATAGATAATCTTCCAGAGGTCAAGGTCCACATTTCTCAAACAGAGTTTCAAAAAGAATGTTTTACTAATAAGTATTCAAATTTTAATCATGGAGTCGCTCAAATCATTAAAGAAAACAAGAGCTTCACATAAAACTAAGCTTACAATTTTTAAATCATATCTCGATCCTCTCTTGCCATGTACAGAATTAAATAGCTTGCAGTCTCACGAGCTAAGTGCTAGATTAGCTAAAATACAACAAATGTACGACCACTTTGATTCAAATCAGATTGAAATAGAAAACCTAACGGAATTTCCAGATGAGGAGGTAACCGAACGCAAGAACTTTGAATGCAGCTACTTTGGGTTGTTAGCTGCGGCGGAGGACCTGCTGAGTAGAACAACATCTGCCGCGGCGGGCGCTGCCTCTGCGGGCCAGGACTTCGCTTCAGTCACAGGTTCAAATGTTGCGACACGATCAGGTGGGCCCAACCTAAAATTACCTACAATGCAGTTACCTACCTTTACTGGACGCTATCAGAACTGGTTAGAGTTTCGAGACACATTTACGTCACTAATTCACAACAATACATCAATATCCGATATTCAGAAATTTCATTATTTAAAGGCAAGTGTCAAGGATAGTGCAGCATTAGTAATACATTCAATAGATATCTCCTCGGATAATTATAAGGTAGCATGGGATGTTTTGTGTGAGCGTTATAATAATGATAGAATGTTAATTAATAATCATGTCCATGCATTGTTTCACATTGAACAAATTCAAAAAGAATCTTCAATTTCTTTAAGAAATTTAACTGATATAGTCAATAAAAATCTCAGGTCCTTAAAAACAATGAAGGTACCTACGGAGCACTGGGATCTTCTCATTATTTATATGGCGGCCAGTAAGCTTGACCCCATCACGTCTCGTGACTGGGAACAAGAACGTAATTTGCGTAAAGAGATCCCAACTTTAAATGACTTCAATTTATTTCTTAGAAATCGTGCTGACTTGCTAGAATCAATAGAAAAGGCTAATAGGCAATCAACACGCAGACACAGTGACACAACACACATGCGACCAAAAACATTCATTACTAATCAAGCTATGCACAGACAACCACAACGGTTGTGCCCTGTCTGCAAGTTACCTCACTCCATATATCATTGCAGCAAATTTAAAACCATGCCCATTGAAATCAGGATCGAAAAGGCCAAACATTTAAAACTCTGTTTAAATTGCTTGCATGGAGGGCATGACGAAAGAACTTGTAAATATGGATCATGTAAAATATGCTCCCAAAGGCATAACAGCCTATTACACTTAGATCACATGCACAAAACAAACACTCAATTCAATCAAGGCGAGTGCGTAGTACTACCTGCAATGCAAGACCGTACCGAATCACACAACAGCATCGCACTATCAGCGATGTCTTTCAATAAATGTCAGGTTTTACTATCCACCGTTATAGTACATATTTCAGATCACACAGGTCATTTACACAGAGTGCGTGCACGGCTGGACAACGGCAGCACATCAAATTTCATTACTCACAAATTACAAAAACAATTAAAGATTCCAACATACTCAACATCAATATCCGTGCAAGGATTGAATAATCAATTTTCAGAAGTCACCAACAGGTGTAACGTCACAATTTCAACACTTACAAACAGTGGTTACAAAACAAATATAAATTGTTTTGTCATACCACAAATCACTCAACTAATACCATCACACAAGGTAAATAGTTTTCATTTCAATATTCCCTCAGACATCCACCTCGCGGACCCAACATATAACATACCCGCTGAAGTGCAGATGTTACTGGGGGCAGACTTGTTCTGGCAAGTTTTACAAAACAGACGCATTTCTTTAGGAAAGGGCAAACCAACCCTGGTTGAAACAACACTAGGGTGGATTGTTTCTGGTACAGTCGGAATTACGAACTCCAGAAATAAAGGCATTAATAAAATATCATCATTCACTCAACAAACAGTACCTTGCAATTTCAATCATGATAGGGACATCGAGCTCGACACAAAGCTCGACAAGTTCTTCGAATTAGAATCGCTGACCACCACTCAACAAACTGAACCAAAGGTTGAGAGTGAGTGTGAATCAATTTTCATAAAAACAACTGTGCGTCAACCAGACGGCAGGTTTGTAGTCACAATTCCATTAAAGAATTCACTAGAATGTCTTGGTGAATCCAAACACTTAGCGCTCATTAGATTTCAGTCATTAGAACGTAAATTCAAACGTAATCCAGTTTTCAAGCAAAGTTATATAGATTTCATGGAGGAATACATGGCTCTAGGTCATATGTCAGAAAACACTAACCCAACACACAAAGACATGTCATATTTCTTACCACATCACGGTGTCCTGCGTGAAGATAGTTTGACAACTAAATTAAGAACAGTATTTGACGCATCAGCAGTCAGTCCAAATACCGGTAAATCCTTTAATGATATACAAATGGTAGGTCCCACAATCCAAGATGATTTAATAAGTATTTTAATTCGTTTTCGTCAACACAAATTCGTAGTAACAGCCGACATTGAAAAAATGTATAGACAAATTTTAGTAAACCCAAATCAGCGTAAGTTACAACAAATATTTTGGAGGTCGAATCCTAGTCAAGAAATTAAACAATATTTTCTAAATACGGTTTCATATGGAACAGCCTCTGCGCCCTACTTAGCATTTAGATGCCTCGTACAGCTCGGTAAAGATTGCAGTAATGAACAAGTAAGTAGAGCCATTCTATCTGATTTTTACGCTGACGATTTTGTAAGTGGACATGATAATGAGGAAACATTAAGTCAAATATGCAAGGGTGTTATACGTGAGTTACAAGGAGCTCATTTTAATTTGCGTAAATGGCACTCTAACAACACACAACTTCTCAATCAGATTGTAGGTAAAAACAACACTGACAATTTAGTAAATTTAAGCAAACACGAACATACAAAAACCTTGGGCATCCAATGGTCATGTAAGAGGGACACATTACAATTTTCACTTCAACATATAGAACCTTCAAAATCAAGCATTAGTAAACGCTCTATTTTATCTACAGTAGCGCAAGTTTTTGATCCACTAGGTTTAATTAACCCTTGCATGCTACAAGCAAAACGTATTCTTCAACAGTTATGGGAAAAGGGTATTTCATGGGACGACGAGTTACCCCTTGATATACAATCCCAGTGGAATAATTTCATTCAACACCTTGCAGAGTTGAACCGTATTGAAATACCACGCAGAATTCTATGTAACAATTACATTTCACTTCAATTGCACACATTCGCAGATGCATCAAATCTAGGGTTTGCAGCATGCTCATACATTAAAACAATATCAAGCACAGGAGACATTAAGGTACATTTAGCATTAGCCAAAAGCAAGGTAGCTCCTCTAAGGCAAAAACTAACCATGCCTAGACTAGAACTTTGTGGAGCTCTTCTGGCGATGCAGTTAGCAAAACAGTTGAAGAAGGCTTTACATTTAAACATTCTGAATATTTTTGGTCTGATTCCACTATAGTACTTGGTTGGATTAAAACATGTAGCCACCAAAGATTAAAACAATTTGTATACAATAGAGTAGTAGAGATTACACGTGATTCAGAACCATCATCTTGGTACTACGTACCATCTAGCATAAACCCAGCTGATATAGGTTCAAGGGGTCTTAATGCCCTGCAATTGAAAAAATCAGCATTGTGGTGGACGGGACCACCTTTCCTAGGCGAGGTAGAACTAAACATACCTACACAGCCTCCATACGTACACATAGATAATCTTCCAGAGGTCAAGGTCCACATTTCTCAAACAGAGTTTCAAAAAGAATGTTTTACTAATAAGTATTCAAATTTTAATAAATTACAGAGAATTACTGCCCTATTGTATCGTTTTATTCACAATTGTAAAAATATCAAAAATAAGTTCACAGGCCCATTGCTGACATTAGAACTTAATTGCGCAACGAAAACTCTTTGTAAGGTCATACAAAGAGACGAATTTAGTAAGCAATATTTTCTTTTAAACTCTAACCGATCACTATCCTCCAAAGATAAAATATTAAGTTTAAATCCTTTTATTCAAGATTCGATCATAAGAGTTGGTGGTAGGCTCTCGAACTCAAACTATGACTACAACACAAAACATCCTATACTGCTTCACGCGTCACACAATATCACAAGACTGTTAGTGGAGCACTATCACAAGATTTTATTACACCCAGGGCCGCAACTACTATTAGCTACGTTGCGACACAAGTTTTGGATAATTAACGGTCGTCACTTAACGAGAAAAATTACTCGAAATTGTTTTAAATGCCGTAGATTCTCAGATGTAACATATCAACCTATAATGGGTAACCTGCCTGAAGAACGACTTCACGCAGAGTATCCATTCGCCAATACAGCTGTAGATTACGGAGGTCCAGTTCTGATACTCGACAGAAAGGGTAGAGGTTCGCGACTTAAAAAGGCATACATATGTGTTTTTGTTTGCTTGGCCGTACGTGCAACGCACATTGAACTTGTGACCGACTTGTCCACACAAGGCTTTTTATCAGCGTTAAATAGATTCATTGCCCGCAGAGGCAAGCCCACCGCCATCTGGTCAGATAACGGTACAAACTTTCGAGGAGCTTGTAACGAACTTTATAATTTTTTAAAACATAACTCTGATTGTATAATTTCATATTCAGCCGAAAAGGAAATAGCCTTTAAATTTAGTCCTGCGTACAGTCCCCATTTCAACGGTCTAGCTGAAGGCGCCGTAAAATCAGTTAAACATATTTTGAATAGGGTATTATCATTAGCTCATCTCGACTACGAGGCAATGAATTCAGTCTTAGTAGAGATAGAGGGCATACTTAACTCTAGGCCTCTCACTCCAATGTCTAACGATCCCTCTGATCTTGTCTCACTTACACCTGCGCATTTTTTAATCGGACGAACGATAACGATGTCACCTGCTTCCCAGGTCCAAACCACAGCTTCCATCAACTCCTTAAACCAATATAACAGAATTCAAGCGCTTAAAGCGCATTTTTGGGCACGATATTACAAAGAATATATCTCCGAATTACAGACAAGAAACAAATGGCGTCAGACGAAAGGTCAACCCAATCCTGGGGATTTGGTCGTGATCAAGGACGACCGCCTTCCTCCCAATCGATGGCTGTTGGGTCGAGTAGCAGCAGTCTACAAGGGTGCAGACGGGATCAACCGCGTCGCAGATGTCGTCACCACAGCGGGGACCGCAAGAAGAGAATGACGATGCGACGCGAAGCTCGGGGTTCGCACGACGGGCTCGCCGATCGGGGTTCAAAGCCGAGCGTTCTCCCGCCTTTATTTAAAAGCGCGTTAACACATGACAACACATGACATGTTAGGGATGTAATGAAACTCCTCTTTTTGTTAATGATTTACTATATTAGATTACAACGTTAATTTGGGTTATAACGTAAAGTTGTATACAATGCAAAAATGGTGGTGCGGAGTCGACCGACCGACCGACCGAATGTGAAGAGAATGCCAATGTGACGCGAAGCTCGGGGTTCGCACGCCGGGCTCGCCGATCGGGGTTCAAAGCCGAGCGTTCTCCCGCCTTTATTTAAAAGCGCGTTAACACTGTGCATATGAAGTCCTAAGGTGACTCACTGATCTGTGTTTGTTGACCTTTCAAATATGTATTTCGGTTGAGAATTAAATCAAACCCTCTCTTAGCCAGTTAAGCATAGTGGTTTGTTAATAATCACTGTGTCGTACCCATTATATTCATAGCATATTCCATCCAAAAAATGCGTTTCAAAGTCATACCCACAAATCAATTTAATTGTATCGTTCATAAACTGTAAGGCTCCAATCCCCAGCCTTTCTCCTTGTATCCGTAATGAAATGGGGAACAAACGGACCTACATCTGAATTGTAGATGTTATTATAGCCCTACACCGCTGAGTAATCTTCTGGCCCTTACTTAACAGACCAATGACGACCGACAAACTGATATTTGGGTCTCACTTGCTTGGTATTAGACCCTAAAATATGTTTGTCGTTTGGCTTCGAGTATTAAAATGTTGAGTCAAATGTAGAAAGACCCTTCTTATCCCTATCCCTACTAATATTATAAATGCGAAAGTAACTCTGTCTGTCTGTCTGTTACCTTTTCACGGCTAAACTACAGAACCGATTGACTTGAAATTTTGTACAGGGGTAGCTTATGTTCCGGGGAAGAACATAAGCTATGTTTTATCCTGAAATTCCTACAGGAACGGGAACTACGCGGGTGAAACAGCGGGGCACAGCTAGTTTCTTATAAACGCGACCTCATTGTGATAAAATTGGTATCACTGTTTTTTTACGTAGATACTACACTTCACTGAACTATTTCTTTTCGTTAAAGACAACGAATATTTTGACAAATTGACTGCCAATCTTTGCAGCAGTAGTAGCTACTACTGCAAAGCTGCGTATACAAGCAAGATAGTGTTTTACTTTTCCATAAAAAAACTAGTCTCTGAGCTAATCATAGTCTTCCAGGTAAATACCAATTTAGACAAAACACAACTATTATATCACGTTGATATTACGTACGATATAACTTTCCTAGAATCAACGCTCGAACATCTAACAACTGTAAACTAGTGCTTGCTCAACTGCACTACAATACATTGTAACCTACTTATGTACTTGATACTAAATTGTCGAGTTCTAGAGCTAAACAGTCTTAGATACGACACTTCTAACTTTCGCAAACTCAGTCTAGAAATTCAAACTACAAATTAGCAAGGGACCCGCGGGAACTTGGTTAAAATACGTTTATTTTTAAGGAAGACAAACTTCTGGTTGGTTGGAAGTATTCAATGATAATTTATTGACCTTTAGTACACACTAACATGCATGAGCCAAGAACTTTATGTTTCAATTACTGATTTTATATTAGTGATGCTTATCTTGAAAATTTTACGACTAATGTGGTTATTATATTAATGACCTACATAAAACCACAAAAAATATGCACTATAAAAATTTATTTAAAACTAATAATTATTACTCTATGTAATTTTCACTGAAGCCATTAATAAATAAATAAAGAACAAACCTAAAAACATCTTTCTCCACTTACATTGTTAAAAAGCTTTTGTTTGTATAACGTTTATATTATATTTTCCAAAAGACTTTCTATAAACACATCATTTTAGCTCCCGAAGATCGTTAAGTTCTGAATCACAAGATCAAAGAGTTTTTGTTGAAAAACGTTAGTTCACAAGAAAATCGCTGATACATAAAACATGACACTTGAAAAAATATTGATATTGTTACGAAAATGCAAGATGTATGGGTGTGATAAAATATGTTTTTATGCTTACAATATTTTAGTGTATTCTTCAAATATTTATTGGAAAAATATTCTATGTGCGTTTTTATCATCTGATGCCGTGAATGTAAAGGTATAAGTTGGTAGCCGACTGCAGACATCAGCAGCAGATCACACGTCGCCGCGCCACTACTGGTTAGTATGTATTTCTATAAAATTACATTCGTATGCGACATGAAGCTAGCTTCGCGTTGCCAAGCAACAGACGGCGAAGTGTCATGATAACGTTAGGCGGCGACGTGTGGTCAGCTGCTGCTGTCTGCAGTCGGCTACCAGCTTATACCTTTAATGTTCTATGAGGATGAATGTCAATATTTTCATGTTGTGTCTTATGGCTGTATCACTAAAGCACAGTTACTAACTTTATAAAGATTTTATGAAGTTTTTATTCGTATGTAAAGTTAGCATCAAAAGTATGTTAACACATGGAAATATTCGAACCTTTTTTATGACTTTCGGAAGTCAAACTAACAAGATTGAAAGAAAATCAAGTGATAGAAATGTAGTCGAAAAACATATTTAACTTTTGGAAAGTCATTTAAAGGTTTGAATATTTGAGTGTGGTTACATATTTTGGATGCTGACTACACGAAACGTATTATAACTATGAACAGCCTATATAGTGTCCCACTGCTGGGCTTAGGCTTCCCTTCCTTTCATCCAGACATCTAGGAATCTGACTGATGAAAAAACTTTTAATTAATTATTAAATAAATTGTCATTTTCCAGAAATTTCTATAAAAGACAAAGGGCCATCAGTCCAGCTCGGTCGGACCCAATGTTTTCATAAAGTTGGTGCATTATCAACACCTGTCGACGTCCATCCGATTCCAAATGAGATGATTAGCTCTCCTACAATCACGGACGCCATTTTTGAAAGGAAATTTCTTAATTACTTTGAAATAATTTAATTTCTGGATAAAAAATATGGAAAATTATTTCTGGATATTTTTCTGCACGCTCAAGTCATGACTTTTAGGATATTTTTACGTTACGGTTAGTTTTATTTCTAACAGTTGGTTTAACTAAGATATTACATCACGCAAAAAAGCTCTTACAAATCTGTCCTAATTGCGGAAAACTGTCCAACTGTTACAAGTACTTATTACTTTTCCGCACGCATTCCTTTTCTATTGTATATTATCGTATTATAGGGAATGTAGATAAAAGTGATTTAGCTGAATAATTTTCAAGTGTATCAAAAAAATAATTGTGATAACAAAGTTTTTAGACGTTGAATTTATATCACCGTTAAATAAAACCATTACTCTCACAAACGCTTCAAAAAACACGAATAAACTTTCCTATTCTGCTGTAATATAAACCATAATTTATTACGAAAGATTCATAAAATTATTCCATCAGAACGAGGGCTTCATCTTGTATTCAAGCAATAAACCTGCGGAGGCTTTCATTCATCATTAGGTTAAGGTATTTTTCGTCACGTACTCGCTTGTTATACCGGCCTTATGGCTGAATTAGCGATATATCCTTGTAACAACTCATAAATATTTCATTATTTAGGTTCTTGTTACGCGTAATCCTTGCTTTGTGTTTTAAATTTGGAGGGTTGTTTTTGTCTGAATTTCGTTTAAAGTACTATCTACGTGTCTGTTTATAATTTTAGAAAACTGCGGTTTAACCCGGGGTAACTCCGTTAATGATATTGAAAAGAATATACAGTATATGTATATCACATTTTTTTTCAAATCGGACCGGCAGCTCCTGAAATTATCGCGATAAGCAAACAAACTTCTCAGCATTATAATTAAGTATACATTATCATGTACTTATAGCGAATATCAAGCAAAATGGGATCCTAAATTTAATAAAAATCCAGTTTCCAAAAATATATTTACAAAAACCGTCACGAAACCAAAGAAAACAGTCTAATAATAAATCAAACTATAAACTTCGTAACAAGATATGAATAAACCAAAAAGTTTTAATCACGGGCGCTTCTGTTCACTAATTTGTTTTTTGTAACTTGTAACACCGTCGACGCAAATATATTAATGAAATGGGAAAAAAGGGAACTAACGAAGTGGTTTTTGTTCCGCGTCATTTGTCTTCATTTGCTAAAGTATTCCGGTAGAAAGACATGAGCGAAAAGAGAATATATTTTAAATTATTACAAAGATCAACAAGAAAATATGCTAAGCGAATTTACGTCTTATTATTCATACAAATGGGATTATTCTTTATTGACACAATTTTGTTGTTAAATTACGTATTCCATGCATTGAATTTTCACACGTGATGCGAGTTCAAATGGGGTACTTTTGTGTTTTGCTGTAACGTTTCCTTATTGCTACAATTCAAAGTTCAATTGTTCAATTCAAATGGCATGACAGAGTGGTTACCATATTGGACTTCCAAACTTATGGGATTACGAGTTTGAGACCGAACTTAGTGTGGTCTAATTACGAAAAACTTCCAAATTACAAGTAAATTATAAAACAATTTATTTATTTGTATACATATTATAAAGTATTTTTCAACACACTTGCTCATAAAGGGGCTCTTATTTGTGCAAAAACAGTTGAATAATGACACGCTTGATTCACTAGTGAGTTATAGATTTTTTTTTTAAATTGCTTTGCTTTTAAAAAGTTTCGATACCAAAAAAAATTGTGTCCATACATTTTAAAAACAAACTTCAACTATGTTGCCTTACTTTTGGTAGGTCTATGGTCGATTCCATTCATTCATTCATTCGAATTTTTTCTTTTAATAAGTATATTTTTAGTCTTTGGTTGATCACCATTGTTGTGTTGGATGCGCGCGAATAGAAAAACTGTTTATTTATTAGCGAAAAATAATATTTTATTATTAATTTCTTCGCAAGTGTGTTGAAAAACGTTGTATGGTACGCGCGTGTATTGATGATTACTACCTCGGCTATCTTCTGACCCTCGCCTGACGGCTCGGGCCTCAATAGCGCCTCGTAAGTAATCACCAACTTACCTCGCTTGTACCATAAATAACTATTATTTCATGGTCCAATCAGGATAATTACTTAATTTCATTAGCGCGTGTGTTGAGAAACACTTAACTAATTAGGAGTAGAGGAAAAATAATTACTATCAGATGAATTATATAATTGCTTTCTTATTTGTTTATTTTTATTCGTTTGAAGTGCTACAAATAAAGTATTAGATAAGATAAGTTCTTCTTTTAATTTGTATTTTTTACTAGCTGTGCCCCGCGGTTTCACCCACGTAGTTCCCGATCCCGTGGTAATTTCGGGATAGAACATAGCCTATGTTCTATCCCGGACCATAAGCTACCCCTGTACAAAATTGCAAGTCAATCGGTTCAGTAGTTTAGCCGTGAAAAGGTAACAGACAGACAGAGTTACTTTCGCATTTATAATATTAGTAGGGATTTTAATAGCGTCTGCGGTGTAGTAGCAAGTTGAATGATGCATGTTTGCTTTTTCTAGTACTTAATATCTAGTAATTAATCACAGAAAAATCTCTTGATGTTTTAACTTGTGTGCAGTATATATTTTCTATCAGGTAGAAGGAACAGACTACTTATATCGTCAGTGAGGAGAGATAGTAACGTAGAGATCCATGCCCTCCAGCGGGATTTAACGAGAATCACCACCTTTAAGTATCTAGTATATTTTTATTTGCAACAATATAATTGTTGAAAAACACCGAGTGAGAAGAAAATAATGTTCATTAGTAATTACAAATAGTTTCTTTTTAACTTTTGTCTCCAAGAGACATTAATTAAAATTTGGATTGAAGAATGTCCTAATTAAAAACTTTAGGTTGTTAATTTAATATTTTCATTTGTTAGAAACCCGTCACAGCATCGCGTCATTCATCGTCTACATCGTGAAGAACCCTTACATTTTTACTGCAAACTTTATTAAAAATGGCGAAAAATTTCGACGGTCTAGTTTTCACACTGCGAGGGGAAAAACTCACAATACAAAAAAGTAGGGAAACTTAATTAAAATACGTTCATCTGGGCATATTCAGGATGGGGAAATAACGATATTTTTTACCTTGATTGCTTTTATAAAGTTTAATGAAATTGGGACAGATCATTTGCATTAATTGATTTACGTAATAACGCTGATTGGAAGAATTTTCATTTTATATAATACCGTAAAACCGAAGTCTTTAGTTGCGTTACAATTTTCATATGCCTAAAATATCGTTATTACAAAAAAAAACATTTAATACAATTGTTACAAATTATTTTTGCGTATACTACAGTCGATATTGTTTTATCTATACGAATATTATTAAGAAGTAAAGTTTGTTTGTTTGTTATATTGTAAGGGGTAATCTCGGGATCCACTGAACCGATTTCTAAAATTCTTTCACTAATGGAAAGCTAATTTATTAGTGCGTGACATATTTTATCCGGGAACGGGAACTACGCGGGTGAAACCGCGGGGCGCTGCTAGTGTTATATATGTAGAGAAAAAAATCACATTGACTATGGTTCACATGGAAAGTGAAAATTTCGCAGCTCAAAGCCTTTCCTACCATATAACTTCCTACTTGTCTCTTTTTTCTTCTTTTCCTCCTAATGATATTCTCTATAAAGGCTGGCAACTCTCTTATAACTCCTTTGTGATGGTGGCGTCCATTGGTAACCGTAGTTACCATCACCCGTCTGCTCATTTGCACCCTAAGTTCACAATTAAAAACATACTTAATGACTCCCTTTAATTTTAATTAAACTAAGTATGAACATAATTTGATCTCGTTTGCTTTCGACTAATTGAATGGCATTGTTGGCCATCGTCCAAAGCTGAACAATTTGCAATATCTATCAATATTGTTATTGAAATTCTAGCTGATAATATCTTGAATATTATAAACTAATTATAATCAATCATCTGGTCTGTCCCATTAGACTCTGCAACTGATAATCTACTTGATTTATTGCGTGTATATTGAAATTGTACTTATTTAAGCCAGTGATATAATCACTACATAGTATAAAAAAAGTCGCTTTCTCTGTCCCTATGTATGCTTAGATCTTTAAAACTACGCAACGGATTATGATGTGGTTTGTTTTAATAGATAGAGTGATTCAGTGGGAAGGTTTTTAGCATAATTTTATCCCCCATATTCTTACGGGAACGGGAACTACGCGGGTGTCTCCGCGGGGCGCTCCTATCTTGATGTATTAGAATCACCAAATTCATTACTTACTTAGTCTGATTCAGTACAATATTTTTTTCTTAATGCGTGTATAACATAGAGTTCCCAAATCTACCTAACGTTTTGGCTTCTATTACTTTATTTATACTTAATCTTGTTCTACCAAATTAGTTATTATTATCAACTTTTTAACACCAAATTAATAAGTAAAATGACCACTATTTATAATTCTGTAAGATTGAGTACCTTTTAAATGTAATTATCAACTTTATTCTGACGCACCTTAAGCTTTGGTAGTTCTATGAAGGCGAATTTAATGGTCGTAAATTACCATTTAAGCTCGTACAATCCGAGATGTTTTAAATTCAGAACAAAGGGATTGTGTTTTGTGTTTGTCCCTTGTTTATTGCGAAAATGTATATGTATTTGTTTTATTGTCTTTAAATATATGTAGTATATTGAAATGAAATTATTATTCCACAGCTTAAGTTAGTCAGGCAATTCAATAAAGTACGCGTCACATCTTTTATTTTATAATCATTCACTACATCATCTCATTTAAAGTAACTAACCCCTAGCTAAGTTTGTGACTTGTATCTAGGGTATCAGAAACTACGCACACACTCATTCACACACACACCCAGACCGAGACAAATATTTGTGGTATACACAAATATACATTCTTTAGAATGAAAGGGCAAAAGCGTGAATTAACAATAACAAACTAACTCTTTATTTACTACTTACACGGTTATAGATTGCACCTTTTTTTTTGTATCAGTTTTTTATTAAATTATGTCCAAATTGATGTATACAGCCCAACGGATACTTTATTATGCACCTTATGTATTAATATTTAATGACTATATCCGATAAAAATATACCTTTTCGTACCCAAACTTGCCGAGCAAATATTTTTAGGAATATTTCAAGTTTCGAACAAACGCTCTGGCTTCAACTTTGGATAACTTTTTGTAGACATCAATTTTTCATTCATTATTTATCTTCGGTTTTACATGGCTTAGGTTATTTGTCTTATAAAAGTTCCTAATTCGGTTGTCTTTAACTTTCGTAGGATTGATTTTTATGGATGTTTTGCTTCTGAAATAATGTTTAAATTTCGCCATGGTTATTGAATAAGTATTTTTTATTGATCTTCAGCTAATCTTTGGTTTCTTAATAGGTCCTCTTTTAGCAACCAGGTTTTTCTCTCATATTTATTTGTTTCCTTTTGTCACCCAAACCATTCAATTGATTGCGATGAACTTTTTTAATAATCTGACAAATAAGTAAGACCATAATTATGCTTTTTCGACCTTTTATGTGGTAAGTATATTTAAGACGATATAAAAGAACGTCCTTATAAAATTTGAAAGAAATAACAAGTATGAATTTCCCAAAGACCCATTCACTCAAAGTCAGGAATCACAAATTGTGAGCACCAGAATGACACTGTCCCAGTTCTAACTAATTGCGTTTCATTCCCAACGTCCGAAAAGAACTAAAAAATGTGCTAGATTGACCGTCTTAATTAAGGACTTGAAGTGGTTTTACAACTATCTCGCGAGTACTTGTCTCGTTCTAAGTAATTATAATTTTATAATTTATTTTGTGTTACTTTTTATCTACACTAATATTATAAATAGGAAAGATTTGTTTCTCCGAAGTTAATGAACCGATTTCAAAAATTCTTACACCATTAAAAAGCTACATTCACCCTGAGTAACATAGGCTATATTTTATCCCCGTATTCCCACGGGAACGAGAACCACGCGGGTGAAATCTCGAGACGTCGCTAATTTTATACTATACAATTTTAGTCTTTGATGTAATTTTGTAAATAAACCAGCTTTTCCCCGCATCAATTAATATAAGTAAGTTTTCCATTTATTATTTATACGTTTGTATTTGAAAACATATATATAAAACAAAGATTCCTACATAAAGACTTCATTGTTGAGCTAATAAAAAGAAAAATGTAGAATAATTTCAATTTGAAAAGGCCTTTTGATAAACGCTAAAGGCGTTCAATTTACGAATTCTCGTTGAAAATCCGGGGTTTAAATCCAATGTTAATTTAAACTAGATTTAGTGGATTTCCTTTGTCTTTGTTCGGGTAAAATATAATTAATTTACGCCTAGAGCAAACCTTTAATGAAAATGGACAGCGTTTTAGTAAGAATTGCTATTTGTTTCGAGGGACCTTTGTTCAGATGAATGATCGATGGTCTGGGCTAATGAACTACGTTGGGATCACGTGGTAGAAATCCTACGGGACCTTCACGTAACGTGGACGCTAGTGGTTGGGTTTTTTGTGGGTAGACCTCGATTGCCCTTCAAGCATTAAGAGCCCCAAACACCTCATGGGTCCTCCCTTCAATCTTAAAACGTATGTGATTCTCCGAGCCCTCCGAAGCACGAAATCACTCATTAGTTCTATGTTCAATATGTATATATTTATGCTTACTAAGAAATAAAGAGAAAATTCAGAGAAACACCAATTTTAGAAGTTATTTTTCCCAGAAAATCGTCTCATCAAAACGACTTACTTACAAACACTTAAAAATATTTGTTTTTTCTAAAAATCTTTGATAAATAGCAATTAAATTCCTTGTAAAACGTAAGATAGTACATTTGATACAACAAAACGTTATCTAAGTGATTTTTATTTTCACCACTAATGGACTCCGCGAAGAGAATAAGCTTTTAACTTATGAAACGTAAGTCACGTGAAATGTGTCTTTAGAGAGTTTCTCACAATTTAGTAAGTACTTCTATTTTCCTATATCGTGGGATGAAATAGAACATTTAAATCGATGAAATGGATCTCAAACACGTTTCTTTTGTTATCTTTTGTTATAGATCGTAGTTTCTAACATTACTACATAAAAATGCGAAAGAAATATAGCTGCTGCATCAATACTTCTTGGTCACGATGGCCAAGAAGTATTGTAAACACAGACCACAATCTAGTGAATGAATTTTCTATCCTCACACTGCACCTCTCTTAGTGTTGCATGTTACCATTTAATAAGTACGTACTTATGTATATTCTTTGTGACTCATATAAGGTGTAATGATGGTTGAAGGGTTCGAGGTAAAGAAACTACGTCTGTTGAATATTCACTCTTTTATTAGAGAAATGCATCCAGCTTATATACCAATCTTCTAGGTCAATGGGCGTTATATATTTTTCAACACATTTGCTCATAAAGGGGCTCTTATTTTTGCAAGAACAGTTGAATAATGACACGTTTTATTCACTAGTGAGTTATAGATTGTTTTTTTAAATTGCTTTGTTTTGAAAAAAGTTTCGACACCAAGAAAATGGTGTCCATACATTTTAAAAACAAATTTCAACTATGTTGCCTTACTTTTGGTAGGTCTATGGCCGATTCCATTCATTCATTCATTCGTTTTTTTTTAATAAGTATATTCTTTTAGTCTTTGGCGGTCACCATTGTTGTGTTGGATGCGCGCGAATAGAAAAACTGTTTATTTATTAGCGAAAAATGATAATTTCTTCGCAAATGTGTTGAAAAACGTTGTATGGTACACGCGAGTATTGATGATTACTCTCCTCGGCTATCTTCAGACCCTCGCCTGACGGCTCGGGCCTCAATAGCGCCTCGGAAGTAATCACCAACTTACCTCGCTTGTACCATAAATAACTAGTTTACATTCCTTAGTCAAGTTTCATTCACATGGTTTGCAACAATGTTGCACCGTACCTACCTAAGGGGAGATGCGTGAGTCATTACTTAAAACACTACAAAGGAAAGGATAAGCAAGAAAACGGGTCATTTGATGATAAGTAACTACCGACGTCCATTGACACACATGTAACTCAGATGTACGTTGTCAGCCTATAAGGGATATAGGACGAGGAAAAAGAAACGAAAAGGAACGGGCTTAGACGAGAGGACAAGAACATTACGATCTCGATGGCAGAGTGATCACCATGCTGGACTGCCATCCGTTGCGGGTTCGAGTGCCTATCAAATGTTCCATGTTCAATATTTGTGTGAACCACAAATGCTTGTCTCGCTCTGGGTGTGTGTTTGTGAATGAGTTTTTGCGTAGTTTTTGAGACCCTAGATACAAGCTTCGAACTTAGTTAGGAGTCAGTTACTATAATGAGACGATGTAGTGAATGATTATGTTATATTATTAATCCATTAAGCTCTCAGGTTTTGAGTGAGGTAAATAAAAAAAATCTTCAAAAACATAATTATTTTAATAGACTTTTGTACTAATGTACTTTAAATAATTATTTACAATTATTAATAAGTTTTATCTCAAAACTTAATATTCAACGATTTGGTTTTATATATTGTGACTCTAGTTAACAAAAATAACAATTGTTAATAATGTTAATTAAACTTTACAATACAATGCAAGTTAACCCTGTGTCATACTGTCATATTTAATTTTCATATTGGCAACATGAAAAAATAAATTGTAAAAAAATAAAAACATTTTACGTGAACTAATACTACTGGCTGTACATAAAAAATAAAAAGAATAAAAAATTCGATTGATTTAAGATTGTGTTCTATTTACAAACATGTTTGTTTTTTTTAATTAAAAAGATTTGAAGGAATTATTTAAAAATGGAAGACCAATGGCCAAGCAATTGGTGTTTGTAAAGAACTGTTAAAGTTTTATTTAGTTTTCTATAATATCCTACATAATACTATTATTCAAAGAACTACTAAATTCTGGGATCCATTCTAAATATTTTATTTTTATTCTAAGTAGTTATAAGTCGCAAAATGAAGGATAAATTATAAGTACTTAGAAAATATTACATTTTTAACATTCGTAATTTAGTTGCAATATAACTACATATTTATTAAATAATTGTATTTTCTACACAGATTTTAACATTTTTAAATATCATCATAGTTTATATCGTGAATTTGAATATTTTTTTATCTTTTTTATTTATTTTGATCAATTAAACAAAAATAAAAATTGTTAGATATGTGATGTTAAAAGACTTCTGAAATATTTACATATGTATTATAAATACTTTAATCTGATACTTAGTTTAAAAATAACTTTTATTTTACGTACATTAAAATTGCTTTTCGTTTGGCTAATCTTACACTTTATTAAGTTGAATGTACACGTTTAAGTTCAATAATAGTTCTTATTCCTATGATCACTGAAACTATTTTAGTTTGAATGTCTTTATTTTGGTATGTTTCTGCTTACAACATGTGTTCTTGTAGGAACTTCTCGAATGTGTGGTAGACGTGAGGCCTTACTCCGACCAGGCCGTGGTCTTCGTCGGTGTAACTCTGGAAAAAAAGAAATTTACCAAAGAGGTTTAAGTTATAATGAAACATTCACAATGCGACTATTATTACAATGGCGGGTGCAGAAAAGTGGGTTTTTACGTGCCAACATAGAAAAAGTTACTACCTAGTCCTTGTTCAATATTTAAGAGTTGGTTTAGAAAAAAAAACAAAGGAGAAATTAAGGAACGGTCGCATTTTTTATTTTTATTTTTTTTATTCACAAAATTAAAGGACTTAATCACATTGGCGATTATGCCGTCCTGTTACATATACAAATATAAATTACACTAGTTAAATACTGTTGGAAAAAACATAGAAACTACAAAAATAGGAACATTATTGCGTTCGAGCCATTGCGAGAGCCAACGGTCGCATCTGTCAATGCGAGAGAGCGGCATTATTTAAATAATAATCATTCCATAGGTATTTACAAGATGGACCCGGTAGGGCACAAAAAATTAAAAAATAAGAGAAAAGACAAATAAAAGTATATTATCTATACTAAGTCTGAATAAACAAAAAGCATACTTCTTTGTAAATGCTACTTGGGTCCTAACTTCATGTCGTTTAAGATTGTATGAGACGCGAAGCATTGTATTATTCGTATTAGGTACCTTTGATTTACTCTTTGAAACCACGTAATTGATACCTTTCATCTCAAAATTCTAATGAATTTCTAAGTACCACAATATTACTGAATGACTCAAAGCTGTTAAGAGCATAATAATACCTTTTGAGTAGTACTTGTAAGTGAGCAGTTTTCCGCAATTAGACTCCTTCAGTTTAGGTACTTTGCGTACTGCGATATATTTTTGAACTGTCAAGCTTTTGAAATCCATCAAGTCTCCTTAAAGACTTGGCTAAATTATGACGACAATCGGAACAGTCACTTTAAATCACGTTTAAATTTATAATTATTGTAGTTACACTTCACTACATAGTATAAAACAAAGTCGTTGTCGTTGTCTGTCCGTTCCTACGTATGCTTAGATCTTTAAAACTACGCATCGGATTTTGATGTGATTTTCTTTAGAAGGTGATTCAAGAGGAACGATTTTAGTATACTTTTATCACCGCATTCTTAATTTCTGAAATTATTTGGGTGAAAATGCAGGGCGCTGCTAGTTGCACATAAATAAGAGAAATTATTCTTCAATCAATCAATCAAGGAAATCCAATAAGTTGTCTCCAAGAAATCTTAACTAAAATAGGCTAGTTTAACGTCCCTATAAATCTTGTTAAAGATCTATGTCTACCTGATCAATTTAACGAACATTTCCAACAGTATGTTACCGCCTTTCTACTCCCAAAGGACGAGTTTGCTGAGAAAGCTAATGTCCTAAAGAGGGCTATATATTATATAAACGGCTCGTCGTTTGCCGGACAACGGGTGTTCCTGTGTCAAACGAATTGATGGGATAACCAATATAACTATCGCTAATGTGCCTATAACTTACACGGATGTTCTCGCCTTCATTTAGAATAGTTTTGATTTATTTTATTATTTGAGACCCTTTGTGGAGTGGTCACTTTGCTGAACTAGTATTATGAGAGTTGGTTTGAAATTTATACGGTGTATCCAGCGTAAAACGACAACACTCTATATACTCGTAGAAGTACATTAATTTTAACTTGGTCTGTGTTTTTTGCGACGCGACTGTGGAAAGTACTTCTTTGAACAAGTACATTCAGATTTTTTGTCGTTGCCACTCTGTATTAGAATTTGAGCATAATTAAAGGTATTCTAGATATATAATGAACTATGTTTGTTAGGCGATATATTAAGAATATTATTTAATTTGAGCGTTACCTGAGATTTGAAAACACACTGTGATACTAAGGCAAATTTTGAATAACTTTGATATATTAAATCTTTTTAAACACATTTACTCACCATCTGAGTGAAGTATACGTCTAGCCTCTGCAGAAGTCTAGAGAGTACCATCGCGTGTTGGTAGTGGACGTTGTCATCAGCTGTGCCGTGGACTAGGAAATAACTCTTGTTTCTGTATGCTTCTACCTGTAATACAATAAAGGACTTATTGAAATTACGTTTATATAGCGAAAATAAAAAACTTTATGAAGAGTATTAGTCTAAAGCTGTTACTCCACAAATCCTACATCTCTGTCAAAAAGCGTAGCCTAAAATTTTTCGCATGGCAGTTACAAAACCAAAAATAAACTTTTTATCTATATATCTAAAAGTTTAATAGCAGTGCATCGCGAGTAAACAATTAGGGTAAAATCAAACCGATATTCCATACAAAATCATATAAGTATCCAGTTTGTCGAACACTCTATCCAGAGGGCAGGGTTTTTATCATAGATTTTGGAAGAACGTAAACATAAGTCTTTAGGCTTATGTGACTCACAAAATGTATATTTATATTGGAACTTACGACTTCAGGCAAGAGAAGAGATGAATGTTGATATCCAAGCGTGTTGTTCTCGGGAACGTCCATGTAACGTTCAGTGTAGATTGTGTCTGTAAGAAAAAAAAGATTATCTAGAATAATATCAATTGCAGATTGCTATTATGCCACAGTCATCCACTGCACATGGACAAGTTCAAATTAAAGGGCCTCTTCTAGTTCTAAAAATAAATGGTCGTTTTGAAGACCTATTTTTAAAGGTAACTCTGTTTTTTGTATCGACAAAAGCAAAAGCTACTTAGGCGATTAACATACGGTACGGTACGCCTCTGACCGAGCTGCCGAGTATTAAAGCTGTACCGTGTGTAAGACTTCAGCGGATTTCATTGAGGCAAATTGACATGGATCTTATATGTCAATTTGCCTTTCTTTGCTTTGTTTTACCACTCAACTGTCGTATGCGCCGTGTATAATTCACCTACGTAACAGCAGTTACCAATATCACTGACCATTTGCTAAGTATAATCTCAGTGTGTTTTTCGCCCTAGGAACATTAGTTACCAAAACCTTTTTTAAATTGCTCTTACCATAGAACCTCCAATCAACCACTGGCGCGACGGCGATGGCGCAGCGGAAGACGTCCCCGCCGCGCGCCAGCACCAGCGACGCCGTGTACCCGCCGTACGACCACCCCCACACGCACGTGCGGTTCGCGTCCAGCTGCGGGAAGCGCGCGTGCAGCGCTCTGGGGGGGAGTGCAGTACAGCAGTAGAGTAGAAGTATGAATATGAATTATGGTCGAAATTTTATTACTGATTCAACCATTAGTGCAAAAACGTTCTGCAATGAAATCACCAAGTGGTGTAGCTGTAGATAGATAAGCTGTAATTTAATTCTCGTTTAAAACAAGCACTTGGCAGGTGTATGATATACCAACGTCACCTGTAGACCGTACAGGCGAGGAATCCGTTCGGGGGAGAGAGGGATCTATCTATCCGGCTCTGAAGAATAATACAACCTATATTTTGGTATAATTACCTGGTAACATTAATCTGGTCCTCGATCTCGACAGTCCCAAGCTGCCTGTTGACCGCGAACATGTTATCAACCCCTCGCAGCCCGGAGCCGCGCCCGTCGATCTGGGCGACGGCGATGCCCCACCGACTGACCAGAGAGCTGCCCCAGTTCACACTCCATTGCTCTGTCACTAGAGCTGAGTCGGGGCCTGTGTATCTAGAATCATAGAAGAATAAGTTTGATTGAAGCTTTACACATCACACTGATTATATCACTTGAATATGGTATAAGTTTCTGATCATATCGCTTAATTACTTATGTTCTCTTACGAATTCTTAAAGCCAAGAAGTAGGGTAGTTAAGAACTGCTAAAAAGGGTACGCATTACGCTGAATCGCTTCTTAAATTTCAATTTATTTTGTATTTGTTACAGTAAATTACATTTGACACAAATATAGAGACTATATCCCGTGCTAGGTAGTCAATGGTGGAACATAGGCCGTTCAACAGAAGTGTGACTGAGAGGACTCGAGCAATTTTTAAATGACTACTTACACATAGACCAACAAAGGCACATTGGTCCTCCTTTCGAAGTCAGCTGGTACTTGAAGCTGTACATCTGCTTCTGGCAAACCTTCGGCGACTGGAACTGACACTCGGATGATTTCTGGCAATGTGCGGTTGGCAAGCATGGCCACTGTAGCTGCGTTATCATCCCAAACTCTTTCTCTGGTGCCAGACTGCAAAATAATGGCATATTTTAAGTATGTTTATTCACGTGTAACACTTTTAACACCATTTCAAACTGATTCTGGACAAGGAGAGGTTCAAGAAACTTGCTTTTGTCGTTCAGTAATGGAGAGGCACAATAAGAAGAAGAACTTACTTAATTGAGTCTTTTAAAATTAGAACACCTAATTTTAGAAAACTGAATTTTGGGATATAAGTATCTGTCTACTAATGAGATTAGTTTAAACCTATCACACCTTGCATCTAACTTCTAACGCCATACTTACAGAACTATAAATGTAAACTTCAGGTATACTCGGTCCAGCGCAAGACAAAGCCAGCCAGTCTCCGTCAGCGCTCATGGTAGCTTCATTGTACAAGCAAGGTCCTCCGTTAGAGCGTTGGATGTCACATGAGAAGCAGGCAACACTGGATGTGGCGTTGACGGTATAGATGTGTTGCTGTGCTGAGTCGTTCACGTGGGTTGCTTTGTACCAGCTGAAAATTAGATATGCAGGTTTTTGAAGACAAATACTTAACAATAGTCGTGTAGTATTTTACTTAGAGCTAACGTACGTATAGGTAGGCAGTTTTCTGAAATTACTCGAAGATTTTTGTTTTTTGTTTTTGTGCGCGCATTGTTTTTATTTTTGTTTCGACTTTGGAGAGTTTCAATTAATCTTAACAACTGACTAAGAGTTTGTTATATTTAGTCAGATTTTTAAGCTATTGCATAGCTTCTATCGAGGGCCTTGAGCGCGGGGACCGAATCCAGAAATTCCGTAACGAAAAAAAACCTCACGTTTTCATTATTTTTTTATCGAAAACTTTTTTTTTGTAAATGTTCCAAAAAGTTTTTATAGTAATGTAGACAATTTTTTATTGTATGAAGTCCCAAGTACGACATCAAAATTTCTAAGGTTAGGATTGTGCAATACAAAAATAAAAAAACAATTAGTTGATAAAATTGCTATGCAATAGCTTTACCGCGGCAGTCCCCGAGTGCCACACGTTTTTTAACCGACTTCCAAAAAAACAGGAGGAGGTTCTCTATTCGACGTGTATATTTTTTTTTTTTTTTTTGTGTGTTTGTTACGCGATTTCTTTGTAATCATGAATGGAGCATTTTAAAATTCTTGTTTCATTAGAAAGCGGATATTCGCGAAGTGGTCCCATGTCAAGGAAATCAGGATCTGATGATGGGATCCAGAAAAATCGAGGAAAAACCCGCAACAATGTAGGCTGGGGTGTCGATTGACATTATTAAAAGTAAAACTACCTGTGACCCGTGGTTTTGCACGCGATATTCTTGATACCATAAGAATTTCTGGATGAAAATTTATTGGCTGTATTTTTTCGTATTTAAATCAAATGCTGTTCAAAATTCATGGGTTTTAGATATAAAAATGTCCTGTTTTTTAATTCGTTAACACACACTGAAATAAACCCGAACCTACAACATTTTTTAAAAATGTTTTTTTATTCTATTATAGGTACCTATTACACATATATCTTCAGAGCGTTTTCATAAAACTTTAAGTAAAAAAATATATTTAGATATTACAAACAAACACTGCACCAGATTAGATTGTATATATTATTTTAATTAATAAATAGACAGTATAAACGTCATCCTCTATTTTCGTTTTTATTTTGACTTTGGTTAATTTTCTAAAAAGTTCTTATGCTTTTGTAGTTATAAAGAAGTTTTGTAATAAAATGATGGTTTAATTGGGATGATGAAGTTAAAAAGAAGTAATAAAATGCAGGGTTGTGTTAGATTATGAATCATGAGTAACATCAGCTCATGGGACAGGATTCAAGCGGTACCCGTTGAGGTTGAACTGCTCGACACTTATAAAGCAGCGAAAAAATCCCTGCAAGAGGCTATTGCCCTCGCAACTCTCGGGGCAATCATGGGAAACGACCTCTCCTTGCCAAATGTAGTCTCTGCTATGGTGAGCGAGGAGAGGTCTTGGATTGTAGTGTCCACCTTTTGTGAGGTCGTACGAGAGAGCGCGAAGCCCTCTCCAGTAACATTATCCGCAGCAGAAGGTTGGGCAGACGGAGGCGAGACTACCACTTTGTCCTGCAACCGCCATACGCCCGACCTGCGGCAGTGATCCCCGGGGGGAGATCCACTGCCACCATATAGGCCTGGAGGTGGCGCGCGGTACTTTCGGAAGGGGGTAACTCAACATCTGTCGCCTAGAGCTACATTCTAACTCGGAGGAGAAACCCTTAACAGGGTAGAGGCGCTGTCCGGGATCGTAGTAACGTGCAGCCGCGTTTCTTCCGGTTTCGGCCATAAGCGCAGAGGTGGCACACAGAGGGGTTTTAGTCGGTAAGCGCGTCGCCGCTCTATCTTTGCGGCGCGGAGTCCGACATACCCCGTCGTTCCCCTAGACAGAGGAAAGACGTAAAGTCTTTTTCCCACAAAAAAAGGATTCAAGTGGTCCACGAGTCAAAAGCTCTTCTGGAGGAAAATTTAAGCGTCTTTTGTAGAAGGAGACATGCTTACCACTAAAAAATTGAAAATAAAGTTAATTTAAAAAAATAAAAAACCGACTTCAGCACTAAAAAGTAAGAAAATAATTTAAAATAAACGATATTATAAATACATATTTACAATTTATAATTAGTTACTTTTGAAGTCGGTGACAGCCAAAGCCTTCATTAATATTATAGGCGCGTCTCGTGCTATCTTATAAGGAAAAAAAAACTCTCCTGGGCTGGCACTGACTCCAAAAGTTACTAATTATAAATTGTAAATATGTATTTATAATATCGTTTATTTTAAATTATTTTCTTACTTTTTAGTGCTGAAGTCGGTTTTTTATTTTTTTAAATTAACTTTATTTTAATACTTAGTATACAAGCATGTCATACATATCACAGTAAAACATTAAACATAAAAATACTGCATAAGAATAACATTATTTTTATACTACCTTGATTTAATATTAAATAGACCACTTGAATCGATAGATAGCTTATCGATATCTGTTATAAGAGCACCTTGACCGAGTCGATAAAACATTAATATACAAGCACTTATCTCCTCGTGTTTACCATCAGATATTTTAATAAAAAAAAAATTACTATCATCTTTTAAGTATCATACCAACTCAGTTTTAGTTTAAAGTAGCCATATTTACACGTTGATACGCACATTCAAACCGAGAGAATTACTACGGTAATATAACATGAAAACCTATATATTTAGTAGTTCAGCTTAGTAACTTTACTACATTGCCACTGTGATCTAGTGCCAGATCCAACCAATATCAAGTTTACTATTTCCTAAACATGGTTCGGAATTAGGATCACCAACATCAATTGAGCAAGCGTGATGATTACGGTGATAGCTCGAGGCAGAGTGAGAGAGAAAGGTCATTACCGTGTTGACCTACTGAGCTATACTTACTTTAGCCATAAAATCTAGTTATATAATGATAAAAACTTACATAATATCATCAGCAGTCCACTTCAGTATTTCAAGGACCGTGTGAGGAGTGTCTGTTCGGCTCTGACTAGTCCATGTTCCATCAGATTCTGTCACTTGAACAATCTGCTTGTATCGAACTCCGTTTACTGGCTGGAAAATTTATAAAATAAATAATTACTCTTGGGATAAGTTTGACATGCATTAACTACATAATAAATATGTATGTTTTATATCTCCTCCTCCGCGAGTATAGGTGTCTAACATTATAACTACTGTAATCATCATTATCAGCCTAGAGGCCTTTGAATTGGGATATAATATGCAGACGCTAAGTCCACTAGTTGCAGACTTTATGCTATTTTTACGCCTTTTGAGTTTCTCCTCATTTGAAGCGTGATTTTGCGGTCAATCTCTTGCACTTATAGCTATTTTTATCGACTCTCATACAATAATTATGATCGCCAAATTAAGTTAAGAACATAGTAAATATTATTATTTACTTACTTGGGGAAGTATAGTGATAAACGATGTACCGAGATCATTAAACATGAGCGGAACATTTTCAATCCAACCACCCTCTTCTGTGTATTCATAGATCTGAAATCATTCAATACAGATTTGTTATAAAATATTACTATAACAATCCATGCCAACAAAGAATTTTCTAGGCTATCTACTCCATGTCATGTTGCGTAGGTGAATCTATTGAGAAGCATTAACTCCAGGAGTAAAAAATCAAGAATTGAATTGAATTGACAAGCATTAAAAATATAATATTTATACGTTCCTTAAAAGAAATTGATGTGTCCTGCTTAGTTCTGTTTAATCACAGAGCAAGGAATCCCCGTTCTTGAACAGATTCTCCACCCTTTTAGTCGCTACCCGCGTCAACGTAAACTCCGTGCGCGGTACAGCGATTTTGTGTAATCATTGCAATAGTTTTTCATTTATTTAATATCAGTCATTAAAAATATTACATGCATGTTGAATATTATTATCACTAACCAAGATGTAAGGAACTGTCTATTCTTATAAAACTTTCTTGTAAATTGTGAGAGAAATAAATAATATTTATTTATTAAATATTGATGCATTAATAAAATACACACCGGAATGCAAGTATTTTGTCCGAATGTACACAAGTCGACTCTCAGATACGTCTGCACTCGGTTTGACCACATCAACGCGATGGTCTCGTTGTTCACGAAGTTCACAGTCCTCAGTATAGCTCTGAAACATTTTAAACATAGTTATTAATATAACGTTTGTAGTTATCTATAATAACATAACATAATCAATCACTCGATCATCTCATTTTCTATAGTAACTGACCCCTAACTAACTTCGAAACTTGTATCACAAATTACGCACGCACTCATTCACACAAATAGTAGTTCACATAAATATTCATCCCACACGGGAATTGAACCCTCAACCTTACGGATAGCAGTCCGGCATGGTGATCTCTCTGCCATCGAGGTCGTCACAACGAAGGTATGGATTTTTATTCCTAAAAAAATGTATTCAAATTGTTCACTGAATATTTTTATTTGACCACGGATCATAAAATACTACATTTACGGATAAAATATAGGATTAATTATCGGCCGAAATAAATTAGTCTCAGTTAAAATTTTGCTATCATTTAGAAGCTGCGTTTTCTAATACAGTTCTTCAAAAAAATTCAGCGCAAAGGTTAAAATTTGATAAAACTTTATTCCAACCAAGAAAAAATATACAGTTTTATCGATGAATAATAAAAACTTACTGGTTGATGTCTGTCGGTGCTTCGTAGACGTAAGTTTGTCTGCTGTTGAGATCGCGAAGCGAAACTGACACTGTAGGGTTTGTTGTGCCGGCCTGGAACGTATAACAATGACAATATTAATCAAAATATTATTCTAAAAATTAATCAGAATGTAAGAAATGCTAAGTCTCAAGGAGTATTTTTTTTGTATTCTGCTGGTTCGATAAACGGGTAAAACTAGAGTATTTAAAAATGGGACCTTTAAAATTAAAAACATGTTTCCTTTTAGTAAATTATCGTATCTATTAGTTATATTTTATATCATTTCTAGAAAGCCTTAAAATTTCCACCCTGTACCTATAAGGTTACAAAAACCTTTTACTAACAAAGAAATGAGGAATTTGTACAAAGACGTTTTATCTCCCTGGAGATTACGATAACGATATCTTATAACAAAAACTCCCAAATAATTTCTTCTAAGATTTCCTTTGGATTCCCCAATGAGTGACTTGTCTTGTAAGTACTCCAATTGAAAATATAAGCCGAAACTAATGTTTACGGTATTTCATATTATTTCTACTTTCTTTTTGTTCTCGAAAAAATAATAAAACTTGTGTTGGAGTTTCCTAATACAGCAAACTACACACATCAAAAGTGTCTAGGGATCAACATATATTTTTGCAATAACTTTTCTATGTATCGGTCTTGTCTCCGTGTGGTGCAGCGATACCGTCCTCCATGGCGCTCAGCCACGGTACCAGTGCTTCGGTAACGTGTCCAAAGTCGACTGATAACACTCTGACTTGTATTCAGAGCTAAAGCCACAGTACGTTGCCGGGAACCAGCTTCTATCATTCCCACGGCTCTGAGCATTTCTTCCCTGCTTAAATGACGTCGCCGCTCCATAATAACGTTGGTTTTAATCAGTAGTAGGGAAACAGTAGCACTAATAATGTCTTCAATGCGTTGTATGTTTTTATAGGGAAAATATTGACAGCTGATTTTCATCTTTTACTCGAATTTGATTCACAGTTCCTGATTCAAATTATGAAATGCACCAAAAAGGATCCATATAAATTTATAAAATCATAAATTTATTACAAAGCCACATCTCAATCTCAAGAAATCCGCATAAAAATGCTTGATCCCTAGACACTTTTGATGTGTGTATTATTTGACCACTATAACGGTGGCAAAAAAATTCATACGAAGTCGTGTTCGATTTTCCCTTCTACAGATATCAATCACTTATATAACTGTGCTCCCAAAATTGCAAGAGATTGAAATCCGAGATCGGCACAAGATTATGAGCAATTTTCAGCGGTTTCATTTATTGTTATAATATCACCAATATAATTAATTATTCGACATAAATAAAATTTTGAAATAAAACTACTTGAACGGATTTTTTGTGTAGTAATCAATTTTCTTTTACATTTTCTGACGTTTCGAAAAATGTATTAAGTTAGTACCTATTCTAGGTATCATAATGTAGTAAGCCAAACTTAATTATTTTGTATCTCTAGCTAGAATATATCTTCTCTAATATATCTTCATGTAATTATCCAGTACAATCCAGTTAACTGTTTGAAGAGATTCAGTTGTTTGTCTTTAACTTAGTTTGGTAATACTGCACCGAGATTCATTACTAGTTAAGCAAAGTTACCCAGAGACAATGAGTAGATTTAATTACAAGATTTGTGCTGCGAATTTACGTTAAGTAAATGTGTGATGTAGTGTGTCTTTATAATGGTAATCGCGGTAATGTTAAACATTACCATGTTGGTTTAATTAATATCACAGCATACTGGAAAGTTAAATTTAAAAAACTGCCTGCTTAGACTTACAATAGAAAAAGTGCCTAATTTATATATTTATTTATGCATTGAAAATGTATCATTGTTTTTTTTCTATGCAACCAAAATCTCGATTAATTATCATCAAATATCAACTAAATATTGTACATATATATCAACTACTAGTAGCTCCCCGCGGTTTCACCCGCATAGTTCCCGTGTGATTACGGGGATAAAATATAGCCTATGTCACGCACTGATAAATTAGCTTTCCATTAGTGAAAGAATTTTTGAAATCGGTCCAGTAGTTTCGGAGCCTATTCATTACAAACAAACAAATCTTTCCTCTTTATAATATTAGTATAGATAAATATATAGTAATTTTATGGTAGACCAGCGGACGTTTTATAGATGTTAATCACAATTATTTGCGACTATTTTTTTGTGCAAGTGTAAGCGTTTTTTTTACTACAAATGAGCTTACTATTTACCACGTCCTAAATGAAAAAAGTAGTCTACGATGCACGATGGAGCGAGTTGTAAAAGACTAGAACATGTTAAGGATTTAGATAATTAGGAGGATGGGCATTAAACTTAAGTAAGAGTATCCTCACCTTAGGGTACCGTATCTCATGATGCTGTGTATACTGATAGTTGACTGAGCCAGGCACTCCGTAGTGAGGTACTCGCATGATCTTCACATTGGTGTCATCGAATGTGACGTAGGCCAATTTGGAGCCATCTTTGGAGAACCAAAGGGCGTTGTTCGTGCTGAATACTTCCTCTGAAAAGGTTTGGAATGTGATTACATACTTTATTTTTAGTGTAACAAGGTTTAAGTTTAATTGTATTTTTGTTTGCGAATCAGGAATGTGTCTATTAATCTCTAGGAATATAGTCAATAATGGCAGTGAGTAATAATAAGGACTAAACGAATTATTGTATCGGCGGGTGCCATAGTCCCCATAGTTCCCCTATGTCCATTGAACATACCATTCCCATAACCCATTCGTAGTTTCCCATACATTTGCAATAGTCCCAGCAGAACCGGGGACTGTCCTTGGATGCATTTTATAGTGTTATACAGGGATAGTCGCCGGATTGTGCATCCTTTACACAAGATTAAATATGTCAAAGGGCTTCCGTGCGTTGGCTTAGGCCCCATACTAGCCTTCCAAAAGACCGGGACTCCTTAATAGTCCCGTGAATGGATAAGAAAAAAAGGACTAAATGAATTAAATTATTAAAAAAAGAGACAAGGACTGTTGGTTAGTTTTAAAAAACCTTCAGGAAAACTGAACCAGTAAAAAGCCATCGTGGTTTGCTACGTACAAAAATAGACCAAAATCTAAAAGAATCTCACCTTCATAAACCCAATCAGGTATACCATTGTAAATAACGTTCAGAACTCCAGTATTAGTGATCTGCTGCGGTTCACTAGCCAAATTAGGTTGGTAGTAAATATTGTTGTAGTACACAAACGCAAGAGAAGTTCCCGTTGGACCCCATACGAAGTTTTGGAGGTAGTCTTCTTCGTTCTCGACGAGGGTCCAAGGTACTATGCCAGTTTCGTTGCCAGTAACAGTGTTAACTACCACGTAGCGAGCTATGAAACTGTATCTGTAGACCTGGAACAATTATTGTGATTACTTTTCCATTTCGTACTGATATTGTCACCTTTGACAGTAGTTGGGAAGGAGTTAGAGATGATTTAGGAAAACCTTTGCTTAGTAATGGGACGTTATTATGTGGGTTGAAAAATAACCTTTCCATTTCGGCAGAGTTTGAAGTCCCAAGTTTTGCTTCACACTCAACGCACTAACGTATAATCGGTTGAGTGTGAACGGTCAAGTGTTTTTCTATACATTTGTCTGTTCTGGCGTAACGCGACGCGACCGATAATACGCGACGCATGTTCCGTCAGATATGAACCTTCCCTATTACTCGTAGTAGACGACGTATTGAATAGACAATTGCATTTTCCCTTGATTTATGTCTATTTGTTCAAAATCAATATTTAAAATGTACTTTAACAAAACAGTCTTAATACTCGTATGATATAATATGAAAATAAAACCATTTGACGGTACAAAGCTAATTTAACGTATCAATAAATGAAATGACGTATTACGTCAATTGTGTCAATATGTGATGTATTACTTTGTACAAATTAATTGTTTTGGATTGTTTTCAGACTTATTTATTATACTTTATTGTTATTTTAAATTAGTTCTTTTTTTTTGTAATTTGAAAACATTTCTGCAAACTGATTTTCTTCCCTATTCACCTCATACCAAGTTTTTTTTAGTTTCTGATAAAAATAAAGTTAATTTAAAAAAATAAGAAACCGACTTCAGCACTAAAAAGTAAGAAAATAATTTAAAATAAACGATATTATTAATACATATTTACAATTTATAATTAGTTACTTTTGGAGTCAGTGCCAGCCCAGGATAGTTTTTTTCCTTATAAGATAGCACGAGACGCGCCTATAATATTAATGAAGGCTTTGGCTGTCACCGACTTCAAAAGTAACTAATTATAAATTGTAAATATGTATTAATAATATCGTTTATTTTAAATTATTTTTTTACTTTTTAGTGCTGAAGTCGGTTTCTTATTTTTTTAAATTAACTTTATTTTTAATTTTTTAGTGGGAAGCAAGTCTCCTTCTACAAAATACGCTTAAATTTTCCTCCAGAAGAGATTTTGACTCGTGGATCACTTGAATCCTTTTTTTGTGGGAGGAAGACTTTACGTCTTTCCTCTGTCCAGGGGAACGACGGGGTATGTCGGACTCCGCGCCGCAAAGATAGAGCGGCGACGCGCTTACCGACTAAAACCCCTTGGTGTGCCACCTCTGCGCTTATGGCCGAAACCGGAAGAAACGCGGCTGCACGCTACTACGATCCCGGACAGTGCATCTACCCTGTTAAGGGTTTCTCCTCTGAGCTAGAATGTAGCTCTAGGCGACAGATGTTGAGTTACCCCCTTCCGAAAGTACCGCGCGCCACCTCGAGGCCTATATGGCGGCAGTGGATCTCCCCCCGGGGATCACTGCCGTAGGTCGGGCGTATGGTGGTTGCAGGACAAAGTGGTAGTCCCGCTTCCGTCTGCCCAACCTTCTGCTGCGAATAGTATTAGTGGAGAGGGCTTCGCGCTCTCTCTCCGCAGCTTTTTTTTGCGAGAGTACGACCTCACAAAAGGTGGACACTCCAATCCAAGACCTCTCCTCGCTCACCATAGCAGACACTACATTTGGCAAGGAGAGGTCGTTTCCCACGATTTCCGTGAGAGTTGCGAGGGCAATAGCCTCTTGCAGGGATTTTTTCGCTGCTCTATAAGTGTCGAGCAGTTCAACCTCAACGGGTACCGCTTGAATCCTGTCCCATGAGCTGATGTTACTCATGATTCATAATCTAACACAACCCTGCATTTTATTACTTCTTTTTAACTTCATCATCCCAATTAAACCATCATTTTATTACAAAACTTCTTTATAACCACAAAGGTATAAGAACTTTTTAGAAAATTAACCAAAGTCAAAATAAAAACGAAAATAGAGGATGACGTTTATACTGTCTATTTATTAATTAAAATAATATATACAATCTAATCTGGTGCAGTGTTTGTTTGTAATATCTAAATATTTTTTTTTTACGAAAAGTTTTATGAAAACTCTCTGAAGATATATGTGTAATAGGTACCTATAATAGTATAAAAAAACATTTTTAAATTTTTTTGTAGGTTCGGGTTTATTTCAGTGTGTGTTAACGAATTAAAAAACAGGACATTTTTATATCTAAAACCCATGAATTGTGAACAGCATTTGATTTAAATACGAAAGAATACAGCCAAAAAAATTTCATCCAGAAATTCTTATGGTATCAAGGATATCGCGAGCAAAACCACGGGTCACAGGTAGTTTTACTTTTAATAATGTCAATCGACACCCCAGCCTACATTGTTGCGGGTTTTTCCTCGATTTATCCTGGATCCCATCATCAGATCCTGATTTCCTTGACATGGGACCACTTCGCGAATATCCGCTTTCTAATGGAACAAGAATTTTAAAACGCTCCATTCATGATTACAAAGAAATCGCGTAACAAACACACAAAAAAAAAATACACGTCGAATAGAGAACCTCCTCCTGTTTTTTTGGAAGTCGGTTAAAAATGATCTTAGTTCGGTTCGAAAAATGTTCGAAAAAAACGGTTTTTTTAAACAAAGTACTACCTAATCATATTTTTAAAATTAATTTTTAGAAATGAAAAAAAATATTTATTTTTCTAGAAAATTACTTACATATTATTTTATAAACGAAAGCTACAAATTAACTATAAGTAAATTGCTAAAAAAGTATACTTACAGAAATTGTAGTTGATTCAATTGTAAAAACGAGTTTTATTAAAAAGCAATATTAATTCTCAAACACATTGATAATATTTGAACAAAATCTCATTATTGGAGATCACGTTCGTCCAGCGCTTTGCATGAAAATTCTCATTTCAGCGGCTTCTCTTTCAATATTTGAATTTGATTGTTGAGATAGCCACTTGAGAGAGGTTTACATGGTAAATATACGTTCGTTCACATGAGCAATTAAGGTTTATTTTAATGTATTTTGAAATATACGTTCGTTAATGAGATTTTTTTAAGAAGTTACTAAGTATATTGTCCAGAATAATGATCAAAATATTTATCATAATTCTTGCAGACTAAATTATTTAAGAATCATGTAGTCAAAACATACTTTAGTTCACAAATATAAAAAGCAAATATTCAGTTTTGCTATTTTAGCCGAAAAATATCGTTGCATAAATAACCTTACATTTTTAGGAAGTCCTAATTGAAAACACTGCACACTGAATTCCGACATCTAATTATTCATTTAGCTTACACAATTAACATGTACTAAAGGAAAATGATTTTTTTACTATAAAGATCTAAAAATCTGATTAAATTAAATTCTAAAGAGCTTACTTTAACAAAGTACGAAAGTGCTCCATTTTCGTTGACTCACTGAACCTAATTGACAATACACTAAGCACCAACGCAATCAGTGGCAATCGGATAAAGGAAATTGGAGAAACAAAATGACTAGAACGAAATGAGGGGACTTAATTATATCGAATATTCTACTTATCGAATTCAATCACTTAAAAAGTGAAAAATAATAAATTTCGTTTCTTTTTTAAAATAAATATAGACATTGTTAGGCAAAGCTGCTAAAATGTAGGGGGGATTGTCTTAACAATTGATTTTATTGCGTAATTAGTGATCTTAAATCCTTTGAAAATTTTCAAACATACATCGCTCCACCCAAAACTCGCAAATATCTCACATAATCACCGGGATCTCCCCTTTGATTTCCGGTGGTAAAGTAGACGGTAATGTCTTTCTCCAGAGTGAAAAAAATAATAATAAAAGGGATAGTAAATATCAACTAGAAAATATCACTAAGACCGCTCAGGTAGGTATGCAGCTCGTTAACCTTGTCATTACATCAAAACTAATGACAATAAATTGTGAGTAAGACCAATTCTCATTTTTGTAAATAACTTTTTAATAAAAAAATCTCATTTGTAAAAAAATACTTCATGATTAAAATACTTTTCAACACACTTGCTCATAAAGGGGCTCTTATTTGTGCAAAACCAGTTGAATAATGACACGCTTGATTCACTAGTGAGTTATAGTTTTTTTTTTTAAATTGTTTAGTTTTAAAAAAGTTTCGATACCAAAAAAAATCGTGTCCATACATTTTAAAAACAAACTTCAACTATGTTTCCTTACTTTTGGTAGGTCTGTGGTCGATTCCATTCATTTATTCATTCGATTATTTTTTTAATAAGTATATTCTTTTAATCTATGGCCGATCACCATTGTTGTGTTGGATGCGCGCGAATAGAAAGACTGTTTATTTATTAGCGAAAAATGATAATTTCTTCGCAAATGTGTTGAAAAACGTTGTATGGTACACGCGTGTATTGATGATTACTATCCTCGGCTATCTTCTGACCCTCGCCTGACGGCTCGGGCCTCAATAGCGCCTCGGAAGTAATCACCAACTTACCTCGCTTGTACCATAAATAACTATTAAATTTCAAAGAATATTATAGTTAACTACTTACAGGTGCCACATTCAAGGCCAAAACCACGTGAACACCATCAGGAGCCAGTGCAGTTACTCTTGAAGATAGTTGTAGAGACTGCAACAAAAAACATAATGTTTTAGGTTCTTCCTCCGTGTTTTTGATCATATTTTATTAAAATATCCAAATTTCCGTTAAAAGCTTTATTCCTTTTATATTATCTATGTTGTGAGTGTAAGGATAAATCAATTGAAAAAAACTGGACCAACTAAAAATTTAGTTCACATGTGAAATCCTTCATTCTAGGCAAATTTCATTTCCTTCACGAGCTAATAGTTTAAAAAAAATATCTTCATATCGTTACGGGTTTGGTAATGGTCAATAAATAATTGCAACTCACCTCTGAAGTATTAGAAATCAGTAGAGTCTCATCATCCGTAGTAACATCGTACGTAACCAAGTCACCGTTTATGTTTCTATACAACATTGTGTTTCCTGCAAAATAATTGCGTTTAATTAAGAAATTACTTTACATTTTAGTATGTTATTAATTCTATTGTTCCTTGTGTGTAATTGTTTGTTTGAGTCATTGATGAATGTCGGTACTTTACACGTTCTCTTATCAGGTGTCAGGTAACGGATATGTAGTGTTGAGGAATTTCAGGTTGTTTTTGTTTCATTGTTAACAAACGTGGCTTATTGGGTTAGCAGTTCCTTGTTCTAATTGGACATTCATCATTTTAGTTTGCATGTTAGTTAAATATTAATTAAATTTTGTATTTGAGACTAGCTACCCATCGTGTAGTACACAGTGATACTATACTTCGGAAACTCGAATTATACACGTGGAAATGCGTACCAAAGCTAAATAGCCCGTATAGATATGGGATAACTTACCAGAAGTAAACGAGGCATTGAAAGAAACAGGCGAAAACATTCCATTGATAATCTCATCCAGTTCCAACGGAGCAGGCGAAGGCGTTGGATCTGGGTCTATTTCTGTAGTTGGAGCCTCTGTAGTCGTAGTTGTAGTAGTAGCTGCAGTTGGGGACGCGGGTACCACTGTAGTTGGTTCTGGAGTCGTCGATATGATGGGTTCAGCGACTCCACCTTCATTGCCAGAGAGCAACACCACTAAAGTGATGACGGCACCAATAGCTACCAACATGGCGACGAATCCGATGACGTATGTTGTCTTACTTGATTTGGCTGGGACCAGGACCTGGGAAGAAGTGTTAGAGATATTAAAATGTATAATGATATAATGATGCATATATATGCGAAGAAAAATAAGTTTGTCTACGAAGTTCATTGAAAAATTTAAAAAAGGTAAATATTTTTCCATTTCGTAATATTACCAGAAGAATACTTTTTCACAGCTGAAATCGTAGCCTTAAAACCTAGAACTTCTGTATTCTATTTTCCAAGACCAAGATATCCATTTACAAATAATTCTTATATTTTTACTTACGCAAGCAAGCCGCAGAAATAATTTGTATTTGTAATTCTAGATTGGCATCTGCTTCGATATTCAATACGTATTTCTTCCTGAAGTAACTCTTTAAAAGTAAATTAGAATATGCAGTGTGTGCAGTATATATATCGCAGCTAATTGGTTAATTAATAATTTTATAGTCCTTTTAATAAACATACAGACATATTCTTAGTTTTATAGCTAAATCATTATGTCATATACGAGTACAACAGTATTTATAAACATGTTCTAATGAAACAAGAACGGAATCCCATGAGTAAGTTGTGTAAAGTGATCATTCCACGCCAGTTTGTCAAGCTGTTAACTGAAATTACTTATGTAACAAATTAGAGAACATGTGTATATGTACATTTTTGTCTATCGACGTACTTTGCTCATTCCAAATACGACAAATCACAGACAGACATATCAATTTGAAATTGTTGTATAATATTAAACATTATCAAATTAATTTAAACTCTTCTACCAATATTACGAGACGACCTCGATGGCAGAGTGGTCACCATGACGGATTGCCATCCGTAAGGTTGCGGGTTCGATTCCCGTGCGGG